>OZ014519.1:586936351-587572185 GCA_963966055.1 Lathyrus aphaca
TGAGATGATGCAAAGGCATACAAAGTGCATATGAATGATCATACAAAGATGAGATGTCATGTAAGCATGCTTTGAAGTTTGAAAGTTCATGAAAGTTAATGAAATGAAATGAATGCAAATTATGTCAAATGAATGAATAAATGATCAAGTATGATTCTAACATGTCCTAAGATGTCTAAGATGACATATGAATGCAAGAAATGTCATGGCAAGTTCATGTATGGATGCATACGCAAGATGAATGCAAGTAAACATGAAAAATTAGGGTTATATGGAAGTATGAGATGCATATGAGCAAAATAGAAGCATATGCCATGATAAAAATTTGAAATCACACTCAAACAAACCATAATCCCTTACTAAGTCACACCCCAAAGGAGAAGGTCAGAAGCCTTACCACATAAAAGTTATGAATTTCCTAAGTTTCTAGGGTTTTTTGGGTGATTCTCAAAGAAAAATACAAATCAATTAAAAAATGTAAGATAAATTCATGAGATAAATAACCTATAAACTACATGCTATGCACAAAACAATGCAAAAAGAATCATCTTCAAACTCTTCTTGGTTAGGCAGAAAAGATTTTTTCAAGTTATGGTTCAAAAATATGATTTAAATGACCCTTAATTCAAAGAAAATTCTCAAGTTATGATCAAACCTAAAAATAAATTTGTGTGAAGAGTTTGAAAATGTTTCTAAATGCAAAGGGATGATTCATGATTGTTTTGGTGATTTTTAGAAACCTAAATGTATTTTTAATTAATTAAAAGACTTTAATTAATTAAAAATAACATTTAAATATTTTAAAAATACTTTTTATATGGAAAAAATAAAATAAAAATCATTTTCTGATTAAAAAAAAATATTTGAAACAAAAATTCAAAACGAAATATTTTTTGAAAGCTTTTTGGTATCTTAAATAAAATGAGAAAGAAAAATGAATTAAAATGAAATAAAAATGAATTAAATGGAAAAGTATGCAGATCTGATGGCCCAGATTCAAATGGAAAAGGAGGGAATTGACTGGCGCGCAATCCAGCGGTCCACATTCAAACTGGCTAAATGATTTTAATTAAACTAATTAATCAGAAATTAACTTAAGTGAACTAATCTGAGCCGCACACGCGCTAACCTAAACAAGATCCAAGGGTGGGAAATCAATCTGGGCAACTAACCCTAATTAGGGTTTTAATGATTTTCAGGTGACCGGAGCTAGCTCCGGTCATTCAAAATCCCAACTTATTCCCTAGGTCAAATTAGAACCTCTAAAGCTCCAGAAATGATCTACTACCCTCCCCAAACAAGAATCCATCATCATTTAACATTTATATTTCATCATAAGCAAGAATCGAATCAAACAAAATTTTCGGGCAAACTTTCAGAACAACCATACATGCTCATTTCTCAATCATTTTCAAAACTAAACATATCAGAGTGATCTAGAGAACATGTAGAATCATTATAAAACTTAAAAGAAGGTTTCTGGAAAATTTGTTCTTGAGGTATACTTGAGTTGAAGCTTTTCAGTTTGGAGCTTTCTGACCTCCTCTCTCGTGCAAAACCACTCCAATGACCCCCCTTGTGCTTCTAAAAGGCTTAGAACAAGTTTGTTTTGGCTGGTTTGAGATGTTTGGTTCAGATAACTCAGAAATCGTATTTCTGATTTTGGGGGTTTCAGGCCATAGTGAGGGGTGTTTTGTGTCTTATGAGTGATTTGAAGATGATTGGTGAAGTTAGTTTGAAGTTTTAGTGGTTGTGCTATGAATTTCGAAGAGATGAAGGTATGAGGTGATTTTTGGCAATCTGAGTCTTGAGAGGTTTTCAGGCTTGAATGTGTTATGGAGTGAGGTCCTTAGGGTTTGCATAAGAGGCTGTGATTGGTCAGAGAGTGGGTGGTGGCTCAACTTGATTGGTATGGTGTGAAATGCAAAAAGTCAACATTGGTTGTACCATGGGCATGGGTCATGGCAGGAGTGGTTCCAAGGCATGTCTGGCCTCAGCTGGCTTTGTGGAGGGCCCTTGGATCATTTTTATGCAGCTGGATCACTTGGATGGAGAGATACCATAGGTTTTGCAAAATTCCCTCTTTGAAGTTTCTTGTGAATCAAGTCATGAAAATGCCAAATTCTTGGGCCAATTCTGATGTTTAGGAGTCACATAGGCATGTTATGAAGTGTAGAAGTTTATTAGAGGTCATTAGAATGCTTGAACATGCCATTTTGCAAAATCCCTCTTTGACATGAAACTTGAAATTTTAGGATTGTTGCCAACTTTGAAAGGCCATATCTTGAGTTCTAGGATGAATCAAGACATGTTCTTGTACTTTTTGAAAAGGGAAAGACCTAATCTACAACTTTCATGACCAAAAAGTTTTCATTTGAAGCATTTTTGGTTGAGAAAGAGGAGGTTGAAAAACTTTCCCAAAATGGAAAGTTTCCATTACAAGTCATTTCCATTTTTGGCAAGTTTGCAAATGGCTCAAAATTCTTCAATCTTGTGAACTTCTAAACTCTTATAAGATCAAATAAAGATCATAGAACTTCAATTTGATGAAAATACCCCTTTAGTTCCATTGTTGGGGGCCTCAGAAGCCCTGATTTTGACTTAACTTGCTCAAGAAGTTACCCAGTGAACAAATGACTTCCACAATGAATTTCTTCATCAAACTTAGTACATATGATCCTTATAACATCTTAAGAACATTAGAAACAAGAATGGCCCAAAAATTTGGAGTTAAGGCCTCTGAAACCAAAACCCTAGTTTTGGTCATCTGTGTAGTGAAAACCCTAGCTCTGCTTCCATGCCTTTCCAGTTCTTGTGATCTCTTGACTTTCATGAACTTTGAGGAGTATAATATGAGTGTAGAACACACATGGACCCTCTTAGAAAGTTTTGAGGCCTTTGGGATGGCTCATATGGAATCTTGGATTGCTCAGATCATAAACCCTAGATGCAGATGAACTTAAACTATGCAGATGAAACAAATATGCAATATGAGGTGCAATACTTATGTTTATGCAAAGATGAAAGATCACAAGCCATGGTGTGGTATGAGTGAGGGCAAATTCGGGGTGTTTACAGCTGCCCCTATTCAAACATGAGTTAGCTATGCAGGATGTAAGCACCTGGCTTAACAGACAAACAAGATAACTTGTGGTTGAATACCAAAGACAGTTCAAATTTTGCACTCGCTGGATAGAAGAAGAAAAGGGATATAAATTGTAAAAGGTAGTATAGCATGATTATCAAATGAAGGCGATGGAGGACGACCATCGAGCAGAGGACGACTGCTGGGGATAATTTGGTAAGCTAAGCAATGACGGGGACGACCGACAAGCTGGGGAAATAAAGAGACCACGATGGGGACGACCATCGGGTAAGAAAATAAAACTCTATGGGGATTGATAAAAACATCGATGGGGACAAATATCAGGCTTGGAAAGTAAAGTAAACAACGATGGGGACGGCCATCGGGTTAGAGAATAAATGAAATGAGGGACGATCATCAAAGGTTAAGGACAATCACCTAGCAGGGGACGACTGCTCTTTATCACGACATAGGAAGAATGTCGGATAGAAAAGGTCGATGATGGGGATGGCCATCGAATAAGCATGATGAAGGACGATCATCAAGAGGTGAAGGACGATCACCTAGCAGGGTACGGATGCTCTCAGGGTTTATCACGACATAGGACGAATGTCGGATAACAAGATCAACGATGGGGACGGCCATCAGATAAGAAAATGATGAAGGACGATCATCAAGTGGTGAAGGACGATCACCTAGCAGGGGACGGATGTTCTTTATCACATCATAGGACGAATGCCAGATAGAAAAAGGGTTCCACAAATGGGAACTCCATTGGGGAAAAGGATGAGGGATGGTCATCAAAAGGTGAAGGACGATCACCTGGAAGGGTACGGCTGCCGAAAGTATCACGACATAGGACGAATGTCGGATAGAAGAAAGTTGTTTTATGGGTGACTTACTGAGGAATGGTAAACACGGATGAGTGCTTACGCTCAAGAATAAAAGGTATAAGTGTTTTGACGCTGTGTATAGATTAAAGATGCGGACGAGCATCCTTAGGACCATGATACAGACGAGTATCGGTAGAAACAAACGCTGAGCATGTTCAGAGATGATGGTATGGACGAGTACCAACTGGTTAACAAAGAACACAGACGAGTGTCGAATATGTTGAGGAGTGATATATACAAGATATAGACGAGTATCAAAGACTTTTGTATAAGTGAGTATATATTTGTTGGTAAAGTATGAGAAAGACACAGACGAGTGTTCAACTTGCTAGGGAATGTATGACACGGACGAGTGTCAAATGGGTATTAGATATAACAGGCATTTGTTTTGAGAATGCAAAGAGAGATACATCGGCTTTCTGTGGGGATAGGATGACACGGACGGGTGTCGAAAAGGGTGTGTTATAAACAAGTATTTGTTTGTAGAAAGTGTTTTTGCAACCATGCTGGGGGAAGATGACACGGACGAGTATCAAAAAAGCACGTAGGTATCTGTATTTGAGAGTGCAAAGGGGACGCTTTGGCTTATATCTGCGGGGAATATGAGTTTTTATATACATTGCTGATGAAATATTGATGGTAATTGCAGGTGATTGGCTCGAACCTGACTTGTGATCATGCAAAGGTTTGATTTTTGCCGTAATGCTCCGTATTAGACGGAATGCTACGCTTATTTGGTGAATATGATGCAAATGCTATGATTATGCAAAAGAAACCGATCCGGGATTCGGATCCCGTTGGGGATAAAGATCTCTGGCTGATCTGCTTGGAAGAATGTCTCGGCTGGGAAAGAGGTCAATGGATCTGTCAAGAGAGATAGCTCTGCTTGGGGAAATAGATCTTTGGTCGATCTACCCGTAAGGAGAACTCAGCTGGGGAGAAGGAAAATTTCATCACTTTGTTGTGTAAGAGTTTCAGGCATTGTTCTTCTGGGGAGAGGATTGGAACTCTGTGGGGAGACATTTATTTTAACCTGCTGAAGATGAGATCTGGCACTCTGGTGGGGATCTCGGCTGGGGAAGCTCCTGTTGAGTAGACTTGTCCTGGGAATGAGGAGGCTTTGGCAACTCCTCTGGGGAAAAGCAGTTCAGATATTGCTCGGGAGATCCCGCTTGGGGAGGGGGTAACTCCCAGGAAGTAGCATGCTGGGGATGCGATGCTTGACATGCCCCATGTTGCGTATTGAATACCTGCAATCTGTTAAGACAAAAGAAACACACAAGTATCCCAAGGTATCCCTTACCGGATTCCGTCATATGAGTTTAGGCTTTCCAACAAGTAAATTTATTTCCTGCATGAATTTATTAAAAACGGCTCATTTGTTTTATGCAAGTATTGTATCATGAACATCGTACATTTTGCGAACGTAACAAAAATGTACAAAACGAGGTGTGACTGAGAACTTCTGATTTTATTAATCTGGGTGCCCTGAATTGGCAGATACAGTCAAAGAAACAAATCCCCTGAAATGAGGAGATTGCTATAAATTGAGAAAAGTAAATGTGTTGGCAATATTTATGATGACGCTCCAGTGAGCTTCCTTTGCTATGACCTGTATGACCTTGGCGTTCTTCTCATCTTGCTTTCTGAAGAAGGTTGATTCTGACCGACGCTTTATCCTTTTGAGGCTTACCATGTTGTGAATGATACAGACGAATTCAGAATGCAGTTGTTCGCTCATTCCCTGATTTTGCGTGGATCGCCCTTTCGGGTTTTCAATCCACCGGGATACCCATTTTTGCCTGAGTTGTCCAATGCGGCTTTTCAACTCAGCGGGTGTACACATTTTTTTTATTTTCCCTTATTTTTGCCCGAGTCTTTTATTCTGTTTTTGACTCACCGGGATGCCCTATTTTTTCCTGGACTTATATTCTGTTTTTATGTCCAGCGAGTCATATTATGCGAAGTATTTTTTAACTGCATCTAAATTCGCAGGGGATAAGAAATCTTCACCATCCATAGTAGTGAGCATCAGTGCTCCACCAGAGAAAACTTTCTTTACTATGAATGGGCCATCGTAATTTGGAGTCCACTTACCCCTGTGGTCTGTATGAGGAAGAAGAAGTCTTTTCAGCACAAGATCTCCTACTTGGTATTCCCGAAGCCTGACTTTCTGATCAAAAGCTTTCTTCATCCTTTTCTGATATAACTGCCCATGACAGATAGCAGCTAATCTCCTTTCTTCGATCAGATTCAATTGATTGTACCGAGATCGGACCCATTCTGCTTCATTCAGCTTTACATCCATCATTACCCGTAAGGAGGGTAGCTCAACTTCCACAGGTAGGACTGCCCCCATACCATACACAACCTGGTAAGGTGTTGCCCCAGTAGACATTCTGATTGAGGTTCGGTATCCATGTAAAGCAAAGGGTATCATTTCATGCCAGTCTCTATATGTGACCACCATCTTTTGCATAATCTTCTTGATGTTTTTGTTAGCTGCCTCAACAGCGCCATTCATCTTTGGCCTGTAAGGAGAAGAGTTGTGATGTTGAATTTTGAAGTCCCGACACAGTTCTGCCATCATTTTGTTGTTCAAATTGGAACCATTATTAGTAATGATTCGCTCAGGTACTCCATATCGACAGATGATATCTCTTTTCAGGAATCTGGCTACCACTTGTCTGGTGACGTTTGCATATGAAGCTGCTTCAACCCATTTGGTGAAATAATCAATGGCTACCAGGGTGAATCTGTGGCCATTTGAATCAGTCGGTTCAATCTTTCCAATCATGTCAATGCCCCACATGGAAAAGGGCCAAGGTGAAGACATCACGTTCAAAGAACTTGGAGGCACATGCACTTTGTCTGCATAGATCTGGCATTTGTGGCATTTCCTGGCATAGGTACAACAGTCTACATCCATTGTGATCCAGTAGTAACCTGATCTCAACAATTTCTTAGCCATTGCATGTCCTCCAGCATGGGTACCTAAAGATCCTTCATGCACCTCGTGCATCAGCAAGTCTGCTTCTTTCTTGTCAACACATCTGAGTAGTACCATGTCAAAGTTCCGCTTGTATAATGAACCATCAACATTAAGGAAGAAACTACCAGCAAGCGTTCTTAATGTCTTCTTATCATTGGATGATGCCCCAGGTGGGTATGTTTGATCCTCTAAGAAGCTTTTGATGTCTTGGAACCATGGCTTGTCATGTTTAGCAGTGTCCACGGAGAATATGTATGCTGGTTGTTCCAATCTGGATACTGAAATCCGAGGCACATAATTCGCAGTTTGAACCTTGATCATGGAGGGAATGGTAGCCAAAGCATCTGCGAACTGATTTTCGTCTCGAGGGATATACTCAAGTTTGACTCTTGTGAAGAAAGTCAATAATCTACACATGTAGTCACGGTATGGAATCAGATGCTCTTGGTGAGTGTACCATTTGTTGTTGGTCTGATTGATTACCAGAGCCGAGTCTCCAAATACACTCAAAGTCTTGATCCTGAGGTCAATGGCTTCATCAAGACCCATGATACAGGCTTCGTATTCAACTTCATTGTTAGTGCAGGCAAAGGTGAGTTTTTCCGAGAACGGCATATGAACTCCTTTAGGTGTAATGAGCACTGCACCAACTCCACGACCATTCGTATTGACAGCCCCATCAAACATCATTGTCCACTCTTCTTCTGGGTCAGGTCCTTTAGTGTGAACAGGCTCTTCATGATCGTTTGCTTTTAAGAACATGATGTATTCATCAGGAAAGTCAAATCTCATGGGCTGATAATCATCAATGGGTTGCTCAGCCAGATAGTCAGACAATACACTGCCTTTGATGACCTTTTGAGATGTGTACTGAATATCATACTCGGTCAGAATCATTTTCCATCTTGCAACCCTTCTGGTAAGTGTTGGCTTCTTAAATATGTACTTGACGGGGTCCATTTTTGAGATCAATAAAGTGGTGTGGGTCAACATATATTGTCTTAGTCGGCGAGCAGCCCATGCTAAAGCACATCAAGTTTTCTCGAGCGGTGAATAATGTTGTTCATAGTCGGTAAACTTTTTACTTAGGTAGTATATTGCATACTCTTTTCGACCAGACTTGTCATGCTGGCCCAACACACACCCCATTGATCCTTCTAATACTGTCAGGTACATTATTAAAGGTCTTCCTTCAACTAGAGGCATAAGAATTGGAGGTTCTTGTAGGTACTCCTTGATTTTGTCAAAAGCCTTCTGAAAATCTTCGTTCCACCTGAACGTTTGCTCCTTTCTTAACAATTTGAACAGGGGCTCACAGGTTGCAGTAAGGTGAGATATGAACCTTGATATGTTGTTCAATCTACCTAAGAACCCCCTAACTTCCTTTTCGGTCCTAGGTGCAGGCATCTCCTGAATGGCTTTGACTTTGTCAGGATCAACTTCAATTCCCTTTTCACTTACGATAAATCTCAGCAACTTATCGGAATGTACCCAAAATGTGCATTTGTTGGGGTTTAGCTTCAGCTGATACTTTCTCAGATGCTTGAACAACTTCAGCAGATTTACCAGATGATCTTCTTCAGTGAGGGACTTGACAATCATGTCATCCACGTAGCATTCAATTTCTTTGTGGATCATGTCGTGGAATAATGTTACCATAGCCCGTTGATAGGTTGCGCCGACATTCTTCAGTCCAAATGGCATTACCTTGTAACAAAACGTGCCCCAAGGTGTAATGAAGGTTGTTTTCTCCATGTCTTCGGGTGACATTCTGATCTGATTATACCCTGAAAAACCATCCATGAAGGAAAACACCGAGAACTGAGTTGTGTTGTCGACCAATACATCAATGTGAGGTAATGGGAAATCATCCTTCGGGCTAGCTCTATTCAGATCCCGGTAATCCACACACATCCATACTTTGCCATCCTTCTTAGGCACTGGTACAATGTTAGCGACCCACGGCGGGTAACTAGTTACAGGAAGGAAACCGGAGTCCCACTGTTTTTGTACCTCTTCCTTAATCTTCATGGCCATATCTGGACGAGTACGGCGTAGCTTCTGTTTTACTGGAGGGCAATCTTCTTTTAATGGCATCTTGTGCATAACAATATCTGTATCTAGACCAGGCATATCTTGATAGGACCAAGCAAAGACGTAGACGTATTCTCGAAGCATGTCAATGAGTTGTTCTTTTACTGAAGGCTGCAGACTGGCCCCGATCTTTACTTCTTTCAAATCTTTTTCGGTACCAAGATTAACTATCTCAACTTCCTCCTAATGAGGAGTAATCACTTTCTCATCTTGCCTCAACAACCTGGCTAACTCTTCCGGTAACTCATAGTCTTCTTCAACCCCTTCATCAGCTTGATTAATCGGATTGTCGAAGTCGTACAAGGTCATAACAGTGTTGTTGTCGGTACAATCTGGAAGATAATCTCTGCAAGGGTTGAGATTGGTTCGTTTTAGTGATCAATTTTAATCTTGTTTAGAAAAAGTGAAAATGAAGTTATTTATTTTGAAAACATTGCCATTTTATTGTTTTGTACAAAAGTAAAAAATGAAAAGACAATGAGCAAAAAAGAGACTTGTTTGCAAAAGATGTCCGATATTCATTGATAATTCATTTGCACAAAATTACAATATGGCCCTATTACAAAATGAGTCTTGACACCTTGGGCAAGATGCAGGAGTTGATGCATGCTAAAAAGACAGGAAATAATAATTACTCTGCAGGAGTAACCCTTATAATTTCCTGGGAAGACCAGTTGAGGACTTGGTGCCCCGGGGTCCTTGGACGTATCTAGCTCTCCAGGTTGAAGTCACTTTCAGCCTCGTCTTCCACATTGTTGATTGCATCCGGGGTTAGCATCCCCCCACTGATGAACTTGGGCTCTTTGGCAGCATCAGATTGATCTTGTCGGAATGGTTTGTAACCCAAACCGAATCTGTCCTCCTTTTTCTCCACTGGCAGCAACTTGCCTTAGCCTTGGGCATTACCATCTTCAACAACCTTCCGGGCTTGCTGATAAGAGACAATTGAAGTACCCATCCTGTCTTCCTGGGATGCAACAAATACTTCAGTTGTCGCCTCATTGACATTCAGGTCCTCGAACCCTTGGCTCATAGTTTCATGGATTTTACCATCCATCTCAATGTATTTGTATGTAGCCAAATGGCTAACAAATATGTCCTCCTCACCACAGATGGTGATAATCTGTCCTTCCCACTCATATTTCAATTTCTAGTGAAGGGTCGACGTTACTGCGCCTGCGGCGTGAATCCATGGTCGACCCAACAAACAGTTGTAGGCCGGCTGAATGTCCATCACATAGAAAGTAGTTTTAAAGACCTGCGGACCGATTATCACCGGTAGCTCCACCTCTCAAAGAACAGATCTCTTGGAGCCATCAAAAGCCCTTACCACAAGATTGCTTGGTCGATGAGCTATTCCATCATATTTGAGCTTGACAAGAGCTTTCTTGGGTAAGACATTGAGTGAGGACCCAGTGTCTACAAGAACATGAGATAGTACAGCTTCCAACTCCATCTTCACTCTAAGAATACTCAAATTAAAAAGCACCTGCAATGTCCTTGTACGGGGGACACCTCTCCGCAACATAATAGGGAACACCATCCTTGATAGGAATCTTCAAGATGTCAGAAATCTCTTCCATAGTGGGAGCCAAGACGTAGTCAGCAAACACAAAAATTCTCAACTGAGGGTCATAAAACTGCAACAAAGAATGAAGACTATCTCTCTGATCGACATTTGGTTTGTTCATGTAACCCAATATCTTCCTATACCGGCTTCTGAAATCATCTGAAACCTTGTGACTCATCAAGCCCACCAGTTTCTGAATATCCTCGGTTTCTGGTTATGGGAAAGTGTAATGAGCATTCCTTTATCTAGGTATCTCTTTGACTTCTGTCATTTGGAGGAACAATGAATACCAGAACTGGGTATAAAGACTAAATGCACCTGAAATGGAAACACAAATAGTTAATGCGAGTATGATGCGATGCAAAATGAAATGCAGGCATATGATCAACGACCGGGACTTTCTGGATATGGAACACTGGACCCAAGTGACCAAGAACCAAGATCCTCTGAATAAAGCCCCATGAACAAGAATTCAGTCTCAAAAGCCCCAAAAATCAGATATCAGATGACTTAAGAACTCCAAAATCCATGTAGCCTTATCAAATCATATAACTATACTGGAAATGAGGTATGATGAGGTCTAGGGTTCCTGCAAACCTATAAACCCCTACCAATCTCACGGGTGTGCTCCGAGTCAAACATCACGGACTCTCAAAGCCGAATAGTAATAATACGTTCACCACATCCGAGAAATGGCTCATGACCAAATCAGGGAATCGGTTTGGCATTATGTGCTACTCAGGGAGGTCTCAACGTGAGTCCGGGAAAACAAGCATCCTTTATAAGTTCCCAGTTTCAAGCGCTGGAATCGAGAAACAATAGTACATTCATCCCGAAGGGTACAATACTATCGTCATACGACTAGATGCTTTGACTGAGTTCCTATAAAAGAACCAGGAAATCCTATGCGAGTTCCCAGTGGGCCCTCGGGTGCGAATGGGTTTGCCACAAAATGTGGTCTGCCACTGTCACCAGTGGAGAGGGATGTTTCCACAAAGGTCCTCAATGATCGGTCCCCAGATGCACATAACTATCGAGGTTGTGCATGACCCCAGAAAGATTCTGGCATCAACACATTTCCAAGACAGTCACAAGTCTGGGTGTGGAACTCACTACTACCAACATAGCAAGATGCCATGAAGCCAAAGTGACTGTCCACTCTAAGTCCTATGGTGCACTCGAGCCCCGGTTACGAGCTCATCTCTCAGTAACAATTACCAATCCCACAGAAAAAAGGAAACCAGGATAGCCAGACAGTCCAGTAATATATGATGCATGAAAATAAATACGGAAAACTGTAAATAAAATTGTAAATAAACAACATTAAAATAAACACGCAACATCAAACAATCAACACCCAACAAAACAGAAACACGCAAGCACTAGGAGGGACTCTTAAGGGAACCAAAGATACTCTGATTAGAGCACCGTCCCCAGCAGAGTCGCCAGTTGTCGCTCCCTGGATTTCCATCCTGGTACAAACGCGAAAGGTGCGCGGAAAAGGTTAGAGTCGCCAGCCAGGCATTTTTATCCCGAAGGAACGGGAATGGTAATGCTGCACAAACCAGAAGAAAAGAATAGGAAGGACACAGGTCCTGCGAACCAAAGAATCTGGGTTTGAGAGTCGGTTACGACCTGGGAAGGTATTAGCACCCCAGATTGGCCGTCATACCCGACAGGATCCACGCTTGCAAAGAAACTGTTTCAAAGGGTGAAAAAATGAAAGCTACTGCAAAAAGAAAGGAACTGGATCTGGAAAGAAAAGAAATGGGGAAAAATGTAGGGAAAATAAAAGAGTGTGCTCGAACGGGCCCTACCCTGCTGCCTACGTACCTCATCTGGACATGAGGATCAGAGACGCCATAGTTCCCCTAACTAGGGATGGAAAGGATTGCTTATGAATTAAGGCTTGAACTGCCTATGTCAATGCTCAGATGTTGCAGGCTCAGACGATGAGTGTGTAACCGTCTTGCAAAATGACAAGTAGGAGCAAGTTTGCGTACGGAGCGAAGGTGATGAGAAAAGAAGTCCCGAAGGAGAGACGCTTATTGTTTGTTTGTGTTTTTTATGAGCTTTTATTTGGTGTGGCACAAGAGAATGAACTCAAGCTCTTTTCCATGGAATGTGTACTTGTTACTACATTCCAAGATGGAATAATAGAACAAATACATTGTCGCTCCCGAAGATTTGCATCCCTGTACAAGCGCAAACGATCGGCGAAAGGAGAAAACGAGGTTGAATTGAATAGAGTCGCCAGCTAGGCATTTTTATCCCAAGGGAAAGGTAATGCTGCATAAACCTAGAAAGAGATGGATAAGACGGTTGTGAACCAGAGAATCTGAGAAAGGGGGTTGGTTATAACCTGGGAAGGTATTAGCACCCAAATTGTGTCGTACTCGAAGGGAGCCACGCTTAAAAGATTGTGTTTAAAAGGGGTAGGTGTATATGCTATCTGTGTGCAAAATCTAAGAAAAGAATGTACAGGTGTCAGTGAAAAAGGTGAATGCTCAGGGACTGAGGCTTAAAAGAGAATACTGAAGGAGGGGGAAGACACAAAGACTTTTGTTCAATAACTGTTAAGTTATGCCTACGTATCCTCGCGTGCAATGAGGAAGTCAGAAAGCCGTAGTTCGACTCAAAGAGACTGAAAGATAAAATTGACTATGAATTGCTTACTTGTCTATGCTCAAGTGTATGACTCGTGTGGCTCGAGTGCTAACTGTCTTGCATTAGAAGGAAGAAGCGAGTTCTCGTTTGTGAGTGAGTGTGATGAGAAAAGAATCCCGAAGGAGACGATTGTCGCTCCCACCAAATGACACCTCAGGTCAGAGGGGGTACAGACGCGAACGGTCGACGAAAGAGAGGAAATGAATGAATAGAGTCGCCAGCTAGGCATTTTTATCCCGAAGGAAAGGTAATGCTGCATAAACCTAGAAAGATATGGATAAAACGGTCGCGAACCAGAGAGACTGAGAAAGGGGGTTGGTTACAACCTGGGAAGGTATTAGCACCCAGATTGTCCGCCGTACTCGACGGGATCCACGCTTAAAAGATTTGTGTTCTAAAGGGGTAGTGTCAGTGCTATTTGTGTATCAAAAGCTGGAAAAGAATGCAAGTGTCAGTATAAAAGAAGTGTAAAGTGTGTAAAAGAAGTGTCAGTGTAAGAACAGGAGTGAAATGCTCAAGATCTTGAGGCTTAAAGAATAATGCTGGAGGAGGGGGGATATACAGAGACTTTTGTTCGATAACTGTTAAGTTATGCCTACGTATCCTCTCATGCAATGAGGAAGTCAGAACACCGTAGTTCGACCCAAAGAGACTGACAGATAAATTGACTTGATGAACTGCTTGCTTGTCAATGCTCAAGTGTACGACCTGTCTGGCTCAGGTGCAAACTGTCTTGCATTAGACGGAAGAAGCGAGTTCTCGTTTGTGAGTGAATGAGGTGAGAAAAGAATCCAGGAGGAGACGATTGTTATTTGTTTTTGTGTTTTCAATCTTTTATTGCCTTTTGAAATTTGTCATAAGTTAATGAGCTTAAGCCTAAACCAATGGGTTAGTAAACTCATCACATCCTCCCTCTGATTAGGGGTAATGAGAATACCTTAAGTGTGAAGTCAGTATCTCACACTTAATCACCATGATGTAGGATTAAGATCATTAACCTACTTGTGATTATTTAGATGTTTTTGTTGTTTTTGTTTAGTTTTAAGTAATGAGTTTAAGCCATAATTAGGGATTAAACAGACTCATTACACCATCCTAATAGAAGGATAATAGATGAGAATGTTTAAGCTAAGGAAGACTCCTCAACTTAATCCATGATTAGGGATTAACCTCATGACAAAACAAAACCTTTATTAAAGTGGATTTTAGTTAATGATGAGATGAAGAAGTGATTTTTAAGGTTTGTAAGACAACTTGAGGGGGACTTGTCCATTAACACTAGGGTTAGTCCTTCTTAACCAGTTAAGGAAGAATTGGAACCCTAATGCAAGGCCCAAGTTACAAGCTTGATGTCTTGATGATTATTAAGTGAATTAATTAAAGGATTTAAACACATTAAGGGTTTAACACTTAGGATTAAAGTTATACACTCCATCCTAATAGAAGGATGCAGGCATAAGCTTAATCACAAAGCCTTAAAGCCTTTAGGGTTTAGTCCCTGATTATGAGATGAGGAGAGAAGACTCAAAGAAGACACAAAGGTAAAAGCTAAATGGGGGACTAATCAAACCCTAATTATTATCATGCTTGGTCATTCCTAGGGTTAATGAGGCTTAAGAAAGAAATCTTCAAAGAAACCACCAGGAAGGAAGCAGATGAAAGGATCAAGAAGCAAAGAGAAGCAAAACAACTTGCTTCACTTAAGAAGACAAGTTGCTTGAAGGAAGAAAGTAAGATGAACAAGAACGAGCAAGCTCAATCCAATACACATACAAAATGCAGCAAGGGAAGTATGAAAGAGATGAAAAGAGATTATGAGGAGTGAAGGCAAATTCACTCCTCAAACAACTTACCACCTGAAATGTTAGTATAAGAAATGAAATGCAATGCAAATGAGATGCAATGTCATGATGCAAACCAAAACCAGGAGCATAAACATGATGTTAATGATGCTAAGAGATGATGCAAACATGAGACAAGGCAATGAGAATGATGAAGTAAGCATAAGGATGCAAATGAGGCATGTATTGAACCAAGAATGTACATGGAAAGTTATGAAGTGCAATGGACATTCAACATGGCAAATGAAAGGTGCAATGGTCAAACATGATTCTAATATGTCATAAGATGTATTATGAATCAAATGAATGCACAAAATGTCATGGCAAGTCATGGTATGCAAGCAAATGGAAGAGGGATGCAAAGGAAGGCACAAATTAGGGTTTCATGCACCATACAAAGCAAAAATTCAAAACCAGAAGCAAATGACATGATAAAAAATTGAAAATGCAATCAAAGATACCCTAAACCTATACAAACTCACTGCCCAAAGGAGGGGATCCAACTCTTAACCTAATGAAAGTTGTAAATTTCCTAAGATTGCTAGGGTTTTAAGGTTGTCGCTCCCAAAAGATGAGACTGGCTCAAATGAGGTACAGACGCGAACGGTCGGCGAAAAGGAGGATGTGAGAACACACAGGAGTGAACTCACAGGAAAAGAAAAGAGTCGCCAGCTAGGCATTTTTATCCCGGGGGAAAGGTAATGCTGCATAGACCTAGAAAGATATGGATAAGACGGTTGCGAACCAGAGAGACTGAGAAAGGGGGTTGGTTACAACCTGGGAAGGTATTAGCACCCAGATTGTCCGTCGTACTCGATGGGATCCACGCTTAAAAGATTTGTGTTTAAAGGGGTAGTGTCAGTGTAAGAACAGGAGTGCAAAGCCCAAGATAATGAGGCTAAAAGAATAATGCTGGAAGGAGGGGGAATATACAGAGACTTTTGTTCGATATCTGTTAAGTTATGCCTACGTATCCTCTCGTGCAATGAGGAAGTCAGAACACCGTAGCTCGACCCAAAGAGACTGAAAGATGAATTGACTTGTGAACTGCTTGCTTGCCTATGCTCAAGTGTATGACCTGTCTGGCTCAGGTGCAAACTGTCTTGCATTAGACGGAAGAAGCAAGTTCTCGCTTGTGAATGAATGAGATGAGAAAAGAATCCCGGAGGAGACGATTATTGTTTGTTTCTGTGTTTTCAGTCTTCTATTGCTTTTGAAAGTTTGTCATAAGTTAATGAGCTTAAGCCTAAACCAATGGGTTAGTAAACTCATCACATCTTCCCTCTGGTTAGGGGTAATGAGAATACCTTAAGTGTGAAGTCAGCTTCTCACACTTAATCACCATGATGTAGGATTAAGATCATCAACCTACTTGTGATTATTTAGATGTTTTCGGTGTCTTTGTTTAGTGTTAAGTAATGAGGTTAAGCCATAATCAGGGATTAAACAGACTCATTACACCATCCTAATAGAAGGATAATAGATGAGAATGTTTAAGCTGAGGAAAGATCCTCAACTTAATCCATGATTAGGGATTAAACTCATGACAAAACAAAGCCTTTATTAAGTGAATTTTAGTTAATGATAAGATGATGAAGTGATTATTAGGGTTTGTAAGACAACTTGAGGGGGACTTGTCCATTAACACTAGGGTTAGTCCTTCTTAACCAATTAAGGAAGAATTAGAACCCTAATGCAAGGCCCAAGTTACAAGCTTGATGTCTTGATGATTATTAAGTGAATTGATTAAAGGATTTAAACACATTAAGGGTTTAACACTTAGGATTAAAGTTATACACTCCATCCTAATAGAAGGATGCAGGCATAAGCTTAATCACAAAGCCTTAAAGCCTTTAGGGTTTAGTCCTTGATTATGAGATGAGAAGAGAAGACTCAATGAGACACAAAGGTAAAACTAAGTGGGGGGACTAATCAAAACCCTAATTATTGTCATGCTTGGTTGTTCCTAAGGTTTGTGAGGTTTACAAGAAAGATCTTCAGAGGAACCACCATGAAGCAGATGAAAGGAGCAAAGAGAAGCAAAGTAACTTGCTTCATTTAAGAAGACAAGTCACTTGAAGAAAGAAAGTAATAAGAAGAAGAATGAGCAAGCTCAATCTCAAACAAAAGACAAAAATGCAGCAATGATGCATAAGAGAGATGAAAAGAAATTGTGAGAAGTGAAGGCAAATTCACTTCTTAAAGTGACTTACCACCTGAAAAGTTAGTGAAAGAAATGCAATGCAATGCAAAATGAGATGAAAAGACATGATGCAAATCAAAACCAGAAGCATGTGTGTGATGATAATGATGCTATGAGATGATGCAAACATGAAACAAAGCATGGGGATGATCATACAAACATATGGATGCAAGAGAAGCATGCTTGGAACCATGAACATACATGAAAAGTTATGGAATGAAAATGACATACCAAATGGCAAATGAAAGATGCAATGATCAAACATGATTCTAATATGTCTTAAGATGTGTCATGGATCAAACGAATGCATAAAATGTCATGGCAAGTCATGGTATACAAACAAATGGAAGATGGATGCAAATGGAAGCCCAAATTAGGGTTTATGATCAATGCACAAAACAAAAACCAAAACCAGGAGCAAACATCATGACAAAAAATTGAAAATGCATTCAAGGGAACCCTAAACCTATACAAACTCATTGCCCAAAGGAGGGGATCCAATTCTTAACCTAGTGAAAGTTATGAATTTCCTAAGATTGCTAGGGTTTTAAGGTACCTTGTCAAGAAAAATGTCAAACAAATTGGAAATGCAAGATCAATTCATGCCAGTTTAACCCTATAAACTACATGCTATACTAAGTGCAATGCAAAAAGAATCAAAGTCCAACTCTTAAAGACTAGGCAGAAATGAATTTTTGAAGATTGGATCAAAATAATGCCTTGAAATGAAATTAATTCCATGGAAAATAGTCACAAGTCATCAAGATCAAAAAAAGAAATTTGGTTTTAAGTTTGGACAATGTTTCTAAATGATTTTAAAGGTTTCATGAATTTTTTGGTGATTTTTAAATACCTAAAAGTATTTTTAATTAATTAATTCTCATTAATTAATTAAAAATAATCTTTTAAATGATTTAAAAATATTTTTTAATGCAAAAAATAAAAATAAAAATGTTTTTGGTTTCTGAAAATTAATAAAATGTTGCATAAAAATTTTCAGAATTTTTGAATGCTTTTTACTATTTTTAATAAAAGGAAGAAAACAAATGAAATTTAATGAAAATAAAATTGAAATTAAACTGAAAAATGAGAAAGTCAGCAAGATCAAGGGCTGAGGTTTGAACTCACACGCGCGCGAATTGACCTGGCGCGCATCTGGACGGCCAGTATTCAAATTTGCTAATTATGATTAGTGCCCTAATTAAATGCCCTAATGACTTTCAGATGACCGGAACAGTGGTTCCGGTCATCTTCTCCGACGAGCCAAATCTCTAACTCTCTCTACACGCAATAAAAATGAAATCTAAATGCCCAGAATCCATCCCCATTCAACACTGAATCAAAACCCCCAAACAAACATCATTTTTCATCCATTAATCAAGCAAATCGAAGCAGAACATATTTAGGGCAAAAAGTTTCAGACAACTCATACATGCTCAATATTCCACCATTTTCATTTTTAAACACATCATGATGATCAGGATATCATATAGAATCAATTTATAACAAGTAAAATGAGTTCTGGAAAATTTGTTCTTGATGGATACCTGAGCTGAAGTCCTTCGAACAGGAGCTTTCTGACCCTTTCTCCTATGCAAACTCACTCCTTTGGTCCCCCTGAGCTCAATGGAATGCTTCACAACTCTTATTGATGGCTGGTTTGAGAGATGGCATAAGTTCTGTTCAAGGGAGGGTGGTGATCGTGTTTTTGATCCAGGGAGTTTCAGGCTATGGTGATGGGTGGTTTTTGATCAGTGAAGTGTGCTGAGTTGATTTGTGAAGTTGGTTTATGTGTTTGCAGCTTGTGGAGAGTGTTTCGAAAGCTTTTGCAAAATGGGGTGGAAATGAGAGAGCTGTGTTCTTGGTGCTTTCAGGCTTGTGTGTTGTGTGCTTTGGCTTGCTTTTGGTTTGTATAAACAAATGGGATTGGTCAGATGAGTTGATGTGTACTGCTGTGATTGGTATGGCTCAAGTTGCCAAAATGTCAAATTGGTGTAAGAGAGGCATGGGCTACTAGCTAGCCAAGGACAAGTGGGGTGTCCTGCGCAGCAAGAAGTGTGGAGAGCCATAGGATTGATTATGAAGTCAGCAAACAAGTGGATTCAAACTTGAGTGAGTTTTTGCAACTTGCTTCACTTTTGTTTCCTTTGAGAATTCTTGCTCCATAAGTCATGAAAATGAGTGATCCCTTGGCCCATTCTGAATTTTAGATGTCACATGATCATGTTGTGAAGAAATGGTACACATTTGAGGCCTTTAGAACACTTGATCATAGCATTTTGCAAAATGTCTCTTTGGTAGAAAACTTCAAATTTTGTGATTTTAGCCAACTTTGACAAGCCATAACTTTTGATCCAAAATGAATTAGGTCATGTTCTTGTACTTTTTGAAAAGGGAATGATCCATTCTACAACTTTCATGACCAAAGTTTTTCCATTTGAAGCATTTTTGAATCAAAAAGCAAGGGTTGAAAAAGTTTCCCAAAATGGCAATTTTCATTAAAAGTCAACTTTCCCAAAAAGTCAACTTTGCAAATAACTTGAAATTCTTCAATTTTGTGAACTTCCAACATCTTCTTTGATCAAATAAAGATCATACACAATCAAAATGATGAAGAACACCCTTTGGTTGGGTCATTGGGGGCCTCAGATGCCCTGATTTTGCACTGACTTGCTTAGAAAGTCAACCCTTGATTAGATGACTTCCCCATTGAATTTCTTCATGAAAATTGATATGCATGATCCCTATACCATATAGAGACCAATAGAAACAAGAATGACCAAAAAATTTGGAGTTATGGCCTTTGAAACCAAAACCCTAATTCTAGGTCATCTGTGCAGCCAGACCTGGCTCTACTTCCATGCCATTCTCAGTTCTTGTGATTCCTTGACATTCTTGACTTTGAGGGGATATAATATGATGCTTGAACATACATGGACCCCTTTGAAGTGATTGATGACCTTTGGAGTAGCTTAAGAAGCTCTTGGATTGCTCAGATCACAAACCCTAGATGCAGGTGACTTTGAGCCAATGCAATGAATCAAAATGTGATATGAGATGCTATGATTGAGTTTATGCATATGAGGAGATCACAAGCCATGGTGTGAATGGGTGAGGGCAAATTTTGGGTGTTTACAGGTACCTTGTCAAGAAAAATGCAAAACAAATTGAAAATGCAAGATCAATTCAAACCAATTTTATCCTATAAACTACATGCTATGCAAGATGCAATGCAAAAAGAATCATTATCCAATTCTCAATGGTTAGGCAGAAAGAAATTTTTGAAGTTTGACATAAAATATTGCCTTGAAATGAAAATAAATCCAATGAAGATGATCAAAAGGCATCAAGAACAAAAAAGAAATTTGGTTTGAGAGTTGGACAATGTTTCTAAATGTTTTTAAATGCTATGTGAATTTTTTGGTAATTTTTAAATACCTAAATGGTATTTTAATTAATTAATTTCCATTAATTAATTAAAATAAACATTTAAATATTTTAAAAATACAAATTTTATGCAAAAAATAAAAGTAAAAATATTTTTATGTTCTGAAAATTCATGGAACCCTTGACAAAAATTTTCATAATTTTTTAATGATTTTAGCTATTTTAAAATAAATGCACAAAATAAATGATAAGAAAATAAAATAAATATGAACAAGAAAGAAAGTCAGCGCATCCTGAGGCTGACATTCAAACTGGGAGTGGAGGGAAAGACTGGCGCGCTATCCTACGACTCTCATTCAAACTGGGCCAATTAAATTAAACTGGATTAATTAAATTAATTAAGTGAGATTAGGGTTTCAATGAAAGATCCAGGCCATTGAAACGCGCGGGAGTCAACAAAAGTCAGCCAGATCAAGGGTCCACATTTAAACTTTGCCCTAAACGCATTTAACACACTAATGACTCTCAGGTGGCCGGAAATGACCTCCGGTCATCTTCTCCGGCCACCTCTCCCCTGAGATTTCTCTAAAACACTCCCTAGGTCAAATCAAGCCCCCCCAAATCTCCAGAAATGATCCCCAAACCCCCTAGAGCAAGAATCCAGCACCAAATTTCATTTATTTTTCATTAACAACAAGATTCGAACAAAAACCTAAAACTGAACAAAATTTCAGAACATGCATACACACTCAAAACTCAACCATTTTTCACCATTCAAAGTTCATTGTGATCAGTGGAACACACTCTACCATTCTATAACTAAAGAAACAAGTTCTGGAAAAATGTTTCAAGAAGGTACCTGAGCTTGAGCTTTCTCGGTTCTGGACTTTCAGGCCTCCTCTCTTTGTGCAAACCACTCCCCTTGACCTCCTGATGAAGTTTTGATGCTTGGAAGGAATTTCTTTTGGCTGGTTTGTGAGATTGCAAGCCAACTGGTCAGAAATCGTGTTTTGTTTATGTGAGGTTTTTGGCTGTTTCAATGGTTGGTTTGTGATCAGTGAGTCATTTTGAGATCAATGGTGAAGTTGGTTTGAAGAATGGTTGAGTGAGCTGAGAGATTCGAATGGTTTTGCAAGTTGGAGGATTTTTGATAACTATGGCAATCTGAGGTTTCAGCTTGTGTTGGGTGGTGTGTTATGTTGCATTTGGTCCACTTATCACTACTAGAGAGGTCAGAGGAGTTGGTGTGCCCTATTGTGATTGGTATGGGTCTTTATGCAAAAAGTCAAGTTTTGTGTAAGAGAGGTATGGGTCAATGGTAGGCCAAGTACAAGAGGGGTGTCCTGCGCAACAAGGAATGAGGAGGACCATGGGATCAGTTTTGAAGTCAATTAACAAGTGGATTAGGGTTTGTATGATGTTTTGCAACTTTAATCATCTTTGGCCCTTTTGAAGTTTCTTGATCCATAAGTCATGAAGATGGGAAAACTCTTGATGCAATCTGACTTTTAAGCTTTGGTTTATGTTTGTGCAAATATTAGAAGTCACTTTGAGGTTTCAATTTGCCTTGGCAAGGGATTTTGCAACTTTGCCTCTTTGGTAGAAAACTTGAAATTATGTGATTTTTCCCAACTTTGACAAGCCATAACTTTTGATCCAAAATGAATTAGAATGAGTTCTTGTACTTTTTGAAAATGGAATGATTCATTCTACAACTTTCATGACCAAAGTTTTCCCATTTGAAGCATTTTTGAATCAAAAAGCAAGGGTTGAAAAAGTTTCCCAAAATGGCAAGTTTCCATTACAAGTCATTTTCCCAAAAAGGCAACTTTGCAAATGACTTGAAATCCTTCAATTTTGTGAACTTCTAACATCTTATATGATCAAATAAAGATCATACACATTAAAAATGATGAAGAACACCCTTTGGTTGGGTCATTGGGGGCCTCATATGCCCTGATTTTGCACTGACTTGCTCAAGAAGTCAACTCTTGCTCAGATGCCTTCCCCATGGAATTTCTTCATGAAACTTGATATGCATGATCCTTATAACATATAGATACCAATAGAAACAAGAATGACCAAAAAATTTGGAGTTATGGCCTCTGAAACCAAAACCCTAATTCTAGGTCATCTGTGTAGTTAAATCTGGCTCTGCTTCCATGCCATTCTCAGTTCTTGTGATTATTTTACTTTCTTGACTTTGAGAGGATACAATATGATGCTTGAACATAAATGGACCCCTTTGAAGTGATTGATGACCTTTGGAGTGGCTCAAATAGCCCTTGGATAGCTCAGATCACAAACCCTAGGTGCAGATGACTTAGAAGCAATGCAGTGAATCAAAGATGTGGTATGAGATGCTATGATTGAATTTATGCATATGAAAAGATCACAAGCCATGGTGAAATGGGTGAGGGCAAATTTGGGGTGTTTACAATGATTATTGTTTGTTTTTGTGTTTTCAGTTTTGTTATTGATTTTGGTGTTTTGCATAAGTTGATGAGCTTAAACCTAAATCATGGGCTTGTAAACTCATTATATCCTCCCTAATTAGGGATAATGAGCCTACTTAAGTATGGCATAAGCATCTCAACTTAATTACCATGATGATGTAGGATTAAGATCATTAACCTACTTGTGATTATTTAGATGTTTTTGGGTTTTTGTTTAGTGTTAAGTAATGAGTTTAATCTCTAATCACAGATTAGTGAACTCATTACACTATCCTAATAGAAGGACAATACATGAGAACACTTAAGCTGAGGAAGATACCTCAACTTAATCCATGGTTAGGGATTAAATTCATTATATAACAAAGCCTTTATTAAATGGATTTTAATTAAGGATGAGATTAAGAAGTGAGTTTTATGGTTTGTAAGACAACTTGAGGGGGACTTGTCCATTAAACACTAGGGTTAGTCCTTCTTAACCATAAAGGAAGACTTAGAACCCTAATGTAAGGCCTAAGTTACAAGATGAATTCTTAGTGATTATTAAGATGATTTGATTAAGAGGTTTAAAAAAATTAAAGGTTTAACACTTAGGATTAAAGTTATACACTCCATCCTAAGAGAAGGATGCAGGCATAACCCTAATTCCATAGTCCTAAAACTTTAAGAGTTTAGTCTCTGATATGAAGATGAGAAGAGAGACTCAAGGAGACTCAAAGGTAAAAGATAAGGGGGGCTAATCACAACCCTAATTATTATCATGCTTGGATATCCCTATGGTTTGTAAGGCTTGAGAAAGATCTTCAAGGAAGCCACCAATGGAAGAAGCAGATGAAAGGAGGAAGAAGCAGAAGAAATAAGTTACTTACTTCATTGAAGAAGATAAGTAACTTAAAGAAAGGAAGTGAGAAAGAATGAAAACAAGTGAACAAGTTCACTTCAAAGAAACCAGCAATATGCATATGAAAGAGATAAAGAGAAATGAGAAGTGAATGAAAATCCACTTCTCAAAGTAACTTACCACCTGAAAAGGTTAGCATGAATGCATAAAGTTCAAGGCATAAAGAAATGAAATGAAATGAGATGAGATGAGATGAAATGACCAAAGTCAGAAGTGTTTATGTAATTTTAATGTCATGTGAGATGATGCAAAGGCATACAAAGTGCATATGAATGATCATACAAAGATGAGATGTCATGTAAGCATGCTTTGAAGTTTGAAAGTTCATGAAAGTTAATGAAATGAAATGAATGCAAATTATGTCAAATGAATGAATAAATGATCAAGTATGATTCTAACATGTCCTAAGATGTCTAAGATGACATATGAATGCAAGAAATGTCATGGCAAGTTCATGTATGGATGCATACGCAAGATGAATGCAAGTAAACATGAAAAATTAGGGTTATATGGAAGTATGAGATGCATATGAGCAAAATAGAAGCATATGCCATGATAAAAATTTGAAATCACACTCAAACAAACCATAATCCCTTACTAAGTCACACCCCAAAGGAGAAGGTCAGAAGCCTTACCACATAAAAGTTATGAATTTCCTAAGTTTCTAGGGTTTTTTGGGTGATTCTCAAAGAAAAATACAAATCAATTAAAAAATGTAAGATAAATTCATGAGATAAATAACCTATAAACTACATGCTATGCACAAAACAATGCAAAAAGAATCATCTTCAAACTCTTCTTGGTTAGGCAGAAAAGATTTTTTCAAGTTATGGTTCAAAAATATGATTTAAATGACCCTTAATTCAAAGAAAATTCTCAAGTTATGATCAAACCTAAAAATAAATTTGTGTGAAGAGTTTGAAAATGTTTCTAAATGCAAAGGGATGATTCATGATTGTTTTGGTGATTTTTAGAAACCTAAATGTATTTTTAATTAATTAAAAGACTTTAATTAATTAAAAATAACATTTAAATATTTTAAAAATACTTTTTATATGGAAAAAATAAAATAAAAATCATTTTCTGATTAAAAAAAATATTTGAAACAAAAATTCAAAACGAAATATTTTTTGAAAGCTTTTTGGTATCTTAAATAAAATGAGAAAGAAAAATGAATTAAAATGAAATAAAAATGAATTAAATGGAAAAGTATGCAGATCTGATGGCCCAGATTCAAATGGAAAAGGAGGGAATTGACTGGCGCGCAATCCAGCGGTCCACATTCAAACTGGCTAAATGATTTTAATTAAACTAATTAATCAGAAATTAACTTAAGTGAACTAATCTGAGCCGCACACGCGCTAACCTAAACAAGATCCAAGGGTGGGAAATCAATCTGGGCAACTAACCCTAATTAGGGTTTTAATGATTTTCAGGTGACCGGAGCTAGCTCCGGTCATTCAAAATCCCAACTTATTCCCTAGGTCAAATTAGAACCTCTAAAGCTCCAGAAATGATCTACTACCCTCCCCAAACAAGAATCCATCATCATTTAACATTTATATTTCATCATAAGCAAGAATCGAATCAAACAAAATTTTCGGGCAAACTTTCAGAACAACCATACATGCTCATTTCTCAATCATTTTCAAAACTAAACATATCAGAGTGATCTAGAGAACATGTAGAATCATTATAAAACTTAAAAGAAGGTTTCTGGAAAATTTGTTCTTGAGGTATACTTGAGTTGAAGCTTTTCAGTTTGGAGCTTTCTGACCTCCTCTCTCGTGCAAAACCACTCCAATGACCCCCCTTGTGCTTCTAAAAGGCTTAGAACAAGTTTGTTTTGGCTGGTTTGAGATGTTTGGTTCAGATAACTCAGAAATCGTATTTCTGATTTTGGGGGTTTCAGGCCATAGTGAGGGGTGTTTTGTGTCTTATGAGTGATTTGAAGATGATTGGTGAAGTTAGTTTGAAGTTTTAGTGGTTGTGCTATGAATTTCGAAGAGATGAAGGTATGAGGTGATTTTTGGCAATCTGAGTCTTGAGAGGTTTTCAGGCTTGAATGTGTTATGGAGTGAGGTCCTTAGGGTTTGCATAAGAGGCTGTGATTGGTCAGAGAGTGGGTGGTGGCTCAACTTGATTGGTATGGTGTGAAATGCAAAAAGTCAACATTGGTTGTACCATGGGCATGGGTCATGGCAGGAGTGGTTCCAAGGCATGTCTGGCCTCAGCTGGCTTTGTGGAGGGCCCTTGGATCATTTTTATGCAGCTGGATCACTTGGATGGAGAGATACCATAGGTTTTGCAAAATTCCCTCTTTGAAGTTTCTTGTGAATCAAGTCATGAAAATGCCAAATTCTTGGGCCAATTCTGATGTTTAGGAGTCACATAGGCATGTTATGAAGTGTAGAAGTTTATTAGAGGTCATTAGAATGCTTGAACATGCCATTTTGCAAAATCCCTCTTTGACATGAAACTTGAAATTTTAGGATTGTTGCCAACTTTGAAAGGCCATATCTTGAGTTCTAGGATGAATCAAGACATGTTCTTGTACTTTTTGAAAAGGGAAAGACCTAATCTACAACTTTCATGACCAAAAAGTTTTCATTTGAAGCATTTTTGGTTGAGAAAGAGGAGGTTGAAAAACTTTCCCAAAATGGAAAGTTTCCATTACATGTCATTTCCATTTTTGGCAAGTTTGCAAATGGCTCAAAATTCTTCAATCTTGTGAACTTCTAAACTCTTATAAGATCAAATAAAGATCATAGAACTTCAATTTGATGAAAATACCCCTTTAGTTCCATTGTTGGGGGCCTCAGAAGCCCTGATTTTGACTTAACTTGCTCAAGAAGTTACCCAGTGAACAAATGACTTCCACAATGAATTTCTTCATCAAACTTAGTACATATGATCCTTATAACATCTTAAGAACATTAGAAACAAGAATGGCCCAAAAATTTGGAGTTAAGGCCTCTGAAACCAAAACCCTAGTTTTGGTCATCTGTGTAGTGAAAACCCTAGCTCTGCTTCCATGCCTTTCCAGTTCTTGTGATCTCTTGACTTTCATGAACTTTGAGGAGTATAATATGAGTGTAGAACACACATGGACCCTCTTAGAAAGTTTTGAGGCCTTTGGGATGGCTCATATGGAATCTTGGATTGCTCAGATCATAAACCCTAGATGCAGATGAACTTAAACTATGCAGATGAAACAAATATGCAATATGAGGTGCAATACTTATGTTTATGCAAAGATGAAAGATCACAAGCCATGGTGTGGTATGAGTGAGGGCAAATTCGGGGTGTTTACAGCTGCCCCTATTCAAACATGAGTTAGCTATGCAGGATGTAAGCACCTGGCTTAACAGACAAACAAGATAACTTGTGGTTGAATACCAAAGACAGTTCAAATTTTGCACTCGCTGGATAGAAGAAGAAAAGGGATATAAATTGTAAAAGGTAGTATAGCATGATTATCAAATGAAGGCGATGGAGGACGACCATCGAGCAGAGGACGACTGCTGGGGATAATTTGGTAAGCTAAGCAATGACGGGGACGACCGACAAGCTGGGGAAATAAAGAGACCACGATGGGGACGACCATCGGGTAAGAAAATAAAACTCTATGGGGATTGATAAAAACATCGATGGGGACAAATATCAGGCTTGGAAAGTAAAGTAAACAACGATGGGGACGGCCATCGGGTTAGAGAATAAATGAAATGAGGGACGATCATCAAAGGTTAAGGACAATCACCTAGCAGGGGACGACTGCTCTTTATCACGACATAGGAAGAATGTCGGATAGAAAAGGTCGACGATGGGGATGGCCATCGAATAAGCATGATGAAGGACGATCATCAAGAGGTGAAGGACGATCACCTAGCAGGGTACGGATGCTCTCAGGGTTTATCACGACATAGGACGAATGTCGGATAACAAGATCAACGATGGGGACGGCCATCAGATAAGAAAATGATGAAGGACGATCATCAAGTGGTGAAGGACGATCACCTAGCAGGGGACGGATGTTCTTTATCACATCATAGGACGAATGCCAGATAGAAAAAGGGTTCCACAAATGGGAACTCCATTGGGGAAAAGGATGAGGGACGGTCATCAAAAGGTGAAGGACGATCACCTGGAAGGGTACGGCTGCCGAAAGTATCACGACATAGGACGAATGTCGGATAGAAGAAAGTTGTTTTATGGGTGACTTACTGAGGAATGGTAAACACGGATGAGTGCTTACGCTCAAGAATAAAAGGTATAAGTGTTTTGACGCTGTGTATAGATTAAAGATGCGGACGAGCATCCTTAGGACCATGATACAGACGAGTATCGGTAGAAACAAACGCTGACGCATGTTCAGAGATGATGGTATGGACGAGTACCAACTGGTTAACAAAGAACACAGACGAGTGTCGAATATGTTGAGGAGTGATATATACAAGATATAGACGAGTATCAAAGACTTTTGTATAAGTGAGTATATATTTGTTGGTAAAGTATGAGAAAGACACAGACGAGTGTTCAACTTGCTAGGGAATGTATGACACGGACGAGTGTCAAATGGGTATTAGATATAACAGGCATTTGTTTTGAGAATGCAAAGAGAGATACATCGGCTTTCTGTGGGGATAGGATGACACGGACGGGTGTCGAAAAGGGTGTGTTATAAACAAGTATTTGTTTGTAGAAAGTGTTTTTGCAACCATGCTGGGGGAAGATGACACGGACGAGTATCAAAAAAACACGTAGGTATCTGTATTTGAGAGTGCAAAGGGGACGCTTTGGCTTATATCTGCGGGGAATATGAGTTTTTATATACATTGCTGATGAAATATTGATGGTAATTGCAGGTGATTGGCTCGAACCTGACTTGTGATCATGCAAAGGTTTGATTTTTGCCGTAATGCTCCGTATTAGACGGAATGCTACGCTTATTTGGTGAATATGATGCAAATGCTATGATTATGCAAAAGAAACCGATCCGGGATTCGGATCCCGTTGGGGATAAAGATCTCTGGCTGATCTGCTTGGAAGAATGTCTCGGCTGGGAAAGAGGTCAATGGATCTGTCAAGAGAGATAGCTCTGCTTGGGGAAATAGATCTTTGGTCGATCTACCCGTAAGGAGAACTCAGCTGGGGAGAAGGAAAATTTCATCACTTTGTTGTGTAAGAGTTTCAGGCATTGTTCTTCTGGGGAGAGGATTGGAACTCTGTGGGGAGACATTTATTTTAACCTGCTGAAGATGAGATCTGGCACTCTGGTGGGGATCTCGGCTGGGGAAGCTCCTGTTGAGTAGACTTGTCCTGGGAATGAGGAGGCTTTGGCAACTCCTCTGGGGAAAAGCAGTTCAGATATTGCTCGGGAGATCCCGCTTGGGGAGGGGGTAACTCCCAGGAAGTAGCATGCTGGGGATGCGATGCTTGACATGCCCCATGTTGCGTATTGAATACCTGCAATCTGTTAAGACAAAATAAACACACAAGTATCCCAAGGTATCCCTTACCGGATTCCGTCATATGAGTTTAGGCTTTCCAACAAGTAAATTTATTTCCTGCATGAATTTATTAAAAACAGCTCATTTGTTTTATGCAAGTATTGTATCATGAACATCGTACATTTTGCGAACGTAACAAAAATGTACAAAACGAGGTGTGACTGAGAACTTCTGATTTTATTAATCTGGGTGCCCTGAATTGGCAGATACAGTCAAAGAAACAAATCCCCTGAAATGAGGAGATTGCTATAAATTGAGAAAAGTAAATGTGTTGGCAATATTTATGATGACGCTCCAGTGAGCTTCCTTTGCTATGACCTGTATGACCTTGGCGTTCTTCTCATCTTGCTTTCTGAAGAAGGTTGATTCTGACCGACGCTTTATCCTTTTGAGGCTTACCATGTTGTGAATGATACAGACGAATTCAGAATGCAGTTGTTCGCTCATTCCCTGATTTTGCGTGGATCGCCCTTTCGGGTTTTCAATCCACCGGGATACCCATTTTTGCCTGAGTTGTCCAATGCGGCTTTTCAACTCAACGGGTGTACACATTTTTTTTATTTTCCCTTATTTTTGCCCGAGTCTTTTATTCTGTTTTTGACTCACCGGGATGCCCTATTTTTTCCTGGACTTATATTCTGTTTTTATGTCCAGCGAGTCATATTATGCGAAGTATTTTTTAACTGCATCTAAATTCGCAGGGGATAAGAAATCTTCACCATCCATAGTAGTGAGCATCAGTGCTCCACCAGAGAAAACTTTCTTTACTATGAATGGGCCATCGTAATTTGGAGTCCACTTACCCCTGTGGTCTGTATGAGGAAGAAGAAGTCTTTTCAGCACAAGATCTCCTACTTGGTATTCCCGAAGCCTGACTTTCTGATCAAAAGCTTTCTTCATCCTTTTCTGATATAACTGCCCATGACAGATAGCAGCTAATCTCCTTTCTTCGATCAGATTCAATTGATTGTACCGAGATCGGACCCATTCTGCTTCATTCAGCTTTACATCCATCATTACCCGTAAGGAGGGTAGCTCAACTTCCACAGGTAGGACTGCCCCCATACCATACACAACCTGGTAAGGTGTTGCCCCAGTAGACATTCTGATTGAGGTTCGGTATCCATGTAAAGCAAAGGGTATCATTTCATGCCAGTCTCTATATGTGACCACCATCTTTTGCATAATCTTCTTGATGTTTTTGTTAGCTGCCTCAACAGCGCCATTCATCTTTGGCCTGTAAGGAGAAGAGTTGTGATGTTGAATTTTGAAGTCCCGACACAGTTCTGCCATCATTTTGTTGTTCAAATTGGAACCATTATTAGTAATGATTCGCTCAGGTACTCCATATCGACAGATGATATCTCTTTTCAGGAATCTGGCTACCACTTGTCTGGTGACGTTTGCATATGAAGCTGCTTCAACCCATTTGGTGAAATAATCAATGGCTACCAGGATGAATCTGTGGCCATTTGAATCAGTCGGTTCAATCTTTCCAATCATGTCAATGCCCCACATGGAAAAGGGCCAAGGTGAAGACATCACGTTCAAAGAACTTGGAGGCACATGCACTTTGTCTGCATAGATCTGGCATTTGTGGCATTTCCTGGCATAGGTACAACAGTCTACATCCATTGTGATCCAGTAGTAACCTGATCTCAACAATTTCTTAGCCATTGCATGTCCTCCAGCATGGGTACCTAAAGATCCTTCATGCACCTCGTGCATCAGCAAGTCTGCTTCTTTCTTGTCAACACATCTGAGTAGTACCATGTCAAAGTTCCGCTTGTATAATGAACCATCAACATTAAGGAAGAAACTACCAGCAAGCGTTCTTAATGTCTTCTTATCATTGGATGATGCCCCAGGTGGGTATGTTTGATCCTCTAAGAAGCTTTTGATGTCTTGGAACCATGGCTTGTCATCTTTAGCAGTGTCCACGGAGAATATGTATGCTGGTTGTTCCAATCTGGATACTGAAATCCGAGGCACATAATTCGCAGTTTGAACCTTGATCATGGAGGGAATGGTAGCCAAAGCATCTGCGAACTGATTTTCGTCTCGAGGGATATACTCAAGTTTGACTCTTGTGAAGAAAGTCAATAATCTACACATGTAGTCACGGTATGGAATCAGATGCTCTTGGTGAGTGTACCATTTGTTGTTGGTCTGATTGATTACCAGAGCCGAGTCTCCAAATACACTCAAAGTCTTGATCCTGAGGTCAATGGCTTCATCAAGACCCATGATACAGGCTTCGTATTCAACTTCATTGTTAGTGCAGGCAAAGGTGAGTTTTTCCGAGAACGGCATATGAACTCCTTTAGGTGTAATGAGCACTGCACCAACTCCACGACCATTCGTATTGACAGCCCCATCAAACATCATTGTCCACTCTTCTTCTGGGTCAGGTCCTTTAGTGTGAACAGGCTCTTCATGATCGTTTGCTTTTAAGAACATGATGTATTCATCAGGAAAGTCAAATCTCATGGGCTGATAATCATCAATGGGTTGCTCAGCCAGATAGTCAGACAATACACTGCCTTTGATGACCTTTTGAGATGTGTACTGAATATCATACTCGGTCAGAATCATTTTCCATCTTGCAACCCTTCTGGTAAGTGTTGGCTTCTTAAATATGTACTTGACGGGGTCCATTTTTGAGATCAATAAAGTGGTGTGGGTCAACATATATTGTCTTAGTCGGCGAGCAGCCCATGCTAAAGCACATCAAGTTTTCTCGAGCGGTGAATAATGTTGTTCATAGTCGGTAAACTTTTTACTTAGGTAGTATATTGCATACTCTTTTCGACCAGACTTGTCATGCTGGCCCAACACACACCCCATTGATCCTTCTAATACTGTCAGGTACATTATTAAAGGTCTTCCTTCAACTAGAGGCATAAGAATTGGAGGTTCTTGTAGGTACTCCTTGATTTTGTCAAAAGCCTTCTGAAAATCTTCGTTCCACCTGAACGTTTGCTCCTTTCTTAACAATTTGAACAGGGGCTCACAGGTTGCAGTAAGGTGAGATATGAACCTTGATATGTTGTTCAATCTACCTAAGAACCCCCTAACTTCCTTTTCGGTCCTAGGTGCAGGCATCTCCTGAATGGCTTTGACTTTGTCAGGATCAACTTCAATTCCCTTTTCACTTACGATAAATCTCAGCAACTTATCGGAATGTACCCAAAAATGTGCATTTGTTGGGGTTTAGCTTCAGCTGATACTTTCTCAGATGCTTGAACAACTTCAGCAGATTTACCAGATGATCTTCTTCAGTGAGGGACTTGACAATCATGTCATCCACGTAGCATTCAATTTCTTTGTGGATCATGTCGTGGAATAATGTTACCATAGCCCGTTGATAGGTTGCGCCGACATTCTTCAGTCCAAATGGCATTACCTTGTAACAAAACGTGCCCCAAGGTGTAATGAAGGTTGTTTTCTCCATGTCTTCGGGTGACATTCTGATCTGATTATACCCTGAAAAACCATCCATGAAGGAAAACACCGAGAACTGAGTTGTGTTGTCGACCAATACATCAATGTGAGGTAATGGGAAATCATCCTTCGGGCTAGCTCTATTCAGATCCCGGTAATCCACACACATCCATACTTTGCCATCCTTCTTAGGCACTGGTACAATGTTAGCGACCCACGGCGGGTAACTAGTTACAGGAAGGAAACCGGAGTCCCACTGTTTTTGTACCTCTTCCTTAATCTTCATGGCCATATCTGGACGAGTACGGCGTAGCTTCTGTTTTACTGGAGGGCAATCTTCTTTTAATGGCATCTTGTGCATAACAATATCTGTATCTAGACCAGGCATATCTTGATAGGACCAAGCAAAGACGTCGACGTATTCTCGAAGCATGTCAATGAGTTGTTCTTTTACTGAAGGCTGCAGACTGGCCCCGATCTTTACTTCTTTCAAATCTTTTTCGGTACCAAGATTAACTATCTCAACTTCCTCCTAATGAGGAGTAATCACTTTCTCATCTTGCCTCAACAACCTGGCTAACTCTTTCGGTAACTCATAGTCTTCTTCAACCCCTTCATCAGCTTGATTAATCGGATTGTCGAAGTCGTACAAGGTCATAACAGTGTTGTTGTCGGTACAATCTGGAAGATAATCTCTGCAAGGGTTGAGATTGGTTCGTTTTAGTGATCAATTTTAATCTTGTTTAGAAAAAGTGAAAATGAAGTTATTTATTTTGAAAACATTGCCATTTTATTGTTTTGTACAAAAGTAAAAAATGAAAAGACAATGAGCAAAAAAGAGACTTGTTTGCAAAAGATGTCCGATATTCATTGATAATTCATTTGCACAAAATTACAATATGGCCCTATTACAAAATGAGTCTTGACACCTTGGGCAAGATGCAGGAGTTGATGCATGCTAAAAAGACAGGAAATAATAATTACTCTGCAGGAGTAACCCTTATAATTTCCTGGGAAGACCAGTTGAGGACTTGGTGCCCCGGGGTCCTTGGACGTATCTAGCTCTCCAGGTTGAAGTCACTTTCAGCCTCGTCTTCCACATTGTTGATTGCATCCGGGGTTAGCATCCCCCCACTGATGAACTTGGGCTCTTTGGCAGCCTCTGATTGATCTTGTCGGAATGGTTTGTAACCCAAACCGAATCTGTCCTCCTTTTTCTCCACTGGCAGCAACTTGCCTTAGCCTTGGGCATTACCATCTTCAACAACCTTCCGGGCTTGCTGATAAGAGACAATTGAAGTACCCATCCTGTCTTCCTGGGATGCAACAAATACTTCAGTTGTCGCCTCATTGACATTCAGGTCCTCGAACCCTTGGCTCATAGTTTCATGGATTTTACCATCCATCTCAATGTATTTGTATGTAGCCAAATGGCTAACAAATATGTCCTCCTCACCACAGATGGTGATAATCTGTCCTTCCCACTCATATTTCAATTTCTAGTGAAGGGTCGACGTTACTGCGCCTGCGGCGTGAATCCATGGTCGACCCAACAAACAGTTGTAGGCCGGCTGAATGTCCATCACATAGAAAGTAGTTTTAAAGACCTGCGGACCGATTATCACCGGTAGCTCCACCTCTCAAAGAACAGATCTCTTGGAGCCATCAAAAGCCCTTACCACAAGATTGCTTGGTCGATGAGCTATTCCATCATATTTGAGCTTGACAAGAGCTTTCTTGGGTAAGACATTGAGTGAGGACCCAGTGTCTACAAGAACATGAGATAGTACAGCTTCTTTGCACTCCAGGGTTATGTGCAAAGCTTTGTTGTGGTGACGTCCTTCTGTTGTCAAATCAGCATCAGTGAAACCTAGCCCATGGCTAGTATTGACATTAGACACCACTGTCTCAAGCTGATTCACTGTGATCTCCTCTAGCACGTAGGCAGCGTGCAAAACTTTGAGTAGTGCATCCAGATGGGCTTCAGAACATAATAGCAGGGATAATATAGAGATCTTAGAAGGAGTCTGGTGGAGCTGATCCACAACCTTGTAGTCACTTCTTTTAATTATCCTCATAAACTCATCCACATCCTGATCAAAGGATGATTTATGAGTCTCTTTTGATGCAGATTCTTCAGGTATCACACTTTTTCCTTTGGCCTTGGCAGCAGCCTCTGCCTCAGTGTTAGTTCTTGGAGCTTGTGACGCAAAGAGGCGTCCGCTTCGGGTGAAGCCTCCGCCTCCCCCGACATTATCCACTTGGGGAGTAGGAACTGAAGAATCAAGAAGGAATTTTTCTCCGTTGCAGTAAAGGTCAGCACCGTAATGCCATGGTACAACACTGTCTTTATCATATGGAATTGGCCCTGGCACCGTGATGGTGACTGGGCTCACTGCAGCAGATGTTGGAACCGTTATTATCTGTGGATCATAGAAGATAGTGACAGGACTTCTGGTGGATGTTGATGGTGGTGAATTGAAGCTTGATTGAAACCTTTGTTGAGATTGTTGAAAGTTCCTGGAGTTTGGGACCGTTGTAAGGTCATAATAGATAGTAACTGTGGAGACATCATTGTTGGTGGTTGCTGGAGTTGTAGAAGGAGATGAAATGGAACTGTTGTTTATTGAAGTGAAGGAAGAAATGGTTGCTGAAGTTGTAGATGAATCAGTAGGAACAATGGTTGTTGCAGTTGTAGAAGAAACACTTGTACGAGGAGTTGCTGGTGTTGTAGAAGCAGTTGTAGTTACTTGCAGAATGCCTTCTTTAATCAAATCATTGATGCCATTTCTCAACCTTGCACACCCATTCTTGGAAAGCTTGCAAGATTCACAACAGGCCTCACAACCTGGAAACACTTGGCATTTTAAAAGTTGGGCTTTAACCTCTGCCAGAGGTGTCTGAATACTTGCAATATCTTCAATTGGAATCAAGGGTGAGCCTTCCTCTATAGCATTAATCCTTGGCCCACTGTGGCCTGGCATTGGATTTTTCATGACATTGGGAGGAGGTGCAAAGTTTAGGGCATTTGAATCTATCAGATCATGGACCTTCATATGCAGAGCCCTGCATTTTTCCGTGGAGTGACCAGGTGCGTTGGAATGAAAAGCACACCTAGCGTTGACATCATAGTTTCTTGGAAGGTTCTAAGGATTAGGTGGAGCCAATGTCCTCAACTCAACAAGATTGAGCTTTAGGATTTATGATAACAATGTGGCATATGGCATTGGAATAGGGTCAATCACCCTATTGATCTGAGATGGCTGCTGTTGAAAAGGGCGTTGTTGTTAATTGTTGTTGTATGATCTCTGTTGAGGGAACTGTGGCTATTGAGGAAAGTGATGTGGTTGTTGAGTATACTGAGGAGTTGGAGTGGGGATAGTGATGATAGCAACTGATCTGGGCAGATATTGGGGTCTCCCTCTTCCCACATGTACAGAGTTTGTTTCACCAGATCTACGGGGCCCAGTAAATGGCTTCCTTGCACTGCTTGAACTGGCACCGTTGTCGGAGATCTTCCCTATCTTCAGTAGGCTCTCAATTCTTTCCCCAGCTATCACCACGTCTGCAAAGCTGGTGGAAGAAAATGCAGCCAATCTGTCAATATAGGTACCCTGGAGAGTATTCATGAACATGTCTGCCATCTCCCTTTCTGACATCGGGGGTTGAACAGTAGCAGCCAGCTGCCTCCACCTTTGGGCATACTCTCTAAAGCTTTCACGGGAAGACTGAGACATTCCCATTAGAAGGGTCATGTTTGGAGCCATGTCCAGGTTATATTGATACTGGCGGATGAAATCTTCAGCCAAGTATTTCCAATTTCTTACTGTGGCTCTGTTCAAGTGAGAGTACCATTCTCGGGATGCCCCGGTCAAGCTATCCTCGAAGTAAAACATCCACGGCTTCTCATCCATGGTGTAGGCTTTCAATCTCCCCAGGAAAGACTGAAGGTGGGTACGTGAGTAGGATGTTCCGTTATATCTTTCAAAACACGGGGGTTTGAACTTGTGAGGAATTCTCTCCCCTTCCACCAATCCCATGTCCATGACATCAAAAACTAGAGAGTTTTGGGATTCAAGAGACCTCATCTTCTCTGCAATTTCATCCAACCGACGATCGTAAACTTCGTCTCCAGCCCCGACCACAGTAAACTGCTCTTCTTGAGGATCATCCTGCAAGACCCTTCCTCCAGTAGTGTTACCCTGGGTATTTCTTATGGTGTTGATGTCTGGGTTCAGATGAGGTCCAAACTCTGGTGGATCAGTGTGAGGCTGCACATGAGCGTTGTTACTTGTACCCCCTGTACCTGGATGGTGTTCCTCGGGAGTTTGTCGCTCAACCAACTCCCTCAGTCTCTCCTGGCTCTGAGCTAAACTAGTCATCAGTATCATAAATTGGTTCATTTGGGCCCTTACCTCTGTCCTTTCATTGGCCATCTGGGCCCTCACTTCAGTCAAGTCTTGTTGAACCTGATCCATTTGTTGTCCCGGAAGGTTGTTTCTTGTTGGGTACCGGTGTATTCTGTTGACAGGGAACACTCTTCTGCGAGCAATGTTTCCTGAAACCACCACAAAGTGAGAAACAACAACAAACAAAACCTACAAAACAAAGAAAATGTTAGTATGAAATGCAGGATGCCTATTTGTCTTCCAAGGGTATCCGGTTTGGTTCTTTGGTTTTGACCTTTCCAGACCTCGAGGAAATGCTGATGATGCTGCAGAGAGAGATAAAGCCCACCAAAAATAATACAAACCATATATATTACAAAGGGTGAAGATACATAGTTTGATTACAATAAAATTCCCATGGCAGGTCAAAATACATCAACAAAAGGAAAATACAATCAAAATGAAGTACAAACAAAAAGAGTCAAACATCCAATCCAAAGTCATCTTCTCTGACTGCCTTCAAGAGGGCCTCAGTCACTGGACCAACCGGGTGCTCTGTGATAGTCCTGATGAAGAGGTTCCTGGTGGCAATGGCATTGGTCAACTTCTTGTGCTTATCCTGATCCTTTGACCTCTTCAACCCTGCTCGGAGTTTCAACTCAGAGATCTCCTTCTGTGCTGCTATCAGAACTGTCTGATTCTTCTTCTCACTAGCCTCCAGTTGCTCTATCTTAGCTTGAGTCTTTTGATCTTCCTGTGCACGGGCCTCAGTGATCCTGATCCACCTAGCCTGGCTCTCCTCCAAATAATGTTCTGCCCTAGCCTTCTGAGTCTTTGCTTCCTTGCAAGCATTCTTCAACACTAACTCCCCTGCCCTAGCCTTTCTGATGTAGTCATCCATATTCTCAATCTTGGTCAAATGCTCAATTTGGAGCTTCTCTAACCTCTCATTATCTAAACGACTGTCATTCCTCTCCCAGAGGGGCTTCTTCAAGGCTTCAGAGAGCTAAGTATTCCTTTCCTTCAGCTTTTCAAACTCCTCTAAGCTGACAGTAGCTGTAGGCTGCACTACTGATGGTCCAGGTGTATCCTCTAAAGTGAATGGAATCCGGGTAATTTGTGCCCTGGTACGAGACCAGTCAAGATACTGTGCTGAAGCAATGTTGTTGCATTTGCGAAGGATAGCTGTCCCCTTAGTCTGAATGTTGTCCCATGCCCAGGCTGCTTGTCTGACAATAGCAGAGTTGTGCTGGATGTCATAATAGAGGGTCTCTGTCAAGTCTTGACCTCTTGGGGGATGAACCAAAGCATATCCTAACTGTCTCTTGGAGAGCAAAGGGTTGTAGTTGATGCAACCTTTTACTCCAATCAATGGCACATTAGGGTATTTCCCACAGCTAGTAATGATGCCCTTGCCCTTGGTGCTCTGAGTGCACCATCTGATGTCTTCTGATGTAAGGGAAATCAATCTCTTAGCCCAATTCCTTGGCTGGTGAGGGTTCAAGAAAGTGTCTGATTTTGGCAGGTGTCTTAACAACCAACAGTAATAGAGGGGTGCACAGCATCTGACCAATCTTCCTCTTTGCTTCTCATTCCTTTGGTGCACTGAATAATAGAAGTCTCCAAGCAAGGTTGGCACTGGGTTCCTCAGTAAGAACAGGTGAATGGCACTCTTGCTTACAAACTTTGGCTCGTCTGCAAACAAGATAACTCCAAATATGCTGAGTGCCAAGAGTGCACAAACAACATCCCACTTTCCTGCTGCAGCATGCAGGATGGCCTGGGAGATCAAGAAGTCTAGGTGAAGGCCTGGAACCCCAGCCTTGGTGGTCATGCTCTGATCAATGAGGGGAGGCTCCAAATGCAATGCCTTAGCTATATCTTCATTCTTGGGATCAACCATCTCAGGGTTGAAGGGAATCCCCCTTCTGATAGGGACACCTAACAACATGGAAAATTCTTCTAGCAAAGGTCCTAACTAAAAATCAGGGAATGTGAAGCATCTGAGAGGAGGATCATAAAACTGCAAGCAATTATAGATCATGCTCCTCTGGGATGCATCCAGGTCCATGATCATGTCCAATATGCCTCCATAATGTTCCCTGGATAGTGGGACATGATTAGGAGTGATGAGAGATTGGATATGTCTGATGCTTGTCAGGGTAGGCTCAAAGAAGTGGTAAGTGATGTTGCTCTTCCTGGAAGTGTCCATGCTGATAATGGATGCTGGTGAAGAAACTGAGGGGAAACCCTGATGAAAGTCACTGAAGAAGATGTTGAAGATGAGTCTCTGATGAAGACAACTGGAGAAGGGTCTCTGATGACGACAAACTGGTGAAAGTGCTGGAGATAACTGAGGAAGTCTGAGCAGCAGAACAGGTCAAAACCAAACCAAAGATAATAAGATGGATACCCTGTAAAACAAATAGGCAAATGTTAAATGATGCAAAAATGATGTATGTAGAATGATATGCAAAGGGTTTGTGATCAAGTGTTGGATCTGTTATCTTCCTTGATAGGGTCCATATGTGTTCATAAGTCCGGATGGAGGCTTAGAAAACCAGTAACCAGGTGGGGGACTCAAATAAAGAGTCACAAATCCATAGTTTCACAAGAACTATCCAAAGTGACGCATTCTTAAACAAAACTGGTAACATGGTATGATGAGGCCAAGGGTTCCTGCAAACCTGTAAACATCCCGACCCCCTCACATGTATTGTTCTAGAACAAAGATCCTCAGACTTGGATCAGTTATGAGAAGTGTAAACACTTCTAACCCGGAGGTACAGTGTTTACAATAACCATAAAAGATCCTCCTCTAATTCACCTCAGATGTTGAAGGTCATAAAAGGTCATCCAGACTTAGCAGGCTTCCCAGATAGCCCTAGTACTACAGGAAATTCGTAGCACAGAGTTCTCAAGAAGAAACCCATGTCTGAACCGTGTTTCATATTCCCGCACTAGAGCGAAATGGAATGGGAAAGAATATGAAGCCACTCTAGCCTATATGTCACTCAGGTCCCCGGTATGGAACCTTAATCACTCAATGATCCCCACCCACAAAAACAGGCAAAAGATCCAGCACCAATGATATGACAATAGTATGAAATGCATAAAACTGTAAATGAAGGCAATAAATAAAGTTGTACATAAAGCAATAAATAAAGCAACAAATAAATAAGCACAAGTAGCACATAACACCCCCGTAAACACAAATCAAACAAGCGCTAGGAGGAACCCACAAAAAGAACCAGAAGCCCTGGTTGCAGTATAAGATTCCCCAGCAGAGTCGCCAAGCTGTCGCTCCCCCGAAAAGACACCGGGTCAGACAGGGTACAGACGCGAACGGTCGGTGAAATGAGATGATGAAATGAAGATGAATAGAGTCGCAAGCTTGACATTTTTATCCCGAAGGAAAGGTAATGCTGCATAAACCTAGGAAAAGATGGATAAGACGGTTGCAAACCAGAGAAACTGAGAAAGGGGGTTGGTTACAACCTTGGAAGGTATTAGCACCCAGATTGTCCGTCGTACTCGACGGGATCCATGCTTAAAAGATTGTGTTTAAAGGGGTAGGTGTATGTGCTATCTGTGTGCAAAAAGCTGGAAAAGAATATACAAGTTTCAGTGCAAAAAGGGTGAATGCTCAGAAGCTGAGGCTTAGAAAAGAATACTGAAAAAGGGGGGAAGACAAAGAGACTTTTGTTCGATAACAGTTAAGTTATACCTACGTATCCTCTCGTGCAATGAGGAAGTCAGAACACCGTAGTTCGACTCAAAGAGACTGGAGATAAATTGACTGTGAACTGCTTACTTGCCTATGCTCAAGTGTATGACTCGTCTGGCTCGAGTGCTAACTGTCTTGCATTAGACTGAAGAAGCAAGTTTGACTGTTGTGCAGAAAGTCAATAATCTTCTCGTGTAGTCACGGTATGGAATCAGATGCTCTTGGTGAGTGTACCATTTGTCGTTGGTCTGATTGATTACCAGAGCTGAGTCTCCAAATACACTCAAAGTCTTGATCCTGAGGTCAATGGCTTCCTCAAGACCCATGATACAGGCTTCGTATTCAACTTCCTTGTTAGTGCAGTCAAAGGTGAGTTTTGCCTAGAACGCCATATGAACTCCTTTAGGTGTAATGAGCACTGCACCAACTCCACGACCATTCATATTAACAGCCCCATCAAACATCATTGTCCACTCTTCTTCTGGGTCAGGTCCTTCAGTGTGAACAAGCTCTTCATGATCTTTTGCTTTTAAGAACATGATGTCTTCATTAGGGAAGTCAAATCTCATGTCCTTTTGAGATGTGTATTGAATGCCATACTCTGTCAGAATAATTTTCCATCTTGCAACCCTTCCGGTAAGTGCTGGCTTCTCAAATATGTACTTGACGGGGTCCATTTTTGAGATCAATAAAGTGGTGTGGGTCAACATATATTGTCTTAGTCGGCGAGCATCCCACGCTAAAGCACAACAAGTTTTCTCGAGCAGTGAATAATGTTGTTCACAGTCGGTAAACTTTTTGCTTAGGTAGTATATTGCATACTCTTTTCGACCAGACTCGTCATGCTAGCCCAACACACATCCCATTGATCCTTCTAATACTTTCAGGTACATTATCAGAGGTCTTCCTTCAATTGGAGGCATGAGAATTTGAGGTTCTTGTAGGTACTCCTTGATCTTTTCAAAAGCCTTCTGACAATCTTTGTTCCACCTGACTGTTTGTTCCTTTCTTAACAGTTTGAACAGGGGCTCACAGGTTGCAGTGAGGTGAGATATGAACCTTGATATGTAGTTCAATCTACCTAGGAACCCCCAAACTTCCTTTTTAGTCCTAGGTGCAGGCATCTCCTGAATGTCTTTGACTTTATCGGGATCAACTTCAATTCCCTTTTCACTTATGATAAATCCCAGCAACTTACCAGAACGTACCCCCGAATGTGCATTTGTTGGGGTTTAGCTTCAACTGATACTTTCTCAGACGCTTGAACAACTTCAGTTGATTTACCAGATGGTTTTCTTTAGTAAGGGACTTGGCAATCATATCATCCACGTAGCATTCAATTTCTTTGTGGATCATATCGTGGAATAATGTTACCATAGCTCGTTGATATGTCGCACCGGCATTCTTTAGTCCAAACGGCATTACCTTGTAATAAAATGTGCCCCAAGGTGTGATGAAGGTTGTTTTCTCCATATCTTCGGGTGACATCTTGATCTGATTATACCCAGAAAAACCATCCATAAAAGAAAATACCGAGAACTGAGTTGTGTTGTCGACCAATACATCAATGTGAGGTAATGGGAAATCATCTTCTGGGCCAGCTTTGTTCAGGTCCCGGTAATCCACATACATCTGTACTTTGCCATCCTTCTTAGGCACTGGTACAATAATAGCAACCCATGGCGGGTAACTAGTTACAGCAAGGAAACTGGCGTCCCACTGTTTTTGTACTTCTTCCTTAATCTTCATGGCCATATCCGGACGAGTACGGCGTAACTTTAGCTTTACTGGAGGGCAATCTTCTTTTAATGGCAGCTTGTGAATCACAATATCCGTATCTAGACCTGGCATGTCTTGATAGGACCAAGCAAAGACGTCGACGTATTCTCGAAGCATGTCAATGAGCTGTTCTTTTACTGAAGCCTGCAAACTGGCCCCAATCTTCACTTCTTTCAAATCCTCTTTGGTACCAAGATTAACTGTTTCAACCTCCTCCTGATGAGGAGTGATCACTTTCTCTTCTTGCCTCAACAACCTGGCTAACTCTTCAGGTAACTCATAGTCTTCTTCAACCCCTTCATCAGCTTGATTGATTGGATTGTCGAAGTTATACAAGGTCATAGCAGTGCTGTTGTCGGTGCAATCTGGAGGATAATCTCTGCAAGGGTTGAGATTTGTTCGTTTTAGTGATCAATTTTAATTTTGTTTAGAAAAGTGAAAAATGAAGTTATTTATTTTGAAAACATTGCCATTTTATTGTTTTGTACAAAAGTGAAAAATGAAAAGACAGTGAGCAAAAAAGAGACTTGTTTGCAAAAGATGTTCGATATTCATTGATAATCCATTTGCACAAAATTACAATATGGCCCTATTACAAAATGAGTCCTAACACCTTGGGCAAGATGCAGGACTTGATGCATGCTGAAAAAAGTAGGAAATAATAATTACTCTGCAGGAGTAACCCTTATAATTTCGTGGGAAGACCAGTTAAGGACTTGGTGACCCGAGATCCTTGGACGAATCCAGCTTTCCAGGTTGAGGTCGCTTTCCGCCTCGTCTTCCAGGTTGTTAACAACATCTGGGGTGAGCATCCCCCCACTGATGAACTTGGGCTCCTTAGCAGCCTCTGCTTGATCTTGTCGGAATGGTTTGTAACCCAAACTGAACCTGTCCTCCTTCTTCTCTACTGGCAGCAGCTTGCCCCAGCCTCGGGCATTTCCATCTTCAACAACCTTTCGGGCTTGCTGATAGGAGACAATTGAAGTACCCATCATATCTTCCTGGGATGCAGCAAATACTTCAGTCGTCACCTCATTGACATTCAGAGCCTCGAACCCCTGGCTCATAGTTTCATGGATTTCACCATCCATCTCAATGTATTTGTACGTAGCCAGATGGCTAACAAAGATGTCCTCTTCACCACAGATGGTGATAATCTGTCCTTCCCAATCATATTTCAATTTCTGGTGGAGGGTCAACGTAATTGCGCCTGCGGCGTGAATCCATGGTTGACCCAACAAACAGTTGTAGGCCGGCTGTATGTCCATCACATAGAAAGTAGTTTGAAAGACCTGCCGACCGATTATCACAGACAGCTCCACCTCTCCAAGCACAGACCTCTTGGAGCCATCAAAAGCCCTGACCACCGGATTGCTTGGTCGGAGAGCTATACCATCATATTCGAGCTTGACAAGAGCTTTGTTCGGAAAGACATTGAGTGAAGACCCAGTGTCCACAAGAACATGAGAGAGTACAGCCCCTTTACACTCCAAAGTGATGTGTAAAGCTTTGTTGTGGTGACGCCCTTCCGTTGTCAAGTCAGCATTGGTGAAACCTAGCCCATGGCTAGTATTAACATTAGACACCACTGTCTCGAGCTGATTCACTGTGATCTCCTCCGGCACGTAGGCAGCGTGCAAGACTTTAAGTAGTGCATCCCGATGAGCTTCGGAACACAACATTAGGGATAAGATGGAGATCTTAGAAGGGGTTTGGTGGAGCTGATCCACAACCTTGTAGTCACTTCTTCTAATTATCCTCATAAATTCATCCACATCCTGGTCAAAGGATGATTTATGAGCCTCTTTTGGTGCAGATTCTTCAGGTATCACACTTTTTCCTTTAGCTTTGGCAGCAGCCTCTGCCTCAATGTTGGTTCTTGGAGCTTGTGACGCGAAGTGGCGTCCGCTTCGGGTGAAGCCTTCGCCTCCCCCGACATTATCCACTTGCAAGGTAGGAACTGAAGAATCAAGAAGGACTTTTTCTCCATTGCAGTAAAGGTCTGCACCATAGTGCTAAGGTACAACATTGTCTTTGTCATATGGGATAGGCCCTGGCACCATGATGGTGATTGGGCTTACTGCAGCAGAGGTTGGAACAGTTATTGTCTGTGGATCATAGAAGATGGTGACAGGACTTCTGGTGGATGTTGGTGGTGATTGATTGAAGCTTGTTTGTTGTTGAACCTGTGGCTGAGATTGTTGTTGAAAGTTGCTAGAGTTTGGGACCGTTGCAGGGTCATAATAAATAGTAATTGTGGAGATGTCGTTGTTGGTGGTTGCTGTAGTTGCTGTAGTTGTAGAAGTTGATGATATGGAACTGTTGTTTGTTGAAGTGATGGAGGAAGTGGTTGTTGATTTTGTAGACGAGTTGGTAGGAACAATTGTTGTTGCAATTGTAGAAGAATCATTTGTCATTGAAAAAGGAGTTGCTGGTGTTGTAGAAGCCGTTGTGGTTATTTGCATAATACCTTCTTTGATCAAGCCATTGATGCCATTCCTCAAGCTTGTACACCCATTGATGGAAACCTCGCAAGATTCACAACAAGCCTCACAACTGGAAACACTTGGCATTTCAAAAGCTGGGCTTTAACCTCTGCTAGAGGTGTTTGAATACTTGTAGTATCTTCAATTGGAATCAAGGGTGAGCCTCCCTCTATAGCATTAATCCTTGGCCCACTGTGGCTTGGCATAAGATTTTTCATGACATTGGGAGGGGGTGCAAAGTTCAGGGCCTTTGAATCTACCCGATCCTGGACCTTCATATGCAGAGCCCTGCATTTTTTTGAGGAGTGACCAGGTGCATTAGAATGAAAAGCACACCTGGCGTTGATGTCGTAATTTCTCGGAAGGTTCTGAGGATCAAGTGGAGCCAATGTCCTTAACTCGACAAGATTAAGCTTTAGGAGTTGCGGCAACAATGTGGCATATGGCATTGGAATAGGGTCAATCACCCTGTTGATCTGAGATGGCCGCTGTTGAAAAGGGCGTTGTTGATTATTATTATTGTTGTTGTAGGATCTCTGTTGAGGAAACTGTGGTTGTTGAGGATAGTGCTATGGTTGTTGAGTATACTGAGGAGGTGGGGTAGGAATAGTGACGGCAGCAACTGATCTGGGCAGATATTGGGGTCTCCCTCTTCCCACATGTACAGAATTTGTTTCACCAGATCTACGGGGCCCAGAAAATGGCTTCCTTGCACTGCTTGAACTGGCACCGTTGTCGGAAATCTTTCCCATATTCAGTAAGCTCTCAATTCTTTCCCCAGCTATCACCACGTCTGCAAAGTTGGTGGAAGAAAATGCAGCCAGTCTGTCAATATAGGTACCTTGGAGCGTATTCATGAACATATCTGCCATCTCCCTTTCTGACATCGGGGGTTGAACAGCAGAAGCTAGTTGCCTCCACCTTTGGGCATACTCTCTAAAGCTTTCACGGGAAGATTGTGACATTCCCATCAGAAGGGTTCTGTTTGGAGCCATATCCAGATTATATTGATATTGACGGATGAAGGCTTCTGCCATGTCTTTCCAATTCCTAACTGTGGCTTTGGTCAAATGAGAATACCACTCTCGGGATGCCCCTGTCAAGCTATCCTCAAAGTAAATCATCCACAACTTCTCATTCATGGTGTAGGCTTTCAATCTCCCCAGGAAAGACTGAAGATGTGTACGTGGGCATGATGTGCCATTGTATCTTTCAAAACATGTAGGTTTGAACTTTTGAGGAATTCTCACCCCCTCCACTAATCCTATATCCATGACATCAAAACCCAGAGAGTTTTGGGATTCAAGAGACCTTAGTTTTTCTGCAATTTCATCCAACCGACGATCGTAAACTTCGTCTCCAGCCCCAACCACAGTGTCGCTCCCGGGATTTTCATCCTAGTACAAACGCGAAAGTGGCGCGGAAAAGTTAGAGTCGCCAGCCAGACATTTTTATCCCGAAGGAATGGGAAAGGTAATGTTGCACAAACATAAGGAAGAAGGAAAAGGACGAGGCCTTGCGAACCAAAGATCTGGGTTTGGAAGTCAGTTACGAATTAGGAAGGTATTAGCACCCCAATCCGTCCGCCGTACCCGACGGGATCCACGCTTGTTAATTTGTTTCAAAGGGTGAAAATTAATATGTTGTTTGAATGAAAGAATGACTATCTGGAATGGAATGGAAATGAGAAAAGAAATGGAATTGGAAAAGAAAATGGAAAGAAGGGGGAAAATATAGGGAAAAGGAATGATTATGCTCGAATGGGCCCTACCCCACTGCCTACGTACCTCACCGGGAAAATGAGGATCAGAGTCTCCGTAGTTCGTCTAACTAAGGCGGAAACTTGTTTGTGATTTTTAGGATGACCTTGTCATAGTTCTAGCTCAGGTGTTATCGGCTCTGACTCGAGGGTGTTTACCGTATCGCTGTTTGAACTGTCGAGGCAAGTCACATTCGTCCGCAAGGAGTATGAGATGAGAGGAGAAGACGTGATGTCTTGGTTTATTGTCTTTTAGAAGAAGTGTTTTGAGTTTGTGTTTGTCGTGTGTACAACACTAACTACTATGATACAAGAGCGAATACTTTCCAAGATCGCCCCCAATGGAACGTTTGTAAAGCATCCTAGAAGAGTGAAGGAGACCTTCATTAGTCATTTCCCGTATAGCTTAAGGCTCGTGGCGCATTGTACACATTTCCCTTTATTAAGTGTTTTTTATTTTCTCTTAAGATGAGGAGTGAGACTCAAGTTGAGAAAGGAAAAACTCTAAGGGAGACTATGACATAACCCTAAGTTAGTTGAGTTTGAGGGTGACCTATGGTCAGTGAGGTTTGAAAGATTAAATCTACCTAAGAGATATTAAACTAGAAATGCGAGTACAAAAAATAATAATGAACAATATGGTCCTCCTAAGTCATGATGGGTAAAAACGTGTATTAAACGTAAATGGGATGAAACGATGGATCGGGTGAGTCGATTGCGTGGTGCTGAGACGCACGACTTATGGTGTGCAACATACAAGGCTTGCTTTTGGTATAATGGAGTGGAGCGATGGTAATCGAGGAATCCTAAAGTCACATGAAACTTTATTTATTTATTTGAAAATTTACTCGAAGTTGGATCGAGTATTTCTTTATTTTATTTTTGAGATTTGATTTTCTATCGATTCATTTTATCTTTTCTAGCCTAATTATGAGAACTATACAAGCATACAAGTTCTAAGCTATTACATCACAAAGTATAAACTACAAAAATATAATCGAGGCATAATAATAATAATCCAAGTCCATAAGCAAATCCTCGGAAAATACCTTGCACAAAAAGAAAATGTTAGTAAATGAAATGAAGATGTATATGCAACAATATGATGGAAATGAATTAAGATAAAAAAATATCAAAATTCCTGGAAAAAATATGAAATTAATTCCCTAGGGTCTCTAACCTAACTAGAATATTGTGTTAAAGAATCTCCTAAAAATTCAAATTCTAACTATGTCAAATGGTTACTTAAATTTATCTAAGGTTCAATCATAATTTTATGCAAACAACACTACCAAAAAAGTGGATAAAATGGCCTAAAAAATATAACAAATATTATTCTAGGTTCTATTATTTGTCCTCTAATCATAGCAAAAAGAATGGGCCAAAAATATTAAAGGAAGTGGGAGAAATAAAATGTACAAAATTATGGGTTCATGAAAGAATTCAATCTTAAATCAATTAAATGAAAAAATCGAAATTAAATTGGAAAATACCAAAAATTAGAATGTAAAAATGTGGAATGTTTCTAAAATGAATTAAAAGGCTACTATAATTTTTGTGGAATTTTATTACGCTTTTTGGTATTTTTTATTGATTTAAATTGGACAAGCATTAAAACAAAAATTTAAAAAATAAGAAAATAGAAATGGGGGGCAGTAAGTAATTATATTTGAAATTCTGGTATGACAGACTCAGATGTCGAATGTGATGTTGAGACATCTTATCTGTTACTTATAAACATGGTAAGGCATACATATCAGTACTTAAATAATTCTGATATATCAAAGTCAAACATACTTCAGGATGTTGTGACATCTGATAGGACATTCAGTTCAGGTACTGCATAAAACATAAAACAGAAAAGATATAAAGAACACAGCAGAATTGTTAACCCAGTTCGATCAAATCAATCTACTCTAGGGGCTACCAAGCCAGGAAGGAAATCCACTATGTAGTATCAATTCAAAGACTTCTCAGCAAACACCTATAGTTTACAGTCTTCTCACTTAATAACTACCAATGCAACTTCTACTTAGGAACTCCTAAATATGAGAAACTCATCCTCACTTCCAATCACCTCAGTGATGTCTCACAGTTCTCAACTCTCAGTTGCTGATATTGACGACTTCATACCTATACAACAATTCACAAATAGAATCCATGCTTCCATGACAACAACTTAACCTTGCTTAGCAGCTTCAATTAAGTACAATACTTCTCTTGCTTACAAGCTTCGAGAATCACAGGTGAAACAGCCACAATAGGGTTCCTTGTTACGCACGGCTGCCACAAGAACACAACCCTAATAATGTTTACATTTTCGGTTGATTGGGTTGAATCTAAACTAGGTTACAGGGTTTCTTTTATAACCTATTCCCAACTAGATTTGGGCCTAAACAATCACAACAATAGCTGCTACAAATATGCAGAAAAAATCTGCTACAGATATACCAAAAGATCTTCAAATCTAAAAACTCCTAAAATATCTCTAAATATAGAAACTCTATATTTTTCAATATTTGTCTTCAATTTAAATTGAGTCTTTAAGATCTTCTAAATCAGCACCCTTTAAATCAGTGCCACATATGATTGCATAATATCTCCAGAATATTCTACATCTTTAAAAAATAATTCAACCTGTGATATCAGAATATTTTGTAGAATATTATGCATAATTCAGATCTGATAAATCCCACTGTCATCACCTTGAATTAGGGTTAGTTAGTTTGTTACCTCCTTGATTCAAGGTGAGTTAGTTATTCTGTTATACTGAATTCAGATAACTAATCTCCCTAAAGATGCGCCTTGTATTGCTTATCTCTTTCCAATTAATTCCAGATAAATTCCCCTGAATTTACTCAGTTCTGTTGCGCATCATTTAAGTCTGGTAGCAGGTTTACGATGTCCCAACATCTGGTGTGACATCCTGATGTCTTGACTTAAGTGTCACTCTGTTTGACAATGTCACAACATCTGGTGTGACATCCTAATATCTTGACTTAAGTTCATTAACTGTTACTCTGTTTGACAATGTCACAACATCTGGTGTGACATCCTGAACTAAGTTCAACACTTCTTGTTTGATATCTATCTGTAACACATGACAGTAATGTTGTCATGACAGTTGCAGATGTTTCAACATTTTCTTTGACATCTGTCTGTAACATATGACAGTAATGTTGTCATGACAGTTGCAGATGTTTCAACATTTTCTTTGACATCTGTCTGTAACATATGACAGTAATTTTGTCATGACATTTGCAGATGTTTCAACATCTTCTTTGACATCTGTCTGTAACATATGACAGTAATTATGTCATGACATTTGCAGATGTTTCAACATCTTCTTTGACATCTGTCTGTTATTATAACCACATTTATCTGTGCCACCATGTCAGGATATCATGTTTGACATGTTCTTCCAGAATCTATACCATGTTAATTTAACATATGGAACTTCTTATTCAACATTTTCTAGCCATATTAGTTTTACCAAACATAATGCCAATCATAAAATAATAGAATTAACAATCTCCCCCTTTGGCTTTTTTTGGCTAAAAATAATTTACATACAGGTGTAGTAGTACCTTATGTAGAAGTTCCTTAACATCACATCTTCATATCAGACCTCAATAGTACACACTATTAATTCTCCCCCTTTTTAGCCATAAAAAGACAAAGGTACGATAATAACCATAGAGGTATATAATCTCCATAAGCTTGAAACACACACAAGCTTCACAATTCCTCAAGAATCAAACATAAACTGCAGAGAGCAGCTTTATACAATATAACCTTCTAGACTCCTAGGATACTCCTTATCTGGTTAAGGTATTACTCCCCCTTAACTCCACAAAATCAGTTTCACATACTTGTAACACACTCCCCCAGTCTAGGATACTCCATGCTTCTCTGTACATTGATGAAAGGAAAACATAAGACGCATCTTCATGTCTTCAAGAGCTCACTCTCTGTTCAATTCCCAATTGAACACATTCACTTCTTGTACCAAAGCATACCCGATTCCTTTCTTGGTTTGTAGTTACCACAGACTACACAAGATGAACATCTTCTAGCACACAGGTTCTTGACACTAAGCCTTTACACACCACAGGCCATACAATCCAGATAAAACACATTCAAACTAATTATGACATTAGAATGAATGTCCACAAACAAACTTCCAAGCAATCAATACCTGATATACTTCAGTCTCTTCTACATGTTTCTTCCAATATAGATCATCTACTTCATCATTCTCCCATATGATTAGGTAGTCTAATAATAGAAACCATGTAGATAAACACCCCAGATAATGTACTAACGCTTAGTTAGAACATTTTTCATACACCAAGACCTTATCACTATGATCCTAGATGTGCTCCACCAACTGGACTTACTATAGCATAGTAATCCAAGAACTGAAAATCTTCAACTACACTGTACCACCAGTTAGAATCAGAAATCCAGAAAAAGTGATAAACTCTCATCTACCTTCAAGAAGAATAAATCCCCTTGAGTCTTCAACTCATCACTCCTCTGCCCAAGAGCAATTTGTTCCAAGACAATCCTCAAGAACAACCAGCTGCCACACTCTGATTATCTTGATTCTTCGAATCCACTTTAAAGATCAACCAATTACCACATTTTGATCACCTCCTTTATGAATCCTCATATGAAAAAGCCAATTGCCACATTTGTCTTCTTCACGTTTATAATAAATCTTCCAAAGATATCCTGATCAATAAAGTTGATCTTCACCAAGCTGTCAAGATAATAGGCCTTATGAAGCATTCAATCCCTATACATCATTCTATCTTAATTTATGTGTCACTTCACCAATTAGACTCTGATGTTGAACTAGATGTTTGAACATTATTAGCCCACATCCATCTGTTGAATTCAGGTCCTTCTTCTGCCACTTGAAAGAACCTCCTTCCTTTATAGAACAAGAGTTCCATGCTCTCATAGACTTGATTTATCCATCAAGTTTGAGTAAACAACCTCCATTCTATTGGTTTTGCAGAAATTCCTACCGATAACACATATTGATGAGAAACTTCCAATGTTTCTCCAAAGTCTTCAAACCTGCCACTGGCTGATCATTCAGAAGGAATAGTTAAGCACTACACCTCATAACTATACCAAGGATGCCACCTTTCCTTGAGTAAGGCAGTCTTAACAAATTTATGATATCGCCACCTATCTTAACTCCATGATGAGCATTCTGGACTACACCTAGATCAGAAATAAACCAATCCAAGTAGTCATCAAGATTATGATGTGTTCATGGTCTTTCATCTCCATCTTCAGAATCAACAATATCCAGACCAGTTCTTGCCAAGAAACTTTCCAGAAATACACAACTCCTGTCACACAAGACTGAAGCCAATGCTACAGCTTATGCAATACCTCTCCCATGATTCTGCACAAACTTTGATGAAAAGATGTTCCAACATCTTTTTGAACATCACCAATCTTGAATCACAAGGATAATCAATCAAATATTTGTGAACTCCACAAACAACAATTGATCTTAAATCCTTGTATAATACCCTATCAGATAGTTCTACACAATCTAATCTTTTAATTTTGAAGGATTTTAAGGTTAGCTCCAGATAAGATTAGCAAGATCTCCTCATGTCATGGATAAACAATACTCCAGCTGAGCATAAACTCCACTAATTCTCAACTTCACACCCCTGATGAACATACTCTCAAACCGAAAAACAATCATGAGTTTTACAAATTCATATACACTAGTTCTCTGAGAATACCACAAAGAGCACAACTGATAAATATCCTTATATATCCATTCAAGACACACTTGATTTTATATTCCAAAACAGATGCTCTTAGTTTGCTTGCTACAAAGGGTTCATACTGCCACTATCCATGACTAGTAGTAGAAGAAACTACAAGTTCAACAACTATTCTGATCAGACCTCCTAATCTGACATTCTTCCCTTGCTTCTAGCAATTGTTGGTCACATTGCTAGCTTTAATCATGACCAAAGTCATGCATTTATCACACACATTTGTAGATACATTTAGAAGCTTCTTTTATCTACCAATAGACATGATTGTTTCAATATCATTTAGGACTTCAACACAGAGCTCCAAAGACAATCTCTAAGGATCACACCTTCAGTAGCTAGTTCAGGTCATCACAGACTAAAACACCATGAAGAGAAATATACAGCCGCAAAGAGAAAAGTAATTTATCAACACTTCTTGAATTATGATGTTTAGACTGTAGTTCTGCACTTTTACATCAGACATATACATAATCCTCCGTTAATGTATTTTCTCATTGGTTGAAAACACAACATCTTTCAAAGACAGATAAGCATTTAGCTCCTATCAGAGTATTCATTATCGGTTAGATGCATATCCTTATCAATAGCAGACAAATACTCAACTCCTGTCAAGGTTTTTATCATATGTGATAAGGTAACCTTCTCACACAAGGTAGGAGATTTGGTTTGACATTCATTTCCTGCACACCTGTGGCACTTGCTAATCCCTATTTTATTAATCCACACCACCTATCACTTCAAATTAGGTAAGTGGCTTGACCTGATATACCACCATGAGCACAACTAACTTCCTGGGTTGAAGACTCAACATTTTTGAGATGATGTTCCAACATCAGATCTGACAACAATCTCAAACAAATTGATTTGACACTTACTACGGTTTTGGGGGTAACAACAGTAGTAATCCATGTACAACTCTTTGCAGAGGGTACGAGAGTTCACCAGAAGTTAATCATCCTTTTCTATCAGATCCAAATACATGCAGTGACTTGCATGATACATACCATTAACATGTCTGCATATTATACTCTTCATACGGGGACATCACATAATTGGGCCTAAGCTTGATGGAGAATTCCCTTGATCATACACCAATAACTATGGTTATTAGCAACAAACTCCCACTTTCTTAAACTTGAGACCTTCAACACATAGCATATATGCCTCCTCTTCCAGGTTAGGAGTAGGTTCCAAACATATGTGATCATCACACATTTGTCTAGCACCCAAAGCATCCATCATGTTAGCAGGATATCACACCAGTTTCCTTCTTCTGGAACACAAAACTAAGCTTGGTTCTGAAACATTACTGCTTTCAAGATTACTATCTTTTCTTCAATCAACTCCAACTGAAATGCTATAACATTATGAAAGATACTTTGCACAAATACAATCTTCAGTAGCATCTCAAAGAGTATTCAATTTCATAGCTTCAGAGATCCTTAAAAAAAGCCACAATCTTTTAGGTCTTTGACTCAACATTTACCATAAACTACTGATGTGTAGTGTGGTGTCAAGCCATTAGGATTGACATATCAACTCAGCTTCTTTCTTGATGAAACTTCCTTTAGTTCATGATTTAGACAATCAGAAACATGTATCTTCACAAGAGAAATTATCTTCAGCTATACCTAAACTACATTGGACACCATAACCAGGAAGAATATCCTAATTAGGTCACCATAAATAAGCTTAAGAGATAAATTATCAAGATCTTCACTCCTGCATGAAAGATTTGATAATTATACTCTTTTGCTTTGGCTCCAACCTCTTCTTTCACCAGGAATCTCTCATCAAGAAACACAACATTCTGAACTAAGTGTTCTCCAGTTCTGTAATCACATGATAGAACATCAAACTTGGCATTATAAATTGAAGCTTTACAACAGCCTTTGTATGAAGTACTGGGGAACCACTATCAAACACAACAACAATCAGACATAACACATCATAAATAATAGAGCAATTCCTTGGAGATAAATAAACTCCTCCACAGTAAGATCCTCCAAAAGATATTGAAACACGATGTCAAGACATCTTATCTGACATCAGCAAACCTATGTGAATAAAACACCATTATACCATATGATGAATAGTCCATCCTCCACTTCTAGGGACCATTCAAACGCCAATATGAACTTCTCAAGTTCCAACAGCTTTTCATTATATCATCCTTATTCCTTTACCATGAACCAGAAAGTATCCCCCTTAGATCTCATCCAGAAATAGACCAGGATGCCTGCTCTGATACCAATTGAAATTCTGGTATGACAGACTCATATGTCGAATATGATGTTGAGACATCTTATCTGTTACTTATAAACATGGTAAGGCATACATATCAGTACTTAAATAATTCTGATATATCAAAGTCAAACATACTTCAGGATGTTGTGACATCTGATAGGACATTCAGTTCAGGTACTGCATAAAACATAAAACAGAAAAGATATAAAGAACACATCAGAATTGTTAACCCAGTTCGATCAAAACAATCTACTCTGGGGGCTACCAAGCCAGGAAGGAAATCCACTATGTAGTATCAATTCAAAGACTTCTCAGCAAACACCTACACTTTACAGTCTTCTCACTTAATCACTACCAATGCAACTTCTACTTAGGAACTCCTAAATATGAGAAACTCATCCTCACTTCCAATCACCTCAGTGATGTCTCACAGTTCTCAACTCTCAGTTGCTGATATTGACGACTTCATACCTATACAACAATTCACAAATAGAATCCATGCTTCCATGACAACAACTTAACCTTGCTTAGCAGCTTCAATTAAGTACAATACTTCTCTTGCTTACAAGCTTCGAGAATCACAGGTGAAACAGCCACAATAGGGTTCCTTGTTACGCACGGCTGCCACAAGAACACAACCCTAATAATGTTTACATTTTCGGTTGATTGGGTTGAATCTAAACTAGGTTACAGGGTTTCTTTTATAACCTATTCCCAACTAGATTTGGACCTAAACAATCACAAAAATAGCTGCTACAAATATGCAGAAAAAATCTGCTACAGATATACCAAAAGATCTTCAAATCTAAAAACTCCTAAAATATCTCTAAATATAGAAACTCTATATTTTTCAATATTTGTCTTCAATTTAAATTGAGTTTTTAAGATCTTCTAAATCAGCACCCTTTAAATCAGCGCCACATATGATTGCATAATATCTCCAGAATATTCTACATCTTTAAAAAATAATTCCACCTGTGATATCAGAATATTTTGTAGAATATTCTGCATAATTCAGATCTGATAAATCCCACTGTCATCACCTTGAATTAGGGTTAGTTAGTTTTTTACCTCCTTGATTCAAGGTGATTTAGTTATTCTGTTATACTGAATTCAGATAACTAATCTCCCTAAAGATGCGCCTTGTATTGCTTATCTCTTTCCAATTAATTCCAGATAAATTCCCCTGAATTTACTCAGTTCTGTTGCGCATCATTTAAGTCTGGTAGCAGGTTTACGATGTCCCAACATCTGGTGTGACATCCTGATGTGTTGACTTAAGTGTTACTCTGTTTGACAATGTCACAACATCTGGTGTGACATCCTAATATCTTGACTTAAGTTCATTAACTGTTACTCTGTTTGACAATGTCACAACATCTGGTGTGACATCCTGAACTAAGTTCAACACTTCTTGTTTGATATCTATCTGTAACACATGACAGTAATGTTGTCATGACAGTTGCAGATGTTTCAACATTTTCTTTGACATCTGTCTGTAACATATGACAGTAATGTTGTCATGACAGTTGCAGATGTTTCAACATTTTCTTTGACATCTGTCTGTAACATATGACAGTAATTTTGTCATGACATTTGCAGATGTTTCAACATCTTCTTTGACATCTGTCTGTAACATATGACAGTAATTATGTCATGACATTTGCAGATGTTTCAACATCTTCTTTGACATCTGTCTGTTATTATAAACACATTTATCTGTGCCACCATGTCAGGACATCATGTTTGACATGTTCTTCCAGAATCTATACCATGTTAATTTAACATATGGAACTTCTTATTCAACATTTTCTAGCCATATTAGTTTTACCAAACATAATGCCAATCATAAAATAATAGAATTAACAATATTGGTTAAAAAAAACATTGGGCTTGCAAACGGGGGTGCAAATAGAAACTTATAAAGGCCCACTAGCGCATGACTGAGAGCTCTATGGCATGGACCCTCAGTCAATGCTGTTGACTGAATCAGGGTCGTCTGATCCGTTGATGGAGAAATGGAAGCCTAATAATGAGGGCGTATGGTAGTTTAAGTGGGGTGGCGCACGCATGAACAAAATCTGGTGGTCCTACCGGACGGTGACAAGTGTCACCGCCGAAGTGGACCACCCAACCCAATCCTTATCCTCTTATCTAGACACTTATAGTGGAGGTTAATGGGGATTAATGAGTTGTTTTTCAAAATTCTACCGGTAATTATATTGATTTTATGAATCTTTGATTTCCATAATAATAATTAAAATCAAATTAATTTCTTAACCATACTTTAAAACTTCCCAAACTCTTATCATATGGCCATTCGTCTCTCTCTCTCTCTCTCTCACGCCTTTCTTAACTCCTCTTCTACAAACCCTAAATCCCTTTCTTCTTCCCTTCACCGCCGCACTCTCACTCTCAACTTCACCTTTCCCATATACAAACCCTAATCGCCGGTGTGGCCTCCCTCTCCGGCCATCTTCTTTCTCTCATTGCCTTCAAACGCATATCACTTTGCCCACAACGTCAACCGTCATTGAATCGACACAGAATCAATAAATCACAAAGACGAAGCTTACCTGATGTAAAATCGTTAAAGCAGGTGATGGTAGCGGAAGATTGGCGGTGAGTGACTCGATTTGTCATTTGTTGTGCCCTTGCGAGGATCTTTATTTGTTCATTATCTCGGTGCCAAGGTCACAATGAAGAATGCGTCACCGTCCTCCACCGCGGCCGTTCTTCGTTTTGGATTCACGATTCAAATTCACGATTCAGATTCGGTATCTCTTCGCCTCTGATCTCATACTTTCTCATCTAATTTCTGTATTCTGACATTTGTTCTTGCGTTTGTTCGTTTCGTGCGAATCGATACTCAGAGTCCACGGAATCTCGACGGAGTGATTCTTGGTAAATTCGAAGGCGCCGTTGATGATAAAGTTTGTTGAGAATGCGGATTGACAGAGTTTGTCGCTTCTCGGTAGGTTTTCGGTTGGTTTAGCAATGACGATGACGAAGCAGGTTGAAGTTCAAAGCGGAATCACTTTTTCCGCTCAATCCAGAGATACAGCAATTATGTATGCACTCTTTAACTTACTTTCATTCTTGATTTCGATTCCTCTATGCTTCTGTTACTGCGATCAACGTGGTTCGCTTTTTTGTTGCTTATTGTATTCTGAAACTAAATTGCAGGTTGTTGTTGATGCTTGAAGCTACAAACTATTCTTGATAACACATGAATGTTGCAGGTTGGCAACTCAGTAAAGGAAAGGAGGATTGATTGAAGGTTGTTTGAGGGATCGTGCAGAAGATTGATGGAGAATGAGGGATTGAAGAAAATTGAATTGAGGTTGAAGAAGGTGATTCTGCACATTGAAGAATAAGGTGTTGAAGATGGTGATGGTGATTGAAAGATGAAGAATTGAGGGTGAAATTAAGAAATCGAAGAAGCTATGAAGAATCGCCAATGGGGAGAAGAAAATCAGGAAGAAGAAGAATGAAAGGTTTAGGGATGAGTCCAAGAAGAAGACACTGAAGAGTGCTGAATCCAGAAATATATACTGGGATGAAAAATTTGTTAAGAGTTTGTTTTTTCAGTTAGAACTTTGTAACTGAATTTCTAACTTGTTTCTTCTTCTGAATTTTATCGTATTGATTCACTGCCCTTTCTTTTTTACTGATTTTCTAGTGTATCATGGTGCCACGAACTTCTCCTGAATTTTTATGAATTTTCGCGTTATCTCCGTGTAATTTTTCGAGACTGAATTATTTTTATTTAGCTTGCGTTTTGTTCATGATGTCTGTGCATAGCTCCTGAATTTCCAGCTACCTATTATTACAGTTCAACCGATGTGCAATAAAAAGGCAACCCAATTCATGTAAAGATTTGATTTAAGAGTCAAATAAATCTATCATTCGAGCCTGTAAAAATGATAAATCACGCAGAATTTCAAAATATTGTCAGGATTTATTCTCCGGGCATTTCGGTAGCATCTGATTTCATCCCTGCATTCTCTCTATGTGACCGATAAATGAGATTAAAAATATGCCAGCAAACAAGATTTTTAAGGTCACTCTTTAATCCTTGAAATTGAATTAGACAGAGGGATTTAATAGTAATGGACTCTGAATGACAACCTGGGCTAAAACTAGAAAGAAAACTACTATGGCTTGAAAAACGGTTATGCAAATGTTCATGAATAAAATTTGGAATTAAAATGGGTCTGAATGAATAAAAATAAAATTGAATTTGAATTTAACTTGTTTTTGGTTTATGGACCTAAAAAAATCGAAGTCAAGGTTTGCTTTAAAGCGGAAAAACAAGAGGAACTTGCCTAAACAAGATATGGGCACGAATGTGAGCTTCTTCTTTTTTATTATAAATCGAGTTAGGGGAGACGAAAAATCAAGATGAACCTTTAGCTGTAAGTTCATATCAAATTGGACAATAAATGACCCAAATTAACTCCCAAAAGAATCCACGACTCCACAATTGTTAATTCGATTCCTTTGGCATCTAGATTTGAAGACCAACGATCCTCGACATGAAACCCTAACCCATAAGGAAAACCTCTTGTATACCAAAGATAACTCGTGCTTGGAATTACACAGATAACTCCAGACCCTTGATGAGGTGAGTAGTTCGAGACATCTCAAGGGAACAAAGCCTTAGTCCACACCGAGAACATCCTGATCTTACGCTCCTAATGAACCATTTGGATAGGGAGAAACTTGGAACTTAATGATCCTTTAACTAGGAATATCCTCACGATTATGCGCGTTCAACCTTTGTTTTAAATTCGAGTATAATGGCCAGATGAATCACCTCTGAATAGGAAAATTTAAGTCACACGAGAATACTTGATCCCAAGCCTTACGAGCTTAATGAAATGCCTGATTATGAATGATATGGCCTAATGAGAAATGTGAAGCATAAGCCGGTTAGACGACAATAAATATGAGGGCAAATTTTGGGGTGTTACAGCTGCCCCTATTCAATCACTGTGGACGTGAATGGATGATAGCAGTCGCTTTCAGACATTAAAAGTATGCAGGGATTGAATACCAGAAATAACCAGAAAATTTGCACTCTGTAACAGAAGAATAGGGAGATAAACTCAAACAAATCAACTCTGCTCGGATATAATTATGATGGGGAGAATAGTAAACAGGGGATGCCTTTTGAGCAATGTCAGACGGCTACTGACTTGCCACACTGCGGGTGAACTTTGATAGGCTGCAACAACGCCTTAATGATATCTTCCGGATGGAGTCAGACTACTAACGACTTGCCATACTGCGGGTGGACTTTTACCAATCTGCGGTTGGACTTCAGATACTTCGCCACACTGCGGGTGGACTTTGGATATTTCGCCTCACTGCGGGTGGACTTTGGATAATTTGCCACACTGTGGGTGGACTTCAGATACTTTGCGATCAAATTTTAAGATACTTTGCCACCCGAAGTTGGACTTTGGCCAGTCTGTGGCTGGACTTTTGCTCAATGCGGGAGACTTTTGAAACTTGCAACACTGCGGGTGGGCTTCTGCTCACTACGGGAGACTTCTGAAATTTGCCACCCGAAGATGGACTTTGGCCAGTCTGTGGCTGGACTTTTGCTCACTGCGGGAGACTTCTGAGATTTGCCACCCGAAGATGGACTTTGGCCAGTCTATGGTTGGACTTTTGCTCACTGCGGGAGACTTCTGAGATTTGCCACCCGAAGATGGACTTTGGCCAGTCTGTGGCTGGACTTTTGCTCACGGTGGGAGGCTTCTACCCACTGCGGTGGACTTTTGCTCGCTGTGGGAGACTTTTGAAACTTGCCACCCGAAGATGGACTTTGGCCGGTCTGTGGCTGGACGTTTGCTCACTGCGGGAGACTTTTGCCCACTGTGGGGGACTTTTTGAAATTTGCCACCCGAAGATGGACTTTGGCCAGTTTGTGGCTGGACTTTTGCTCACTGCGGGAGACTTTTGCCCACTGTGGGGGACTTTAGAAATTTGCCACACTGCGGGTGGACTTCGGCCAGTCTGTGGCTGGACATTGCAAGATATCAAACTTGAATTATACTGGGTATGCCTATGTTGAATTGCATGGCATGATGCCCCATGACACTGGGGATGATAGGTTTTGAGTATTGTCAATGAACTGGTGTGAGTGCAAAGGGAGTTCCTGATACGGAAATAATAAGTCCCTGTTGACTCTGTGGGGAAACACAATGATCGCGGATTCGATCTCAAGAAGCCCTGTGGGAATAACATCTCTGTTGGAAAAGAGCGTGAATAATTCATCTGTCCCGAATTATCACCTTTGCCAAAAATAAATTGGACTTTAGATTTGAGGACCGTGCCAGGGGATACCTCGACTATTGGGGATTATCCACTCTTATGGATCTGCTGGGGAAGAGAACGATTTATCTGAAATCTGATAAGGGAATATGAGTTACCTTAGATCTGTTGAGGAACCGAGATCAAGGAAACCAGCTGAAGGAAAAACTTGGTGACTTTACTGGGGATAACCTTCATTCGTCTATTGGGGATGACAAAACCGAGACACGTCCTGCTGAGGAGGAAAGATTCCAAGTCGTCTCATGTTGGGGATCATTTGCTTCTGTATGGATTTTACCTCAAGAGGAATTTACAAAAGACTTGGTGTCTTTAAACTCTTAGGTATCGTAACGACTGCATGAATAAGCGTAATAACCTTGCTAGGGAGGTAACCATTGCCCATGTAGATGAGCTAAGAGCTGTTGGAAGTGTTGAACAAGATAATTGGCTTGACGAGCGACTGCTAGATGGGTAATGGACTCAATTAGTAAGAGTTATGACAAGTGGGTGCCATAGAAACGCTTTGAGAGTGTAACTGTACTGGTACTCTGAACTCCGGGTAATTGCTTTCGATCGTCTGTCTTCGGGAAAGAAAGAATTCTCATACTATTGGGGTGGCCTGCCCCAGTACGAGTATTTGAATAGTTTTTCACTTGATTGATTAATCTTTGCTCTTGGAGAGATTTGAATCTCGAAGTGACTTCCCCAGTTTGGCGGAATTTTGAAGAGATTGCTCGACGTAACTGCCCCGGATTGGTTAACTCTTACCATGACTAGTTGGGAAAGTCTTTACTCAATGAAGCTTTTCTCGGAAAAGTGAACCTCGACGTGATTGTCTTTCAGAAGTTTTGGACTTCTCAACTTGGCAAGCTTAAGCTTCTGGATTGAATTTCCGCATGTGAACCATTTATGATGCTAAACAAATGTATGCAAGCAAAAAATGTTTATTCTTAGAATGAAGATTCTAATGCAACACACATGTCAAACTTGAAGTCTTTATTGAAAAGGTGTCATCAACCTTTGTGAGCAAATCACTGGTTACGATACGACATTATTTTTGAATGAATGAAAGTATGTACATGCAATACCAACAAGGATCTTTTAGCACAACTCATAGGAGTCAGGAATGCAGTCTCGTAGTAGTACGCTTCTCAAATTAACATTGTTTCAGTTAGGAATTTTAAGGGTTATATCGTGGCCTGGTTCACGGTTATAGAAACAAAGGATATAGGCTCGAAGGTTGTTTGTGCCCACCCACTCTTCGTGATGTTCTCCATTCCTATGTTCAACTAATTTTCACAAGCATTCACCTTTCATAAAGGTTTCGTGTTGATTGAGAAACCATTGCTGCTATGAGTTCAATCACTAATCGAGTTATTGTTGAGAGTCAGTCACTCCTCTATCTTTCGTGTCTGTGTTACACGACTTTGTTCTCATTTGAGGATCTTTCTTGTGTAATCCTTTCCGTCTTTCGCTTTTGCGTTATTTTGCTTATCCCTAACTTTTTCCTGGACTGATCCTTGTGAATCTTTGATTGTAAAGTCCAGCGGGATGCCCTAACTTTTTCCTAAGTCGCTTGTTTTCAAGTTTCGACTTAGCGGGCATTTTTATTTTTTTTTGCTTTTTGAACGAGTCGTGTGACACTGTTTGTCTTGATTGCTTTGCGAGGGTTGTGACTGCCTCATTCTTTGGTCGACGAGGATAACCATTGTGGTTTTCAATCTTTGGACCTTTTGACTTGGATAACCATTGTAATTTCAGGTCTTTGGACCTTTTGATTTGCATAGTGGAATGTAATAGATCCTCAAATACACTCATTTATGAAAGCCTGGACGCTTGGTCCTACTAGCTGACATCTACCCTGCCCCTTGGTTACATGTGAGGGTTTTTTCATGCGAAAAGAAACTCCTACTTCAAGGCTCAAAGGGGTTAGCAAGGTGTCGCTCCCCCGAAAAGACACCGGGTCAGACAGGGTACAGACGCGAACGGTCGGTGAAAGGAGAAGATGAAATGAAGATGAATAGAGTCGCCAGCTAGGCATTTTTATCCCGAAGGAAAGGTAATGCTGCATAAACCTAGGAAAAGATGGATAAGACGGTTGCGAACCAGAGAAACTGAGAAAGGGGTTTGGTTACAACCTTGGAAGGTATTAGCACCCAGATTGTCCGTCGTACTCGACGGGATCCACGCTTAAAAGATTGTGTTTAAAGGGGTAGGTGTATGTGCTATCTGTGTGCAAAAAGCTGGAAAAGAATATACAAGTGTCAGTGCAAAAAGGGTGAATGCTTAGGAGCTGAGGCTTAGAAAAGAATACTGAAAAAGGGGGGAAGACAAAGAGACTTTTGTTTGATAACAGTTAAGGTATGCCTATGTATCCTCTCGTGCAATGAGGAAGTCAGAACACCGTAGTTCTACTCAAAGAGACTAGAGATAAATTGATTGTGAACTGCTTACTTGCCTATGCTCAAGTGTATGACTCGTCTGGCTCGAGTGCTAACTGTCTTGCATTAGATGGAAGAAGCAAGTTCTCGTTTATGAGTGAGTGTGATGAGAAAAGAGTCCCGAAGGAGACGATTATTGTTTGTTTTCAGTATTTTCAGTCTTTTATTGTTTTTGGAGTTTGTCATAAGTTAATGAGCTTAAGCCTAAATCAAGGGCTGGTAAACTCGTTATATCCTCCCTGATTAGGGATAATGAGAATACTTTAAGTATGAGATAAGCATCTCAACTTAATTTCCATGATGATGTAGGATTAAGATCATTAACCTGCTTGTGATTATTTAGATGTTTTTGGGTTTTGTTCAGTGTTAAGTAATGAGCTTAAGCCATAATCAAGGATTAATGAACTCATTACACCATCCTAATAGAAGGATAATAGATGAGAACACTTAAGCTGAGGAAGATACCTCAACTTAATCCATGGTTAGGGATTAAAGTCATTATATAACAAACCTTTATTAAGTGGATTTTAATTAAGGGATGAGATTAAGAAGTGGATTTTAAGTTTGTAAGACAACTTGAGGGGGACTTGTCCATTAAACACTAGGGTTAGTCCTTCTTAACCAATAAGGAAGAATTAGAACCCTAATGTAAGGCCCAAGTTACAAGATGAAGTCTTAGTGATTATTAAATGGATTGATTAAGAGGTTTAAACAAATTAAGGGTTTAACACTTAGGATTAAAGTTACACACTCCATCCTAAGAGAAGGATGCAGGCATAACCCTAATTCCAAAGTCCTAAAACCTTAAAGGTTTAGTCTCTAATTATGAGATGAGAAGAGAGACACAAAGAAGACTCAAAGGTAAACATCTAAGGGGGACTAATCACAACCCTAATTGTTATCATGCTTGGATGTTCCTATGGTTTGTGAGGCTCAAGAGACGTCTTCAAGGAAGCCACCAAGGAAGAAGCAGATGAAAGGAAGATGAGAAAGAAGAACAAGTTACTTACTTCATTGAAGAAGATAAGTAACTTGAAGAAAGAAAGGAAGAGAAACACAAGTGAGCAAGCCCACTCAAAAACAAACAAAAATGCAGCAAGGATGCAATATGAGAGGATGAGAAGAGGTGGGAGGTGAAGGCAAATCCACTTCCCACACAAACTTACCATTAACCTGAAAAGTTAGCACAAGATGCATAAGGAGAAAGATGAAATGAAATGATGCATATGCAAGGGTAAAGACCAAGACCAGAAGCATGTACATGATGCAAATGATGTGATTATATGATGCAAAGACAAACAAGATGCATATGTGTGATCATACAAGAGAATGAATGCAAATGAAGCATGTAGGAAGCATGTAAACTCATGGATGTTTATGAAATGAAATGGATGAAAAGCATAGCAAATGTATGAATAAATGATCAAGCAATGTTCAAGCAATGTCTTAAGATGTCTAAGATGGCATACAAATGCTTAGAATGGCATGGCAAGTTCATATGTTCATGCAATGCAATGTAGGATGCAAGTAAGGAGGCAAAATTAGGGTTACATGGAAGGATGATATGTAAATGGCAAAGACAGAAGCAAATGATGTGATAAAAAAATTGAAAATGCACTCAAAGGAACCCTAAACCTATACTAGGTTACCATCCAAAAGGGGAGGTCAGAAACTAAACCTAGAAGAAGTTATGAATTTCCTAAGTTTCTAGGGTTTTTTGGGTGATCCTCAATGTAAAATGCCAAACAAATTGAAAATGCATGATAAATTCATTCCAAAAATATCCTAGATACTACATGATGTGTGTAAAACAATGCAAAAGGAACCAACTTCAAACCCTTCATGGTTAGGCAGAAAAGATTTTTCAAAGGTTAAGGTTTAAAATGTGATTTTATGAACCCTAAATTCAAAGAAAATTGTCAAATGGTGATCAAAACCAAAAAGAAATTTGTATGAGGGGTTTGAAAATGTTTCTAAATGTGTTAAGATGCAACATGATTTTTTTTGTGATTTTAAAAAACTTAAATGCTATTTTAATTAATTCAATTCAATTGATTAATTAAAATAAACATTTAAATATTTTAAAAATACAATTTTTATGCAAAAAATAAAATAAAAATAATTTTTGGGTTAAGAAAATTATTTGGATCACAAATGCAAAAGGAAATATTTTTTGGGATTTTTCTAAGTATTTTAAAATAAATATGCAAGAAAAATGAATAAAATGAAATAAAAATGAATTTAAATGGAAAGTATGCAAGATCCAAGGCTGAGATTCAAAGTTGGGTGGAGGGAATTGACTGGTGCGTAAATGGGTGGTCCAGATTGCTTCTGACTAATTAATTTAAATTAAACTAATTAATTAAAGATTAGGGTTTAATGACTGATATTGGTGATCCATACACGCCCGGGTAAACATATCCAAGGGTCCAAATTCAAATTTGCCTTAGTTACACAGATTAGGGTTAATGATTCTCAGGTGGCCGGAGAAGACTTCCGGTCGTCTTCTCCGGCGAGTCACTCACCTGAACTCCCTCAAAACATCACCCCCAAGTCCCCAAAATCTCCAGAATCACTCATTAAACACTTCTAAACAAGAATCCAGCAACAAAAACAAAGAATCATGCATCAAAATGGAGAATCGAAGATGAACATTCTTAGGTCAAAAATTTCAGAAACACCATACATGCATAATACTCAACCATTTTCAAAACTAAACACATCAGCATGATCAGTGAAGTTCATAGATTCATTTAGAAACTTAAAAACGCATTTCTGGAAAAAAGATTGAAGATGGCTACCTGAGCTGGAGCTTTCACTTTTGGAGCTTTCTGACCTCTCTCTTTGTGCAATCAACCTCCAATGGCTTCCCTTGAGTGAATGGGAGGCTTAGAACAAGCTTGCAATGGCTGGTTTGAAATATTGCACCTCAGCTGTACCAGAATCGTATTTCTGCTTCTTGGGGTTTTAGAGCTTGGCAATGGTTGGGAAATGATCTGGAGGATGGATGGAGATGATTGGTGAAGTTTGTTTGAAGTATTGATGGTTGGTTTCTGAGTTTCGAAGAAATGAAGTTTCTTGAGGATTTTTGTGTTCTTGAGTTGTGTTTTGTTTCAGGCCAATGTGTTATGTGTTATGGCTTGCATAATGTCCACATATCATGTCTTGATAGGTCAGAGGAGTTGTTGTGGGCTATGCTGATTGGTATGGTGTGAAATGAAAAAAGTCAAGGTTGGTTGTACTTGAGGTATGGGCACGTGGCAGGTCTGGATTTGGGCATGGCTGGGCTCAGCAGAGATCAAGGGAAGCTTGTGGATCAGATTTGGCATGCTGGCACAAGTGTATGGAAAGATCTATACCATTTTGTAATTTTGGAAAGTCTTGGCCCCTTTGGAATTTCTTGAAGTTCAAGGCGTGATAATGCATAATTCTTGGGCCAATTCTGATCAAAATGAGTCATGTGACGTTGTTATCATGTTTAGAAGTCAATTAGAGGTCACTTAGAAGCTTGGCAAGTGAATTTGCAAAAATCCCTCTTTGGCATGAATGTGAAAAATATGTGATTTTTGCCAACTTTGAAGGATCATAACTTGAGTTCCATAATGAATTAGAACATGTTATTGTACTTTTTAAAAAGGCAAAGACCTAATATACAACTTTCATGACCAAGAATTTTTCATTTGAAGCATTTTTTATTAAGAAAGAGGAGGTTGAAGAACTTTCCCAAAATGGAAAGTTTCCATTACAAGTCATTTCCATTTTTGGCAAATTTTGGTTTAGCTCAATTTTCTTCAATTTTGTGAACTTCCAAGCATTTCAATGATCAAATAAAGATCATAGAACTTCAATTTGATGAAAATAACCCTTTGGTTCCATTGTTGGGGGCCTCAGATGCCCTGATTTTGACTTAACTTGCTCAAGAAGTTACCTAATGAACAGATGACTTCCACAATGAATTTCTTTATAAAACTTGGTATACATGATCCTTATAACATCTTAAGAACATTAGAAACAATAGTGGCCCAAAAATTTGGTGTTAAGGCCTCTGAAACCAAAACCCTAATTTTGGTCATCTGTGCAGTGAAAACCTTAGCTCTGTCTTCATGCCTTGCCAGTTCTTGTGATTTCTTGACTTCCATAAACTTTGAGGGATATAATATGATGATAGAACACACATGGACCCTCTTAGAATGCTTTTAGGCCTTTGGGGTAGCTCAGATGGAATCTTGGATTGCTCAGATCACAAACCCTAGAAGCAGATGAATTTGAACTATGCAGATGGAACAAATATGCAATGTGAGATAGTATGCCTATGCTTATGCAAAAAATGAAAGATCACAAGCCATGGTGGGATATTAGTGAGGGCAAATTTGGGGTGTTTACACAAGGGTCTATCTTCCTTATATCTCCAGTGTTTAGGGATTTGAAACAAAGCATGTACATCGTCAACAGGGCCTTACTCGAGAGCACACAATTAGAGATTTTTGCGTTTTTGTTTCGTCATCCTCCCTCATAGAGTTTGAGCATGACAATTGGTATTGCGATGTACACATACAAAATTATAAGTGAATGCGAATGAATTACTTCAACAAAAACATGTGAGTTTTATTATTGCTAACATTCAAAAGCAAACATATTTCATACATGTAGACAAATGTTTAGCATATAAAAGAAACTACAAATGGAAATGCAGTAAAGAAACTGAATATTGTCTTAGTTGAGGAGGCTTGACTCCGTCTGGACCTGTCAGTCTTGGATACTTTCAGTGATCAATAGCTCTTTCACAGACTTGTAATCTTCAAGTTGCAGCCGTATACCCAAACCATGGCAATCATACCTCTTCTTCTAGTTATTCAGACTCTGACACGAGACGTCTGAAGGGAAAAGTGAAGTTGGGGAGTAAAGTTTCCCTATAAGGTTGCTCGGAAAGACCTGATGATCTTCTTCCTACATATCTCCATTGACCCATGACCAATGAAGAATCAGAGAGACGTAGTTCCCCTCAATAGGGATGAAAAATGAACAATGAAGAAAGGAAAACACACAAATGCCATCACTGAGAGTACTTGAATACTGCTGGCTTTATTTACTTCACGAATACCCCGACGTCCTGGGTGATTAACTCGAAGACTTCAACTTAACGTGGATCATCTGGTAGAACAACCGCGACATTGGTTCTGTCGTGATTAGGCATCGGATTCTGGAGTACCTTTGGATGAGGAGAAAAATTGATTGTCTTGGACTCAATTAGGTCTTGTACCTTGTTCTGAAAAGTCCAACATTTCTCAATACTGTGCCCCTGGGCACCTGAATGGAATTCGCACCTGGAGTTTGAATCAAATTTTGGTGGTAGATTATCAGCAGAAGGAGCCCTCATGGTACGGAGCTCAACCAGGTTCAACTTCAGCAGCTTTGGAAGCAATACAACATATGGACATGGGATAGGATCAAGTCTGCGGTTCCTCGCTCTTGTTCTTTCCTGAAATGGTTTTTGTGCCTGTTGTTGCTGACCCTGGGATTGTGATTGAACATTTTGTTGTTGACATTGCGTTGGGCGCCTGACATGTCCCTGTACTCTCTTACTCAAACTCGGCCGAGGAGCGAATGAAGGTTGTTGATGTAGCCCCTTTGAAGACTTGGCCTAAGCAATGATTCTAGAAGAAGGAAAATTGACCACCTCTTTTGTATTCCTGCATGCTTCATCTTGCGGCACTTCCGGCCCGGTCAATCCAAAAGTGATTACGCATTCGTCAATTAAGTCTTGCATTTGATGTTTAAACGCCTTACAATCATTAACATCATGTTCGGGAGCTCCAAAATGAAAAACACAATAGGTGTAGTGATTCCAACTTTGGCGAAGTTTACCGGAAGGAGGATTTAGCTCGTGACACTCAATCATCCCCATTTTGAGCAGTTGTGGGCATAATTCAGCATAAGACATGGGTATCGGATCAATAACCCTTTCTTGCTCCTGTTGCTGACGGGTTGCTAACAATGGAGGAGCTATAGACGAAACCTGTTGAAGTTTTTCTCCTGGAAACCAAGGCGTAGCAGTTGAGGAGGATCCCTGATAAGGAAAGAAAGTGCTCACTTCTTTGGTGACGATTGGTGTAGGATCATTTAGCTCACATGTGGAGTTGGTTCCTATCTGATGCTCTTCCCGATTGCCAAGTGGCGATTGCTGGTGAAGAGACTCAAACTGTAGAGGAAATCCACCTAACAAACCTTGATTTAGTGGACATCCCAAAGAGATGGGAGAAACATGAACTTCTGTTTGAAAAGCAGACACATGGCTATTTTCCTTTTTCGACATAGCATTCATGATTCCTGTAAGCAGCTTTATCCGAGTCTTCATTAAGTTGAATTCTTCTCTCAGCAATTTCTGATCCTGGGACAACGCTCGAATGTCCACTATAAAATGCCCCAATTGGGCCTTCATCTCAGTCACCTCCGCTCGGAGTTGTTCCATGCCTATACCTTGACAATCATGATTCAAATTGGCCATTCTGGAGAGAAACCAAGCCAGGATAAGAATTTGTCCCTGAACACCTGTCAAAAATGCAAGGATGTATGCAAATTCCATGTTCGGTTATTTCCTGCAAACCTGTAAACCCCTCCCAATCTCACGGGTGTGCTACTACGGGTCAACATCACGGACTCTCAAAGCCGAGTAGCAATAATACGTTCACCATTTCCTGAAAATGGCTCATGACCAAATCAGGGAATCAGTTTGGCATTATGTACTACCCAGGGAGGCCTCAGCTGAGTCCGGAAAAACAAGCATCCCTCATAAGTTCCCGACTTCAAGCACTGAAGTCGAGAAACAATAGTACATTCATCCCGAAGGGTACAATACTACCTTCATACGACCAGTCGCTTTAACGGGGTTCTTATGAGAGAACAAGGTCATCCTATGCGATTTCCTAGTGGGCCCTCGGGTGCGAATGGGTTTGCCACAAAATGTGGTTTGCCACTGTCACCACTGGAGAGGGTTGTTTCCACTAAGGTCCTCAGTGATCGGTTCCTAGCATTAGCAGCTTAGGTGGGAACATTCTATGGTCTGCCTAGGCAGTATAGAAAATATCCCAAGAGAGCCTTATCTGGGTGTGGGACTCGTGAAAACTACATGTGCTCAAAACCACGCAAGCCACACGACTGCCCACTCTAAATCCTATGTGTATACTCAAGCTGGGTATTTGGCTTTGTAAACACCCCAAATTTTCCCTCACTAAGTTCACACCATGGCTTGTGATCTTTTCATTTGCATAAGTTCAATCATATCATCTCATATTGCATTTTTACTTCACTGCATTGGTTCAAAGTCATCTGCATCTAGGGTTTGTGATCTGAGCAATCCATGAGCCATCTGAGCCACTCCAAAGGTCTTCAATAATCTCAAAAGGGTCCATGTATGTTCAATCATCATATTTTATCCTCCCAAGATCAAGGAAGTCAGAAAATCATAAGAACTGGCAAGGCATGGAAGACGAGCCAGCTTTAACTACACAGATGACCTAAAATTAGGGTTTTGGTTTCAGAGGCCATAACTCCAATTTTTTTGGTCATTCTTGTTTCTATTGGTCTCAATATGATATAAGGATCATGCATACCAAGTTTGATGGAAAAATTATTGTGGAAGTCATATGATCACTGGGTAGCTTCTTGAGCAAGTCAGAGCCAAATCAGGGCATCTAAGGCCCCCCAACATGGAACCAAAGTGGATTTTTCATCAAATTGAAGTTATATGGTCTTTATTTGATCATTGAAGTGTTTAGAAGCTCACAAATTTGAAGAAAAGTGGGCTAAACCAAAAGTTGCCAAATATGGAAATGACTTGTAATGTAAACTTTCCATTTTGGGAAAGTTTTTCAACCTCCCCTTTCTCAACCAAAAATGCTTCAAATGAAAAATTCTTGGTCATTAAAGTTGTAGATTGGATCATTCCCTTTTCAAAAAGTACAAGAACAAGATCTAAATCATTTTAGAACTCAGGTTATGGCTTTTCAAAGTTGGCAAAAATCACATAATTTCATGTTTCATGCCAAAGAGGCATTTTTGCAAAACCTCATGCCAAGCTATTTTGTGACTTCAAATGGACTTCTACACATCATAAAATCATAGTACAATGCCTAAAACTCAGAATTGCCCAAAGAATTTCACATTTCCATGACTTGTACATGAAGAAATCAAGAAAGGGCCAAACTTTGCCAAAATTGCAAAACCTCCCACAACTTCCCACAAACTTGCCAAATTGCCTCAAACTGATTTCCATGGTTGTCCATGAATCATGCTGTGCCAGACACCCCCTTGTCCTTGGCCTGAAACAGCCCATACCTCAAAGGACACATAACCTTGACTTTGTGCATTTTCACCCATACCAATCACACTATGCCATTACCAACTTTCTGACCAATCACATTACCTTATACTAATCAAAAGAAAGCCAAACATAACAAGAACCAAGCCTGAACTCTCCCATAACTCAGCATTCACCAAAACCTCCCTCTTTGCATTTTCTATTCTGCTTCTTCCTTGGTGGCTCTTCCTGAAGATCTTCTTGCAAGCCTCATAAACCCTAAGAACACCCAAGCATGATAACAATTAGGGTTTGATTAGTTCCCAATATAGTTTTACCTTAGTTGTAACTTGGGCCTTGCATTAGGGTTCTATTTCTTCCTTAATTGGTTAAGAAGGACTAACCCTAGTGTTAATGGACAAGTCCCCCTCAAGTTGTCTTACAAACCATAAAATTCACTTCTTAATCTTACCATTAACTAAAATCCACTTTAATAAAGGCTTTGTTTTGTCATGAGGTTAATCCCTAATCATGGATTAAGTTGAGTAGCATTCCTCAGCTTAAATGTTCTCATTTATTATCCTTCTATTAGGATGGTGTAACGAGTCCATTAAATCCTTGATTAGGGCTTAAACTCATTACTTAACACTAAACAAAAAACTCCAAAAACCATCTAAATAAATGCAAGTAGGTTAATGATCTTAATCCTACATCATGGTGATTAAATGTGAGGTGTTTACTTCACACTTAAGGTATTCTCATTACCCCTAATCAGAGGGAGGATGTGATGAGTTTACTAATCCTTGGTTTAGGCATAAGCTCATTTTCTTATGACAAACTCCAAAAGCAATAAAAGATTGAAAACCCAAAAACAAACAATAATCGTCTCCTCCGGGATTCTTTTCTCACCTCATTCACTCATAAACGATAACTTGCTTCTTCCGTCTAATGCAAGACAGTTAGCACCTGAGCCAGACAGGTCATACACTTGAGCATAGACAAGCAAGCAGTTCATCAGTCAATTTATCTTTCAGTCTCTTTGAGTCGAACTACGGTGTTCTGACTTCCTCATTGCACGAGAGGATACGTAGGCATAACTTAAAAGTTATCGAACAAAAGTCTCTTTATATTTCCCCTCTTCCAGTATTATTCTTTTAAGCCTCATGGTCTTGAGCTTTGCACTCTTTCCTTACACTGACACTCTTTACATCACTTCACATTTCTTTTACAGTGACACTTGCATTCTTTTCCAACTTTTGCACACAGATAGCACTGACACTACCCCTTTAAGCACAAACCATCAAGCGTGGATCCCGTCGAGTACGACGAACAATCTAGGTGCTAATACCTTCCCAGGTTGTAACCAACCCCCTTTCTCAGTTTCTCTGGTTCACAACCGTCTTATCCACCTTTTCTTAGGTTTATGCAGCATTACCTTTCCTTCGGGATAAAAATGCCTAGCTGGCGACTCTTTTCACCTTCACTTCATTTCTTCTTTCACCGACCGTTCGCGCTTGTACCGTGATGCAAATCTTTGGGAGCGACAACTTGGCGACTCTGCTAGGGACCCTTATACTGCAACAAGGGCTTCTGGTTCTTTTTGTGGGTTCCTCCTAGCGCTTGTTTGATTTGTGTTTACGGGGGTGTTATGTGCTATGTGTGTTTATTTATTTGCTTTATTTATTGCTTTTTGTACAGCTTTATTTATTGCTTTCTTTACAGTCTTATGCATATTTCATACTGTCATTGCTGGATCTGGTTTGCTGTTTTGGTGGGTGGGGTTCCATTGAGAGATTATGGTCCTATACCTGGGACCTGAGTGACACCTAGGCTAGAATGGTTCATGTTCTTTCCCATTCCATTTCGGTCTGGTGCGGGAATATGAAACACGGTTCAGATGTGGGTTTCTTCTTGAGAACTTTGTGCTACAAATTTCCTATAGGGCTAGGGCTATCTGGGAAGCCTGCTAAGTCTGGATGACCTTTATTATGACCTTCAGAATCTGGGGTGAATTAGAGGAGGATTTTTATGGTTATTGTAAACACTGTACCTCCGGGTTAGAAGTGTTTACACTTCTCATAACTGATCCAAGTCTGAGGATCTTTGTTCTAGAACATTACCTGTGAGGGGGTTGGGTTGTTTACAGGTTTGCAGGAACCCTTGGCCACATTATACCCTGTTACTGTTTTGTTTAAGAATGCTTCACTTTGGACAGTTCTTGTGATTAAACCTGGACATGTGACTCTTTATTTGAGTCCCCCACCCTGGTTACTGGATTTCTGAACCTCCATCTGGACTTTTGAACATACATGGACCTTATACCAAGACAGATAATCAGATCCAGCTCTTGATCACAAACCCTTGCATATCATTTGCATATATCATCATTGCATCATTTAACATTTGTTTATTTGTTTTTCAGGGTATCCACCTCATTATATCTTGGTTTTGGTTTTGACCCCTTCTGTTGCTTAGACCTCAGCTTCAGATATCTTCTTCAGCATCTGCTTCAGTTATCTCCATCGTCACCAGCATCAGTCTGCCAGAGACTTACCTCCAGCTTCAGTCTGTGATCTTCATCAGCATTTGTCTTCAGCTTCTTCACCAGCACTCATGGATGTTCCAAGGAAAAGCAACATATCTTATCACTTCTTTGAGCCCATTTTGACTGGTATCAGGCAGGTCCAGTCACTCATCACACCTGACCACATCCCACTGTTTAGAGAGCACTATGGGGGTATTTTGGACATGGTTATGGATCTTGATTCTTCTAAGAGAAGCATCATCCACACATGCTTACAGTTCTATGACCCTCCACTCAGGTGTTTCACCTTTCCTGACTTTCAGATGGGGCCCCTGTTGGAAGAGTTTTCTTTGTTGATTGGAGTGCCTATCAGAGGTGGGATCCCCTTCAACCCAGAGATGACTGCTCCCAGAAGTGAAGAGATGGCAAGGGCATTGTACTTGGAGCCTTCCCTTATTGAGCAAAACATGACAACAAAAGCATGGATTCCTGGTTTACATCTGGACTTTTTGATTTCTCAGGCCATCCTGAAGGCTACCTTGGGAGAATGGAGGGCAGTCTGTGCATTATTAGCCCTCAGCATATATGGGGCTATATTATTTGCAGATGAGCCTAAATTTGTTAGTAAGAATGCCATCCACTTGTTTCTTCTAAGGAACCCAATGCCTACATTGCTAGGGGATTTTTCTTATTCCATCCACCAGAGGAATGAAAAACAAAGGGGGAAGTTGGTCAGATGTTGTGCTCCTTTATTTTACTCTTGGCTACTCAGACACCTGCCTAAATCAGATGCTTTCTTGAACCCACATCAGTAGAGGAATTGGGCCAAGAGGTTCATTGCCTTAACTTCAGATGATATCAGACGGTGCACCCAGAGCACCAAAGGCAAGGACATTATCACCAGCTGTGGACAATACCCAAATGTGCCTCTGATAGGAGTAAAAGGTTGCATCAACTACAACCCTTTACTGTTTAAGAGACAATTGGGCTATGCCTTAGTTCACCCTCCCAGAGGACAGGATTTAGCTGAGGCCCTATATTGTGAAGTGCAACCTAATTCAGCTGTTGTCAGGCAGGCTGCCTGGGCTTGGGACAACATCCAGACAAAAGGGATAACTATTCTTCGAAGATGTAACAATGTTGCTTCAGCTCAGTACTATGACTGGTCCCGTACTAGAGCTCAGATCACCAGAATGCCTTTCACCTTGGAAGACACACATGGACCATCTACAGTACAGCCTGCAGCAACTGTTAGCCTAGAGGAATTTGAAAGGTTGAAGGAAAGGAATGAGCAGCTATCTCAAGCCCTGAAGAAGACTCTTTGGGAAAGAAGTGATGGTCGTCTGGACATTGAGAGATTGGAAAAGCTCAAGATTGAGAATCTGACCAAGATTGAAAGAACAGAGGACTACATAAGGAAAGCAAGGGCTGGAGAACAGATATTGAAGAATGCCTGCAAGGAGGCCAAGATTCAGAAAGCTAGGGCTGAGCACTATCTGCAGGAGAGCCAAGCTAGGTGGGTCAGGGTCACTGAAGCCCGTCCACAAGAAGACCAGAAGACTCAAGCCAAGATTGAACAGTTGGAGGCCAATGAGAAGAAGCAGCAGGAAGCTTTATTGGCAGCTCAGAAGGAGATTTCAGAATTGAAGCTTCGAGCAGGGTTAAAGAGATCAAAAGACCAGGACAGGCATAAGAAGCTGACTTCTGCCATTGCTACTAGGAACCTCCTCATTAGGACCATTACAGAGCACCCAGCTGGTCCGGTGACTGAGGCACTCCTGAAGGAGGTCAGGGAAGATGATTATGGATTGGATGTCTGATTCCTCTTTGCTTGTTGTTCTTTCCTTTTGATATACTTTTCCTTTTGTTGTATTTTTTGACCCTCCATGGGCATGTGTTGTAAACAGACTATGTCATTTTCATCATTTGTAATATATTTAGTTTGTTTTCATTGGGGATTTCTCTCAACATCAAGCATCTTCCTCGAGGTTTGGAAAGGTCAAAACAAAGAACCAAACCGGATACCTTGGAAAACAAATAAGCATACTGCATTGTATACTGACTTTTTCTTTGTTTTGTAGGTTTTGATTATTATTATTGCGTCTAACTTTGTTATGATCTCAGGAAACATTACTCGTTGCCGAGTGTTCCCTGTCAACCGCACACACCGGTACCCAAATCGTAACAACCTTCCCGGCATTCAAATGGAGCAAGTACAGCAGGACCTGAATGAGGTCAGAAATCAGATGGCAAACGAAAGGGTCGAGATGAGAAACCAGATGTCTCAGTTTATGGCTGTCATGACTGGTTTAGCCTAGAGTCAAGAAAGACTGAGAGTTGGTAGAAAGACAAACACCTGAGGAGCCCCATCTTGGAACAGGAAAACCAGCAATAATGAACGGGGCAGCCTCGTATTGACCCTCCAGAGTATGGGCCTCATTTGAATCTGGATGTTAATATCCCAAGAAACGTTCAAGGTAATACTGCTGGGGGCAGAATCCTGCAAGAGGATCCCCAAGAAGAACAGTTTACTGTTATAGGGGCTGGAGATGAGGTATATGATAGAATATTGGACGAGATTGCTGAAAAGTTAAGATCTTTGGAATCTCAGAATTCTTTGGGCTTCGACGTAATGGATATAAGGCTGGTAGATGGGGTGAGGATTCCCCACAAATTCAAACCCCTTGCTTTGAGAAGTATAATGGTACCTCCTGCCCGCATACTCATCTGCAATCTTTCCTAGGAAGACTCAAGGCTTATACCATGGATGAGAAGTTATGGATGTTCTACTTTGAAGACAGTCTGACTTGAGCTTCAAGAGAATGGTACGCATCTGACGAGGGCCACCGTAAGATGTTGGAAGGACTTGGCCGAGGCTTTCATCCGACAATACCAGTACAACTTAGACATGGACCCCAATAGAACCCTTCTAATGGGCATGTCTCAGTCTTCAAGGGAGAGCTTCCGAGATTATGCTCAGAGGTGGAAACAGCTTGCTGCTGTTGTCCAGCCACCCATGTCTGAACGGGAAATGGCTGACATGTTCATGAACACCTTGCAGGGAACTTATATCAATAGACTTGCAGCTTTCTCTTCCACCAGTTTTGCTGATGTAGTTATAACTGGTGAGAGAATTGAAAGTCTTTTGAAGATGGGCAAAATCTCTGACAGTGGTGCAAGTTCCTCCAGCAACCCCAGAAAACCTTTTGCAGGACCCCGAAGGGCGGGTGAAACAAATGTTATCCATGCAAGCAGGGGCAGACCCCAATATTCTCACAGATCAGTAGCAGATGTTACCATCCCAGCTCCGGTTCTACAACAACCATTATATCCTCAACAACAACAACAACAACAACAACAATAACACTATCAGCAACCATCTCATTTTCCACAACAAAGAATGTACAACAACAATAGTAATCAACAACAGCGTCCCTTTCAGCAGAGGCCATCTTAGGAAAATAGGGTGATTAACCCTATCCCTATGCCTTATGCTACTTTATTGCCACAACTCCTGAAGCTTAACCTTGTTGAGTTAAGGACGTTGGCACCACTGGATCCTCTTAATCTCCCGAAGAATTATGATGTTAATGCCAGGTGTGCCTTCCACTCCAACGCACCTGGTCACAATACTGAGAAATGCAGAGCCTTACAGATGAAGGTTCAGGATTTGGTCGATTCCAAAGCTCTCAATTTTGCACCCCCTCCGAACGTTAACAGAAATCCTATGCCTAATCATGGTGGGCCTAGGATTAATGCCATTGAAGAGGACCAACCATCTACACTAATTGATAATGTTGCACAGATTCAAACACCACTGGCTGAAGTCAAAGTTCAACGTTTAAGATGCCAAGTGTTCCCGGGCTATGGGGCCTGTTGTGAATTGTGCAAAACTGCTAGTAATGGTTGTGAGAAGCTAAGGTTTGGCATAGATGGCCTTATCAAAGATGGAATCTTGCAAATTACTTCAACAGCTCCTTCAGCAACTCTTGTTCCAGCAACAATGGATCCTCCTACAACACCAGTAATTCTTCCCCCAACAGTTTCTCCTACAACCGCAACAACTATCATTCATACTGATTCTTCAACAACACTAGCAATCACTCCGCCCATTATTTCAACGAGTCAAAGTTCAACAACGTTTTCTTCTACAACATCAGCGCCCATTTTGTCAACAGAATCTTCTACAACGCCAACAAACATTAATGAGGATGTCTCAACGGTCACAATCTACTATGACCCAGCAAATGTTCACAACAACAACAATTTCCAACAACAAACTGCAACACCTCCTTCCAGATCTCCAGTCACGATCTACTACGATCCGCACACTATCACAATTCCTTCCACTGCAGCGATCAGTCCAGTTACCATTACGGTACTTGGGCCTGTTCCTTATGAAAGCAGTAATGCCATACCTTGGCACTACGGCTCTGATCTCTACTGCAATGGGGAGAAAATCACTCTGGATTCATCAACCTCTTCACCACAAATTGACAATGTTGGGGAAGGCAGAGGCTTCACCAGAAGCGGACACCTTTTTGCCTCATAAACACAAAGACCTAATGCTGAAGCAGAAGCTGCTGCTAAGGCAAAAGGAAAGAATGTGGTATCAGAAGAGCCAACTGCCAAAAAAACTCAGAAGACATCTTTTGAACAAGATGTAGACGAGTTCATGAGAATAATAAAAAGGAGTGATTACAAGGTAGTGGACCAACTTCACCAAACACCCTCCAAAATCTCCATATTATCATTGTTAATGTGTTTCGAAGCTCATCGGAACGCATTGTTGAAAGTCCTGCACGCAGCATATGTGCCGGAGGAGATTACTATTAATCAGTAAGAAACTATGGTTGCAAATGTCAACACCAGGCATGGACTGGGATTTACAAATGTTGATTTAACAACGGAGGGGCGTAACCATAATAAGGCTTTGCACATCACCTTGGAATGCAAAGGTGCTTTCCTTTCTCACGTACTAGTGGACACTGGGTCTTCACTCAATGTTCTCCCAAAGAAAGCCTTGGTGAAGTTGGAGTATGATGGATTGGCATTGCGCCCGAGTAATTTGGTGGTGAGAGCATTTGATGGCTCTAAAAGATCGGTGCTTGGAGAGATCGATTTACCTGTGTTGATTGGCCCACAGACCTTTAAAACTACCTTCTTTGTGATGGACATACAGCCGGCCTACAGCTGTCTGTTGGGTAGACCCTGGATCCACGCCGCTGGCGCTGTTACGTCTACCCTTCACCAGAAGTTGAAATTCGAGTGGGAGGGCCAAATCATCACCATTTGTGGGGAGGAGGATATTTTTGTTAGCCAGCTGGCTACGTACAAGTACATAGAGATGGATGGGGAGATCCATGAGACCATGAGTCAGGGGTTTGAGGCCCTCAACATTAATGAAGCATCTGCTGTGTCTGGGACTTCCATCACATCATATCAACAAGCCCGGAAGGTTGTTGAGGAGGGTACCGCTCAAGGCTGGGGCAAGCTGCTGCCAGTTGAAAAGAAAGAAGACAGATTCGGGTTGGGTTACAGACCAACTTGACAAGATCAACCTGAGGCTGCAATGGAGCCCAAATTTGTCAGCGGGGGAATGCTTACCCCGGATGCTGTGAATAGTTTGGAAGACGAGGAAGAAGACGAGCGCAACCTGGAAAATTGGATACGTCCAAGGATCCCGGGGAACCAAGTCTCAAACTGGTCTTCCCAGCAAATTATAAGAGTTACTCCTGCAGAGTAATTATTATTTCCTGTCTTTAAGCATGCATCAAGTCCTGCATCTTGCCCAAGATGTCAGGGCTCATTTTGTAATTGGGCCATCTTGTATTTTGTGCAAACGATCAATTAATGAATATCAGGACATATTTTGCAAATGAGTCTCTTTTTTCCCGCTCATTGTTTTTCATTTTTCATTTTTTGTACAAAAATAAAATGGCAATGTTTTTCAAAATAATAACTTCATTTTCACTTTTTCTAAGCAAGATAAAATTGATCACTAAAATGAACAAATCTAAACCCTTGCAGAGAGTGCCCTCCAGACTGCACCGACAACAACACCGCTATGACTTCGTATGACTTCGACAATCTGATTAATCAAGTTGAAGAAGATTATGAACTACCTGAAGAACTAGTCAGGTTGTTGAGACAAGAGGAGAAGGTTATCACTCCTCATCAGGAGGAAGTTGAGACGGTTAATCTTGGTACAGAAGAAGACTTGAAAGAAGTAAAGATCGGGGCCCGTCTGCAAGATTCAGTGAAGGAACAACTTATTGACATGTTGCGGGAGTATGTGGATGTTTTTGATTGGTCTTATCAGGATATGCCAGGTCTGGACATCGACATTGTTATGCACAGGCTGCCTCTAAAGGAAGACTGTCCTCCAGTAAAGTAGAAGCTGCACCGTACTCGTCCGGATATGGCCATGAAAATAAAAGAAGAGGTACAAAAACAGTGGGACACCGGTTTCCTTGCTGTAACTAGTTACCCACCGTGGGTTGTTAACATTGTACCAGTGCCTAAGAAAGATGGCAAAGTACGGATGTGTGTGGATTACCGGGATCTGAATAGAGCTAGCCCGAAAGATGACTTCCCGTTACCTCACATTGATGTATTGGTCGACAATACGGCTCAATTCTCGGTATTCTCTTTCATGGATGGATTCTTCGGGTATAATCAGATCAAGATGTCACCTGAAGACATGGAGAAGACAACTTTCATCACACCCTGGGGCACATTCTGTTATAAGGTGATGCCATTCGGACTGAAGAATTCTGGTGCCACTTATCAACGGGCTATGGTAACATTGTTCCATGACATGATCCATAAAGAAATTGAATGTTATGTGGATGACATGATTGCCAAGTCCCTCACAGAAGAAGACCACCTGGTGAATCTGATGAAGCTATTCAAGCGTCTGAGAAAGTACCAGCTAAAGCTAAACCCCAACAAATGCACATTCGGGGTACGTTCTGGTAAGCTGTTGGGATTCATTGTAAGTGAAAAGGGAATTGAAGTTGACCCTGACAAAGTCAAAGCCATTCAAGAAATGCCTGCACCGAAGACTGAAAAAGAAGTTCGGGGGTTTCTAGGTAGATTTAACTACATTTCACGGTTCATATCTCATCTTACAGCAACCTGTGAGCCCTTGTTCAAATTGTTAAGGAAAGAACAAACGGTCGGGTGGAATGAAGACTGCCAGAGGGCTTTTGACAAAATCAAGGAATACTTACAAGAACCTCCAATCCTTATGCCTCCAGTTGAAGGAAGACCTCTAATAATGTACCTGACAGTATTGGAAGAGTCAATGGAGTGTGTGTTGGGCCAGCATGACGAGTCTGGTCGAAAAGAGTATGCAATATACTACCTAAGCAAAACGTTTACCGACTGTGAACAACATTATTCACTGCTCGAGAAAACTTGTTGTGCTTTAGCGTGGGCTGCTCCCCGACTAAGGCAATATATGTTAACCCACACTACCTTATTGATCTCAAAGATGGATCCGGTCAAATACATATTCGAGAAGCCAGCACTTACCGGACGGGTTGCAAGATGGCAAATGATTCTCACAGAATATGACATTCAGTACACATCTCAGAAAGCTATCAAAGGCAGTGTGTTGTCCGATTATCTTGCTGAGCAACCCATTGATAATTACCAACCTATGAGATTTGACTTCCCTGATGAAGACATCATGTTCATAAAAACAAAAGATCATGAAGAGCCTATTCACACTGAAGGGCCTGACCCAGAAGAAGAGTGGACAATGATGTTTGATGGGGCTGTTAATATAAATGGTCGTGGTGTTGGTGCAGTACTCATTACACCTAAGGGAGTTCACATGCCTTTCTCGGCAAAACTCACCTTTAACTGCACTAACAACGAAGCTGAATATGAAGCCTGTATCATGGGTCTTGAGGAAGCCATTGACCTCAGGATCAAGATTTTAACTATGTTCGGAGATTCAGCTCTGGTAATCAATCAAACCAACGGCAAATGGTACACTCACCAAGAGCATCTGATTCCATACCGGGACTATACAAGGAGATTAATGACCTTCTTCACTACAGTCAAACTTGAGTATATCCCTTGAGATGAAAATCAGTTTGCAGATGCTTTGGCTACCATTTCATCCATGATCAAGGTTCAAGCTGTCAACTTTGTGCCTCGGATTTTAGTATCCAGACTTGACAGACCAGCATACGTTTTCTCAGCGGACCTCGCCAAAGATGATAAGCCTTGGTTCTATGACATCAAATGCTTCTTGGAGGATCAAACATACCCACCTGGGGCATCTTCCAATGACAAGAAGACATTAAGAAGGCTAGCTGGTAGTTTCTTCCTTAATACCGATGGTTCCTTGTACAAGAGGAACTTTGACATGGTACTTCTCAGATGTGTTGATAAGACAGAGGCAAATTTGTTGATGCACAATGTGCATGAAGGATCCTTCGGTACCCATGCTGGAGGACATGCAATGGCTAAAAAGTTGTTAAGATCAGGTTACTACTGGATCACAATGGATGCAGACTGTTGTGCTTATGCCAGGAAATGCCACAAATGCCAGATTTATGCAGATAAAGTGCATATGCCTCCGAATCCTTTGAATGTGATGTCTTCACCATGGCCCTTTTCCATGTGGGGCATTGATATGATTGGTAAGATCGAGCCGACTGCTTCAAATGGCCACAGATTCATCCTGGTAGCCATTGACTATTTTACCAAATGGGTTGAAGCCGCTTCATATGCCAACGTCACCATGCAAGTGGTAGCCCGATTCTTAAAAAGAGACATCATCTGTCGGTAAGAGTGCCCGAGTGAATCATTACTGATAATGGTTCCAACTTGAACAACAAAATGATGGCAGAACTGTGTCGGGACTTCAAGATCCAACATCACAACTCTTCTCCTTACAGGCCAAAGATGAATGGCGTTGTTGAGGCAGCTAATAAGAATATCAAGAAGATTGTGCAAAAGATGGTGGTCACATACAAAGACTGGCATGAAATGTTACCATTTGCCTTGCATGGGTACTGTACATCAATCAGAACATCCACTGGGGCAACACTGTATCAGCTTGTGTATGGTATGGAAGCAGTCCTACCTGTTGAAGTTGAATTACCCTTCCTACGGGTACTGATGGATGTCAGGCTGAATGAAGTAGAATGGGTCCGATCCCGGTACGAGCAACTAAATCTGATCGAAGAAAAGAGATTAGCTGCAATTTGTCATGGGCAGTTATATCAAAAGAGAATGAAGAAAGCCTTCGATCAGAAAGTCAGGCTTCGGGAATACCAAGTAGGAGATCTTGTACTGAAAAGACTCCTCCCTCCTCATATAGACCATAGAGGCAAGTGGACGCCGAACTACGATGGTCCATTCATAGTAAAGAAGGTTTTCTCTGGTGTAACACTGATGCTCACTACTATGGATGGTGAAGATTTCCTGTCCCCTGTGAATTCAGATGTAGTTAAAAAAATACTTCGCATAAAAAGACCCGCTGGACATAAAAACAGAATGTAAGTCCAGGAAAGAATAGGGCATCCCGGCGAGTCAAAAACAGAATAAAAGACTCGGGCAAAATAAGGGAAAATAAAGAAAAAATGTACACCCGCTGAGTTGAAAAGCCGCATTGGACAGCTCAGGCAAAAAATGGGTATCCCGGTGGATTGAAAACCCGAAAGGGCGATCCACGCAAAATAAGGGAATAAGCGAACAATTGCATTCTGAATTCGTCTGTATCATTCACAACATGACAAGCTTCGAAAGGTTAAAGCATCGGTCAGAATCAACCTTCTTCAGAAAGCAAGATGATAAGAACGTCAATGTCATACGAGTCATAGCAAAAGGGAAGCTCACTGAAGCGTCATCAACATTGCCAGCACCTTTTTGTTTCTCAATTTTGTAACAATCTCCTCATTTCAGGGGATTTGTTTCTTTGACTGTACTTGCCGATTCAGGACGCACAAATTAATAAAACCAGAATTTTCAGTCATACTCCATCTTGTACATTTTACTTCATTTGCAAAATGTCTGATATCCTTGATAAAATGGTTGCATAAAAACATATGTGCCTTTTTAATCACATGCTTACAGGAAATATATTATTTGCTCTTGGGAGTGTCTAAACTCCTATGATGGAATCCGGAAAGGGATACCTCGGGGTACTTGTGCGTTTCTTTGTCGTAACAGGATTGCAGGTGTTCAACACAACATGGGGAATGAAAGGTTTTCCCCATCAAGCTGCCAAATCATTATTTCCTCAGCACATCTTCCAAACAGCACCAGAGCTGCTTTTCTCCCCATCAGAGCTGCCAGGCATCACTTCTCCAGCACTCTCTTCAGAGCAGCATCAGAAGGTGTTCATTTCCCCAACTGAATTGTCAAGTATTATCATCCTCAGCAGGATCCATACAAAAATCTCTAGGAAGATCATTCAGTGATTGTTCCTCCCCAGCCGAGTGCTAGACAGGGAACCATCTCCCCACAGAGCTCCAGCCTCTCCAGAAGAGCAATGTCTGAAAATCTCACAACAAAGTGACGAAATCTTCCGCACCCCTAGCTGGGTTCCTCATTACCAAGATTGGTCTATCAGTGGCCTATTTTCCCAAGCAGAATCATTTGTTTCAGATCTACCAATGATCTCATCCCCGGCTGGGATATCTTTTCAAACAGATCAGTTGGAGATCTCCACAGGCAACGGGATCCAAATCCTGGATCGGTATATTTTGCATAATCATAGCATTTACATCATTTTTCCCCTCAGAGCGTAGCATTCCGTCTAATACGGAGCATTATGGAAAAAACCAAACATATTGCATAATCACAAGTCATGTTTTGAATCAAACACCTGTATATACCAACATTCCGTCAGCAATGTATACAAGTACTCACGGTCCCAGCAGAAAGCCGAAGCGCCCCCTTTGCACTCACTAATACATATTAATGTATACTTTTCGACACTCGTCTGTGTCATATTATTCCCCCGCAGATATAAACCACAAACAGATACCTACGTATATACTTCCTTGACACCCGTCTGTGTCACCTTTCCCCAGCAGGGTTGCCTAAACACTTATTGTAAACCAAACACTTGTTTATAATACACTTCTTTTGACACTCGTCCGTGTCACCTTATCCCCACAGATCGTCAGAATATCTTTCACACTTATAAGTTCGTAACTTATACATTTTCTATATGATACTCGTCCGTGTCATACTCTTCCCAGCAAGTTGAACACTCATATGTGTCTTACCAATGCTTATTTTTACTCATACAGATACTCGTCCGTATCTTCTATACACCACTTATCTCTCCTCAGATTCAACACAAGTCTGTGTTCTTTGTTAACCAGTTGGTACTCGTCTGTATCATCATCTCTGAGCATGCGTCAGCTGTTGTTTCTACTGATACTCGTCTGTATCATAGTCTTAAAGATGCTCGTCCGCATCCTTAATCTATACACAGTGTCAAACACTTGTACCTTTCCTTTCTTGAATGTAGACACTCGTCTGTGTCTACCTTTCCCTAGAAGAGCCCCCAGCAAATCCCTAGTTAAAAAGCAAAATTCCTTTTCTATCTGACATTCGTCCTATGTCATGATACTTTCGGCAGCTGTACCCTGCCAGGTGATCGTCTTTCACCTTTTGATGATTGTCCCTCATCATTCCCCCAACGGAGTCTCCATTATTGAAACCCTTTTCTATCCAACATTCGTCCTATGTCGTGATATGTAGCAGCCGTCCCCTGCTAGGTGATCGTCCCTCACCTTCTTGATGATTGTCCTTCATCATGCTTTATCTGATGGCCATACCCATCGTTGATCTTGTTATCTGACATTCGTCCTATGTCATGATAAACCCCGAGAGCAGCCATACCCTGCTAGGTGATCGTCATTCACCTCTTGATGATCGTCCTTCATCATGCTTATTTCGATGGTCGTCCCCATCGTCGACCTTTTCTATCCGGCGTTCGTCCTATGTCGTGATATTTTCGGCAACCGTACCCTTCCAGGTGATCATCCTTCACCTTGGATGGTTGTCCCTCCACCTTATCCCCAACAGAGCAGCCGTCCCCTGCTAGGTGATCGTCCTTCACCTTTGATGACCGTACCTCATCATTTATTTCATTTACACTTTACAAACCTGATGGTCGTCCCCATCATTGTTGTTACCTTTAATCCCCATAGAATCTTGTTACTTTATTTGATGGCCGTCCCCATCATGATCCCTCTATTTCCCCAGCATGTCGGCCGTCCCCGTCATTGCTTTATCCCCAGCAGTCGTTCTCTGCTCGATGCTCGTCCTCCATCGCCCGCACCTTTATAATCATACTCTACTTCCTTTTACAATCTATATCCCTTTTCTTCTTCACCCAGTGAGTGCAAATTTTGAACTGTCTTTGGTATTCAACCACAAGTTATCTTGTTTGCTTGTTAAGCCGCTGCTTACATCCTGCACAGCTAACTCATGTTTGAATAGGGGCAGCTGTAAACACCCCAAATTTGCCCTCACTAAGTTCACACCATGGCTTGTGATCTTTTCATTTGCATAAGTTCAATCATATCATCTCATATTGGATTTTTACTTCACTGCATTGGTTCAAAGTCATCTGCATCTAGGGTTTGTGATCTGAGCAATCCATGAGCCATCTGAGCCACTCCAAAGGTCTTCAATCATCTCAAGAGGGTCCATGTATTTTCAATCATCATATTTTATCCTCCCAAGATCAAGGAAGTCAGAAAATCACAAGAACTGGCAAGGCATGGAAGCAGAGCCAACTTTAACTGCATAGATGACCTAAAATTAGGGTTTTGGTTTCAGAGGCCATAACTCCAATTTTTTTGGTCATTCTTATTTCTATTGGTCTCAATATTATATAAGGATCATTCATACCAAGTTTGATGGAAAAATTCATTGTGGAAGTCATCTGATCACTGGGTAACTTCTTGAGCAAGTCAGAGCCAAATTAGGGCATCTGAGGCCCCCCAACATGGAACCAAAGTGGATTTTTCATCAAATTGAAGTTATATGGTCTTTATTTGATCATTGAAGTGTTTATAAGTTCACAAATTTGAAGAAAAGTGTGCTAAACCAAAAGTTGCCAAATATGGAAATGACTTGTAATGTAAACTTTCCATTTTGGGAAAGTTTTTCAACCTCCTCTTTCTCAACCAAAAATGCTTCAACTGAAAAAATCTTGGTCATGAAAGTTGTAGATTGGATCATTCCCTTTTCAAAAAGTACAAGAACAAGATCTAATTCATTTTGGAATTCAGGTTATGGCTTTTCAAAGTTGGCAAAAATCACATAATTTCATGTTTCATGCCAAAGAGGCATTTTTGCAAAACCTCATGCCAAACTATTTTATGACTTCAAATGGACTTCTACACATCATAACATCATAGTACAATGCCTAAAACTCAGAATTGCCCAAAGAATTTAACATTTCCATGACTTGTACATCAGGAAATCAAGAAAGGGCCAAACTTTGCCAAAATTGCAAAACCTCCCACAACTTCCCACAAACTGGCCAAATTGCCTCAAACTGATTTCCATGGTTGTCCATGAATCATGCTGCGCCAGACACCCCCTTGTCCTTGGCCTGAAACAGCCCATACCTCAAAGGACACATAACCTTGACTTTGTGCATTTTCACCCATACCAATCACACTATGCCATTACCAACTTTCTGACCAATCACATTACTTTATACTAATCAAAAACAAGCCAAACATAACAAGAACCAAGCCTGAACTCTCCCATAACTCAGCATTCACCAAAACCTCCCTCTTCGCATTTTCTATCGAATCTCACAACTCAGCCATTCATTCTCCAAACCAACACCACCATTCATCTCAGCATCAATTACTAATCATTTCCCACCCTTCATTTTGCCCTAAAAGCCATCATACACAAAACACGATTTCTCCCCCCTTTGAACTGAACTTCATCAAACTTCAAGAGGAGGCCACAAACACTTTAGCAAAGCTTCAAAGCTTCTTCAGGGAGATCATTGAAGGTGTTTTGAAGCAAAGAAGCAGCCTGAAAGCTCTAGGGTTGAAAGCTTCATCTCAGGTAGCCATGTGAAAACATTTTTCCAGAACCTTTGTTTTAAGTTCTTAATTGGTTGAGTTTGATCCCCTGAGTGTAATGAACTTTGAATTATTGAAAATGGTGAAGAAATGAGGATGTATGGTTTGTCTAAAAGTTTTGCTATTTTTGTTCTTTGATTCGAATCTTGTTAATGGCTGAAAATAAATTATGTTTGATGGTGGATTTAGGTTTAGGGGAGTGAAAGGAATGAATCTGGAGTTTAGAGCTCCAGAATTGGCCTGGGGAGTGAGATTGAAATTCTCAGGGAAGGGTGTGGCCAGAGAAGATGATCGGAGGTCATTTCCGGCCACCTGAAAATGGTTAAGTTAATTAATTAGGGTTAGGGCATAATTTAATTGTGAGCCGTTAGATGAACCTTCCCGCGTGTGTTTGTGCTGATCAGATTGAATCATTAGTTTTAAATTAGGTTTAATTAATTAAATAATCAGGATTAATGAAGTTTGAACCTGGGCCGTCCAGATGCGCGCCCAGTCAAAGCTTTCAAAGCCCAGATTGAATCCTGGCTCTCCATTCAGCATACCTCTCCTTTTATTAATTTTTATTTCATTTTCTTTATTTAATCTTGGACGAATTTTTAAAAATAGCAAAAATAGTCTAAAAATTCTGAAATTTTTTATCCAAACTTTTATTAATTTTCAGAACCCAAAAATATTTTTTTTATTTTTTGCATTAAAAAATTATTTTTTTTAAACCATTTAAATGTCATTTTTAATTAGTTAATGAGAATTAATTAATTAAAAATACATTTAGGTATTTAAAAATCACAAAAAAATTCAGAGAACATTTTCAAATATTTAGAAGCATTTACAAACTAACCACACAAATTTCGTTTTGGTTTTGATCATACTTTGACATTTTTTAATTGAATTAGGGTTCTTAAACTTGAATATTTTTAACCCTAACTTCAAAAATTCATAACTTTTGAACCAAAGTGAGTTTGTGAATGATTCTTCTTGCATTGTGTTATGCATGGTTTCAAGCATCTAAAAACATTTTTATTTCATTTTTATAATGCATTTTCAATTTTTTGGCATTTTACCTTTAGGATCACCCTTAAAACCCTAGAATCTTAGAAAAATCATAAGTATTTCTAGGTTGAGCTTCTGACCTCCCCCTTTGGATGGTAACCTAGTATAGGTTTAGGGTTCCTTTGTGTGCATTTTCAATTTTTTATCATGTCATCTGCTTCTGTCTTTGCCATTTGCATCTCATCCTTTCATAAAACCCTAATTCTCATCTTCCTTTGCATTCATCTTGTATAATCTTGCATACATGAACTTGCCATGACATTTTGTGCATCCACATGTCATATAAGACATCTTAGGACACATTTAAATCTTGTTTGATCATTGCATCATCCATTTTCCATGTTATGCTTTCATTTCATTTCATATGCATTCATGAACTTTCATGCTTCCTTAATACTTCATTTGCATTCCCATCCTTTGTATGATCATCTTCATCTCATGACATACATTTATATCATCTCTTTGCATCATTAGCATCATGAACATGCTTCTGGTTTGGTTTCCATCCTTGCATTTCATTTCATCCTCATTTCATTTCATCCTCATTTCATTTCATTTCCTTTTGCTAACTTTTCAGGTGGTAAGTGTTTGAGAAGTGAATTTGCCTTCACTTCTCATAATCTCTTCTCATCTCTCTTATGCATCATTGCTGCATTTTACTTTTGTATTAGAGTGGGCTTGCTCATTTATGTTCCCTCCTCACCTTCTTCCTTCAAGCAACTTATCTTCTTGAGTGAAGTAAGTTGTCTTGCTTCTTTCTGCTTCCCCTCCTTCCATTCTGCTCCTTCCTTGGTGGCTCTTCCTGAAGATCTTCTTGCAAGCCTCATAACCCTAAGAACACCCAAGCATGATAACAATTAGGGTTTGATTAGTTCCCCATTTAATTTTACCTTTGTGTCATCTTTGTGTCTTCTCTTCTCACCTCTTGATCAAGGACTAAACCTTAAAGGTTTTAAGGCTTTGTGATTAAGATTATGCCTGTATCCTTCTATTAGGATGGAGTGTATAACTTTAATCCTAAGTGTTAAACCCTTAATGTGTTTAAATCCTTTAATCAATCCATCTAATAATCACTAAGACATCAACCTTGTAACTTGGGCCTTGCATTAGGGTTCTATTTCTTCCTTAATTGGTTAAGAAGGACTAACCCTAGTGTTAATGGACAAGTCCCCCTCATGTTGTCTTACAAACCATAAAATTCACTTAACACTAAACAAAAAACTCCAAAAAACATCTAAATAAATGCAACTAGGTTAATGATCTTAATCCTACATCATGGTGATTAAATGTGAGGTGTTTACTTCACACTTAAGGTATTCTCATTACCCCTAATCAAAGGGAGGATGTGATGAGTTTACTAACCCTTGGTTTAGGCTTAAGCTCATTTTCTTATGACAAACTCCAAAAGCAATAAAAGATTGAAAACCCAAAAACAAACAATAATCGTCTCCTCCGGGATTCTTTTCTCACCTCATTCAATCATAAACGAGAACTTGCTTCTTCCTTCTAATGCAAGACAGTTAGCACCTGAGCCAGACAGGTTATACACTTGAGCATAGACAAGCAAGCAGTTCATCAGTCAATTTATCTTTCAGTCTCTTTGAGTCGAACTACGGTGTTCTGACATCCTCATTGCACGAGAGGATACGTAGGCATATCTTAACAGTTATCGAACAAAAGTATCTGTATATTCCCCCTCTTCCAGTATTATTCTTTTAAGCCTCATGGTCTTGAGCTTTTCACTCTTTCCTTACACTGACACTCTTTACTTCACTTCACATTTCTTTTACACTGACACTTGCATTCTTTTCCAGCTTTTGCACACAGATAACACTGACACTACCCCTTTAAGCACAAACTATCAAGCGTGGATCCCGTCGAGTACAACGGACAATCTGGGTGCTAATACCTTCCCAGGTTGTAACCAACCCCCTTTCTCAGTTTCTCTGGTTCGCAACCGTCTTATCCACCTTTTCTTAGGTTTATGCAGCATTACCATTCCTTCGGGATAAAAATGCCTAGCTGGCGACTCTTTTCACCTTCACTTCATTTCTTCTTTCGCCGACCGTTCGCGCTTGTACCGTGATGCAAATCTTTGGGAGCGACAACTTGGCGACTCTGCTGGGGACCCTTATACTGCAACCAGGGCTTCAGGTTCTTTTTGTGGGTTCCTCCTAGCGCTTGTTTGATTTGTGTTTACGGGGGTGTTATGTGCTATGTGTGTTTATTTATTTGCTTTATTTATTGCTTTTTGTACATATTTATTTATTGGTTTCTTTACAGTCTTATGCATATTTCATACTGTCATTGCTGGATCTGGTTTGCTGTTTTGGTGGGTGGGGTTCCATTGAGAGATTATGGTCCTATACCTGGGACCTGAGTGATACCTAAGCTAGAGTGGTTCATGTTCTTTCCCATTCCATTTCGGTCTGGTGAGGGAATATGAAACACGGTTCAGATGTGGGTTTCTTCTTGAGAACTTTGTGCTACAGATTTCCTGTAGGGCTAGGGCTATCTGGGAAGCCTGCTAAGTCTCACAATAATCCCATCCCGCCAAGGAAAAACCAGAACAGCCAGTACAGTACATGCCAGTATATGCAATTGTAAAGTAAAGTGCAGAAAGCTGTAAATAAAGTTGTAAAGTAAAGAAATAAACTGTAAATAGAACAGTAAAGCTAAACTAAAGCATAACAACAAACGAATAAACACCCAAAGAAAACAGAAACAGACAAGCGCTAGGATTGACTCTCAAAGGGGAAACTAGAGATTCTGGGTTCGATCCCTAGCAGAGTCGCCAGCTGTCGCTCCCGGGATTTTCATCCTAGTACAAAGACGAAAGTGGCGCGGAAAAGTTAAAGTCGCTAGCCAGACATTTTTATCCTGAAGGAATGGGAAAGGTAATGTTGCACAAACCTAAGGAAGAAGGAAAAGGACGAGGACGAGGCCTTGCGAATCAAAGATCTGGGTCCGGAATTTGGTTACGAATTGGGAAGGTATTAGCACCCCAATCCGTCTGCCGTACCCGACGGGATCCACGCTTGTTAATCTGTTTCAAAGGGTGAGAAATAATATGTTGTTTGAATGAAAGAATGACTATATGGAATGGAATGGAAATGAGAAAAGAAATGGAATTGGAAAAGAAAATGGAAAGAAGGGGGAAAATGTAGGGAAAAGGAATGATTGTGCTCGAATGGGCCCTACCCCATTGCCTACGTACCTCACCGGGAAAATGAGGATCAGAGTGTTGCACCCCAAAATTTTCCCTCACCTAAGACAAGACATTGTGTACTGAGAGGTTCACAAGGTGTCCCAAGAGGTTCTCAAGGTTCACAAGTATCCTCTCAAGGTTCACAAGGTTCACAATTAATCAGAAAGTTTGACAATTCCCTCAGACAATGCATCCTCCTAAGCAATGCATCCTAAACTAGGGTTTTGAATTTCATCAGGCTAAATGGACTTCCAAAGCTTCAAGTGAGCTTCATAACATCCTACATGTCTTCAAGAATCCCTATGTCAAGTTTCAAGGCTTTCCCAAAAAGTTTTCTCAGTCAAATGATCAGATAGGCTAAAATCAGTCAAAGCAGTCAAAAAGTCAAACTAAGGTCAACTGTGGTCAAACCAAAGTCAAACTTCATGATTTTTTGCCAACATCAATTATATGAAGTAAAATTCATCATTTGATCAAGGGTTGATCATGATTCATCAAGGAGATTTCAGATCATCAAGAATCAGGAGTTTCTAAATTAGGGTTTTCATAGGAAAAGTCAACTAAACTTTGACCAACCATAACTTTCACATGCTTCATCAAGAATTTTTCATCCAAAGCTCAGTTTTAAGGAAATTGAATTCTCTACAACTTTGTGTCTCACAAGCCAAGCCCAAAAATGCTTCATTTGGAAGGTATGAGCTAAGACATTATAGGTCATTTTAAAAGTCAACAAAAAGTCAACATCTTCCAAAGGGCATAACATGAGAATGGTAAAGGATATGGACATGAAACCAAAGAGGTTTGTTAGAGGACTATTTAAGCTTTCCAAAATGTCCAAAAACACCTCCATAGCCTTAAAAGTGAGGGATTTGTGTCTTTGCAAAGTTGGGAAATTTTTAAAGGGTTTATTGAGCAAATGGGGTCTTAGAACCAATTCTTTCCACATGGGCTTGTATTTTTATGACCCAATCACTACCATGACATCATGCACGAACCAAAAATCATTTATTCATATTTTTATCAATTTTATTTTATTTATTTTGATTTCATTCATTTTAAATCATTTTAAATCAAAATAAAATATGAAAAGCTCAATGTTTGATTTGATCTTCATTCTAGAAACTCATAAACATGTTTTAAAGTTGATTGAAAGATTGAAATTCGGGCTAGACCAAAGAGGAAAGGATTTGTGTGATATTTGAAAAAAAAAGCAAGTTGTATCTTCATGATCAAGCAATCAAGACAAAGCCCATAAATCCAAAGATTTTTGACCTAATTCAACTCTCTACATATACACAAACTAATCACAATGCTAAGGAACGAAAAATTCTGCCTCCAAGAACACCATTGAATTCCAAATTTTCTCACAAAAAGTCACATTCGGTTTTTGACTTAGAGAGACTTTCAAGGCAAAACAAAGGTTGCTTTAGCTTCCTTGAGACTCACTGATCATATTTCGATCATCATACACATTAAAAGCATGATCATAAGCCGTAACCGAATCAAGATTGTTCTTGAGTTTTTGATTTTTGATTTTCATTGTTTATGCATCATATACTAATTTTGGTTGTTGATTTGTGTTTAGAATGAAGTTTGCAAGCTTTCTGGATAATTAGATTGATGATTCATGACCTGAATCGTAAACGGCCATAGTTAGGGTTTATGCTCCTCATTTGGGGTTTTGTGAAATAATGAATATAAATGAATTCTAAAAACATAATTAAACTGGGTTTGTTGTATAGAATGCATTGGTGCTTTCAATTTGATGAATTATTACAGGTTTGATGATCATTGAAGCAAGCTAGGAAAACCTACGAAGCTGGATTCACAGGTAAATTCCTAGAAGAAAATGCAGGTGAATTCGCAGGAAAATTGGAGAAGATGAAGTCAGATGGCGCCAAGATCATATTCAAATATTTGATTTAAAATAAAATAATTTCTTGTTCAATCTATGTTGAACGCGCCCCATGTGGCTCAGCTGGTTTGTGTGTTTGCTTGTGATCCCAATGGTCCTTGGTTCGATTCCCCCCCAGGCCATTTTGTTTTTTTGCTTTTTTATGTGATTTTTGCAGGTTAGTAACAAAAGGATTGCAACTCCTATGCTAACACCAGAGCGCGCTTGGCCTGGTGGTGATGTTGTTGGTCCAAGATGATTGAAGCCTAGGGCCTGGGTTCGAATCCCAGCCCCAGGTATGTTTTTTTTCCATTATTTCCATTATTTTGTTTTATTATTTATATTTACTTAATTAATTTCTTAAATCACCAATTTTAAAACAAATTTTTATATTATTTCTTATACCAAAAATTCATATTTTTAAAATTCAAACTTTATTTTCAAAAAAACCAAATTATTTATATTTAATACATTATATGTCCATATTATTAATATTATATATATTTGGTAAATAAATTAATTATAGTTAAATTAATAATGAAAACCCTAATTTCTTTTTAATAAGGCATAACCCTAATTTTTCTAACCCTAACCCTAACCCTAAAATTTTCTTAACTTTAGAATTTAACCTAATATTTTCATAAATCATAATTAATCATTAATCATTTATTAAATATGTATATAAATTAATATTTATTTATTATTATTATAATACCACTTTTTTATTAAAATATTTAAAATACCTCCTAATATTAATTTATTTTGCTAATTTCTTATTTCCTATTATTTTTATTTTCTAACCATTTATCTTCACTCTTATTATTATTATTGCTTATTATTATTTATCTTTATCATATTTCTCGATTATATTGTAATTGTCCCAAAGCTTTGTAATAGTTTAGGTTTATATTTTTGCTTTATTTTTATTGTAAATATATTAACTGCATGGTTAGTAATTATAGGGTGTGTATAACATGTTTGTAATTAAAAATTGACTTAGAATAACTAACTTTAAAAGATAAATATTTGAATATGAACACTCACACACGTAAGTCGATCTTTGATCGCCATCTCGCACTTTCTAGGGTTACCTCTCATGTTGCCTATTTCAAAAGGTCAAGTAAGGTGTCTTAAGCAAAGTCCCTTCATAAAAATCATCAAGTCCCTACAGTGGAAAAGATCAAGTCCCTTCGAGGTTGCCTACGATAAATGATCTCGTCCCTTCGAATAAAAGATGATAAGTCCCTTCGTATTGCTAAAGACACCTTGCAATTGCCTAAGTTCAAATGTCCCTATACATGTCCCTTATTACATCCAAGGTAATGACTACCTATTCCTTAATAATAGGGATAGTCTTACCATTGAAAGAACATAAGAACAGTAAAGACTTAATATAGGGTAGGTTCCTCTTAATTACTTGCTCACACATTTCAAAATACTTTTTTACACTTCACATTTCAAACAAATTTTCAAAAACAAGTCTTTATATACATCCATACGAGGATCATTATAAAGTACTTAGAAAGTTTTAATCACACACTACACCTTTCTCAAAACAATTCAAAGTGAGCTAAGTAACTAAGAGCCCATGGATAACCATGGATATAAAGGGTGATAACACCTTCCCTTTATATAACCTACGCCCCGAACTCAAAATCTTTTAAGGTTTTTCCTGTTCTTTTATGTCCTTTCCTTTTGGATAAAATAAAAGTCGGTGGCGACTCTTGCTATCCACAACATAACTAAAAGTCAGTTCTCCCACCGTGTTACAGAACTGGCGACTCTGCTGGGGAAAATATAAGAGGGGTACCCTTAGAAATTAGATCACTTTAAATTTGTTTGCCTTGTTTGCTTTATATTACTTGTTGGGCTCTTATGTGTGAAAGATCCTAACCCGGATATAGTGTACCTTAGGTAAATGGCAATAGACCAAGGTAATTGTACGGCGTATACCGATATGGTTGATCTGGTGGCCATAGTTAGTGTGACTTCTTGGTTGGTTCTTATGTTCCTTAAGTAAAGTTGAGGATAATATGAGGCTGCCATATGTTGTCAATACACTAACTGACTTTTAGAACCCTAGTCATCCCATCTTGGCCTTTAGAAAAGTAGTGAGATAGCCGGCTTTGGTGAAGACTGAGGTTGGTTGATACTCGATGCTACACTCATTGAGATCCTAAACTTGGAGGGTTTTGGTTGGCAAGTAAGTTGCCTACTGAACAACCACCCTTGTGAAGGATCAATGATATTGAGATCCCTTAGAACCTGGTTACTTTTGTAGGACAGGATGAACCAACTAAACCTCAGGGGAAGGTAGTTACCTTTAAACCTCATGCAAGCCTTCAAACCTAGGGCTATTGTGTGACTTTTTGTGTGTGCCACATGTTTGTGATTGAGCATAACATCATGACATCATGCATCATAAGCATAGCATTTTCACTAACCATTTCAAGGACCAAAGGATTTATCTTTGTTTTTTGTTGCAGGTCATGGCTTCTACTCGTAGGAATACTATACGGATCAACTTTGTAGAGATACCTCCTAAGCTTAAGGAATTTGTCTCCCAAGTTCCTGAAAACTCCCAATTCATCAAGAGGCATGGTCACCTACTGGATCTAGTCACTTCAGGGTTCAATGAAGACATGATGAGTGTTTTGTTTCAGTTCTTTGATCCTAAACATCATTGCTTCACATTCCCCGATGTAAAACCCTAAATTTACCCTCTTCTTTTAAGCATCATATCACACCTTATTCATCATACTCATATCATTTCCTCAGCATCATATCATGGAAAGATGAAGCATAACATCCCTCATGTCCTAGCATCAAGCATATGGTCATCTGTGGAGTTCCTTGAAGCGTTTCAAGCCATGACAAGGGTCCCAATGAGTTTTTACAAGTTCTATGGTGAGTCTACACTCCATTTACAATATCAAGTCCATTGACAAAAGCTTAGAAGTTTGCATGATCATCAGAAGTCTCAGGACAACGCAAAGCTCCTATACAAGGCACCCAAATTAGGGTTTGAGATTCAAGCACCAAGATCTCATAACTTTGGCCATTTATTTTGGGAAAAGTCTTATATATATTAAGGGGATCCTATGTGTCAAATTTCATGAGAAAATTCCATGTGGAAGTCAGTCAATGCCTCAGTTGCTTGCAGATGAAGGAAAAAGTCAACAGAGCCCATAAAAAGTCAACTGTGCAATTTCAAGGGGTCTAACCCAAATTTTTTGGCCAAGAGGGGTCCTTACAATGTTATAAGAGGTTTGGAATGCCTAAAGTTCAAGAATCATGGAGATTTGAAGGGTTTTGCAAAAATGGTACAAAGTTGGTTTTTGAAGTTTTCCAAATTTGGCAACTTTTGCCCTAATTTTTAAGTGGCCTTAACATGATCAAAAATTCTTCAAATGGACCAAAGTCAAACATGAAAGTTGAAGAGTAAGGGTTCCCATTTTCAAAAAGTACAAGTACATTTTCACTAGATTCCTGGATTTCCCTGTAGGCCATTTGAAAAAATGGGCATTCTAGGGCAAATTTTGACTTTCCAAAATGACACCAAGTGCAAGAAGGCTCAAACCTGAATTTTGTGACTTGGTACGGGCCCAATCTTGTTTCAAACTTAAAATGCATTGCATAAGGACCAATTTTCTCCAAAGAAATGGTCATTTTCGTGCACTTTGAAAAAATCCCTCCAAAACATGCAAATTGGCAAAAATCATGAAACAAATGTGACACTTGAATCTAAGGGCCAGGAATGATTGGGTTTGGATCAAGGGTGGAAAATGAAACTCACACATGCTGAGAGGCCCAAGAGAGCATGAGCATAGCATGCTTATTTTACAAAGTGCAAATTATGCAACTTCACACTTTTCTCATTTCTGATTCGTGCACTTTCTCTCACACTTTCAGCATTACTTTGTGAGATCATAACAAAGAGAATTAGGGTTTGACAAATCTCAGATCTACTTCATTCTCTCACTCTCAACTTTCTTGCAAATTTGCATTTCCTCACATATCTCTCAATTCCTTTACATTCTCCACAAAACTCTTCCATATTCTTGATCAGTGAATCGTATAGATCAAGAATCAACCACTTATTTGAGCTTAAAGCATAGAATTAGAAGCTTGCCATTTCAAAGAAACTTGTTGCGAAACCTCAGATCCAGTCCATTTCAAGACCTTAGATGCATTTATTTTGCATCTAAGGAGTAAGAGGAGTGATTTTCACGCATTGGTTGGTTTTCTAGCTCAACATTTCAAGATCTTCATCTCAGGTATGGCTTGAAATCGCATGTTCTAAAAATGAAATTGAATGGTTGCTTTGTGTTCTTTGATCTTCCCTGGTCATGTTGCACTTTGTAGAATTGATTTTAGTGCATTGTAGTGAAAGTTATCTTGATTTCAAGTTTGATGGTCAATCTTTATTTCCTTCGATCCGTCCATTTCATTGAGATTTAGCTGTTTTTAATGCCATATTTGAGTTCAGTGATGTCTTATTAGTTGATCTGGAGTATTTGTTTGCATTATTTGGTGAATTTTTGGATCTGGTTTGGTTTCCGGTGCCGGAGCCCTAGCTCCAGTCACCGGAATTTGTTTCATGTTCAGTTAGGGTTTCATGCGAAGGAGATGAAGTTTTCACCCTTGGATCTCACATCCAACACACATCATGCCGCCACGTAGCCCTAAGGGCGTCTTCATCTCATGAAATAATTATGTTTTCTTTTTTTAATCCATGTGTGATACGCTCCACACTTGCTATGATGCACTCACCAGTCCTAGCGCACTATTTCGCCATGTCAATTAATGAGGTCGTCGCTAGCAGCCACTAGATCAATCCAGCGTTTCTCCATTTTTCAGCCTTTTCCATATTATTTCAATTAATTCTACCATAAACCATACATACATCAGCGCAGGTCCTGGGCCTTAGCCAAGTTTATTTTCGCACCTCCTCCCCCCAGGCCCAAACAATTTTTCACGCAGCCTGCTTGCTATTCATACACCTTCCATTCCCTTAATTTCTTTTTTTCTTCAATTTAATTCTTTTTTTATTCAGTTTCATTCCAATTTTATTAAAATAGTTTTAGTCATCCAAAAAATCCCAAACAAATCATGAATGTTATTTGATGTCTCTATTATTTTGACATATTTTTATTTTATTTTTTTCCATGTTCCACGTGTCTTAATTAATTCACCATTTCACATAGCTTCTTTTGAATCCTTTCTTGACCAGTCTGCCTTGTTCATTTTCCATAGGTTTCAATATTTTGAGTTTTGATCCCATTCTTTTTGCTTTGATTTCTTAAGACCTTTCACTTTTCATGTGATTTTTCTCTGAATTTTTTGAAACGTATTTCCTGAGTCTTGGTATTGTAAATTGTGATGTAAGTTTGTGACCCTCACTTGTGTTCTTGCCTCCATTAAGCCTAGTTCACTTCTGAATATTTTCAAATCCTTTTGTCTAGTTGATATAACATGTTTGAGGATCATTTTGTTTAAATTGTGGAATTTTTAGGCGATTGGTTGTTTTGTTGTGGATTTTATCTTGAACCTTGTCTCATTTTGCTTCCTTTGAACCTTTTGGTCTCTCATAAGCCTAGAAAGGCACTTGTGCCCACTTCTTCTTCTCATTTGGGGTTCCTTTGGGGTATGGGTACCTTCCTGGTCCTAGGATAGGGTTTGTGTCTTCTGAATTTTTGTGTTTGCTTCTTTTTTAAGTCATTTGTTTCCTTAAGTGCTTTCACTTCATCTTATTATCTCTTTTGCTTCCATTTGGTAATTGTTTGGTCTTGTGTGTCCATTCTCTTCATCTTGTTGGCTTCTTAAGCCATTATTCATCTTGTTTTGGTTCTGGTTGTGAGCTTTGGGTCTTTATCTTATGCATTTTGCTTTGCATATTTCATAAGTGTGCATTTGTTTTCATATATGTTCATGTTGCATCATTTTGAGTTGCATACTTCTTCTCCTCATTTCTTTGAGTTGCATTTGCATTGTGCATATGTTCATACCATTTCACGTCTGATTTTGTGATGTTAGCATGTTATCTTGCTCTTATTGCTTCACTTGTATGCGTACTAACCTTGCAGGGGCTATGGTAAGTGTGAGATGTGGGAATTGAGTTCCACATCTCCAATTCTCATCTTCTCTTCTCATTTCTTCATTGTGCACTAACCCTTTGTTGTTGGGCTTAGGCCTTTCTCATCCCTTCTTCTATCTTCTTCTTCTTCATTAGGATAGAAACCTCACTAACCCTTAGGATATCCATGCATGTTAACACTTAGGATTATTTTAGTCCCCCTTTAGAATTTTTCCTTTGAGATCCTTTGGTGCTCTCTCTTCTCATCTTCAAACTCATTTCTAATTCACTTAATAAAGGTTGAGTACTTTCATGTGACATGAGACTTTGCTATGAGATACTTGCACGCGTCCCGTTTCGGGGCGAGGTGTGAGTTATCACTCGTGGTGGATAGGTCTTAGCATGAGTACTTCACAAAGAAAAGCATAAAAAAGATTTCTTAACCAAAAATCACAAAAATACTTAATAATGGTAATAGGCCAGTGTGCTTAAGCCTTCACTTGTGGGACTAGCTTTGGAGATTTCCTCCATAGATAGGTGTGCCTCTTGCGCATTCCATTTCGGGATGATGTGAGATGTACACATCCCATTGAGTAAGACTTAGGTACACTTACCTATGAAAAATTTCACTCATAAAAGCTTCTAAAAAACACCAAACAAACAATAAGCGTCTTTCCTTCGGGAATTCTTTTCTCATCTCATTCGCTCCGTCCACGAACTTGCTCCTACTTGTCACTTTGTAAGACGGTAACACACTCGTCGTCCGAGTCTGCAACACCTGAGCAATGACATAGGTAGTTCAAGCCTTAATTCATAAGAAATTTCCTTTTAGTACCCCTAGTTAGGGGAACTACGGCATCTCTGATCCTCATTATCCTGATGAGGTACGTAGGCAGCGGGGTAGGGCCCGTTCGAGCACAATCTTTATTTTCCCTACATTTTTTTTCCTCTTTGCTTTCTTGCTCATTTCTTTTCCAATTCCATTTTCTTTTCATTTTCATTTCTTTGCTGCAGTTTTCATACCCTCACCCTTTGAAACAGTTTCTTTTGCAAGCGGGGATCTCGTCGGGTACGGCGGACGATTTGGGTGCTAATACCTTCCCAGGTCGTAACCGACTCCCGAACTCAGTCTCTTGGGTTCGTAGGACCCGTGTCCTTCCTCTTTCTTTCTTCTGGTTTGTGCAGCATTACCATTCCCTTTCTTCGGGATAAAAATGCCTGGCTGGCGACTCTATTCTTTTTCCGCGCCACTATCGCGTTTGTACCAGGATGGAAATCCGGGGAGCGACAGCTGGCGACTCTGCTGGGGACTGCACACCAGAGATCTCTGGTTCCCCTGTGAGTCTCTCCTAGCGCTTGTGTGTTTCTGTTTCATTGGGTGATGTTTGTTTGTTGTGGCTTGTTGTATTTTATTGTTGTTTGTTTACAGCTTTATTTACAGCTTTATTTACAGTTTTCAGTATTTATTTTCCGCATCATGTATATCATACTGGACTGTCTGGACTGGTTTTCAGTTTGGTGGGCTCAGGTGATACTGTTCTGAGAGATAAGCCAAGTACCCGGCTTGAGTGCACTATAGGATTAGAGTGGACATATTGTACTCACATGTGACATGATGAGTGGCAGTGTGTTTCACGCCCAGATTGCGACCATCTTGGAAATATCTTGTGTGGGGATTTCCTCCACTTCGGGATAGGACCTTGATAGTTATGTGCATCTAGGGACCGATCATTGAGAACCTTTATGGAAACAACCCTCTCCAGTGGTGGCAGTGGCAGACCACTTTTGTGGCAAACCCATTCGCACCCGAAGGTCCACTAAGGACTTGCATAGGATGGCATGGTTCTCTTATAGGAACTCAGTCAAAGCATCTGGTCGTATGACATTAGTACTGTATCCTACGGGCTGAATGTACTATTGTTTCTCGATTTCAGCGCTTGAAATTGGGGACTTATAAGGGATGCTTGTTTTTCCCGGACTCAGCTGAGGCCTCCCTGCGTAGTACATAATGCCTAACCGATTCCCTGATTTTGTCATGAGCCATTTCTCGGAAATGGTGAAAGTATTATTGCTATTCGGCTTTGAGAGTCCGTGATGTTTGACCCGGAGCACACCTGTGAGATTGGGAATGGGTTTACAGGTTTGCAGGAACCCATGACCTCATCATACCCTTGTTACCAGTACAGTTTCATGTTCTGATACAGTTACTTTGGTTCCGAAGTTCTTAGGTTTCTATGGTCTTTGATTGGGAGTATCTGAGCTTATCTGAGTGTTTATAGGCTGATATCCAGAGGATTTGGGGTTTCTGATCATGTGGCCTTGATATCCAGATTCCAGACAGTCTCAGATGATCATATGTCTTTGCATTTGCATCTGCATTGCATCATTTCATCATTAATCATGTTTTGTTTTCATTCACAGGTTCATATATTTGCTTCCGGTTCCGGTATCCTCTTCAGAGATGGAAGATCCTCGCAAGCAGAATATTCACTTCAAGTTCTTTGACACCAAGGTTGGCCTTTTGAAGAAGATGGTAAAGCTGATTACACCCAACCATATGGAGAGATTCAGGAAGGCTTATGGGAGTATTCTGGATGTGGTGGTAGAGTTAGATCCTTCTGAGAGAAGTGCCATTCATACCCTGCTTCAGTATTATGATCCTCAGCTCTGTTGTTTCACTTTTCCTGATTTTCAGTTAGGCCCTTTGCTGGAGTGTAAACACCCCAAATTTTCCCTCACCCATTCACACCATGGCTTGTGATCTTTTCATGTGCATAAGTTCAATCATAGCATCTCATATTGCATTTTTGCTCCACTGCATTGTTTCTAAGTCATCTGCATCTAGGGTTTGTGATATGAGCAATCCAAGAGCCATTTGAGCCACTCCAAAGGTCATCAATCACTTCAAAGGGGTCTATGTATGTTCAAGCATCATATTATATCCTCACAAGACCAAAGAAGTCAAAGAATCACAAGAACTGAGAAAGGCATGGAAGCAGAGCCAGGTTTAACTGCACAAATAACCTAGAATTAGGGTTTTGGTTTCAGAGGCCATAACTCCAAATTTTTTGGTCATTCTTGTTTCTTTTGGTCTCTATATGTTATGAGGATCATGCATATCAATTTTCATGAAGAAATTCCATGGGGAAGGCATCTAATCAAGAGTTTACTTCTTGAGCAAGTCAGTGCAAAATCAGGGCATCTGAGGCCCCCAATGACCCAACCAAAGGGTGTTCTCCATCATCTTGAGTGTGTATGATCTTTATTTGGTCATAAAAGATGTTAGAAGTTCACAAAATTGAAGAATTTCAAGCCATTTGCAAAATTGCCTTTTGGGTAAGTGACTTGTAATGTAAACTTGCCATTTTGGGAAAGTTTTTCAACCTCCTCAAATTGATTCAAAAATGCTTCAAATGAGAAAACTTTGGTCATGAAAGTTGTAGAATGGGTCATTCCCTTTTCAAAAAGTACAAGAACTCATTCTAATTAATTTTGGATCAAAAGTTATGGCTTATCAAAGTTGGACAAAATCACATAATTTCAAGTTTTGTACCAAAGAGGCAAAGTTGCAAAACCTCTTGCCAAGGCAAAATGTGACTTCAATGTGACTTCTAACCTTTGCACAAACATGAACCATGACCTAAAAATCAGATTGCACCAAAGAATCTCCCATTTTTATGGCTTATGCTTCAAGTAATCACAAAAGGGCCAAAATATCACAAAATTGCAAAACATCACATAAACCCTAATCCACTTGTTGCATTGCCTCTAATTCATTTCCATGGTTCTCCTTGAAGCATGCTGAGCCAAGCCATGCCTTTGTACCTTGACTGCCATAGCCCATACCTCTCTTACACAAAAAGTTGACTTTATGCAAAATGGCCCATACCAATCAAGCTAGGCTAGCAACAACTCTCTGACCTATCCAAGCTTGATACATGGACAAAATGAGACTCAACACATAACACAACACAGCCTGAAACATCACACAAGCCATAGTTCACAAAACTCACCTCTTATGCACTTTGTTTCGAAACTCATCACCCAGGCTCCAAACATCAAAGCAAACTTCACAAAACCATTCACCATGTTCCTCTGATCATTTCCCAATCTTCATTTGTCCCTGAAACCACCCCAAGCAGAAATACGATTTCTCACCCCTCCTGAACAGAACTCTATCAATCTCTCAAACCAGCCAAAAGAAATTTCAAACAAGCATTGCAAGCTTCTCAGGAGGTTCATTAGAGGCGTTTTGGATCAAAGAGGCAGCCAGAAAGTTCCAAAGATCAAAGCTTCAGTTCAGGTGAGCTCAAGAACATTTTTTCCAGAAACTTGTTTTTAAGTTACTAAATGATTCTTTATGCTTCACTGATCATGGTGATATGTTTTGTTTTGAAAATGGTTGAGAAATGAGTATGTATTCGTGTTCTGAAACTTTTTGACCTAAAACTGTTTTGATTTGATTCTCATTATTGATGTGTTTTAAATGTTGTTTGTTTGTTGATTCTTGATGTATGATGTATGGGGATCATTTATGGGCAGAGAAATTGGATTTTAGTGACCTAGGGAAGAAGTTAGCAATTTTCAGGGAGGGTTGTGGCCGGAGAAGATGACCGGAGGTCATTTCCGGCCACCTGAAAGTCATTAGCTCATTAATCACGTTTAGGGTTCAGTTTGAATTTGGACCATAGATTTAGTTGACCAGGGTTGACTCCCGCGTGTTTGAATGGCCTGGATCATTTCATTAAACCCTAATCTGTTTTTATTAATTTAATAAATCACATTTAAGTTAATTAAGCCAGAAGAGATCCTGACCCTCAACTAGCGCGCGCAGTCAACCATTGACCCCCAAGTTTGAATCTCAGCCATGGAACTTGCATACTTCTCATATTTTCATTTTTTTATTCATTTATTTTGTATTTAATTTGTACGAATTATTTAAAATAGCAAAACACCTTTAAAAATTCTGAAAATTTTTGTCAAACATTTTATTAATTTTCAGAACCCAAAAATATTTTTATTTTTATTTTTTGCATTAAAAATCATTTTTAAATCATTTAAATGTTTATTTTTAATTAGTTAATGGAAATTAATTAATTAAAAATGCATTTAGGTATTTAAAAATCACTAAAAAATTCTCATTACATTTCAAAACATTTAGAAACATTATCAAACTCTCAAACCAAATTTCTTTTTTGTTCTTGATGCACTTTGACAATTTTTGTTGGAATTAAATTCATTTTAAGGAAATATTTTGGTTCAAACTTTGAAAAATCCATTTTGCCTAACCATTGAGAGTTTGATGATGGTTCTTCTTGCATTGCATCCTTCATAGCATGTAGTTTATAGGATAAATTTGGTTTGAATTGATCTTCCATTTTCAATTTGTTTTGCATTTTTCATGGTGAGATACCTTAAAACCCTAATTGACTTGAGAAATTCATAACTTGCACTAGGTTAAGAGTTAGGTCCCCTCCTTTGGGCAGTGAACTTGAGTAGGGTTAGGGTTCCCTTGATCCCATTTTCAATTTTTTTTCATGTCATTTGCTTCTGATTTTGAATTTTGCTTTTTGTGTTGATCATAAACCCTAATTTGTGCCTTCCTTTGCATCCACCTTTCATTTGCTTGCATCCAATGACTTGCCATGACATTTTGTGCACCCACATGATTCATAATACATCTTAGGACATATTAGAATCATGTTTGATCATTGCATCTTTCATTTGCCATGTTATATGTCCATTCCATTTCATAAACTTTCATGAACTTCCATGGTCCAAAGCATGCTTCATCTGCATCATCATCCTTGTATGATCATCCACAACTCTTGACATGTGTTTGCATCATCTCTTAGCATCATTAACATCGTGTTCATGCTTCTGACTTTTGTTGGCATCATGACATCTCATCTCGTTTGCATTGCATTTCATTTCTTTGCTAACTTTTCAGGTGGTAAGTAGTTTTGAGAAGTGAATTTTCCTTCACTTCTCACAATCACTTTTCATCCCTCCCTTGCATCAATGCTGCATTTCATCTTTGTATTGGAGTGAGCTTGCTCATTCATGTTCATCTCTTACCTTCTTTCTTCAAGCAACTTTTCTTCTCAAGAGAAGCAAGTTGTTTTGCTTCCCTTTGCTTCTTGCTCCTTTCATCTGCTTTCTTCCTGGTGGTTTCTCTGAAGATCCTCTTGCAAACCTCATAAACCCTAGGAACAACTAAGCATGATAATAATTAGGGTTTGATTAGTCCCCCATTTGGTTTTGCCTTTGTGTCATCTTTGAGTCTTCTCCTCTCATCTCATAACCAAGGACTAAACCTTAAAGGTTTTAAGGCTTGGTGATTAGAGTTATGCCTGTATCCTTCTATTAGGATGGAGTGTATAACTTTAATCCTAAGTGTTAAACCCTTAATGTGTTTAAACCCTTTAATCAATCCACTTAATAATCACTAAGACATCAAGCTTGTAACTTGGGCCTTGCATTAGGGTTCTAATTCTTCCTTAATTGGTTAAGAAGGACTAACCCTAGTATTAATGGACAAGTCCCCCTCAAGTTGTCTTACCAATCATAAAATCCACTTCTTAACCTTAACATTAACTAAAATCCATTTAATAAAGGCTTTGTTTTGTCATGAGGTTAATCCCTAATCATGGATTAAGTTGAGGAGCCTTCCTCAGCTTAAATGTTCTCATCTATTATCCTTCTATTAGGATGGTGTAATGAGTCCATTAAATACTTGATTATGGCTTAATATCATTACTCAACACTAAACAAAAACCAAAAACATCTAAGTAATTGCAAGTAGGTTAATGATCTTAATCCTACACCATGGTGATTAAGTGTGAGGTGTTTACTTCATACTTAAGGTATTCTCATTACCCCTAATCAGGAGGGAAGATGTGATGAGTTTACTAACCCTTGGTTTAGCCTTAAGCTCATTTTTCTTATAACAAACTTCAAAAAGCAATAAAAGGCTGAAAACACTCAAAAACAAACAATAATCGCCTCCTCCGGGATTCTTTTCTCATCTCATTCACTAACAAACGAGAATTCGCTTCTTCCGTCTAATGCAAGACAGTTAGCACCTGAGCCAGACAGGTCATACACTTGAGTATAGGCAAGTAAGCAGTTCAAAAGTCAATTTATCTTTCAGTCTCTTTGGGTCAAACTACGGTGTTCTGACTTCCTCATTGCACGAGAGGATACGTAGGTATAACTTAACAGTTATCGAACAAAAGTCTCTGTATATTCCCCCCTCTTCCAGCATTATTCTTTTAGTCTCATTATCTTGGGCCTTTCACTCCTGTTCTTACACTGACACTTTACTTATACACTTCACATTTCTTTTACACTGACACTTGCATTCTTTCCAGCTTTGATGCACAGATTGCATTGACACTACCCCTTTAAAACACAAATCTTTTAAGCATGGATCCCATCGAGTACGGCGGACAATCTGGGTGCTAATACCTTCCCAGATTGTAACCAACCCCCTTTCTCAGTCTCTCTGGTTCGCGACTGTCTTATCCATATCTTTTCTTAGGTTTATGCAGCATTACCTTTCCTCCGGGATAAAAATGTCCAGCTGGCGACTCTTGTCTTCTGAGTTCACCCTTGTGTGTTCTCTCCCCTTTCGCTGACCGTTCGCGTCTGTACCCCTTCTGACTTAGTCTCATTTGGTGGGAGCAACAGCTTGGCGACTCTGCTGGGGACCATTATACTGTAACCAGGGCTTCTGGTTCCTTTTTGTGGGTTCCTCCTAGCGCTTGTTTGATTTGTGTTTACTGGGGTGTTATGTGCTAATTGTGTTTATTTATTTGCTTTATTTACTGCTTCATGTACAACTTTATTTATTGCTTTCCTTTATAGTTTTTCATATTTCATACTGTCAATGCTGGATCTGGTTTCTGTTTTTGTGGGTGGGGTTTCACTGAGAGTTTAAGGTCCTATACCTGGGACCTGAGTGACACCTAGGCTAGAGTGGTTCATGTTCTTTCCCATTCCATTTCGGTCTGGTGCGGGAATATGAAACACGGTTCAGATATGGGTTTCTTCTTGAGAACTCTGTGCTACAGATTTCCTGTAGTGCTAGGGCTATCTGGGAAGCCTGCTAAGTCTGGATGACCTTTATTATGACCTTCAGAAACTGAGGTGAATTAGAGGAGGATCTTTTATGGTTATTGTAAACACTGTACCTCCGGGTTAGAAGTGTTTACACTTCTCATAACTGATCCAAATCTAAGGATCTTTGTTTTAGAACACCACCTGTGAGGGGGTTGGGCTGTTTGCAGGTTTGCAGGTACCCTTGGCCACAACATACCCTGTTACTTGTTTTGATTAAGAGTACCTCAATTTGGACAGTTCTTGTGATTTAACCCTGGACATGTGACTCTTTATTTGAGTCCCCCACCTTGGTTACTGGATTTCTGAACCTCATCTGGACTTCTTGAACATACATGGACTTTATATCAAGACAGATAGTCAGATCCAGCTTGATCACAAACCCTTGCATATCATTTGCATACATCATCATTGCATCATTTAACATTTGTTTATTTGTTTTTCAGGGTATCCATTTTACTATCTGGCTTGGTTTTGACCCCTTCATCTGCATAGACCTCTATTCATCAGTTATCTGCTTCAGCTATCTTCATCAGTTGCCTGCTTCAGCTGCCTTCATCGCCAGCACCATCCTATCAGTGGCTCATCTCCAGTATCAATCTTGATCCCTATCAGCACTTGTCTTCAGTTCTTCATCAGCACTCATGTATGCACCCAAGAAGAGCAACATTTCATACCATTTCTTTGAGCCTGTGTTGACTGGTATCAGGCAGGTCCAATCACTTATCACCCCTGACCACATCCCATTATTCAGAGAGCATTATGGAGGCATCCTTGATATGGTTATGGACCTGGCTCCTTCTCAGAGGAGTATGATCCACACCTGCCTACAGTTTTATGACCCTCCTTTGAGATGCTTCACATTCCAAAACTTTCAGCTAGGACCTCTGCTGGAGGAGTTTTCATCATTGATTGGAGTACCTGTCAGGGGTGGTGTCCCCTTCAACCCAGAGATGACTTCTCCCAGCAATGGAGAAGTAGAAAAAGCACTATACTTGGAGCCTGCTTTGGTTGAGCAAAACATGACAACAAAAGCTGGGATCCCTGGCTTACACTTAGATTTCTTGATTTCTCAGGCCATCCTGAAGGCCTCCTTGGGAGAATGGAGGGCAGTTTGTGCATTGTTAGCCCTCAGCATATATGGGATTATACTGTTTGCAGATGAGCCCAAGTTTATCAGCAAGAATGCCATTCATCTTTTTCTTCTGAGGAACCCAGTACCCATATTGCTGGGGGATTTCTATTATTCTGTCCATCAGAGGAATGAGAAACAAAGAGGAAAGTTGGTGAGATGCTGTGCTCCTCTGTTTCATACTTGGCTGCTCAAACACTTACCAAAGACAGATGCCTTCCTGAATCCTCACCAACAAAAGAATTGGGCCAAGAGGCTCATTGCTTTGACTCCAGATGACATCAGATGGTGCACCCAGAGCACCAAAGGCAAGGACATCATCACTAGCTGCGGGCAGTACCCAAATGTACCTCTGATAGGAGTAAAGGGTTGCATCAATTACAATCCTTTGCTATTTAAGAGACAACTGGGCTATGCTTTGGTTCACCCTCCTAGAATACAAGATTTAGTGGAGACCCTGTATTGTGAGATAAAGCCTAATCTAGCTGTTGTCAGGCAAGCATCCTGGGCTTGGGACAACATCCAGACAAAGGGGGTAGCTATTCTTGGGAAGTGTAATAATGTTGCTTCAGCCCAGTACTATGAATGGTCCCATGCTAGAGTTCAGATCACTGGAATGCCTTTTACCATTGAGGACACACCTGGACCTTCTACAGTGCAGCCATCAGCCACTGTCAGCCTGGAAGAATTTGAGAAGCTAAAGGAAAGGAATGAGAATCTGTCTCAAGCTTTAAAGAAGACCTTCTGGGAGAGGAGTGATGGTCGTCTGGACATTGAGAGGTTGGAGAAGCTTAGGATGGAGCATCTGGCCAAGATTGAGAAGACAGAGGACTACATCAAGAAATCAAGAGCTGGGGAGCAAATATTGAAGAATGCCTGTAAAGAGGCCAAGCTTCAGAAGGCTAGGAATGAACTCTATCTACAAGAAAGTCAGGTTAGGTGGATCAGGATCACTGAAGCCCGTACTCAAGAAGATAAGAGAACTCAAGCCAGGATTGAACAGTTAGAGGCCAATGAAAAGAAACAGCAGGAAGCTTTGCTAGCAGCCCAAAAAGAGATTTCAGAGTTGAAGCTTAGGGCTGGTTTGAAGAGGTCAAAGGACCAGGACAGGCACAAGAAGCTGACCACTGCTATTGCCACTAGGAACCTCCTCATCAGGACCATTACAGAGCATCCAGCTGGTCCGGTGACTGAGGCACTTCTGAAGGAGGTTAAGGAGGATGAGTTTGGACTTGATGTCTGACTTTTTGTTTGTTGTTGCTTTCATTTGATGTACTTTTCTTTTGTACTGTATTTTGACCCTTCAGGGGCATGTGTTGTAAAAAATAGATTATGTATAATTCACCATTTGTAATATATTTTTTAGTTTGTTCTCATCGGATTTCTTTTCTCAAGCAACATCAGAGCATCTTTCTCGGGGTCTGGAAAGGTCAAAACCAAGAACCAAGCCGGATACCTTGGAAAATAAATAAGCATACTGCATTGCATACTAACTTTTGTTTTGTTTTGTAGGTTTTGTTATGATTTTGTTTGTTTCTAACTCTGTTGTGGTTCAGGAAATATTGCTCGCAGAAGAGTGTTCCCCGTCAACCGTGCACACCGGTATCCTACTCGCAACAACCTTCCAGGTATTATAATGGAGCAAGTACAGCAAGACCTGACCGAAGTCAGAACCCAGATGGCTAACGAAAGAGTGGAGATGAGGAACCAAATGGCCCAATTCATGACTGTGATGACTGGTTTGGCTCAGACCCAAGAAAGACTAAGGGCACTGGTGGAGAGACAGACCCCCGAGGAGCCTCATCCTGGGACTGGAGGAACAAGTAACAATGAGAGGGGACAGCCTCATGTTAATCCACCTGTATTTGGACCTCATCTAGATCCGGAAGTCAATATCCCGGGTAATGTGCAAGGAAATACTACTGGGGGGAGGATTTTACAAGAAGACCCCCAGGAGGAGCAATTTACTGTCATGGGAGCAGGAGATGAAGTCTATGACCGAAGGTTTGATGAAATTGCTGAGAAGTTGAGATCTTTGGAGTATCAAAACTCCTTGGGCTTCGATGTAATGGATATGGGGTTAGTAGACGGGGTAAGAATTCCCCACAAGTTCAAACCTCCGTGCTTCGAGAAATACAATGGAACCTCTTGTCCACGAACTCACCTGCAGTCTTTTCTGGGAAGACTTAAAGCATATACCATGGACGAAAAGTTGTGGATGTTCTATTTTGAAGATAGTTTGACTGGGGCTTCAAGGGAGTGGTATTCACACTTGACCAGAGCTACTATCAGGTGCTGGAAGGACTTAGCTGAAGCCTTCATCAGGCAGTACCAATACAATCTAGACATGGCTCCTAACAGGACCCTCTTGATGGGAATGTCTCAATCTTCCAGAGAAAGCTTCAGAGAATATGCCCAAAGGTGGAGACAGCTTGCTGCTGCTGTCCAACCACCCATGTCGGAAAGAGAAATGGCCGACATGTTCATGAATACCCTGCAAGGAACATACATTGATAGACTGGCTGCCTTTTCTTCCACCAGCTTCGCAGACGTAGTTATAGCCGGTGAAAGAATTGAAAGCCTGTTGAAAATGGGCAAAATTTCTGATAATGGTGCAAGTTCGTCCAGTAGTCCCAGGAAGCCTTTTGTGGGACCTCGAAGGACCGGTGAGACAAATGCCATTCATGCCAGCAGGGGTAGACCTCAGTATGCTCACAGATCAATAGCAGCTGTCACTATTCCAGCTCCGATTCCTCAGCAACCAACATATCAACTACCACAACAACCACATTATCAACAGCAAGTTCAGTACCCGCCACAAAGAACCTACAACAACAATAACAGCAATCAACAACAAAGACCCTTCCAGCAAAGACCATCACAGGCAAATAGGGTGATTGATCCTATCCCTATGCCTTATGCTGCCTTATTGCCACAACTCATGAAGCTTAACTTGGTTGAGTTAAGGACATTGGCACCCCCAGATCCCTCCAATCTCCCGAAGAATTATGACATCAACGCCAGGTGTGCTTTCCATTCCAATGCACCAGGCCACAATACGGAAAAATGCAGGGCTTTGCAAATGAAAGTTCAAGATCTGGTGGATTCTAAAGCCCTCAACTTCGCACCTCCTCCAAATGTCAACAGAAATCCTATGCCTAATCATGGTGGGCCAAGGATTAATGCCATTGAGGAAGACAAACCATCTTCTTTGATCACCAGTGTTGCACAAATTCGAACACCCCTGGTCGAAATTAAAGCTCAGCTTCTAGAGTGCCAGGTGTTTCCCGGGTGTGAGCTCGGTTGTGGGTATTGCAACATTGCGGTCAACGGGTGTGATAATTTGAGAAGCGGCATAGATGGTCTTATCAAGGATGGTATCCTTCAGATATCAACAACGGCGCCTACAAATCCAGCAATTCCTTTGACAACAATTCCTGATTCTTCTACAACAGCAGCAACAATCATTCCAACTGATTCATCAATATCATCAGCAATGGCTCCATCCATCATTTCAACAAATCAAATGTCGACAACCATTTCTTCTACAACATCAGCATCCTTTTTATCAGCAGAATCTTCTACAACGCCAACAGAAATTAATGAAGATGTCTCAGCAGTCACCATCTACTATGATCCATCAGATGTTCCTCCAAACAACAATTTCCAACAGCAAGCAGTGGCACCTCCTGCCAGATCACCAGTTACAATTTACTACGATCCGCGCACCATCACGGTACCCTCCTCTGCAGCAGTAAGTCCAGTTACCATCATGGTGCCTGGACCGGTTCCCTATGAAAGCAGTAATGCCATACCTTGGCATTATGGCTCTGATCTCTACTGCAACAGGGAGAAAATCACTTTGGATTCTTCAACCTCTTCTCCACAAATTGATAATGTTGGGGGAGGCGGAGGCTTCAACAGAAGCGGACGCCTTTTTGCCCCACAAACACAAAGGCCTAATGCTGAAGCAGAAGCTGCTGCCAAAGCAAGAGGAAAGAGTGTGATATCTGAAGAGCCAATTATCAAAGAAACTCAGAAGACATCTTTTGAACAAGATGTAGACGAGTTCATGAGAATCATAAAGAGAAGTGATTACAAGGTGGTGGATCAGCTTCACCAAACTCCCTCAAAAATCTCCATATTATCACTGTTAATGTGTTCTGAAGCTCACAGGAATGCATTATTGAAAGTCCTGCACGCAGCATACGTGCCAGAGGAGATTACCGTTAATCAGCTAGAAATTGTGGTGGCAAATGTCAACACCAGTCATGGACTGGGCTTCACCAATGCTGACTTAACAACAGAGGGACGTAACCACAACAAGGATTTACATATCACCTTGGAATGCAAGGGTGCTGTTCTATCTCATGTACTGGTGGACACTGGGTCGTCGCTCAATGTTCTGCCAAAGAAAGCCTTAGTGAAGCTAGAGTATGATGGCTTAGCACTGCGTCCGAGTAATTTGGTGGTGAGAGCATTCAATGGCTCTAAAAGATCAGTGCTTGGAGAGATTGATCTGCCTGTGATAATTGGCCCGCAAACCTTCAAAACTACCTTCTATGTGATGGACATTCAGCCGGCCTACAGCTGTTTGTTGGGTAGACCCTGGATCCATGCCGCTGGCGCTGTTACATCTACCCTTCACCAGAAGCTGAAATTCGAGTGGGAAGGCGAGATCATCACCATCTGTGGGGAAGAAGACATCTTTGTTAGCCATCTGGCTACGTATAAGTACATTGAGATGGATGGAGAGATCCATGAAACTATGAGCCAGGGGTTTGAGGCCCTGAACATTAATGAAGCATCTGCTGTACCGGGAACCTCCATAACGTCGTATCAGCAAGCCCGGAAGGTTGTTGAAGAGGGTACTGCCCAAGGCTGGGGCAAGTTGTTGCCCGTGGAGAAGAAAGAAGACAGATTTGGGTTGGGTTACAGACCAACTCAACAAGATCAATTAGAGGCTTCTAAAAAGCCCAGTTTTGTCAGCGGGGGAATGCTCACCCCGGATGTTGTAAACAACTTGGAAGACGAGGAGGAAGGCGACCGCAACCTGGAGAGCTGGATACGTCCAAGGATCCCGGGGAGCCAAGTCCTTAACTGGTCTTCCTAGGAAATTATAAGGGTTACTCCTGTAGAGTAATTATTATTTCCTGTATTTTTAAGCATGCATCAAGTCTTGCATCTTGCCCAAGATGACAAGACTCATTTTGTAATCGGGCCATCTTGTAATTTTGTGCAAATGGATTAATCAATGAATATCGGACATCTTTTGCAAATGAGTCTTTTTCTTTTCCGCTCACTGTTTTTCATTTTTCTTTTTGTACAAAAATAAAATGGCAATGTTTTCCAAAATGAAAACTTCATTTCACTTTTTCTAAACAAGATTAAAATTGATCACTAAAATGAATAATCTAAACCCTTGCAGAGAGTGCCCTCCAGATTGCACCGATAACAACACTGCTACGACTTCGTATGACTTTGACAATCCAATCAATCAAGCTGATGAAGGGGTTGAAGAAGATTATGGGCTACCTAAAGAGCTAGCCAGGTTGTTAAGGCAAGAGGAGAAGGTCATCACTCCTCATCAGGAGGAGGTGGAAACGGTTAATCTTGGTACGGAAGAGGACGTGAAAGAGGTTAAGATCGGGGCCTGCCTGCAAGACTCAGTGAAAGAACAGCTGATTGAAATGCTTCGGGAATATGTGGATGTTTTTGCCTGGTCTTGTCAGGATATGCCAGGGTTGGACACCGATATTGTCATGCACAAGCTACCATTGAAAGAAGACTGCCCGCCGGTAAAACAGAAGCTGCGCTGTACTCGCCCAGATATGGCAATGAAGATTAAAGAAGAGGTACAAAAGCAGTGGGACGCCGGTTTCCTTGCTGTGACTAGTTATCCACCGTGGGTTTCTAATATTGTACCTGTGCCTAAGAAAGATGGCAAGGTGAGAATGTGTGTGGATTACCGGGATCTGAACAGAGCCAGCCCGAAAGATGACTTCCCATTACCTCACATTGATGTATTAGTCGACAACACGGCTCAGTTCTCGGTGTTCTCCTTCATGGACGGATTTTCAGGATACAATTAGATCAAGATGTCACCTGAAGACATGGAGAAGACAACTTTCATCACACCCTGGGGAACATTCTGTTACAAGGTGATGCCATTCGGACTGAAGAATGCTGGTGCCACTTATCAACGGGCTATGGTAACATTATTCCATGACATGATCCACAAAGAAATTGAATGTTATGTGGATGATATGATTGCCAAGTCCCTCACAGAAGAAGACCACCTGGTGAATCTGTTGAAGTTATTCAAGCGTCTGAGGAAGTACCAACTGAAGTTGAACCCCAACAAGTGCACATTCGGGGTACGGTCCGGTAAGCTGCTGGGATTTATTGTAAGTGAAAAAGGGATTGAAGTTGACCCTGATAAAGTCAAAGCCATTCAAGAAATGCCTGCACCAAAGACTGAAAAAGAAGTTCGGGGGTTTCTAGGTAGATTGAACTACATTTCAAGGTTCATATCTCACCTTACAGCAACCTATGAACCCTTGTTCAAGCTGTTAAGAAAAGAACAAACGGTCAGGTGGAATGAAGACTGCCAGAGGGCTTTTGACAAAATTAAGGAATACTTACAAGAGCCTCCGATCCTTATGCCTCCAGTAGAAGGAAGACCTCTGATAATGTACTTGACAGTATTAGAAGAGTCAATGGGGTGTGTGCTGGGCCAGCATGACGAGTCTGGTCGAAAAGAGTATGCAATATACTACCTAAGCAAAAAGTTTACCGACTGTGAACAACGTTATTCACTGCTCGAGAAAACTTGCTGTGCTTTAGCGTGGGCTGCTCGCCGACTAAGGAAGTATATGTTGACCCACACTACTTTGTTGATATCAAAGATGGACCCAGTTAAGTACATTTTCGAGAAGCCAGCACTTACCGGACGTGTTGCAAGATGGCAAATGATCCTCACAAAATATGACATTCAGTACACATCCCAAAAAGCCATCAAGGGCAGTGTATTGTCTGACTATCTAGCTGAGCAACCCATTGATGATTACTAGCCTATGAGGTTTGATTTCCCTGATGAAGACATCATGTTCATAAAAGCAAAAGATCATGAAGAGCCTGTTCACACTGAAGGGCCTGGCCCAGAAGAAGAATGGACTATGATGTTTGATGGGGCTGTTAATATGAATGGTCGTGGTGTTGGTGCAGTACTCATTACACCTAAAGGAGTTCACATGCCTTTCTCGGCAAAGCTCACTTTCAACTACACTAACAACGAAGCTGAATACGAAGCTTGTATTATGGGTCTTGAGGAAGCCATTGACCTCAGGATCAAGACATTGACTGTGTTCGGAGATTCAGCTCTGGTAATTAATCAAACCAACGGCAAATGGTACACACACCAAGATCATCTGATACCTTACCGGGATTATACAAGAAGGTTATTGACTTTATTCACAAAGGTCAAGCTTGAGTATATCCCTCGAGACGAGAATCAGTTTGCAGATGCTCTGGCTACCATTTCATCGATGATCAAAGTTCAAGCTGCCAACTTTGTGCCTCGGATTTCAGTGTCCAGACTTGACAGACCAGCATATGTATTTGCAGCAGATATTGTCAAAGATGATAAGCCTTGGTTCCATGATATCAAATGTTTATTGGAGGATCAAGCATACCCACCTAGGGCATCTTCCAATGACAAGAAGACATTAAGAAGGCTAGCTGGTAGTTTCTTCCTGAATACTGACGGTTCCCTGTACAAGAGAAACTTTGATATGGTACTCCTCAGATGCGTCGATAGAACAGAAGCAGACTTGTTGATGCACGAAGTGCACGAAGGATCCTTTGGTACCCATGCTGGAGGGCATGCTATGGCTAAAAAGTTGCTAAGATCAGGCTATTACTGGATCACAATAGATGCAGACTGTTGTGCCTATGCCAGAAAATGCCATAAATGCTAGATTTATGCGGATAAGGTGCATGTGCCTCCAAATCCTCTGAATGTGATGTCTTCACCCTGGCCCTTTGCCATGTGGGGCATTGATATGATTGGCAAGATTGAACCGACTGCTTCGAATGGCCACAGATTCGTCCTGGTTGCCATTGACTATTTTACCAAGTGGGTTGAAGCAGCTTCTTATGCAAATGTTACCAGGCAAGTGGTAGCCCGATTTCTAAAGAGAGACATCATCTGTCGGTATGGAGTGCCCGAGCGAATCATTACTGATAATGGTTCCAACCTGAACAATAAAATGATGGCAGAACTATGCCGGGACTTCAAGATCCAACACCACAATTCTTCTCCTTACAGGCCAAAGATGAATGGCGCTGTAGAAGCGACTAACAAGAATATCAAGAAGATTGTACAGAAGATGGTAGTCACCTATAAGGACTGGCACGAAATGCTACCATTTTCCTTGCATGGGTACCGCACGTCAATCAGAACATCCACTGGGGCAACACCGTATCAGCTTGTGTATGGTATGGAGGCAGTCCTACCTGTTGAAGTTGAACTACCCTCCCTGCGGGTACTAATGGATGTTAAACTGAATGAAGCAGAATGGGTCCGATCCCGATACGAACAACTGAATCTGATTGAAGAGAGGAGATTGGCTGCAATTTGTCATGGGCAGCTGTATCAGAAAAGAATGAAGAAAGCCTTTGATCAGAAAGTCAGGCTCCGAGAATACCAAGTAGGAGATCTTGTGCTGAAAAGACTCCTCCCTCCTCATACAGACCACAGGGGCAAGTGGACTCCGAATTACGATGGTCCATTCGTAGTAAAGAAAGTTTTCTCCGGTGGAGCACTAATGCTCAGCACTATGGATGGGGAAGATTTCCCGTCCCCTGTGAATTCAGATGCAGTTAAAAAATACTTCGCATAAAAATGACCCGTTGGACATAAAAACAGAATGTAAGTCTAGGCAAAAATAGGGCATCCCGGCTAGTCAAAAACAGAATAAAAGACTCGGGCAAAAATAAGGGAAAATAAATAAAAAAATGTACACCCGCTGAGTCGAAAAGCCGCATTGGACGACCCAGGCAAAAAAGGGTATCCCGATGGATTGAAAACCCGAAAGGGCGATCCATTTAAAATAAGGGAATAAGCGAACAACTGCATTCTGAATTCATCTGTATCACCTATAACATGGTAAGCTTCGTAAGGTTCGAGCGTTGGTCAGAATCAGCCTTCTTCAGAAAGCAGGATGAGAAGAACGTCAATGTCATACAAGTCATAGCAAAAAGGGAAGCTCCTTGAAGCGTCATCAACATTGCCAACATCTTTTTGTTTCTCAATTTGTAACGATTTCCTCATTTTAGGGGATCTGTTTCTTTGACTGTACTTGCCGATTCAGGGCACTCGAACCAATAAAATCAGATTTTCAGTCATATTTCGTCTCGTACTCTTTTATTTGCAGAACTGTTCGATGTCATTAATATATTGATTGCATAAATACAGATGCTACCCTTCTAAAAATACATGCTCGCAGGAAATATATTGACTCCCAAGACTGTCGAAACTCTTATGATGGAATCCAGTAAAAGATACCTCGGGATACTTGTACTTTTCTTTGTCTTTACAGGATTGCAGGTATCCAAAGCGCAACATGGGGCATGAAAGCTTCTCCCCAGCAAGCTGCCAGTCATCACTTCTCCAACAAAGAGCAGCACCCGAAGATGTTCTTATCCCCCAGCTGAGAGTATTGTCGAGTATCACCCTTAGCAGGATCCCCACAAAAATCTCTAGGAAGATCTTTCAGTGATCTTTCTTCTTCCCCAGCCAAGTGCTAGACAGGGAACCATCTTCCCGCAGAGTTTCAGCCTCTATCCAGAAGAGCAACGCCTGAAGAACTCACAACAGAGTGAAGAAGGCTTCTACAAACCCCAGCTGGGTCCCCCATTACTGAGATGGGTCTGTCAGTGATCTGTTTCCCCATGCAGATTCATATATGTTGGATATACCAATGATCTCATCCCCGGCTGGGACATCCACTTCAAGCAGACCAGTCAGAGATCCTCACAGCAACGGGATCCGAATCCCGGATCGGTATCTTTGCATAATCATAGCATTCGCATCATATTTCCCCCACAGAGCGTAGCATTCCGTCTAATACGAAGCATTACGGCAAAAGTCAAACATACTGCATGATCGTAAGCCATGTTTTGAAACAAACTCTTGTAAATACCGATCATTCATCAACAATATACAGAATACTCCCCAAATTCCCCGGCAGAGAGCCAAGGCATTTCGCTCACAAATACAGATACACACTCCCTTCGGCACTCGTCCGTGTCGCCTTCCCCAGTAAATTGCCCGAACAAACGAATGCTTACAGTACAGATACTTCTTGACACCCGTCCGTGTCATACCCCCAGCAGAAAGCTAAAGTGTCCCTTTTTCACTCACCACATATTTACCTACATCTATACAATTCCCTGACACCCGTCCGTGTCACCATCCCCAGCACAGTTGCCTATACACTTTGTAAACCAAATACATTATTTATAATACACTTCTTCCGACACCCGTCCGTGTCATGCTATCCCCAGCAAGTCGAATACTCGTCTTTGTCTCACTCATACTTTTTACTCATATAGATACTCGTCCGTATCTTGTATATGCTACTTAAATCCCCTCAAAATCAACACTCATCCTTGTTAACTAGTTGATACTCGTCCGTATCATCATCTCTGAACACGCGTCAGCGTTTGTTTCTACCGATACTCGTCTGTATCATAGTCTTAAGGATACTCGTCCGTATCTTTAACCCATATACAATGTCAGATACTTTTACCCCTTTTTTAGAATTTAGACACTCGTCTGTGTCTATTATTCCCCAGAAGAGTCCCCTCAGAATCAACACTCGTTCGTGTTCTTTGTTAACCAGTTGATACTCGTCCGTATCATCATCCTTGAAAATGCGTCAGCGTTTGTTTCTATCGAAACTCGTCCGTATCATAGTCTTAAGGATGCTCGTCCACATCTTTAATCTATACACAGTGTCAAACACTTATACCTTTCATCCCTTGAATGTAGACACTCGTCCGTGTTTACCATTCCCCAGCAGAATTGATTTTATCTGACATTCGTCCTATGTTATGATACCTTTCGGCAGCCGTCCCCTACCAGGTGATCGTCCTTCATCTTTTTGATGATCGTCCTTCATCATTTTATCCGATGGTCATCCCCATCGTTGATCTTATTATCTGACATTCGTCCTATGTCATGATAAACCCCGAGAGCAGCCGTACCCTGCTAGGTGATCGTCCTTCACCTCTTGATGATCGTCCTTCATCATGCTTATCCGATGGCCATCCCCATCGTCGACCTTTTCTATCTGGAATTCGTCCTATGTCGCGATACTTTTGGCAACCATACCCTGCCAGGTGATCGTCCTTCACCTTAGATGACCATCCCTCATCTTATCCCCAACAGAGCAGCCGTCCCCTGTTAGGTGATCGGCCTTCACCTTTGATGACCTTACCTCATCATTTATTTCATTTACCTATAATCCCCAGAGAGTCTTATAGCTTTACTTGATGGTCGTCCCCATCATGATCTCTTATATCCCCAGCATGTCGGCCGTCCCCGTCATTGCTTCATCCCCGGCAGTCGTCCTCTGCTCGACGGTCGTCCTCCGTCTCCCGCACTTTATAATCATACTTTATTTTTCTTTACAATCTATATCCCTTTTCTTCTTCATTCTGTGAGTGCAAATTTTGGACTGTCTTTGGTATTCAACCATAAGTTATCTTGTTTGTATGTTAAGCCGTTGCTTACATCCTGCACAGCTAACTCATGCTTGAATAGGGGAGGCTGTAAACACCCGAAATTTTCCCTCACCCATTCACACCATGGCTTGTGATGTTTTCATGTGCATAAGTTCAATCATAGCATCTCATATTGCATTTTTGCTCCACTGCATTGTTTCTAAGTCATCTGCATCTAGGGTTTGTGATCTGAGCAATCCAAGAGCCATTTGAGCCACTCCAAAGGTCATCAATCACTTCAAAGGGGTCTATGTATGTTCAAGCATCATATTATATCCTCACAAGACCAAAGAAGTCAAAGAATCACAAGAACTGAGAAAGGCATGGAAGCAGAGCCAGGTTTAACTGCACAGATAACCTAGAATTAGGGTTTTGGTTTCAGAGGCCATAACTCCAAATTGTTTGTTCATTCTTGTTTCTTTTGGTCTCTATATGTTATGAGGATCATGCATATCAATTTTCATGAAGAAATTCCATGGGGAAGGCATCTAATCAAGAGTTGACTTCTTGAGCAAATTTAGTGCAAAATCAGGGCATCTGAGGCCCCCAATGACCCAACCAAAGGGTGTTCTCCATCATCTTGAGTGTGTATGATCTTTATTTGGTCATAGAAGATGTTAGAAGTTCACAAAATTGAAGAATTTCAAGCCATTTGCAAAATTGCCTTTTGGGAAAGTGACTTGTAATGTAAACTTGCCATTTTGGGAAAGTTTTTCAACCTCCTCAAATTGATTCAAAAATGCTTTAAATGAGAAAATTTTGGTCATGAAAGTTGTAGAATGGATCATTCCCTTTTCAAAAAGTACAAGAACTCATTCTAATTCATTTTGGATCAAAAGTTATGGCTTGTCAAAGTTGGACAAAATCACATAATTTCAAGTTTTGTACCAAAGAGGCAAAGTTGCAAAACCTCTTGCCAAGGCAAAATGTGACTTCAATGTGACTTCTAACCTTTGCACAAACATGAACCATGACCTAAAAATCAGATTGCACCAAAGAATCTCCCATTTTTATGGCTTATGCTTCAAGTAATCACAAAAGGGCCAAAAGATCACAAAATGACAAAACATCACATAAACCCTAATCCACTTGATGCATTGCCTCTAATTCATTTCCATGGTTCTCCTTGAAGCATACTGAGCCAAGCCATGCCTTTGTACCTTGACTGCCATAACCCATACCTCTCTTACACAAAAAGTTGACTTTATGCAAAATGGCCCATACCAATCAAGCTAGGCCAGCAACAACTCTCTGACCTATCCAAGCTTGATACATGGACAAAATGAGACTCAACACATAACACAACACAACCTGAAACATCACACAAGCCATAGTTCACAAAACTCACCTCTTATGCACTTTGTTTCGAAACTCATCACCCAGGCTCCAAACATCAAAGCAACTTCACAAAACCATTCACCATGTTCCTCTGATCATTTCCCAATCCTCATTTGTCCCTGAAACCACCCCAACCAGAAATACGATTTGTCAACCCTCCTGAACAGAACTCTATCAATCTCTCAAACCAGCCAAAAGAAATTCCAAACAAGCATTGCAAGTTTCTCAGGAGGTTCATTAGAGGCGTTTTGGATCAAAGAGGAAGCCAGAAAGTTCCAAAGATCAAAGCTTCAGTTCAGGTGAGCTTAAGAACATTTTTTCCAGAAACTTGTTTTTAAGTTACTAAATGATTCTTTATGCTTCACTGATCATGGTGATATGTTTTGTTTTGAAAATGGTTGAGAAATGAGTATGTATTCGTTTTCTGATACTTTTTGACCTAAAACTGTTTTGATTCGATTCTCATTATTGATGTGTTTTAAATGTTGTTTGTTTGTTGATTCTTGATGTATGATGTATGGGGATCATTTATGGGCAGAGAAATTGGATTTTAGTGACATAGGGAAGAAGTTAGCAATTTTCAGGGAGGGTTGTGGCCGGAGAAGATGACCGGAGGTCATTTCCGGCCACCTAAAAGTCATTAGCTCATTAATCACGTTTAGGGTTCAGTTTGAATTTGGACCATAGATTTAGTTGACCAGGGTTGACTCCCGCGTGTTTGAATGGCCTGGATCATTTCATTAAACCCTAATCTGTTTTTATTAATTTAATAAATCACATTTAAGTTAATTAAGCCAGAAGAGATCCTGACCCTCAACTAGCGCGCGCAGTCAACCATTGACCCCCAAGTTTGAATCTCAGCCATGGATCTTGCATACTTCTCATATTTTCATTTTTTATTCATTTATTTTATATTTAATTTGTACGAATTATTTAAAATAGCAAAACACCTTTAAAAATTCTGAAAATTTTTGTCAAACATTTTATTAATTTTCAGAACCCAAAAATATTTTTATTTTTATTTTTTGCATTAAAAATAATTTTTAAATCATTTAAATGTTTATTTTTAATTAGTTAATGGAAATTAATTAATTAAAAATGCATTTAGGTATTTAAAAATCACAAAAAAATTCTCATTACATTTCAAAACATTTAGAAACATTATCAAACTCTCAAACCAAATTTCTTTTTTGTTCTTGATGCACTTTGACAATTTTTGTTGGAATTAAATTCATTTTAAGGCAATATTTTGGTTCAAACATTGAAAAATCCATTCTGCCTAACCATTGAGAGTTTGATGATGGTTCTTCTTGCATTGCATCCTTCATAGCATGTAGTTTATAGGATAAATTTGGTTTGAATTGATCTTCCATTTTCAATTTGTTTTGCATTTTTCATGGTGAGATACCTTAAAACCCTAATTGACTTGAGAAATTCATAACTTGCACTAGGTTAAGAGTTAGGTCCCCTCCTTTGGGCAGTGAACTTGAGTAGGGTTAGGGTTCCCTTGATCCCATTTTCAATTTTTTGTCATGTCATTTGCTTCTGATTTTGAATTTTGCTTTGTGTGTTGATCATAAACCCTAATTTGTGCCTTCCTTTGCATCCACCTTTCATTTGCTTGCATCCAATGACTTGCCATGACATTTTGTGCACCCACATGATTCATAATACATCTTAGGACATATTAGAATCATGTTTGATCATTGCATCTTTCATTTGCCATGTTATATGTCCATTCCATTTCATAAACTTTCATGAACTTCCATGGTCCAAAGCATGCTTCATCTGCATCATCATCCTTGTATGATCATCCACAACTCTTGACATGTGTTTGCATAATCTCTTAGCATCAATAACATCGTGTTCATGCTTCTGACTTTGGTTGGCATCATGACATCTCATCTCATTTGCATTGCATTTCATTTCTTTGCTAACTTTTCAGGTGGTAAGTAGTTTTGAGAAGTGAATTTGCCTTCACTTCTCACAATCTCTTTTCATCCCTCCCTTGCATCAATGCTGCATTTCATCTTTGTATTGGAGTGAGCTTGCTCATTCATGTTCATCTCTTACCTTCTTTCTTCAAGCAACTTGTCTTCTCAAGAGAAGCAATTTGTTTTGCTTCCCTTTGCTTCTTGCTCCTTTCATCTGCTTTCTTCCTGGTGGTTTCTCTGAAGATCTTCTTGCAAACCTCATAAACCCTAGGAACAACTAAGCATGATAATAATTAGGGTTTGATTAGTCCCCCATTTGGTTTTTCCTTTGTGTCATCTTTGAGTCTTCTCCTCTCATCTCATAACCAAGGACTAAACCTTAAAGGTTTTAAGGCTTGGTGATTAGAGTTATGCCTGTATCCTTCTATTAGGATGGAGTGTTTAACTTTAATCCTAAGTGTTAAACCCTTAATGTGTTTAAACCCTTTAATCAATCCACTTAATAATCACTAAGACATCAAGCTTGTAACTTGGGCCTTGCATTAGGGTTCTAATTCTTCCTTAATTGGTTAAGAAGGACTAACCCTAGTATTAATGGACAAGTCCCCCTCAAGTTGTCTTACCAATCATAAAATCCACTTCTTAACCTTACCATTAACTAAAATCCATTTAATAAAGGCTTTGTTTTGTCATGAGGTTAATCCCTAATCATGGATTAAGTTGAGGAGCCTTCCTCAGCTTAAATGTTCTCATCTATTATCCTTCTATTAGGATGGTGTAATGAGTCCATTAAATCCTTGATTATGGCTTAATATCATTACTCAACACTAAACAAAAACCAAAAACATCTAAGTAATTGCAAGTAGGTTAATGATCTTAATCCTACACCATGGTGATTAAGTGTGAGGTGTTTACTTCATACTTAAGGTATTCTCATTACCCCTAATCAGGAGGGAAGATGTGATGAGTTTACGAACCCTTGGTTTAGCCTTAAGCTCATTTTTCTTATAACAAACTTCAAAAAGCAATAAAAGGCTTAAAACACTCAAAAACAAACAATAATCGCCTCCTCCGGGATTCTTTTCTCATCTCATTCACTCACAAACGAGAATTCGCTTCTTCCGTCTAATGCAAGACAGTTAGCACCTGAGCCAGACAGGTCATACACTTGAGCATAGGCAAGTAAGCAGTTCACAAGTCAATTTATCTTTCAGTCTCTTTGGGTCGAACTACGGTGTTCTGACTTCCTCATTGCACGTGAGGATACGTAGGCATAACTTAACAGTTACCGAACAAAAGTATCTGTATATTCCCCCCTCTTCCAGCATTATTCTTTTAGTCTCATTATCTTGGGCCTTTCACTCCTGTTCTTACACTGACACTTCACTTATACACTTCACATTTCTTTTACACTGACACTTGCATTCTTTCCAGCTTTGATGCACAAATTGCATTGACACTACCACTTTAAAACACAAATCTTTTAAGCGTGGATTCCGTCGAGTACGGCGGACAATCTGGGTGCTAATACTCTCTGGATCGCGACCGTCTTATCCATATCTTTTCTTAGGTTTATGCAGCATTACCTTTCCTCCGGGATAAAAATGCCCAGCTGGCGACTCTTGTCTTCTGAGTTCACCCTTGTGTGTTCTCTCCCCTTTCGCCGACCGTTCGCGTCTGTACCCCTTCTGACTTAGTCTCATTTGGTGGGAGCGACATGGAGGAGTATGCTCTGATCTTGGGGGTGACTGTTCGAGACCAGATTCCTTTCAATGCTAAGATGAGTAGACCTGCACCTGAGGCTATTGCTAAGGCTCTTTATTTGAGCACTTCTGCTGTGAATTCTTTGACCATCATTAAGGGAGGTGCACCTGGATTTTCTTTAGAGACTCTGGTAAAGAAGGTTGAAGAGTTGGCTCTTGAGGGGGAATGGGATGATGTCTGTGCTATCTTGGCTCTTTCTATCTATGGCATTATATTGTTTGCTGATATGGAGAAGTTCATAGATATGAACTCCATACATCTCTTTTTGCTGAAGAATCCTGTGCCTACATTGCTCGGAGATTTGTATTACTCAGTGCACTACAAGACTGAGAAGAAGAGGGGAGGTTTGGTTCGTTGTTGCGCTCCTTTATTTCATATGTGGTTCATGAGGCATCTGCCTAGTACTGGAGTGTTTAGTGACCACACCTTGGTATGGGCTCAGAAGCTGGAAAAGTTGCTTGCCAAGAATGTCAGGTGGATTACTCAAAGGCTGCAGGGTGCATGTTTCATCACTAGCTGTGGGAGTTATTTTAGTGTACCTTTATTGGGAGTAACTGGAGGGATCGATTATAATCCAATCTTGTTAAGAAGACAATTGGGATATGCCTTGAGAGAGGTACCAGAAGAATTGAAGTTGACCCCTATTTTCTACTTCCCAGTAAAGGACAATATGCCCTTAGTGAGGAAGGTTGTTGGAGCTTGGAAGTGCATTAAGGGAGAAGGGATAGCTATCATTGGAAAGTGCAATAATCAGACATTCCCAGAGTATGAAGCTTGGTTGAAAGACAGAGCCAGAAGAGTTTTGCTGCCATTCTCATCACCAGTTCCTCTAGTTGCTGAGCCCACTGATACTGTGTCTTTAGAGGAGTTCAAGAAGTTGGAAGCCCAGTTGCATGCAGTTAGAGTTGTAAATACTGAGATGATAAGCCTGTACCATCATGCCAACAGGGACAAGATTGAAGCTGAAGAGAAGTTGCTGAAGATGCAGACTACCTTGGAGGCTAAGGAGAAGGACTTTTCTGGCAGAGAAGCACACTTCCACAGGTTGGGAAGGATGGAAATCCTGGGAGCGACAGCTGGAGACTCTATTGGGGATCGAACCCAGAGTCTCTGGTTCCCCTGTGAGTCTCTCCTAGTGCTTGTGTGTTTCTGTTTCATTGGGTGATGTTTGTTTGTTGTGGCTTGTTGTATTTTATTGTTGTTTGTTTACAGCTTTATTTACAGCTTTATTTACAGTTTTCAGTATTTATTTTCCGCATCATGTATATCATACTGGACTGTCTGGACTGGTTTTCTGTTTGGTGGGCTCGGGTGATAATGTTTCTGAAAGATAAGCCAAGTACCCGGCTTGAGTGCACTATAGGATTAGAGTGGGCATATTGTACTCACATGTGACATGATGAGTGGCAGTGTGTTTCACGCCCAGATTGCGACCGTCTTGGAAATATCTTGTGTGGGGATTTCCTCCACTTCGGGATAGGACCTTGATAGTTATATGCATCTGGGGACCAATCATTGAGAACCTTTGTGGAAACAACCCTCTCCAGTGGTGGCAGTGGAAGACCACATTTTGTGGCAAACCCATTCGCACCCGAGGGTCCAGTAGGGACTCGCATAGGATGGCCTGGTTCTCTTATAGGAACTCAGTCAAAGCATCTGGTCGTATGACATTAGTACTGTATCCTACGGGCTGAATGTACTATTGTTTCTCGATTTCAGCGCTTGAAGCTGGGGACTTATAAGGGATGCTTGTTTTGCCCGGACTCAGCTGAGGCCTCCCTGCGTAGTACATAATACCTAACCGATTCCCTAATTTGGTCATGAGCCATTTCTCGGAAATGGTGAAAGTATTATTGTTATTCGGCTTTGAGAATCCGTGATGATTTACCCGGAGCACACCTGTGAGATTGGGAATGGGTTTACAGGTTTGCAGGAACCCTTGACCTCGTCATACCCTTGTTACCAGTACAGTTTCATGTTCTGATACAGTTACTTTGGTTCCGAAGTTCTTGGGTTTCTCTGGTCTTTGATTGGGAGTATCTGAGCTTATCTGAGTGTTTATGGGCTGATATCCAGAGGATTTGGGGTTTATGATCATGTGGCCTTGATATCCAGATTCCAGACAGTCCCAGATGATCATATGTCTTTGCATTTGCATTTGCATTGCATCATTTCATCATTAATCATGTTTTGTTTTCATTCACAGGTTCATATCTTTGCTTCCGGTTCCGGTATCCTCTTTAGAGATGGAAGATCCTCGAAAGCAGAATATTCACTTCAAGTTCTTTGACACCAAGGTTGGCCTTTTGAAGAAGATGGTAAAGCTGATTACACCCAACCATGTGGAGAGATTCAGGAAGGCTTATGGGAGTATTCTGGATGTGGTGGTAGAGTTAGATCCTTCTGAGAGAAGTGCCATTCATACCCTGCTTCAGTATTATGATCCTCAGCTCCGTTGTTTCACTTTTCCTGATTTTCAGTTAGGCCCTTTGCTGGAGGAGTATGCCCTGATCTTGGGGGTGCCTGTTCGAGACCATATTCCTTTCAATGCTGAGATGAGTAGACCTGCACCTGAGGCTATTGCTAAGGCTCTTTATTTGAGCACTTCTGCTGTGAATTCTTTGACCATCATTAAGGGAGGTGCACCTGGATTTTCTTTAGAGACTCTGGTAAAGAAGGTGGAAGAGTTGGCTCTTGAGGAAGAATAGGATGATGTCCGTGCTATCTTGGCTCTTTCTATCTATGGAAATATATTGTTTACTGATATGGAGAAGTTCATAGATATGAACTCCATACATCTCTTTTTGCTGAAGAATCCTGTGCCTACATTGCTCGGAGATTTGTATTACTCAGTGCACTACAAGACTGAGAAGAAGAGGGGAGGTTTGGTTCGTTATTGCGCTCCTTTATTTCATATGTGGTTCATGAGGCATCTGCCTAGTACTGGAGTTTTTAGTGACCACACCTTGGTATGGGCTCAGAAGCTGGAAAAGTTGCTTGCCAAGGATGTCAGGTGGATTACTCAAAGGTTGCAGGGTGCACGTTTCATCAATAGCTGTGGGAGTTATTTTAGTGTACCTTTACTGGGAGTAACTGGAGGGATCAATTATAATCCAATCCTGTTAAGAAGACAATTGGGATATGCCCTGAGAGAGGTACCAGAAGAATTGAAGTTGACCCCTATTTTCTACTTCCCAGTAAAGGACAATATGCCCTTAGTGAGGAAGGTTGCTGGAGCTTGGAAGTGCATTAAGGGTGAAGGGATAGCTAGCTTTGGAAAGTGCAATAATCAGACATTCCCAGAGTATGAAGCTTGGTTGAAAGACAGAGCCAGAAGAGTTTTGCTGCCATTCTCATCACCGGTTCCTCCAGTTGCTGAGCCCACTGATACTGTGTCTTTAGAGGAGTTCAAGAAGTTGGAAGCCCAGTTGCGTGCAGTTAGAGTTGAAAATACTGAGATGGTAAGCCTGTACCATCATGCCAACAGGGCCAAGATTGAAGCTGAAGAGAAGTTGCTGAAGAGGCAAACTACCTTGGAGGCTAAGGAGAAGGACTTTGCTGGAAGAGAGGCACACTTCCACAGGTTGGGAAGGATGGAAATCCGGGGAGCGACAGCTGGCGACTCTGCTGGGGATCGAACCCAGAGTCTCTGGTTCCCCTGTGAGTCTCTCCTAGCGCTTGTGTGTTTCTGTTTCATTGGGTGATGTTTGTTTGCTCTGGCTTGTTGTATTTTATTGTTGTTTGTTTATAGCTTTATTTATAGCTTTATTTACAGCTTTATTTACAGTTTTCAGTATTTATTTTCCGCATCATGTATATCATACTGGACTGTCTGGACTGGTTTTCTTTTTGGTGGGCTCGGGTGATACTGTTTCTGAAAGATAAGCCAAGTACCCGGCTTGAGTGCACTATAGGATTAGAATGGACATATTGTACTCACATGTGACATGATGAGTGGCAGTGTGTTTCACGCCCAGATTGCGACCGTCTTGGAAATATCTTGTGTGGGGATTTCCTCCACTTCGGGATAGGACCTTGATAGTTATATGCATCTGGGGACCAATCATTGAGAACCTTTGTGGAAACAACCCTCTCCAGTGGTGGCAGTGGAAGACCACATTTTGTGGCAAACCCATTCGCACCCGAGGGTCCAGTAGGGACTCGCATAGGATGGCCTGGTTCTCTTATAGGAACTCAGTCAAAGCATCTGGTCGTATGACATTAGTACTGTATCCTACGGGCTGAATGTACTATTGTTTCTCGATTTCAGCGCTTGAAGCTGGGGACTTATAAGGGATGCTTGTTTTGCCCGGACTCAGCTGAGGCCTCCCTGCGTAGTACATAATACCTAACCGATTCCCTAATTTGGTCATGAGCCATTTCTCGGAAATGGTGAAAGTATTATTGCTATTCGGCTTTGAGAATCCGTGATGATTTACCCGGAGCACACCTGTGAGATTGGGAATGGGTTTACAGGTTTGCAGGAACCCTTGACCTCGTCATACCCTTGTTACCAGTACAGTTTCATGTTCTGATACAGTTACTTTGGTTCCGAAGTTCTTGGGTTTCTCTGGTCTTTGATTGGGAGTATCTGAGCTTATCTGAGTGTTTATGGGCTGATATCCAGAGGATTTGGGGTTTATGATCATGTGGCCTTGATATCCAGATTCCAGACAGTCCCAGATGATCATATGTCTTTGCATTTGCATTTGCATTGCATCATTTCATCATTAATCATGTTTTGTTTTCATTCACAGGTTCATATCTTTGCTTCCGGTTCCGGTATCCTCTTTAGAGATGGAAGATCCTCGAAAGCAGAATATTCACTTCAAGTTCTTTGACACCAAGGTTGGCCTTTTGAAGAAGATGGTAAAGCTGATTACACCCAACCATGTGGAGAGATTCAGGAAGGCTTATGGGAGTATTCTGGATGTGGTGGTAGAGTTAGATCCTTCTGAGAGAAGTGCCATTCATACCCTGCTTCAGTATTATGATCCTCAGCTCCGTTGTTTCACTTTTCCTGATTTTCAGTTAGGCCCTTTGCTGGAGGAGTATGCCCTGATCTTGGGGGTGCCTGTTCGAGACCATATTCCTTTCAATGCTGAGATGAGTAGACCTGCACCTGAGGCTATTGCTAAGGCTCTTTATTTGAGCACTTCTGCTGTGAATTCTTTGACCATCATTAAGGGAGGTGCACCTGGATTTTCTTTAGAGACTCTGGTAAAGAAGGTGGAAGAGTTGGCTCTTGAGGAAGAATAGGATGATGTCCGTGCTATCTTGGCTCTTTCTATCTATGGAAATATATTGTTTACTGATATGGAGAAGTTCATAGATATGAACTCCATACATCTCTTTTTGCTGAAGAATCCTGTGCCTACATTGCTCGGAGATTTGTATTACTCAGTGCACTACAAGACTGAGAAGAAGAGGGGAGGTTTGGTTCGTTATTGCGCTCCTTTATTTCATATGTGGTTCATGAGGCATCTGCCTAGTACTGGAGTTTTTAGTGACCACACCTTGGTATGGGCTCAGAAGCTGGAAAAGTTGCTTGCCAAGGATGTCAGGTGGATTACTCAAAGGTTGCAGGGTGCACGTTTCATCAATAGCTGTGGGAGTTATTTTAGTGTACCTTTACTGGGAGTAACTGGAGGGATCAATTATAATCCAATCCTGTTAAGAAGACAATTGGGATATGCCCTGAGAGAGGTACCAGAAGAATTGAAGTTGACCCCTATTTTCTACTTCCCAGTAAAGGACAATATGCCCTTAGTGAGGAAGGTTGCTGGAGCTTGGAAGTGCATTAAGGGTGAAGGGATAGCTAGCTTTGGAAAGTGCAATAATCAGACATTCCCAGAGTATGAAGCTTGGTTGAAAGACAGAGCCAGAAGAGTTTTGCTGCCATTCTCATCACCGGTTCCTCCAGTTGCTGAGCCCACTGATACTGTGTCTTTAGAGGAGTTCAAGAAGTTGGAAGCCCAGTTGCGTGCAGTTAGAGTTGAAAATACTGAGATGGTAAGCCTGTACCATCATGCCAACAGGGCATGGATTGAAGCTGAAGAGAAGTTGCTGAAGAGGCAAACTACCTTGGAGGCTAAGGAGAAGGACTTTGCTGGAAGAGAGGCACACTTCCACAGGTTGGGAAGGATGGAAATCCGGGGAGCGACAGCTGGCGACTCTGCTGGGGATCGAACCCAGAGTCTCTGGTTCCCCTGTGAGTCTCTCCTAGCGCTTGTGTGTTTCTGTTTCATTGGGTGATGTTTGTTTGCTCTGGCTTGTTGTATTTTATTGTTGTTTGTTTATAGCTTTATTTATAGCTTTATTTACAGCTTTATTTACAGTTTTCAGTATTTATTTTCCGCATCATGTATATCATACTGGACTGTCTGGACTGGTTTTCTTTTTGGTGGGCTCGGGTGATACTGTTTCTGAAAGATAAGCCAAGTACCCGGCTTGAGTGCACTATAGGATTAGAATGGACATATTGTACTCACATGTGACATGATGAGTGGCAGTGTGTTTCACGCCCAGATTGCGACCGTCTTGGAAATATCTTGTGTGGGGATTTCCTCCACTTCGGGATAGGACCTTGATAGTTATGTTCATCTGGGGACCGATCATTGAGAACCTTTGTGGAAACAACCATCTCCAGTGGTAGCAGTGGAAGACCACATTTTGTGGCAAACCCATTCGCACCCGAGGGTCCAGTAGGGACTCGCATAGGATGGCCTGGTTCTCTTATAGGAACTCAGTCAAAGCATCTGGTCGTATGACATTAGTACTGTATCCTACGGGCTGAATGTACTATTGTTTCTTGATTTCAGCGCTTGAAGCTAGGGACTTATAAGGGATGCTTGTTTTTCCCGGACTCAGCTGAGGCCTCCCTGCGTAGTACATAATACCTAACCGATTCCCTAATTTGGTCATGAGCCATTTCTCGGAAATGGTGAAAGTATTATTGCTATTCGGCTTTGAGAATCCGTGATTATTTACCCGGAGCACACCTGTGAGATTGGGAATGGGTTTACAGGTTTGCAGGAACCCTTGACCTCGTCATACCCTTGTTACCAGTACAGTTTCATGTTCTGATACAGTTACTTTGGTTCCGAAGTTCTTGGGTTTCTCTGGTCTTTGATTGGGAGTATCTGAGCTTATCTGAGTGTTTATGGGCTGATATCCAGAGGATTTGGGGTTTATGATCATGTGGCCTTGATATCCAGATTCCAGACAGTCCCAGATGATCATATGTCTTTGCATTTGCATCTGCATTGCATCATTTCATCATTAATCATGTTTTGTTTTCATTCACAGGTTCATATCTTTGCTTCCGGTTCCGGTATCCTCTTTAGAGATGGAAGATCCTCGCAAGCAGAATATTCACTTTAAGTTCTTTGACACCAAGGTTGGCCTTTTGAAGAAGATGGTAAAGCTGATTACACCCAACCATGTGGAGAGATTCAGGAAGGCTTATGGGAGTATTCTGGATGTGGTGGTAGAGTTAGATCCTTCTGAGAGAAGTACCATTCATACCCTGCTTCAGTATTATGATCCTCAGCTCCGTTGTTTCACTTTTCCTGATTTTCAGTTAGGCCCTTTGCTGGAGGAGTATGCTCTGATCATGGGGGTGCCTGTTCGAGACCAGATTCCTTTCAATGCTGAGATGAGTAGACCTGCACCTGAGGCTATTGCTAAGGCTCTTTATTTGAGCACTTCTGCTGTGAATTCTTTGACCATCATTAAGGGAGGTTCACCTGGATTTTCTTTAGAGGCTCTGGTAAAGAAGGTGGAAGAGTTGGCTCTTGAGGAAGAATGGGATGCTGTCTGTGCTATCTTGGCTCTTTCTATCTATGGCATTATATTGTTTGTTAATATGGAGAAGTTCATAGATATGAACTCCATACATCTCTTTTTGCTGAAGAATCTTGTGCCCACATTGCTCGGAGATATGTATTACTCAGTGCACTATAAGACTGAGAAGAAGAGGGGAGGTTTGGTTCGTTGTTGCACTCCTTTATTTCATATGTGGTTCATGAGGCATCTGCCTAGTACTGGAGTGTTTAGTGACCACACCTTGGTATGGGCTCAGAAGCTGGAAAAGTTGCTTGCCAAGGATGTCAGGTAGATTACTCAAAGGCTGCAGGGTGCACGTTTCATCACTAGATGTGGGAGTTATTTTAGTGTACCTTTATTGGGAGTAACTGGAGGGATCAATTATAATTCAATCCTGTTAAGAAGACAATTTGGATATGCCTTGAGAGAGGTACCAGAAGAATTGAAGTTGACCCCTATTTTCTACTTCCCAGTAAAGGACAATATGCCCTTAGTAAGGAAGGTTGTTAGAGCTTGGAAGTGAATTAAGGGAGAAGGGATAGCTAGCTTTGGAAAGTGCAATAATCAGACATTCCCAGAGTATGAAGCTTGGTTGAAAGACAGAGCCAGAAGAGTTTTGCTGCCATTCTCATCACCAGTTCCTCCAGTTGCTGAGCCCACTGATACTGTGTCTTTAGAGGAGTTCAAGAAGTTGGAAGCCCAGTTGCATGCAGTTAGAGTTGAAAATACTGAGATGGTAAGCCTGTACCATCATGCCAACAGGGCCAAGATTGAAGCTGAAGAGAAGTTGCTGAAGATGCAGACTACCTTGGTGGCTAAGGAGAAGGACTTTGCTGGCAGAGAAGCACACTTCTACAGGTTGGGAATGATGGAAGCCAAAAGAGAAGCTGAACGCAAGAAGAATTCAAAGACCCTCAAAGATGCTCGTTGTCGCTCCCACCAAATGAGGCTAGGTCAAATGGGGTACAGATGCGAACGGTCGGCGAAAGGAGAGGGAATGAATAGAGTCGCCAGCTAGGCATTTTTATCCCGAAGGAAAGGTAATGCTGCATAAACCTAAGAAAAGATGGATAAGACGGTTGCAAACCAGAGAAACTGAGAAAGGGGGTTGGTTACAACCTGAGAAGGTATTAGCACCCAGATTGTCCGCCGTACTCGACGGGATCCACGCTTAAAAGATTTGTGTTTTAAAGGGGTAGTGTTAGTGTAATTTGGGTATCAAAGCTGGAAAGAATGCAAGTGTCAGTGCAAAAGAAATGTGAAGTGTATAAGAGAAGTGTCAGTGCAAGGACAAGAGTGAAATGCTCAAGACTAATGAGGCTTAAATAATAAAGCTGGAAGGAGGGGGGATATACAGAGACTTTTGTTCGATAACTGTTAAGTTATGCCTACGTATCCTCTCGTGCAATGAGGAAGTCAGAACACCGTAGTTCGACTCAAAGAGACTGAAAGATAAATTGACTTTGTGAACTGCTTACTTGCCTATGCTCAAGTGTATGACCTGTCTGGCTCAGGTGCAAACTGTCTTGCATTAGACGGAAGAAGTAAGTTCTCGTTTGTGAGTGAATGAGGTGAGAAAAGAATCCCGTAGGAGACGATTATTGTTTGTTTTTGGTGTTTTCAGTCTTTTATTGCTTTTTGAATGTGTCATAAGAAAATGAGCTTAAGCCTAAACCAAGGGTTAGTAAACTCATCACATCCTCCCTCTGATTAGGGGTAATGAGAATACCTTAAGTGTGAAGTAAGCACCTGACACTTAATCACCATGATGTAGGATTAAGATCATTAACCTACTTGTGATTATTTAAATGTTTTTGGAGTTTTTGTTTAGTGTTAAGTAATGAGTTTAAGCCATAATCAAAGATTTAATGGACTCATTACACCATCCTAATAGAAGGATAATAGATGAGAACATTTAAGCTGAGGAAGGCTCCTCAACTTAATCCATGATTAGGAATTAACCTCATGACAAAACAAAGCCTTTATTAAATGGATTTTAATTAATGAAAAGATGAAGAAGTGATTTTTATGGTTTGTAAGACAACTTGAGGGGGACTTGTCCATTAACACTAGGGTTAGTCCTTCTTGACCAATTAAGGAAGAATTAGAACCCTAATGCAAGGCCCAAGTTACAAGCTTGATGTCTTAGTGATTTATTAGATGGATTGATTAAAGGAGTTAAAGACATTAAGGGTTTAACACTTAGGATTAAAGTTATACACTCCATCCTAATAGAAGGATGCAGGCATAAGCTTAATCACAAAGCCTTAAAACCTTTAGGGTTTAGTCCTTGATTATGAGATGAGAAGAGAAGACTCAAAGATGACACAAAGGTAAAAGCTAAATGGGGGACTAATCAAACCCTAATTATTATCATACTTGGAGATCCTAGGGTTAGTGAGGCTTAAGAGAGAAAGAATCTTCAAAGAGCCACCAAGGAGAGAAGCAGATGAAAGGAGAAAGAAACAGAGAGAAGCAAGACAACTTGCTTCACTTAAGAAGACAAGTTGCTTGAATGAAGAAAGTGGGAAAGAGCATGAATGAGCAAGCTCACTCTAAGGCAAATACAAAATGCAGAAATGATGCATAAGAGGGATGAGAAGAGATTGTGAGAAGTGAAGGCAAATTCACTTCTCAAAACAACTTACCACCTGAAAAGTTAGCAAAGGAAATGAAATGCAATGAAAATGAGATGAAATGCCATGATGCAAGGCAAAGTCAGAAGCATAAACATGATTTCAATGATGCTAAGAGATGATGCAAACACATGTCAAGAATTGTGGATGATCATACAAGGATGAGGATGCAAATGAAGCATGCTTTGAACCATAAAAGTTCATGAAAGTTTATAAAATGTTATGAATGCATAACATGGCAAATGAAAGATGCAATGGTCAAACCTGATTCTAATATGTCCTAAGATGCATTACATGTCATAAGGATGCACAAAATGTCATGGCAAGTTCATGTATGCAAGCAAATGAGAAATGGATGCAAAGGAAGGCAAGAATTAGGGTTTACATACAATATGCAATGCAAAATTCAAAATCAGAAGCAAATGAAAAAATAAAAAATTGAAAATGGGATCAAGGGAACCCGGTCCCTACACAAGTTCCCTGCCCAAAGGAGGGGACCGAAGTCTTAACTTAATGGGAGTTATGATTTTCTCAAGTTGGCTAGGGTTTCAAGGCACTTCAAAAGGAAAAATGCTCATCAAATTGAAAAAGAAAGATAAATTCAAACCAATTTTAACCTAAAAACTACATGCTATAAAGGATGCAATGCAAGAAGAACCATCATCAAACTCTTCATGGTTAGGCATAATGGATTTTTCTAAGTTTGGACCAAAATATTGCCTTTAAACAACTTTAATTCCAATGAAAATTGTCAAAATACATCAAGGACCAAAAAGAAATTTGTTTTGAGGGTTTGATAATGTTTCTAAATGTTTTAAAATGCAATGTGAATTTTTTTGTGATTTTTAAATACCTAAATGTATTTTTAATTAATTAATTTCCATTAACTAATTAAAAATAAACATTTAAATGATTTAAAAATAATTTTTAATGCAAAAAATAAAAATAAAAATATTTTTGGGTTCTGAAGATTAATAAAAGGTTTGACAAAAAAAATTCAGAATTTTTTAATATGATTTGCTATTTTTTAAAATTCGTGCCAATTAAATACAAAACAACTAAAATAAAAATGAAATTAAAAGAAAAAAGAGAAAGTCAACTAATCTGAAGGCCCAAATTCAAACTCAAGGGGGCGGGAATTGACTACACGCGCGAACGAACGGCTGACATTCAAACTTCCCTAATTATGATTAAGCCCTAATCCTGAACTCTAATCACTTTCAGATGACCAGAACAGTGTTCCGGTCATCTTCTCCGGCCAGCCAAAACTCCTATCTCACTCAATACGCATCAAAACTTCATCAAAATCTCCAGAATCAATCCTTAAACATCACTGAATCTAAACCCCACCCCAAAAATCATTTATTTTCCATGAATCAAGAGAATCAAATCAAAACGCATTTCACGGGCAAAGTTTCAGAACAACATAACATTCTCAAAACTCAATCATTTTCAAAAATAAAAGCATCAACATGATCAGGGCAACATGAGGAACAAGTTTATAACCTAAAATCAAGCTTCTAGAAAATTTGTTCTTAAGGTTACCTGAGTTGAAGCTTTCAAAAGTGGCACTGTTTGGCTGCTTCTTTGCTTCAAAACTTCTCCAATGATCTCCCCCAAGTGTTTGTGATGCTTAGCTGGAGTTTTTGTGGCCTCAAAATGAAGATTGCAAAAGCTCAGTTTGTGCAAGGTGAAAATCATATTTCTGATTGTGGGCCTTTTAGAGCTAGGTGATGGTTGAGAAATGATCAGAGGGTTAAGGTGAGTTGTTCTATGGATTTTGTTTGAAGGTTTTAGGCTTGAATGCTTAGTTTCGAATGAAAATGCATAAAGAGGGATCTTTGTGAACTATGGAAATGCTGTGTTTTCAGGCCTGCCTCTTGTGTGTTTTGAGTCTCATTTTGTCCACTTATCAAACTGTGATAGGGCAGAGGGTTGGTGGTGGCACAGTGTGATTGGCATGGCCCCTTTTGCAAAAAGTCAAGTCTATGTGTCCTTTGAGGTATGGGCTGTTTCAGGGCTAGAACAAAAGCATGTCTGCTGCAGCTTGATTCAAGGATGACCATGGAAATGAGATTGAGGCCAATTAGCAAGTTTGTGAGAAGTTGTGGGAGGTTTTGCAAATTTCACTAAGTTTGGCCCTTTTGAAGTTTCTTAATGTTCAAGGCATGAAAATGAGTAATTCTTTGGTGCATTCTGAATTTTAGGTCATGAATTATGTTTGTGTAATGCTTAGAAGTTGATTTGAAGTCACAATTGGCCTTGGCATGTGAATTTGCAAGTTTCCCTCTTTGGTGCCAAAGTGAAAAATAAGTGATTTTTCCCAACTTTGACAAGCCATAACTTTTGATTCAAAATGAATTAGAATGAGTTCTTGTACTTTTTGAAAAGGGGATGATCCAATCTACAAATTTCATGACCAAATTTTTCTCATTTGAAGCATTTTTGAATCAAAAAGAGGAGGTTGAAAAACTTTCCCAAAATGGCAAGTTTCCATTATAAGTCACTTTCCCAAAAAGGAAACTTTGCAAATGGCTTGAAATTCTTCAATTTTGTGAACTTATAACTTCTTCTAAGATCAAATAAAGATCATACACATTCAAAATGATGGAGAAACCCCTTTGGTTGGGTCATTGCGGGCCTCAGATGCCCTGATTTTGCACTGACTTGCTCAAGAAGTCATCTCATGATCAGATGCCTTCCCCATTGAATTTCTTCATGAAAATTGATATGCATGATCCTCATAACATATAGAGACCAATAGAAACAAGAATGATCAAAAAAATTGGAGTTATGGCCTCTGAAACCAAAACCCTAATTTCAGGTCATCTGTGCAGTTAAACCTGGCTCTGCTTCCATGCCTTCATCAGTTCTTGTGATTCTTTGACTTTCTTAACCTTATGAGGATATAATATGATGCTTGAACATGTATGGACCCTCTTGAGATGATTGAATACCTTTGGAGTGGCTCAAATGGCTCAGGGATGGCTCAGATCACAAACCCTATATGCAGATGGCTTTGAATCAATGCAGTGAATCAACAATGTAGTATGAGATGCTATGATTGAATTTATGCAATATGAAAAGAGTCACAAGCCATGGTGTGAATGGGTGAGGGAAAATTTGGGGTGTTTACAGCTGCCCCTATTCAAACATGAGTTAGCTGTGCAGGATGTAAGCAACGACTTAACAGGCAAACAAGATAACTTGTGGTTGAATACTAAAGACAGTCCAAAATTTGCATTCACTGAAATGAAGAAGAAAAGGGATATAGATTGTAAAAGAAAATAAAGTATGATTATAAAGTGCGGGCGACGGAGGTCGACCGTCGAGCAGAGGACGACTGCTGGGGATAAAGCAATGACGAGGACGACCGACATGCTGGGGAGATAGAGAGATCATGATGGGGACGGCCATCAAGTAAAGAGATAAGACTTTCTGGGGATTATAGATAAAGTCAATGATGGGGACGACCATCGGGTTAATAAAAATAAATGATGAGGGACGGTCATCAAAGGTGAAGGACGATCACCTAGCAGGGGACGGCTTCTCTGTTGGGGATAAGGATGAGGGACAGTCATCCAAGGTGAAGGATGATCACCTGGCAGGGTACGACTGCTGAAAGTATCACGACATAGGACGAATGTCGGATGAAAAGGTCGACAATGGGGACGGCCATCGGATAAGCATGATGAAGGACGATCATCAAGAGGTGAAGGACGATCACCTAGCAGGGGACGGCTGCTAACAATATCACGACATAGGACGAATGTCGGATAGAAAAGGGTTCTAATGAATAGAGACTCCTCTGGGAATGATGAAGGACGATCATCAAGAGGTGAAGGACGATCACCTGGCAGGGTACGGCTGCCGAAAGGTATCATGACATAGGACGAATGTCAGATAGAAAGGAAATGGTTCAACAAGATTTGCCGGGAACTCTTCTGGGGAAGGGTAGACACAGACGAGTGTCTGAATTCAAGAAGACATAAGTGTTTGACACGGTGTATAGATTAAAAATGCGGACGAGCATCCTTAAGACTATGATACGGACGAGTATCAGTAGAAACAAACGCTTGACGCATGTTCAGAGATGATGATACGGACGAGTATCAACTGGTTAACAAAGAACACGGACAAATGTCGAATCTGAAGGGTTTTAAGTGGTATATACAAGATACAGACGAGTATCTGTATGAGGGACGGGTGAGACATAGACAAGTGTTCAACTTGCTAGGGAGAGTATGACACAGACGGGTGTCAAAAAAAGTGTATTATAAACAAGTATTTGATCTACAAAGTGTTTAGGTAACTATGTTGGGGGAGGTGACACGGACGAGTGTCAAAAGAGAAAGTGTAGATATATGTACACAGGTGTTGGTGAGTGCAAAGGGGCTGCTTTGGCTTTCTGCTGGGGGTATGACACAGACGAGTGTCAAGAAGCATCTGTAATGTATAAGCATCTGTTTGCTCGGGCGACTTTACTGGGGAATGATGACACAGACGAGTGCCAAAGGGAGCATGTATCTGTATTTGTGAGTAAAGGAAATGCTTTAATATTATGTCGGGGAGTTTGAGAAGTATTTTGTATATTGTCGATGGAACGTCAGTATTTACAAGTGTTTGGTTCGACACATGGCTTAAGATTATGCAATATGTTTGATTTTTGCCGTAATGCTCCGTATTAAACGGAATGCTACGCTCTGTGGGGAAAAATATGATGCGAATGCTATGATTATGCAAAGATACCGATCCGGGATTCGGATCCTGTTGCTGAGGAGATCTCTGGCTGATCTACTTGAAGTGGATATCCCAGCTGGGGATGAGATCATTGGTAGATCTGACACATATGACTCTGCTTGGGGAAATAGATCACTGATAGACCTATCTCGGTAATGAGGGACCCAGCTGGGGTTTGTGGCAGCTTTCGTCACTCTGTTGTGAGATCTTCAAGCGTTGCTCTTCTGGATAGAGGCTGAAACTATGCGGGGAGGTGGTTCCCTGTCTTTGCACTTGGCTGAGGGGGAATGATGACTGGCAACTCAGCTGGGGAGAAAGCAACCTTGTGTTGTTTGGAAGATATGCTGTGGAAATGGTTTGATAGCTTGCTAAGGAGAAGCATTCATGCCCCATGTTGTGCTTCAAGTACCTACAATCCTGTGATGACAAAGAAGCGTACAAGTATCTCGAGGTATCCCTTACCGGATTCTATCATAAGAATTTTGACACTCCCGAGAGTTAATATATTTCCTGCAAGCATGTAGTTTAGGAAAGACGCATCTGTATTTATGCAATCAACATATTAATGACATCAGACATTTTGCAAATAAAATAGTATGAGACAGTGTGTGACCGAAAATCTGATTTTATTAATTTGTGTGCCCTGAATTGGCAAGATACAGTCATAGAAACAAATCCCCTAAAATGAGGAGATTGTTACAAATTGAGAAGATGCTGGCAATGTTGATGACGCTTCGAGGAGCTTCCCTTTTGCTATGACTCGTATGACTTTTGACGTTCTTCTCATCTTGCTTTCTGAAGAAGACTGATTCTGACCGATGCTCGAACCTTTCGGAGCTTACCATGTTGTAAGTGATACAGATGAATTCAGAATGCAGTTGTTCGCTTATTCCCTTATTTTGCGTGGATCTCCCTTTCGGGTTTTCAATCAACCGGGATACCCATTTTTGCCTGAGTTGTCCAATGCGGCTTTTCAACTCAGCGGGTGTACATTTTTTCATTTTATTTTCCCTTATTTTTGCCCGAGTCTTTTTATTCTGTTTTTGACTCGCCGGGATGCCCTATTTTTGCCTGGACTTACATTCTGTTTTTATGTCCAGCGGGTCATTTTATGCGAAGTATTTTTTAACTGCATCTGAATTTACAGGGGACAGGAAGTCTTCACCATCCATAGTACTGAGCATCAGTGCTCCACCGGAGAAAACTTTCTTTACTATGAACGGACCATCATAATTCAGAGTCCACTTGCCCCTGTGGTCTGTATGAGGAGGAAGGAGTCTTTTCAGCACAAGATCTCCTACTTGGTATTCTCGGAGCCTGACTTTCTGATCGAAGGCTTTCTTCATTCTTTTCTGATATAGCTGCCCATGACAAATTGCAGCCAATCTCTTTTCTTCGATCAGATTCAGTTGTTCGTATCGGGATCGGACCCACTCTGCTTCATTTAGCTTAACATCCATTAGTACCCGCAAGGAGGGTAATTCAACTTCAACAGGTAGGACTGCCTCCATACCATACACAAGCTGATATGGTGTTGCCCCAGTGGAGGTTCTGATTGACGTTCGGTACCCATGCAAAGCAAATGGTAGCATTTCATGCCAATCTTTGTAGGTAACCACCATCTTTTGTACAATCTTCTTGATATTCTTATTAGCTGCCTCAACAACGCCATTCATCTTTGGCATGTAAGGAGAAGAATTGTGGTGTTGGATCTTGAAGTCCCGACACAGTTCTGCCATCATTTTGTTGTTCAAATTGGAACCATTGTCAGTAATGATTCGCTCGGGCACTCCATACCGACAGATGATATCTCCCTTCAGAAATCGGGCTACCACTTGCCTTGTGACATTTGCATACGAGGCTGCCTCAACCCACATGGTGAAATAATCAATGGCTACCAGGATGAATCTGTGGCCATTTGAAGCAGTCGGTTCAATCTTGCCAATCATATCAATGCCCCACATGGCAAAGGGCCAGGGTGAAGACATCATATTTAGAGGATTTGGAGGCACATGCACTTTATCTGCATAAATCTGGCATTTATGGCATTTCCTGGCATAAGCACAACAGTCTGCATCTATTGTGATCCAATAATAGCCTGATCTTAACAACCTTTTAGCCATAGCATGCCCTCCAGCATGGGTACCAAAGGATCCTTCGTGCACTTCGTGCATCAACAAGTCTGCTTCTGCCCTATCAACGCATCTGAGAAGTACCATATCAAAGTTTCTCTTGTACAGGGAACCATCAGTGTTCAGGAAGAAACTACCAGCTAGCCTTCTTAATGCCTTCTTATCATTGGAAGATGCCCCAGGTGGGTATGTTTGATCCTCCAAGAAGAACTTAATGTCATGGAACCAAGGCTTATCATCTTTAACAACATCTGCTGAGAACACATATGCTGGTCAGTCAAGTCTGGACACTGAAATTCGAGGCACAAAGTTGGCAGCTTGAACTTTGATCATAGATGAAATGGTAGCCAGAGCATCTGCAAACTGATTTTCATCTCGAGGGATATACTCAAGTTTGACTGTTGTGAAGAAAGTCAATAACCTCCTTGTATAATCCTGATAAGGTATCAAATGATCTTGGTGCGTGTACCATTTGCCGTTGGTTTGATTAATTACCAGAGTTGAATCTCCGAACACAGTCAAAGTCTTGATCCTGAGGTCAATAGCTTCCACAAGACCCATAATACAAGCTTCGTATTCAGCTTCGTTGTTAGTGCAAATAAAGGTGAGTTTTGCCGAGAAAGGCATGTGAACTCCCTTAGGTGTAATGAGTTCTGCACCAACACCACGACCATTCATATTAACAGCCCCATCAAACATCATAGTCCATTCTTCCTCTGGGTCAGGCCCTTCAGTGTGAACAGGCTCTTCATGATCTTTTGCTTTTATGAACATGATGTCTTCATCAGGGAAGTCAAATCTCATAGGCTGGTAATCATCAATGGGCTGCTCAGCAAGATAATCAGACAATACACTGCCTTTGATGGTCTTTTGGGATGTGTACTGAATGTCATATTCCGTGAGGATCATTTTCCATCTTGCAACTCGTCCGGTAAGTGCTGGCTTCTCAAAAATGTACTTAACTAGGTCCATCTTAGAGATCAATAAAGTAGTGTGAGTTAACATATACTGTCTCAGTCGGCGAGCAGCCCACGCTAAAGCACAGCAAGTTTTCTCGAGCAGTGAATAACGTTGTTCATAGTCGGTAAACCTTTTGCTCAGGTAGTATATTGCATACTCTTTTCGACCAGACTCGTCATGCTGGCCCAACACACACCCCATTGACTCTTCTAATACTGTCAAGTACATGATTAGAGGTCTTCCTTCAACTGGAGGCATAAGGATTGGAGGCTCTTGTAAGTATTCCTTGATTTTGTCAAAATCGCTCTGGCAGTCTTCATTCCACCTGACCGTTTGTTCTTTTCTTAACAGCTTGAACAGAGGCTCACAGGTTGCTGTAAGGTGAGATATGAACCTTGAAATGTAGTTCAATCTACCTAGAAACCCCCGAACTTCTTTTTCTGACTTCGGTGCAGGCATTTCTTGAATGGCTTTGACTTTATCAGGGTCAACTTCAATCCCTTTCTCACTTACAATAAATCCCAGCAGCTTACCAGATCGCACCCCGAATGTGCACTTGTTGGGGTTTAACTTCAGTTGGTACTTCCTCAGACGCTTGAATAGCTTCAACAGATTTACCAGGTGGTCTTCTTCTGTGAGGGGCTTGGCAATCATGTCATCCACATAATATTCAATTTCTTTGTGGATCATGTCATGGAATAATGTTACCATAGCCCGTTGATAAGTGGCACCAGCATTCTTCAGTCCGAATGGCATCACCTTATAACAGAATGTGCCCCAGAGTGTGATGAAAGTTGTTTTCTCCATGTCTTCAGGTGACATCTTGATCTGATTATATCCTGAAAATCCATCCATGAAGGAGAATACCAAGAACTGAGCCGTATTATCAACCAATACATCAATGTGAGGTAAAGGGAAGTCGTCTTTCGGGCTGGCTCTGTTCAGATCCCGGTAATCCACACACATTCTCATCTTGCCATCTTTCTTAGGAACAGGTACAATATTAGCAACCCACGGCGGATAGCTAGTCACAGCAAGGAAACCGGAGTCCCACTTCTTTTGTACCTCTTCTTTTATCTTCATTGCCATATCCGGGCGAGTACGACGCAGCTTCTGTTTTACAGGTGGGCAGTCATCTTTCAGCGGTAGCTTGTGCATGACAATATCGGTGTCCAACCCTGGCATATCCTGATAAGACCAAGCAAAAACATCCACATATTCCCGGGGCATGTCAATCAGTTGGTCTTTTACTGAATCTTGCAGGCAGGCCCCGATCTTAACTTCTTTCACGTCTTCTTCCGTACCAAGATTAACCATTTCGATCTCCTCCTGATGAGGAGTGATAACCTTCTCCTCTTGTCTCAACAACCTGGCTAGCTCTTCAGGTAGCTCATAATCTTCTTCAACCCCTTCATCAGCTTGATTGATTGGATTGTCAAAGTCATACAAAGTCATAGCAGTGTTGTCGGTGCAGTATGGAGGGCACTCTCTACAAGGGTTTAGATTGGTTTATTTTAGTGATCAATTTTATCTTATTTAGAAAAAGTGAAAATGAAGTTATTTTATTCTGAAAAACATTGCCATTTTACTTTTGTACAAAAAGAAAAATGAAGAACAGTGAGCGGAAAAGAAAAAGACTCATTTGCAAAAGACGTCCTGATATTCATTAATTGATCTTTGCACAAAATACTAGATGGCCCGATTACAAAATGAGTCTTGACATCTTGGGCAAGATGCAAGACTTGATGCATTCTTTAAAATACAGGAAATAATAATTACTCTGCAGGAGTAACTCTTATAATTTCCTGGGAAGACCAGTTAAGGACTTGGCTCCCCGGGATCCTTGGACGTATCCAGCTCTCCAGGTTGCGGTCGCTTTCCTCCTCGTCTTCCAAATTGTTCACAGCATCCGGGGTGAGCATTCCCCCGCTGACAAACTTAGGCTCCTTAGCAGCCTCTGGTTGATCTTGTTGAGTTGGTCTGTAACCCAACCCAAATCTGTCTTCTTTCTTTTCCACGGGCAACAGCTTGCCCCAGCCTTGGGCGGTACCTTCCTCAACAACCTTTCGGGCTTGCTGGTACGATGTTATGGAAGTTCCCAGTACATCAGATGCTTCATTAATGTTCAAGGCCTCGAACCCTTGGCTCATGGTTTCATGGATCTCCCCGTCCATTTCTATGTACTTATACATATCCAGATGGCTAACAAAGATGTCTTCCTCCCCATAGATGGTGATGATCTGGCCTTCCCACTCGAATTTCAACTTCTGGTGAAGGGTAGACGTAACAGCGCCAGCGGCATGGATCCAGGGTCTACCCAACAGACAGCTGTAGGCCGGCTGAATGTCCATCACAAAGAAGGTAGTTTTGAAGGTCTACGGGCCAATCATCACAGACAGATCAATCTCCCCAAGCACTGATCTTTTAGAGCCATCAAATGCTCTCACCACCAAATTACTCGGACGCAATGCCAAGCCATCATACTCCAGCTTCACTAAGGCCTTCTTTGGTAGAACATTGAGTGATGACCCAGTGTCCACCAGTACATGAGATAGAACAGCACCCTTGCATTCCAAGGTGATATGCAAAGCCTTATTATGGTTGCGTCCCTCTGTTGTTAAGTCAGCATTGGTAAAGCCCAGTCCATGACTGGTGTTGACATTTGCAACCACGGTTTCTAGCTGATTAACGGTAATCTCCTCTGGCACGTATGCTGCGTGCAGGACCTTTAACAATGCGTTTCTGTGAGCTTCGGAACACATCAACAGTGATAATATGGAGATTTTTGAGGGAGTTTGGTGAAGATGATCCACCACCTTGTAATCACTCCTTTTTATGATTCTCATGAACTCGTCTACATCTTGTTCAAAAGATGTCTTCTGAGTTTCTTTGACAGTTGGCTCTTCAGGTACCACACTCTTTCCTTTTGCTTTGGCAGCAGCTTTTGCTTCAACATTAGGTCTTTGGGTTTGCGAGGCAAAAAGGAGTCCGCTTCTGGTGAAGCCTCCGCCTCCCCCAACATTATCAACTTGTAGAGAAGAGGTTGATGAATCCAGAGTGATTTTCTCCCCATTGCAGTAGAGATCAGAGCCATAATGCCAAGGTATGGCATTACTGCTTTCATAAGGAACGGGTCCAGGTACCGTAATGGTGACTGGACTGACTGCTGCGGAGGAGGGTACTGAAATGGTGTGCGGATCGTAGTAAATTGTGACTGGTGACCTGGCAGGAGGCGCCACTGTTTGTTGTTGGAAATTGCTGTTGGGAGGAACATTTGATGGGTCATAGTAGATTGTGACTGTCGAGACATCTTCATTAATCTTTGCTGGCGTTGTAGAAGATTCTGCTAATAAAATGGATGCTGTTGTTGTAGAAGAAATGGTTGTTGAAATTTGACTTGTTGAAGTGATGTACGGAGTAACTGCTGATGATATTGATGAATCGGTAGGAATGATTGTTGTTGCTGTTGTAGAAGAATCGGGAATTGTTGTTAAAGGAATTGCTGGATTTGTAGGCGCCGTTGTTGAGATCTGAAGGATACCATCCTTAATAAGACCATCTATGCCACTTCTCAAATTTTCACACCCGTTGACTGCAATGTTGCAATACCCACAACCGAATTCACACCCGGGAAACACTTGGCACTCTAAAAGCTGAGCTTTAATTTCGACCAAAGGTGTTCGAATTTGTGCAACATTGGTGATCAAGGTAGATGGTTTGTCTTCCTCAATGGCATTAATCCTCGGCCCGCCATGATTAGGCATAGGATTTTTGTTGACATTTGGAGGAGGTGCAAAGTTGAGGGCTTTAGAATCCACCAGATCTTGGACTTTCATTTGTAAGGCCCTGCATTTTTCAGTATTGTGACCAGGTGCATTGGAGTGGAAAGCACACCTGGCATTGACATCATAATTCCTTGGGAGATTTAGGGGATCTGGTGGTGCTAACGTCCTTAACTCAACTAAGTTAAGCTTCAGGAGTTGTGACAATAAGGCGGCATAGGGAATAGGGATAGGGTCAATCACCCTGTTTGCCTGTGATGGTCTTTGTTGGAAGGGTCGTTGTTGTTGATTGCTATTGTTGTTGTTGTAGGTTCTCTGTTGCGGATACTGAACTTGCTGTTGATAATGTGGTTGTTGTTGTTGTTGATATGTTGATTGTTGAGGAATCGGAGCTGGAATGGTAACAACTGCTACTGATCTGTGGACATACTAAGGTCTGCCCCTGCTGGCATGAATGGCATTTGTCTCACCGGCTCTTCGGGGTCCCACAAAAGGCTTCCTGGGATTACTAGATGAACTTGCACCACTATCAGAAATTTTTCCCATTTTTAAAAGACTTTCAATTCTTTCGCCAGCTATGACGACATCAGCAAAGTTGGTAGAAGAAAAGGCAGCCAGTCTATCAATATATGTTCCCTGCAAAGTATTCATGAACATGTCAGCCATCTCCCTTTCTGACATGGGTGGTTGGACAGCAGCAACAAGCTGTCTCCACCTTTGGGCATATTCTCTGAAGCTTTCTCTGGAAGATTGAGACATTCCCATTAGGAGGGTCCTGTTGGGAGCCATGTCCAGATTGTATTGATACTGCCTGATGAAGGCTTCAGCCAAGTCCTTCCAGCATCTAACAGTAGCTCTGATCAAGTGTGAATACCACTCCCTTGAAGCCCTAGTCAGACTGTCTTCAAAGTAGAACATCCACAGCTTCTCATCCATGGTATATGCTTTAAGTCTTCCCAGGAAAGACTGCAGGTGAGTTCGTGGACAGGAGGTTCCATTGTATTTCTCAAAGTACGGGGGTTTGAATTTGTGGGGAATTCTCACCCCATCCACTAACCCCATATCCATTACATCGAAGCCCAAGGAGTTCTGAGACTCCAAAGATCTCAACTTCTCAGCAATTTCATCTAACCTCCTATCATAGACTTCGTCTCCAGCTCCCATAACAGTGAATTGCTCTTCTTGGGGATCCTCTTGCAAGATTCTCCCCCCAACAGTATTTCCTTGCACATTTCCCGGGATGTTGACTTCCGGATCTAGATGAGGTCCAAATACAGGTGGATTAACATGAGGCTGGCCCCGCTCATTATTGCTAGTTCCTCCAGTTCCAGGATGAGGTTCCTCGGGAGTTTGTCTTTCCACCAATCCCCTTAACCTCTCCTGACTCTGGGCCAAGCCAGTCATCACAGCCATGAATTGAGTCATTTGATTTCTCATCTCCACTCTTTCATTAGCCATCTGATTTCTGACCTCAGTCAGATCCTGCTGTACTTGCTCCATTTGGATACCAGGAAGGTTGTTGCGAGTAGGGTACCGGTGCGTGCGGTTGACAGGGAACACTCAGCGACGAGCAATATTTCCTGAAGTCATAGCAAAGTTAGAAACAGAGATAATAACAAAACCTACAAAACAAAACAAAAGTTAGTATGCAATGCAGTATGCTTATTTGTTTTCCAAGGTATCCGACTTGGATCTTGGTTTTGACCTTTCCAGACCTCGAAGAAGATGCTTTGATGTCGTTGAGAAAAGAAACCCCAAAGGGAAACAAACTAAAATATTTTACAAATGGTGAATCATACATAGTCTATTTTACAACACATGCCCCTGAAGGGTCAAAATACAACACAAAGAAAAGTACATCAAATGGAAATGAACAACAAGCAAAGAAGTCAAACATCCAATCCAAACTCATCCTCCTTAACCTCCTTCAGGAGTGCCTCAGTCACTGGACCAGCTGGATGCTCTGTAATGGTCCTAATGAGGAGGTTCCTGGTGGCAACGGTAGTGGTCAGCTTCTTGTGCCTGTCCTGGTCCTTTGACCTCTTCAATCCATCCCTAAGCTTCAACTCTGAAATCTCCTTCTGGGCTGCCAGCAAAGCTTCCTGCTGCTTCTTTTCATTGGCCTCTAACTGTTCAATCTTGGCTTGAATTCTCTGATCTTCTTGTGTCCGGGCTTCAGTGATCCTGACCCACCTAGCCTGACTTTCTTGCAAATAGAGCTCAGTCCTAGCCTTCTGAATCTTGGCCTCTTTACAAGCATTCTTCAATATTTGCTCCCCAGCTCTTACTTTCCTGATGTAGTCCTCCGTTTTCTCAATTTTGGCAAGATGCTCCACCCTAAGCTTCTTCAGCCTCTCAATGTCCAAACGACCATCACTCCTTTCCCAAAGGGTCTTCTTCAGAGCTTGAGACAGATTCTCATTCCTCTCCTTCAGCTTCTCAAATTCTTCTAGGCTGACAGTTGCTGTAGGTTGTGTTGTAGATGGTCCAGGTATATCCTCAATGGTGAAAGGAATTCCAGTAATTTGAGCTCTAGTACCGGACCAGTCATAGTACTGAGCTGAAGCAACATTATTACACCTTCCAAGAATAGCCATCCCTTTTGTCTGGATGTTGTCCCAAGCCCAGGATGCTTGTCTGACAACAGCTGAATTAGGTTTCACTTCACAATACAGGGTCTCAGCTAAATCTTGCACTCTAGGAGGGTGAACCAAAGCATAGCCCAGTTGTCTCTTAAACAGCAAAGGATTGTAGTTGATGCAACCCTTTACTCCTATTAGAGGTACATTTGGGTATTGTCCACAGCTGGTGATGATGTCTTTGCCCTTGGTGCTCTGGGTGCACCATCTGATATCATCTGAAGTCAAAGCAATGAGCCTCTTGGCCCAATTCTTTTGTTGGTGAGGGTTCAAGAAGGCATCTGATTTGGGTAAGTGTCTGAGCAGCCAGGTGTGAAACAAAGGAGCACAGCATCTCACCAACTTCCCCCTTTGTTTCTCATTCCTCTGATGGATGGAGTAATAGAAATCTCCCAGCAATGTGGGTACTGGGTTCCTCAGGAGGAAAAGATGAATAGCATTCTTACTGACAAATTTGGGCTCATCTGCAAACAGTATAATCCCGTATATGCTGAGGGCTAACAGTGCACAAACTGCCCTCCATTCTCCTAATGAAACCTTCAGGATGGCCTGAGAAATCAAGAAGTCTAAGTGCAAACCAGAGATTCCAGCTTTTGTTGTCATGCTTTGCTCAATCAAGGCAGGCTCCAGGTACAGTGCTTTTGCTAATTATCCATTGCTGGGAAAAGTCATCTCTGGGTTGAAAGGGAGTCCACCCCTTATAGGTATTCCAATCAATGAGGAAAACTCTTCCAGTAAAGGCCCTAACTGAAAGTCTGAAAATGTGAAGCATCTCAAAGGAGGGTCATAAAACTGCAAGCATGTGTGGATCATGCTCCTCTGAGAAAGGTCAAGGTCCATAACCATATCTAGGATACCTCCATAGTGTTCTTTAAACAATGGGATGTGGTCAGGTGTGATAAGTGACTGGACTTGTCTGATGCCAGTCAACACAGGCTCAAAGAAATGGTAGGATATGTTGCTCTTCCTGGGAGTAGTCATGAATGCTGCTGAAGATGATGAAGATAGGTGCTGATGAAGATCAAGACTGATACTGGAGATGAACCACTGATAGGCTGATGCTGGTGATGATGAAGATAGCTGAAGTAGATAACTGATGAAGCAGAGGTCTATGCAAAAGAAGGGGTCAAAACCAAGCCAAATATAATGTGGATACCCTGAAAAACAAATAAACAAATGTTAAATGATGCAAATGATGAGTATGCAAATGATATGCAAAGGTTTGTGATCAAGCTGGATCTGATTATCTGGTCTGGATATAAAGCCCATGTATGTTCAAGAAGTCCAGATGGAGGCTCAGAAATCCAGTAACCAAGATGGGGGACTCAAATAAAGAGTCACAGGTCTAGGGTTAATCACAAGAACTGTCCAAAATGAGGTACTCTTAAACAAAACAAGTACAGGGTATGATGTGGCCAAGGGTACCTGCAAACCTATAAACAGCCCAACCCCCTCACAGGTGGTGTTCTAGAACAAGGATCCTCAGACTTGGATCAGTTATGGGAAGTGTAAACACTTCTAACCTAGAGGTACAGTGTTTACAATAACCATAAAAGATCCTCCTCTAATTCACCTCAGTTTCTGAAGGTCATAATAAAGGTCATCCAGACTTAGCAGGCTTCCTAGATAGCCCTAGCACTACAGGAAATCTGTAGCACAGAGTTCTCAAGAAGAAACCCACATCTGAACCGTGTTTCATATTCCCGCACCAAACCGAAATGGAATGGGAAAGAACATGAACCACTCTAGCCTAGGTGTAACTCAGGTCCCAGGTATAGGACCTTAAACTCTCAATGAAACCCTCACCCACCAAAATAGAAACCAGATCCAGCAATGATAATGACAGTATGAAATATGAAAAACTGTAAAGGAAAGCAATTAAATAAGGTTGTACATAAAGCAATAAATAAAGCACATAAATAAACACAAATAGCACATAACACCCCAGTAAACACAAATCAAACAAGCGCTAGGAGGAACCCACAAAAAGAACCAGAAGCCCTGGTTACAATATAAACCTCCCCAGCAGAGTCGCCAAGTTGTCGCTCCCACCAAATGAGGCTAGGTCAAATGGGGTACAGACGCGAACGGTCGGCGAAAGGAGAGGGAATGAATAGAGTCGCCAGCTAGGCATTTTTATCCCGATGGAAAGGTAATGCTGCATAAACCTAAGAAACGATGGATAAGACGGTTGCGAACCAGAGAAACTGAGAAAGGGGGTTGGTTACAACCTGGGAAGGTATTAGCACCCAGATTGTCCGCCATACTCGACGGGATCCACGCTTAAAAGATTTGTGTTTTAAAGGGTAGTGTCAGTGTAATTTGTGTATCAAAGCTGGAAAGAATGCAAGTGTCAGTGCAAAAGAAATGTGAAGTGTATAAGAGAAGTGTCAGTGCAAGGACAAGAGTGAAATGCTCAAGACTAATGAGGCTTAAATAATAAAGCTGGAAGGAGGGGGGATATACAGAGACTTTTGTTCGATAATTGTTAAGTTATGCCTACGTATCCTCTCGTGCAATGAGGAAGTTAGAACACCGTAGTTCGACTCAAAGAGACTGAAAGATAAATTGACTTTGTGAACTGCTTACTTGCCTATGCTCAAGTGTATGACCTGTCTGGCTCAGGTGCAAACTGTCTTGCATTAGACGGAAGAAGTAAGTTCTCGTTTGTGAGTGAATGAGGTGAGAAAAGAATCCCGTAGGAGACGATTATTGTTTGTTTTTGGTGTTTTCAGTCTTTTATTGCTTTTTGAATGTGTCATAAGAAAATGAGCTTAAGCCTAAACCAAGGGTTAGTAAACTCATCACATCCTCCCTCTGATTAGGGGTAATGAGAATACCTTAAGTGTGAAGTAAGCACCTCACACTTAATCACCATGATGTAGGATTAAGATCATTAACCTACTTGTGATTATTTAAATGTTTTTGGAGTTTTTGTTTAGTGTTAAGTAATGAGTTTAAGCCATAATCAAAGATTTAATGGACTCATTACACCATCCTAATAGAAGGATAATAGATGAGAACATTTAAGCTGAGGAAGGCTCCTCAACTTAATCCATGATTAGGGATTAACCTCATGACAAAACAAAGCCTTTATTAAATGGATTTTAATTAATGATAAGATGAAGAAGTGATTTTTATGGTTTGTAAGACAACTTGAGGGGGACTTGTCCATTAACACTAGGGTTAGTCCTTCTTGACCAATTAAGGAAGAATTAGAACCCTAATGCAAGGCCCAAGTTACAAGCTTGATGTCTTAGTGATTTATTAGATGGATTGATTAAAGGAGTTAAAGACATTAAGGGTTTAACACTTAGGATTAAAGTTATACACTCCATCCTAATAGAAGGATGCAGGCATAAGCTTAATCACAAAGCCTTAAAACCTTTAGGGTTTAGTCCTTGATTATGAGATGAGAAGAGAAGACTCAAAGATGACACAAAGGTAAAAGCTAAATGGGGGACTAATCAAACCCTAATTATTATCATACTTGGAGATCCTAGGGTTAGTGAGGCTTAAGAGAGAAAGAATCTTCAAAGAGCCACCAAGGAGAGAAGCAGATGAAAGGAGAAAGAAACAGAGAGAAGCAAGACAACTTGCTTCACTTAAGAAGACAAGTTGCTTGAAGGAAGAAAGTGGGAAAGAGCATGAATGAGCAAGCTCACTCTAAGGCAAATACAAAATGCAGAAATGATGCATAAGAGGGATGAGAAGAGATTGTGAGAAGTGAAGGCAAATTCACTTCTCAAAACAACTTACCACCTGAAAAGTTAGCAAAGGAAATGAAATGCAATGAAAATGAGATGAAATGCCATGATGCAAGGCAAAGTCAGAAGCATAAACATGATTTCAATGATGCTAAGAGATGATGCAAACACATGTCAAGAATTGTGGATGATCATACAAGGATGAGGATGCAAATGAAGCATGCTTTGAACCATAAAAGTTCATGAAAGTTTATAAAATGTTATGAATGCATAACATGGCAAATGAAAGATGCAATGATCAAACCTGATTCTAATATATCCTAAGATGCATTACATGTCATAAGGATGCACAAAATGTCATGGCAAGTTCATGTATGCAAGCAAATGAGAAATGGATGCAAAGGAAGGCAAGAATTAGGGTTTACATACAATATGCAATGCAAAATTCAAAATCAGAAGCAAATGACAAAATAAAAAATTGAAAATGGGATCAAGGGAACCCTGTCCCTACACAAGTTCACTACCCAAAGGAGGGGACCTAAGTCTAAACCTAATGGGAGTTATGATTTTCTCAAGTTGGCTAGGGTTTCAAGGCACTTCAAAAGGAAAAATGCTCATCAAATTGAAAAAGAAAGATAAATTCAAACCAATTTTACCCTAAAAACTACATGCTATAAAGGATGCAATGCAAGAAGAACCATCATCAAACTCTTCATGGATAGGCAGAATGGATTTTTCTAAGTTTGGACCAAAATATTGCCTTTAAACAACTTTAATTCCAATGAAAATTGTCAAAATACATCAAGGACCAAAAAGAAATTTGTTTTGAGGGTTTGATAATGTTTCTAAATGTTTTAAAATGCAATGTGAATTTTTTTGTGATTTTTAAATACCTAAATGTATTTTTAATTAATTAATTTCCATTAACTAATTAAAAATAAACATTTAAATGATTTAAAAATAATTTTTAATGCAAAAAATAAAAATATTTTTGGGTTCTGAAGATTAATAAAAGGTTTGACAAAAAAAATTCAGAATTTTTTAATATGTTTTGCTATTTTTTAAAATTCGTGCCAATTAAATACAAAACAAATAAAATAAAAATGAAATTAAAAGAAAAAAGAGAAAGTCAACTAATCTGAAGGCCCAAATTCAGACTTAAGGGGGCGGGAATTGACTACGCGCACGAACGAACGGCTGACATTCAAACTTCCCTAATTATGATTAAGCCCTAATCCTGAACCCTAATCACTTTCAGATGACCGGAACAGTGTTCCGGTCATCTTCTCCGGCCAGCCAAAACTCCTATCTCACTCAATACGCATCAAAACTTCATCAAAATCTCCAGAATCAATCCTTAAACATCACTGAATCTAAACCCCACCCCAAAAATCATTTATTTTCCATGAATCAAGAGAATCAAATCAAAACGCATTTCACGGGCAAAGTTTTAGAACAACATAACATTCTCAAAACTCAATCATTTTCAAAAATAAAAGCATCAACATGATCAGGGCAACATGAGGAACAAGTTTATAACCTAAAATCAAGCTTCTGGAAAATTTGTTCTTAAGGTTACCTTAGTTGAAGCTTTCAAAAGTGGCACTGTTTGGCTGCTTCTTTGCTTCAAAACTTCTCCAATGATCTCCCCCAAGTGTTTGTGATGCTTAGCTGGAGTTTTTGTGGCCTCAAAATGAAGATTGCAGAAGCTCAGTTTGTGCAAGGTGAAAATCATATTTCTGATTGTGGGCCTTTTAGAGCTAGGTGATGGTTGAGAAATGATCAGAGGGTTAAGGTGAGTTGTTCTATGGATTTTGTTTGAAGGTTTTAGGCTTGAATGCTCAGTTTCGAATGAAAATGCATAAAGAGGGATCTTTGTGAACTATGGAAATGCTGTGTTTTCAGGCTTGCCTCTTGTGTGTTTTGAGTCTCATTTTGTCCACTTATCAAACTGTGATAGGGCAGAGGGTTGGTGGTGGCACAGTGTGATTGGCATGGCCCCTTTTGCAAAAAGTCAAGTCTATGTGTCCTTTGAGGTATGGGCTGTTTCAGGGCTAGAACAAAAGCATGTCTGCTGCAGCTTGATTCAAGGATGACCATGGAAATGAGATTGAGGCCAATTAGCAAGTTTGTGAGAAGTTGTGTGAGGTTTTGCAAATTTCACTAAGTTTGGCCCTTTTGAAGTTTCTTAATGATCAAGGCATGAAAATGAGTAATTCTTTGGTGCATTATGAATTTTAGGTCATGAATTATGTTTGTGTAATGCTTAGAAGTTGATTTGAAGTCACAATTGGCCTTGGCATGTGAATTTGCAAGTTTCCCTCTTTGGTGCCAAAGTGAAAAATAAGTGATTTTTCCCAACTTTGACAAGCCATAACTTTTGATTCAAAATGAATTAGAATGAGTTCTTGTACTTTTTGAAAAGGGAATGATCCAATCTACAACTTTCATGACCAAAGTTTTCTCATTTGAAGCATTTTTGAATCAAAAAGAGGAGGTTGAAAAACTTTCCCAAAATGGCAAGTTTCCATTATAAGTCACTTTCCCAAAAAGGCAACTTTGCAAATGGCTTGAAATTCTTCAATTTTGTGAACTTATAACTTCTTCTAAGATCAAATAAAGATCATACACATTCAAAATGATGGAGAAACCCCTTTGGTTGGGTCATTGGGGGCCTCAGATGCCCTGATTTTGCACTGACTTGCTCAAGAAGTCGTCTCTTGATAAGATGCCTTCCCCATTGAATTTCTTCATGAAAATTGATATGCATGATCCTCATAACATATAGAGACCAATAGAAACAAGAATGACCAAAAAATTTGGATTTATGGCCTCTGAAACCAAAACCCTAATTTCAGGTCATCTGTGGAGTTAAACCTGGCTCTGCTTCCATGCCTTTATCAGTTCTTGTGATTCTTTGACTTTCTTGACCTTATGAGGATATAATATGATGCTTGAACATGTATGGAACCTCTTGAGATGATTTAAGACCTTTGGAGTGGCTCAAATGGCTCAGGGATGGCTCAGATCACAAACCCTAGATGCAGATGGCTTTGAATCAATGCAGTGAATCAACAATGTAATATGAGATGCTATGATTGAATTTATGCAATATGAAAAGAGTCACAGGCCATGGTGTGAATGGGTGAGGGCAAATTTGGGGTGTTTACACTCGTCAGTTTATTGTCTGGTTGCAGGGACAGAGAGAGCAAGAGCTGAAGAGTTATAAGGAAAAGGAAGAGTTCTTTGAAGTGCAGATGGCCTACAAAAAGGAAGAGGTGGAGCAAGTCCATAAGATTCGCAGAGAGAAGACTCAGCAGCTAGCAGATAGTCCACAAGCCCTCGAAGCAGCACTTAAAGAGATTGAAGACCTCAAGTTGATGGCTGGAGTCAAGAAGGTTAGGTCTGATGTGGGGCTTAGTGAGGGGGGTTCAGGGCCCTCAAGTAGTGGTTTTGCTTCTTAGTTTGTTTTCATTGTATCTGGATTACCTACAGACATGTTGTAGGAGTCCTAGCTGTTTGTTTTTCTTTTGTAAGAACTTGTACCCTACGGGGAATTCTGTTTTATTTGCCTAATAGGCTGATTTATGTTATAATTTGTTCACCATTTCTTGGTGTGCCTGCTGTTATGGTTTGAATGTGGTTTCTCACGAAGGGTTCTGAAAGTCGAGGATCAGTACCCATCTAGTTTTCTTTGCTAAATACCGGAACCGGGGCATGAATGACCTGGGGTTGGAAACATAAACAACTGCATTTCATACATATAACCTGTTTGTTTGTTTTGCAGGTATTGTCTCAGTTGCTAACGTGTTTTGTGTTTCAGGCACTATAGCTCCCCGTAAAGTTCGGGAACAACCAGTAGCACACAGGTATCCAACAAAGATTAACAGAGAGCGAGTCATGGACCAGATGCAAGCGGACTTGGTAGATCTGAGACTGAGAATGGATAACTTTATGACAGTAATGGCAGGCATGGGTCAGAACCAAGAGCGTCTGCGGCAGATGATTGAGAATAATCAACCCAGGAACAACACTACTGCTGTTGATAATCGTACCGGTGCGGGCGCACGTCAGGTTGAAATCCCTATTGCTCAGCCAGGGGTGACAATAATCAATGATGGGTTGAATAATATTCAGATGGATAATCATGACGACCAGTTCACTCTCCTGGACGAAGCTGAAGCTCAAGGAGCTGAGATGAACAAGAGGTTTGAAGAAATGGCAGAGCAAATCAAAGCTATTCAGTCCCAGAGCTCTTTGGGATTTAACATAACAGACTTGGGCTTGGTTCCTGGGGTCAGGATCCCATACAAGTTCAAAGTTCCAACCTTTGAGAAATATAATGGCACTGCATGCCCGAAGACCCATCTTCAATCATTTATTGGGAGAATTGCTACTCATACGGATGATGAAAAACTCTGGATGTATTATTTTCAAGACAGCTTGGTTGGAGCTTTACTGGAATGGTACATGAAGCTCAGCAGAGTCAATATCAAGAGTTGGAAAGATCTAGCTGAAGCCTTTGTGAGACAATATCAATATAATATGGACATGGCTCCGAACCGCACGCAATTGCAGCACATGGCTCAGACGGCTAAGGAAAGTTTCAAAGAGTATGCACAGAGGTGGCGCCAGCTCGCTGCCAGAGTACAACCACCGCTGCTTGAGAATGAAATGGCTGATATGTTTATGGGTACTTTGCAGGGTGTATTTCTTGAAAGACTGACGTCCAGTTCTGCCACTAAATTCAACGACATTGTTATTGCCGGAGAGAGGGTTGAGACCTTGCTGAAGATGGGGAAGATACAAGATCCAAGTGCTAACAGCTCAAATGGAGCGAGGAAAGCTTTCAGTGGACCTCCTAGGAGAAGAGAAGGCGATACAAATGTTGTATTTGGCCGAGGCCGGGGCCGTGGTTATAGAAGACCCTACGAGCATGTGGCAGCTGTCACAATTCCTTCTGCTCCAATACAACAGATGCAACCTCCTCCACAATAACAACAACCCCGTACCAACTATCAGCAGAGACCGTATCAGCCAAGGCAAACTCGCCCGGCTAATAGGGTGATTGAGGCTATCCCTATGACCTATGCTGCTTTGCTGCCAAGACTACTGGATTTGAACCTGATTCAATTGAGAACTTTGGAACCACCACCTCCTGGAGAGCTTCCAGTTGGTTATGATGTTAATGCACGATGCGCTTTTCACTCTGGAGCACCCGGGCACTCGACTGAGAAGTGCAGGGCTTTGCATCACAAGGTTCAGGATCTTGTAGACTCTAAAGCAATCAACTTTGCGCCACCGCCGAATGTTAATTAGAACCCCATGCCGAATCATGGAGGGGCAAGAGTTAATGTTGTTGAGGGTGGTGACAAGTTGAGTCTGGTGTTGAGTATTGATGAAGTGAAGACTCCTTTGAGGGTAGTAAAAGAGAGACTGTTGAATGGTCAAGTGTTTCCTGGCTGCTGTTTTGATTGTGAAGACTGTTTGAATGCTGAGAATGGCTGTGAGAAGCTGAAGATGGGTTTGCAGGGTTTGATTGATGATGGATCCTTGCAGTTCAGTTAAGTTGGTAATGATGAAACTGATGATGTGTCAACCATTACTATTTTCTATGATGAAGCTGACATGCCTGTCAGGAGAGAGCCTGTTACAATCTATGCTCCTCAGATTAGTCCCGTGACTATCACCGTACCTGGGCGTGTTCCGTACACAGACGATAAAGCCATTTCCTGGCATTATGGCTCAGATGTATATGTAGCTGGACAGAAGATTGAGAGCAAGCCGTTTGCTGTGGACCCGACTGTGGAGAATGTCGGAGGAGTTAGGGGTTTCACCAGAAGTGGTCGTTTATTCGCTCCCCTTATGCTGAGAGGGGATCCTGAGGCTGAGGCTTCGTCCAAGGCCAAATGAAAACAAGTTATGAATGATGAATCAACTACTCCTATGGCTGGGCAGGGTAAATTTGAAAAAGAGGTCGAGGAATTCATGAGGATCATTAAAAAGAGTGACTATAAGGTGGTCGATCAACTGAACCAGACACCCTCCAAGATTTCCATCTTGTCACTGCTGATGTGTTCTCCCGCACACCGAGAGGCCTTACTGAAAGTCCTGCAAATGGCTTATGTTCCTCAGGAAATCACTGTCAACCAACTTGAAGCTGTTGTAGGAAGTGTCAATGCAAGCCATGGCCTAGGCTTTACAGACAGAGACCTCACGTCGGAGGGCAGAAACCACAACAAAGCACTACATATCACTATGGAGTGCAAGGGTGTTGTGTTGTCTCATGTTCTTGTAGACACAGGCTCTTCCTTGAATGTGCTTCCGAAGAAGGCACTGATGATGCTTAATGTTGATGGGATTGTCCTCAGGCCAAGTGATCTGATTGTCAAGGCTTTTGATGGTTCGAGAAGATCAGTTTTTGGAGAGGTTGAGTTGCCCGTCAAGATAGGCTCTCAAGTCTTCAAAAGTGTTTTCTATGTTATGGACATCCAGCCTGCATATAGCTGTTTGTTGGGACGGCCGTGGATACACGCTACTAGAGTTGTTACTTCAACCCTGCATCAGAAGCTTAAATACGTGGTTGACGGCCAGGTCATCACAGTTTGTGGAGAGGAGGACATATTCGTAAGTCACTTGTCAACGTTCAAGTATGTGGAGATGGATGGAGAAATCTATGAAACTTTATGCCAAGCCTTCGAAGCGGTCAACGTCAGTATCTTGACTCCCATGGAGAAGAGCAGTGAGAAAAAGGGTACATCCATCCATTCTTACAGGGAAGCAAAAGAGGTTGTTCAATCAGGCAGTGCCCAAGGCGGGGGCAAGCTGTTGGAGCTAGAAAAGAAAGATGATAAGTTTGGCTTAGGGTATCAGCCTGGTGGATCTACTCCGAGTGGTAAGGCTATCACGTTTACAAGTGCTGGGTTGCTCGACCGCAATCAGATCTGTACAGCAAGCCAAGGTGGGGACAGTGACGGTGACTGGGACAACTGGATCCACCCGTGTGCGCCCGGCGAGGAGCTAACAAACTGGTCTGCTGAGGACATTGTTCAAGTCACCTGGCTCTCAGAGTAATTATTTTGTTTCCTTTTATTAGCATATTGCATTGTCAAATCCAGCATTCTGCCCAAGATGCTAGGATCCATTGTATTGGGCCACCATGTTTTGTATTGCATCTTATTTTGCTATGAAATAAAAGGACATTTTCAGACAAACTGTGTTCCCTGTCTTTGTTTTTAAAAATTTTCACAAAAAAATATTAAAATGGCAATGTGTTTTCCTTTTTGTTTTTGTGGTAGCGTCTCTTTTTCAAAATAAGCAGATTCTGAATAAGCACATTATCTGTGCAGTGTTGATCATCCGGATTCCACTGATAACGTTCCTGCTATGACTACGCATGACTTTGACAATCCTGTCTACCAAGCTGATGAAGGGGTTGAGGAAGACTGTGACCTCCCTGAAGAATTGGTCAGATTGTTGAAACAAGAGGAACGGGTTATTCAGCTTCATCAAGAAGAGATTGAGATCATCAACATTGGCAGTGAAGATGCAAAGAAGGAAATCAAGATTGGGGCCAGTCTGTAGGCCAACGTCAAGAAAGAGCTGATCAGTATGCTGAAGGAGTATGTGGATATCTTTGGTTGGTCATATCAAGATATGCCAGGTTTAGATACCGACATCGTTGTGCATAAGCTACCTCTGAGAGAGGACTATCCTCCTGTGAAACAGAAATTGAGAAGAACTCATCCTGACATGGCGATGAAGATCAAATAGGAGGTTCAGAAGCAATGGGATGCCGGTTTCCTTGCTGTGACTAGTTACCCACCTTGGGTAGCTAACATTGTACCTGTACCGAAGAAGGACGGCAAGGTCCGGATGTGCGTTGACTATCGGGATTTGAATAGAGCGAGCCCAAAAGATGACTTTCCGTTGCCACGCATTGACGTGTTGGTAGACAATACTGCTCAATTCTCGGTATTTTCCTTCATGGATGGCTTCTCCGGATATAATCAGATAAAGATGGCACCAGAAGACATGGAGAAGACAACGTTCATTACCCCGTGGGGTACATTCTGCTATAAGGTCATGCCCTTTGGTTTGAAGAACGCCGGGGCAACTTATCAACGGGCGATGGTCACATTGTTCCATGACATGATCCACAAGGAGATTGAATGTTATGTGGACGGTATGATGGCTAAGTCCCGAGATGAAGAGGAGCATCTGGTCAACCTGAAGAAGCTATTTGATAGACTGATCAAGTACAAGCTGAGGTTGAATCCAAACAAGTGCACTTTCGGAGTGCGTTCCGGGAAACTGCTGGGTTTCATTGTTAGTCAAAGGGGAATTGAGGTAGATCCTGCTAAAGTAAAAGCTATTCAAGATATGCCTGCACCGAAGACAGAAAAAGAAGTGTGCGGGTTCTTAGGGAGGTTGAACTACATTTCTCGATTCATATCTCATCTAACGGCCACGTGCGAACCAATATTCAAGTTGCTAAGAAAAGAGTAAACGGTCAGGTGGAACGATGACTGCCAAAGAGCTTTCGACAAAATAAAAGAATATTTGCAGGAGCCTCCAATTCTAATGCCTCCAGTGGAGGGAAGACCTTTAATCATGTACTTGATCGTGCTAGAAGGGTCAATGGGGTGTGTTCTAGGCCAACATGACGAGTCTGGTCGAAAAGAGTACGCTATTTATTACCTTAGCAAAAAGTTTACCGACTGTGAATCCCAATACTCACTGCTCGAGAAAACTTGTTGCGCTTTGGTATGGGCTGCTCGCCGACTGAGGCAGTACATGTTGACTCATACCACACTGCTCATTTCCAAAATGGATCCTGTCAAGTACATCTTTGAGAAACCAGCGTTGACCGGAAGGGTTGCTAGGTGGCAGATGATTTTAACTGAATATGACATCCAGTATACTTCTCAGAAAGCCATCAAGGGAAGTGTATTGTCGGATTACCTTGCACAGCAACCTCTTGAGGATGATTATCAGCCAATGAAGTTTGATTTCCCTGATGAGGACATCATGTACCTCAAAGAAAACGATTGCAAGGAACCACTTCCGGAGGAGGGGCCAGACCCTGAATCCAAATGGAAGCTGATGTTTGATGGGGAAGTCAATATCAATGGTCGTGGAGTTGGTGTCGTTCTTATCACTCCCGAAGGTGTTCACTTACCCTTCGCTTCCAGAATTACATTTGGCTGCACCAACAATGAAAGCGGAATACGAGGCATGCATAATGGGAATAGAGGAGGCTATTAATCTTCGGATTAAGAACCTCGATATATTCGGAGATTCAGCCCTCGTCATTAACCAAGTTACCGGCAAGTGGTATACGCATCAAGAGCATCTAATTCCATACAGGGATTATGCTAGAAAATTGTTGACGTTCTTCACGACAGTTAAACTTCAATACATACCACGTGATGAAAATCAGTTTGCCGACGCATTGGCCACTCTCTCTTCATCAATCAAAGTCTTATGTTGGAATTATGTGCCCAGAATTGATATATCCAGGCTTGACGCTCCAGCTCATGCCTTCTCGGTAGACGCCGTGTCTGACGAGAAACCTTGGTACTTTGATATCAAGTTATTCCTGGAAAAGCAAGAATACCCAACCGGGGCATCTTCCAACGACAAGAATACCTTGAGGCGACTTGCTGCTAGCTTCTTCTTGAACACAGACGGGGTTTTGTACAAGAGAAACTTCGACATGGTCTTGCTCAGATGCGTGGATAGACACGAAGCAAGCCTGTTGATGCAGGAAGTCCATGAAGGATCTTTTGGTACTCATGCAGGAGGGCATGCTATGGCAAAGAAATTGCTGAGATCAGGGTATTATTGGATGACAATGGATGCAGACTGTTGTTCATTCGCTCGTAAGTGCCACAAGTGCCAGATAATGCAGACAAAGTGCATGTTCCTCCAAGCCCGCTCAACGTCATGTCATCTCCTTGGCCCTTTTCTATGTGGGGCATTGACATGATCGAGAAGATAGAGCCAACTGCTTCAAATGGTCATCGCTTCATCCTGGTCGCGATTGATTACTTTACCAAATGGGTAGAAGCAGCATCTTATGCCAACGTCACTCGTCAAGTGGTGGCAAGATTTCTGAAAAGAGATATCATATGCAGATATGGAGTGCCCGAAAGGATCATTACTGACAATGGTTCTAATCTTAACAACAAGATGATGGCAGACTTGTGTCGGGACTTCAAGATATAGCATCACAATTCTTCTCCTTACCGACCAAAGATGAATGGTGCGGTAGAGGCAGCTAACAAGAATATCAAGAAGATTGTGCAGAAAATGGTTGTCACCTACAAAGATTGGCATGAGATGTTACCATTCGCTTTGCATGGGTACCGTACGTCAGTCAGGACGTCAACAGGGGCAACTCCCTTCTCTCTGGTGTTCGGCATGGAAGCAGTCCTGCCTGTTGAAGTAGAGATTCCTTCATTGCGTGTGATGATGGATGTTAAGTTGGATGAGGCTGAATGGGTGCGTGCTCGTTATAATCAGCTATGTCTAATTGAGGAAAAGAGATTAGCGGCTATTTGTCATGGTCAGCTTTATCAAAGGAGAATGAAGCGTGCATTCGACCAACAAGTACGTACTCGGGAGTATCAAGTGGGAGAGCTTGTGTTGAAGAGGATCGTTCCTCCAGGTTCAGATCACAGGGGCAAGGGGACCCCAAACTACGAAGGACCATTCATGGTGAAGAAAGTCTTCTCAAGAGGAGCACTGATGCTCACCACTATGGATGGAGATGACTTCCAGTCCCCTGTTAACTCGGACGCAGTTAAAAAATACTTCGCATAAAGAGACCCGCTGGACACAAAAACAGAATTATAGTCCAGGCAAAAAAAGGGCATCCCGGCGAGCTAAAAACAGAATAAAAAGCTCGGGCAAAAGTTAGGGAAATAAAAAAAATGTACACCCGTTGAGTTGAAAAGCCACGTTGGACAGCTCAGGCAAAAAAGGGTATCCCGGTGGATTGAAAACCCGAAAGTGCGATCCACGCAAAAAAAGGGAATAAGCGAACAACTGCGAGCCGAGTAATCTGAACCACGTCACCGTTTCGTACAACTTGACAATATCAGAAGGATAGGAAACAATCCCCTCATCCTCTCAGAAAGCCAAAGCAGAATGGAGAGTCTCGAAGACATGCAGGTCATAGCAGAAATGGAACTCCTTGGAATGCCGTGTACATTGCCATTAGGATAGTTCTTTTCTCAATTTTTATAACAGCTACCTCTTTCAGGTGGTTGCTTCCTGATGTAAAATCTTTGCCTATTCAGAGGCCATTCAATAAAGAGAATATTCAGTCAAAAAGTTGTGTGTGTTTATTTTTGTCTGCAGAATATCCTGAATTTTTAGCAAAAATAGCGTTGCATCTAAACATGGTGATAATTTGAAAAAAAAGAAAACTTACATGCAGGGAAACTGTAACCCTCCTTGAGTGTCGGGTGACGATGGATGAACAGACCATTCCATGTGAATCCCCGGGGCACACTTGTGTTTTCTGTTGTTGCAGGGTGCAGGATGGCGTCACATTCTCCCAAGCAATTTACTCTTCCCCAGTAGAGTATTTCCCCAAGCAGAGATTTTTTCCCCCCAGCAGGTATCTGAAAGCCTGACATCTCCAGCAGAGATTTTCTCCAGCTAAGCCTTGGCAGCAACCCAAGCAGTTCCTACTTCCCCAGTGGAGTATGCCTAGCAGGTATTTGAAAGCCTAACATCACTAGAGTTGGAATCATCAGAATGCTATCCTCAGCAAGGGTCATAGCCAGAGCTTTGAATCATCAGATGCTCTCCCCAGCTAGATTTTTGTTCAAGCAGCTTCCCCAGCTGAGTTTGAAGATGATCCTGTCCCCACAGAGTTCAAATTTGATCTTCACCTCTGTCAGTGAAACATTTCCCCAGCAAAGTGGCAATACTTTTGGATAATTTGATGATACAGTCAGGTATTCATCACCTCGGTCAGAGTTAGGTGTCTAGACCTCTTGACCTGTCTTCCCCTGCAGAGTTGTAACTCTTATGGCCAATCAGGCATTGGTTCACCGCTCGTCTGCGTTTCTCAACACTCGTCTGTGTTATCCCTAAGCAGAGTTCTCCCCAGCAGTGATATATTATTGCTCTATCGATGCTCGTCTGCATCTTTCAACACTCGTCAATGTTAGCCCTTTGGTATTGCTCGTTTGCTTTCCCCAGCAGTGGTTTATGATTACCTTGATATTGCTCGTCTGCAAATTTCCAACACTCGTCTGTGTTTGATGTACACTTTATGTTGTGTTTGCTCGTCTGCAATTTCCAGCACTCGTATGTACTTTGAGATGTTATATCCTTGCTGTTGCTCGTCTGCAACTCCTCAACACTCGTCTGTGTTGTGATATCTCACATGCTGTTGTTCGTCTGCAACTCCCAACACTCGTCTGTGTTTGGTATTGGATCCTTTGCTGCACTCGTCTGTGCCTTGATATATAATCTTCAGCTGTTGCTCGTCTGCAATTTTCCAGCACTCGTTTGTGTTTGGTATGACTGATATTTATGGATACTCGTCTGTATCATCTCCAGCACTCGTCTGTGTTGACCATATGTTTGAAGCTCGTCTGCTTTGCTTGGATACTCATCTGTATCATCCCTAGCACTCGTCTGTGTTAGCCTGTACGTCTGTATGTGTGGATCTGCTGTTTATCCTGGTATTCTTCTATTGCTACTCCAAATGCTCATCTGTGTTTGAATTTCTGGTATTCGTCTGTACCAGTGGTGGATACTCGTCTGTATCATTGCCTGAAGCACTCGTCTGTGTTTCTCAGATCATCGTCTGATACTCGTCTGTATCATTGACTTATGGCACTCGTCTGTGTTATCGTGATGATCATCCAATACTCGTCTGTATTGAAGAGGTTTCAAATCCTGACAGTGGGAATTAATGTCAAAATGGTTGCCGGTCCTGGCGTAACAGGTAAATCCGAAGGAGGCTCGTCTGTCTCAAGCACCAATTATGGTTGTTGCACCTGGTGTCACAGGTTTGCTCGAAGAAGACTCGTCTGTCTTATACCATATATCCGCGGATAATATATGAAGATGGTTCGCCTACCTTGATTGCATGTCTATCCCACAGACTTAAGTGCATTACCGGTCCTGGCGTAACAGGTAAATCCGAAGGAGACTCGTCTGTCTCATGCTATATGTAGTTTTGAGGACTCGTATGTCCAGCTCCTGGCGTCACACGATTGTTTGAAGACTCGTCTGTCTCAGATTGTTCTTGCAGTGTTTGAGGACTCGTATGTCCAGCTCCTGGCGTCACAGGATTGTTAGAATATCGTCTACTTTTCCTCCCTTTCATATCCTCAGAGCGTCATCTGGTTGGGTTTATTTCCCAGTGTTGCATTCTTCGTCAGAGTGCAAATTTCTGGTCTTCTTAGTATTCAACCACAGTTTATCTTGAATGGTCGATAGCCTGTATTATCGTCCTTTTCAGATTAACTGATGATTGAATATGGGCAGCTGTAACACCCCAAATTTGCCCTCTTCTTTTAAGCATCATATCACATCTTATTCATCATACTCATATCATTTCCTCAGCATCATATCATGGAAAGATGAAGCATAACATCCCTCATGTCCTAGCATCAAGCATATGGTCATCTGTGGAGTTCCTTGAAGCATTTCAAGCCATGACAAGGGTCCCAATGAGTTTGTACAAGTTCTATGGTGATTCTACACTCCATTTACAAGATCAAGTCCATTGACAAAAGCTCAGAAGATTGCATGATCAACAGAAGTCTCAGGACAAGGCAAAGCTCCTATACAAGGCACCCAAATTAGGGTTTGAGATTTAAGCACCAAGATCTCATAACTTTGGCCATTTATTTTGGGAAAAGTCTTCTATATGTTAAGGGGATCCTATGTGTCAAATTTCATGAGAAACTTCCATGTGGAAGTCAGTCAATGCCTCAGTTGCTTGCAGATGAAGGAAAAAGTCAACAGAGCCCATAAAAAGTCAACTGTGCAATTTCAAGGGGTCTAACCCAAATTTTTTGGCCAAGAGGGGTCCTTACAATTTTATAAGAGGTTTGGAATGCCTAAAGTTCAAGAATCATGGATATTTGAAGGGTTTTGCAAAAATGGTACAAAGTTGGTTTTTGAAGTTTTCCAAATTTGGCAACTTTTGCCCTAATTTTCAAGTGGCCTTAACATGATCAAAACTTCTTCAAATGGACCAAAGTCAAACATGAAAGTTGAAGAGTAAGGGCTCCCATTTTCAAAAATTACAAGTACATTTTCACTGGATTCTTGGATCTCCTTGTAGGCCATTCGAAAAAATGGGCATTCTAGGGCAAATTTTGACTTTCCAAAATGACACCAAGTGCAAGAAGGCTCAAACCTGAATTTTGTGACTTGGTACAGGCCTAATCTTGTTTCAAACTTAAAATTCATTGCATAAGGACCAATTTGCTCCAAAGAAATGGTCATTTTTGTGCACTTTGAAAAAATCCCTCCAAAACATGCAAATTGGCAAAAATCATGAAACAAGTGTGACACTTGAATCTAAGGGCCAGGAAAGATTGGGTTTGGATCAAGGGTGGAAAATGAAACTAACACATGCTAAGAGGCCCAAGAGAGCATGAGAATAGCATGCTTATTCCACAAAGTGCAAATTATGCAACTTCACACTTTTCTCATTTCTGATTCGTGCACTTTCTCTCACACTTTCAGCATTACTTTGTGAGATCATAACAAAGAGAATTAGGGTTTGACAAATATCATATCTACTTCATTCTCTCATTCTCAACTTTCTTGCAAATTTGCATTTCCTCACATATCTCTCCATTCCTTTACATTCTCCACAAAACTCTTCCATATTCTTGATCAGTGAATCGTATAGATCAAGAATCAAGCACTCATTTGAGCTTAAAGCATAGAATTAGAAGCTTTCCATTTCAAAGCAACTTGTTGTGAAACCTCAGATCCAGTCCATTTCAAGACCTTAGATGCATTTATTTTGCATCTAAGGAGTAAGAGGAGTGATTTTCACGCATTGGTTGGTTTTCTAGCTCAACATTTCAAGATCTCCATCTCAGGTATGGCTTGAAATCTCATGTTCTAAAAATGAAATTGAATGGTTGCTTTGTGTTCTTTGATCTTCCCTGGTCATGCTACACTTTGTAGAATTGATTTTAGTGCATTGTAGTGAAAGTTATCTTGATTTCAAGTTTGATGGTCAATCTTTATTTCCTTCGATCCGTCCATTTCATTGAGATTTAGCTGTTTTTAATGCCATATTTGAGTTCAGTGACGTCTAATTAGTTGATCTGGAGTATTTGTTTGCATTATTTGGTGAATTTTTGGATCTGGTTTGGTTTCCGGTGCCAGAGCCCTAGTCACCGGAATTTGTTTCATGTTCAGTTAGGGTTTCATGCGAAGGAGATGAAGTTTTCACCCTTGGATCTCACATCCAACGCACATCATGCCGCCACGTAGCCCTAAGGGCGTCTTCATCTCATGAATATTTCTGTTTTCTTTTTTTAATCCATGTGTGATACGCTCCACACTTTATATGATGCACTCACCAGTCCTAGCGCACTATTTCGCCATATCAATTAATGAGGTCGTCGCTAGCAGCCACTAGATCAATCTAGCGTTTCTCCATTTTTCAGCCTTTTCAATATTATTTCAATTAATTATACCATAAACCATACATACATCAGCATAGGTCTTGGGCCTTAGCCAAGTTGATTTTTTCACCTCCTCCCCCCAGGCCCAAACAATTTTTCACGCATCCTGCTTGCTATTCATACACCTTCCATTCCTTCCATTTCTTTTTTTCTTCAATTTAATTCTTTTTTTATTCAGTTTCATTCCAATTTTATTAAAATAGTTTTATTCATCCAAATAATCCCAAAAAAATCATGAATGTTATTTGATGTCTCTATTATTTTGACATATTTTTATTTTATTCTTTTCCATGTTCCACGTGTCTGAATTAATTCACCATTGCACATAGCTTCTTTTGAATCCTTTCTTGACCAGTCTGCCTTGTTCATTTTCCATAGGTTTCAATATTTTGAGTTTTGATCCCATTCTTTTTGCTATGATTTATTAAGACCTTTTACTTTTCATGTGATTTTTCTCTGAATTTTTAGAAACGTATTTTATGAGTCTTGGTATTGTAACTTGTGATGTAAGTTTGTGACCCTCACTTGTGTTCTTGCCTCCATTAAGCCTAGTTCACTTCTGAATCTTTTCAAATCCTTTTGTCTAGTTGATATAACATGTTTGAGGATCATTTGGTTTCAATTGTGGAATTTTTAGGCGATTGGTTGTTTTGTTGTGGATTTTATCTTGAACCTTGTCTCATTTTGCTTCCTTTGAACCTTTTGGTCTCTCATAAGCCTAGAAAGGCACTTGTGCCCACTTCTTCTTCTCATTTGGGGTTCCTTTGGGGTATGGGTACCTTCCTGGTCCTAGGATAGGGTTTGTGTCTTCTGAATTTTTGTGTTTGCTTCTTTTTTAATTCATTTGTTTCCTTAAGTGCTTTCACTTCATCTTATTATCTCTTTTGCTTCCATTTGGTAATTGTTTGGTTTTGTGTGTCCATTATCTTCATCTTGTTGGCTTCTTAAGCCATTCTTCATCTTGTTTTGGTTCTGGTTGTGAGCTTTGGGTCTTTATCTTATGCATTTTGCTTTGCATATTTCATAAGTGTGCATTTGTTTTCATATATGTTCATGTTGCATCATTTTGAGTTGCATACTTCTTCTCCTCATTTCTTTGAGTTGCATTTGCATTGTGCATATGTTCATACCATTTCACTTCTAATTGTGTGATGTTAGCATGTTATCTTGCTCTTCTTGCTTCACTTGTATGCGTACTAACCTTGTAGGGGCTATGGTAAGTGTGAGATGTGGGAATTGAGTTCCACATCTCCAATTCTCATCTTCTCTTATCATTTCTTCATTGTGCACTAACCCTTTGTTGTTGGGCTTAGGCCTTTCTCATCCCTTCTTCTATCTTCTTCTTCTTCATTAGGATAGAAACCTCACTAACCCTTAGGACATCCATGCATGTTAACACTTAGGATTATTTTAGTCCCCCTTTAGAATTTTTCCTTTGAGATCCTTTGGTGCTCTCTCTTCTCATCTTCAAACTCATTTCTAATTCACTTAATAAAGGTTGAGTACTTTCATGTGACATGAGACTTTGCTATGAGATACTTGCACGCGTTCCATTTCGGGGCGAGGTGTGAGTTATCACTCGTGGTGGATAGGTCTTAGCATGAGTACTTCACAAAGAAAAGCATAAAAAAGATTTCTTAACCAAAAATCACAAAAATACTTAATAATGGTAATAGGCCAGTGTGCTTAAGCCTTCACTTGTGGGAATAGCTTTGGGGATTTCCTCCATAGATAGGTGTGTCTCTTGCGCATTCCATTTCGGGATGATGTGAGATGTACACATCCCATTGAGTAAGACTTAGGTACACTTACCTATGCAAACTTTCACTCATAAAAGCTTCTAAAAAACACCAAACAAACAATAAGCGTCTTTCCTTCGGGAATTCTTTTCTCATCTCATTCGCTTCGTCCGCGAACTTGCTCCTACTTGTCACTTTGCAAGACGGTTACGCACTCGTCGTCCGAGTCTGCAACACCTGAGCAATGGCATAGGCAGTTCAAGCCTTAATTCACAAGCAATTTCCTTTTAGTACCCCTAGTTAGGGGAACTACGGTGTCTCTGATCCTCATTATCCTGATGAGGTACGTAGGCAGCGGGGTAGGGCCCGTTCGAGCACAATCTTTATTTTCCCTACATTTTTTTCCTCTTTGCTTTCTTGCTCATTTCTTTTCCAATTCCATTTTCTTTTCATTTTCATTTCTTTGCTGCAGTTTTCATACCCTCACCCTTTGAAACAGTTTCTTTTGCAAGCGTGGATCCCGTCGGGTACGGCGGACGATCTGGGTGCTAATACCTTCCCAGGTCGTAACCGACTCCCGAACTCAGTCTCTTTGGTTCGTAGGACCCGTGTCCTTCCTCTTTCTTTCTTCTGGTTTGTGCAGCATTACCATTCCCTTTCTTCGGGATAAAAATGCCTGGCTGGCGACTTTATTCTTTTTCCGCGCCACTTTCGCGTTTGTACCAGGATGGAAATTCGGGGAGCGACACCCGATTATCAGCTGGTTCCTACAATGGAGGAGTTCTCCAAGCTATTGTACCTATCCTTGATCAGAAACCCTTCACAAGATTGGAAAAAGAGCCTAAACCTGAAGTCATTGCTGCAGCCTTACATCTGAAGAAATCAGACATTGTCCTAGAAACAAGGAGTGAAGTTAAGGGTATTCTTGCTAAGGTATTGATGGAGAAAGCTCAAGTGTTCCTAAAGGCTATGAGTTATGATGCTTTTGAGGAAATTTTGGCCTTACTGATCTATGGCTTAGTATTGTTCCCCAATCTAGACCAGTTCATAGACGTACACGCCATCAACATATTTCTGACTCACAACCTAGTGCCTACATTACTTGGAGATATCTTACATTCTCTTCACACTCGTACTACAAAGGCGAGAGGAACTCTGATGTGTTGCATACCTTTACTATCTAGGTGGTTTATTTCTCACCTTCCTCGATCAGTGATGAAGAATGAACAAGGGTTCAGGTGGTCCAAGAGGATTATGTCACTTTCTCATTCAGATATTCATTGGTGCTATAGATCCATGGAGATTGTTACTATCATTGACCGTTGTGGGGAGTTCCCTAATGTGCCACTCCTTGGCATAAGAGGGGGAATTACCTACAATCCTTCTTTAGCTCTACGTAAGTTTGGTTACGCTCGGAGTGATGGTCCTCATGACATGCTTATTCAGGGTATTGTGTTTGACTACGAAAACAATCTACTAAGTTACCGTCAAAGGTTTATACGAGCGTGGGGTAAAGTGAACAAGGTTGACAGCAAGACTTTGGAACCAAAGTACATTATTCCCATGGAACCTTATCTCAGATGGGTACGAGCACGTGCTCAGACTCTTATGATGCCTTATCCTGCTATCCTGCCAGTTATCATGGAGCCTGTTGCTGAAGGAGATACTTCTTATATCATTCTTCATCCAGACATGCCCACTGACATGGAGGAGTTACAAAGGTCCTGGATCCAGTTGAAGGAGCAAAGGGATACTTTTGAGACTCATTTCAAAGCTAGTCAAGAAAGAATCCTGGAGCTGACAAAACAACTTCACGAGGAGCGGAATCTCAACTCATACCTCAACACAAAGAGGAAACGTCCATGGGAGACTTAAAACCCCATCTTTGTATTCATTTCATTTTTGTTGTAAGCCCAAGGGGCAAACAAGTTTATTGATTACTAATAAAAGTTTATTTTATGGATGTCTAAACAAATTTAAATCCTACGGTCCTTGAAAACATTGCATATGCATTTACATACCATATCATTGCATCACAGGTTTCTTATGAACAAGTATCTTATCTTCTCGCTGTTTATTTCAGCAGAAATGGCTCTTGAACAGACTATCAAAGATCTCCAGGCTCAGAATGCACAATTCCAAGAGTTGATTCTGAACTTGTCCAAAGGGCAAGATGAGTTGAAGACACTGCTGGCTAAGAAGAAGAAGAAGACCAGGAAATCATGAGGCCTTATTAATCTGGGAAGAAGGTTCAGAGGTCCTATCAAGACAAAGGAACAGATTGAGGATTCTGAGTCTAAAAATTCTGAGAAAGAGGGAGGTAGTCTCCATGATACTGTGGGAGATTCTGATTCTGAGGCAAACTATTATCATGATCCTGCTAGTGAAGAGAAGTACAAGATACTGGTAGACAGAATGAATGCCATGGAATTACAAAAATCTTATGGGCTTGATTTTAAAGATCTGAGTTTAGTATCTGGAGTGGTTATACATGTTGGCTTCAAAGTTCCTGTTTTTGTGGTATATGATGGGGTTTCATGTCCTAAGCTGCATTTAAGGTCCTATGTCCGGAGGATTCAACCACATACTGGTGATAAGAAGTTATGGATTCATTTCTTCCAAAAGAGCTTGTCTGGAGCTCAACTGGAATGGTATTACCAACTGGAAAGTATCAATATTCGTGATTGGAATGATCTTGCTGAGGCCTTCTATAGGAAATACCAATATAATGCTGATTTAGCACCTACTCGCATGCAACTCCAAAGCATGTCTATGGGTGCTAAAGAGAGTTTCAAGGAGTATGCCCAGAAATGGAGAGACCTAGCTGGAAGAGTTCAACCTCCTCTGACTGACAGGGAGCTGGTGGATATGTTTATGAGTACGCTGAATGGTCCTTTCTATAGTCACCTCATTGGAAGCTCATCATCTGGTTTCACTGAGCTGATAATGACTGGAGAGCGTGTGGAAAGTGGTATAAGAAGTGGTAAGATACAACTGGGTGCCTCTTCATCAAGCACTGCCAAGAAGCCCCCTAGTGGGAAGAAAGAGTCTAATGTTGTGTATGGTCAACACAGTCATAACAGGAGCCACCAATCTGTAGGAGCAGTTCACATCTCCAATCCTACTCCTGCAGCACCAGAGCCACAACAAAACAATCAACAGAAACCTAGAAGACAGTTCACCAAGATCAACATGTCACTGGCCCAAGCCTTGCAACACATGTTGAAAGGGGAACTAATTACTTTGAGGGATCCTCCTCAGAATCCTAATACATCCTCTCCTCGGTATAATCCTAATGTCAGATGTGCCTATCACTCTAATAGTCCGGAACATGACACCAACAATTGTTGGGTGTTGAAAAACAAGATTCAAGACATGATTGAAGCTGGGGAGATTGAATTTGACCCTCCTAGGACCCCAAATGTGATCACTGCTCCCATGCCCAATCATGAGAAGACTGTTAATGCTGTGGATGAGGTTTCCTATATTTCCTCAGTAGAAGATGTGACCACTCCCTTATCCATTATCAAGAAGAAGCTGATGCAGGTTGGATTCTTTCCAGGTTGCAATGAAGACTGTTTTTACTGTGCCTATAAACCCGATAGTTGCTGGAAGCTGAAGGATGGCATTCAACGCCTCATGAACAATTACACTATATTGTTTGAGAGGACACCTTCTGTTGAAAGTATGTGTGAATATTTAAGTCGAAGTACGAAGCTTGAAGATGTAGCCATGGTTGATAAAGTGCCAGTGAAGATTACCTCCAAAGGTCCTGTCAAGATCACCTCTAAGGGTCCTGTCAGGATAACTGTTGAAGGTCTTGTGAAGACTGTTGCTGAAGCTAGAGTGGTTCCCATGATCATTACCACTCCTGGTCCTGTTCCTTATACTTCTAATAAAGCTATACCCTGGAACTATGGTGCTGATGTTTATATCCATGGTGTCAAACAAGAACCTCTTGCTGATGCACCTGTTACTGATGTTAATCTTGATGTTGATAATATTGCTGGATCTAGTAAGATCACCAGAAGTGGAAGAATTTTCTCTCCTCAGGCTACCTCCAAAAGTGCAGTTACTCCAACTACTACCTCGACCTTTGAGCCAAATATTGATACTCGGGGCAAAGGTCCTGTAATTGAACCCGTGCAAGCTGAGGCACCGACTGCTGAAAATCTTTCTAAACAGATGGAAGAAGTGTTGAAGATCATTCGCAAAAGTGATTATGATATTGTTGACCAGTTGGGGCATACTCCCTCCAAAATCTCCATGTTATCTTTGTTGTTGTGTTCTGAGGCTCATGTTAACGCCTTAATTAAGTTCCTGAAGACTGCTCATGTGCCAAATGAGATATATGTGGATCAATTTGAGAATTGTGTGGCACATCTGACTTGTGATAATGGGTTGGGTTTTTCTGATGCTGATTTGACTCCTGCCAAGAGGAATCATAATAGAGCTCTGCATATCTCCATTGAATGTAAAGGCACTACTGTTGCACCCCAAAATTTGCCCTCACAATACAAGACTTTATGTGCTAAGAAGGTTCACAAGGTTCACAATACTTACAAGACCTTTCATGAGGTTCATGAAGTTTACAAGACACTTTATGAGGTTCACAAGGTTCACAATACTTACAAGACCTTTCATGAGGTTCATGAAGTTTACAAGACACTTTATGAGGTTCACAAGGTTCACAAGATTCACAATACTTACAAGACCTTTCATGAGGTTCATGAAGTTTACAAGACACTTTATGAGGTTCACAAGGTTTACAAGATTCACAATACTTACAAGACCTTTCATGAGGTTCATGAAGTTTACAAGACACTTTATGAGGTTCACAAGGTTCACAATACTTACAAGACCTTTCATGAGGTTCATGAAGTCTACAAGACACTTTATGAGGTTCACAAGACCTCCCATGAGGTTCAAAAGGTTCACAAGACATCTTATGATGGTTCACAAGGTTCACAAAGTTCACAATTGGTCAAGAGAGTTGACAATTCCCTCAGACAATGCACTTCCTAAGCAGTGCATCCAAAACTAGGGTTTTGACTTTAATCAGGCTAAATGGACTTCCAAGACTTCAAGTGAGCTTCATAACATCTTATATTTGTTTAAGAATCCCCATGACAAGTTTCAAGACTTTTCCCAAAGGTTTGCTCAGTCAGATGATCAGATAAGTCAAAATCAGTCAAAGCAGTTAAAAAGTCAAACTGAGGTCAACTGTGGTCAAACCAAAGTCAAACTTCATGATTTTTTTTGCCAACATCAAGTATATGAAGTAAAATTCATCATTTTATCAAGGGTTGATCATGATTCATCAAGGATATTTCAGATCATCAAGAATCAGAGGTTCCTAAATTAGGGTTTCCTCAGGAAAAGTCAACTGAACTTTGACCAGCCATAACTTTCACATACTTCATCACCAATTCTCCATCCAAAGCTCATTTTGAAGGAAATTGAATTCTCTACAACTTTATGTCTCACAAGCCAAGCCCAAAAATGCTTCATTTGGAAGGTATGAGCTAAGACATTATAGGTCCTTTTGAAAGTCAACAAAAAGTCAACAACTTCAAAAGGGCATAACTTGAGAATGGTAAATGATATGGACATGAAACCAGTGGGGTTGGTTAAAGGACTCTTCAAGCTTTCCAAAATGTCCAAGAACACCCTCATAGAATTAAAATTGAAGGATGTGTGCCCTTGCAAATTTGGGAAATTTTTGGGAAGTTTATGAAGCAAATGGAGGTTTAAAACCAAATTTTGCTAAGTGGGCTGAACTTTTAATGACCCAAAGTGATCCATGACATCATGCACGAAAATTATTTGAAATTTTCATAATTTTTATTTTATTTAATTTATTTATTATGATTTTTTATTAAAAATCATTTTAAATTTAAATAAAATATCAAGTGTGAAGATTTAAAATTATTTTTTGTTCTAGAAGGTCATGAATTCAATATGGATCAGAATGATACAAAAATAATGGTGATTGGCTTGAAATAGAAGGTGTTTATGCAAGAATATTTGAATTTTAAAGCTTAATCTTTCTCAATCTTTTTGGATCAAATCTTTCACACAAGGTTCAAGTTTTTTGACCTAGAATCATCATACTATAAGTACATAACTCAAACCTAATCATAGAACACGAATTTCAGCCTCCCAAGAGTAAGTTCATATTTTCAAAAACCTTACAAAAAGTCAAATTCGGTTTTCACACTACAAGGCATTTGAAGGTATTTTAAGGACATGAGAATGATCCCTAGACTTCACTGATCATGTACCAATGCTCATTTGCATCCAAAACACCCTAAATCACTCAAACCGAATTCATGTTCTTCATCATTTTTCAATTTTTCGATTTCATTCATTCAGCCATTATAAATTGTTTTTGTGTTGTTAATCTTGTTTGTTATGATGCTTAGATGATTTCTGGGCAAGAACATTGGAGAAACATGCCCTAAACCGAAAACCACCATTGTTAGGGTTTGAGTTCTCAAATTGGGAATTCACGATTTAGTTGAGATAAATGAATTTTAAGAACATGGTTATGATGTATAAGCTTCATATGTTTGATCTGGACTGTCAATTTGAATTAATGTTGTTGTTTGCTTGATGTTCCAAAAACCTAGGATTTCTGGTTTATGAACACCCAAGAAATGTCGCAGGAAAAATGGTATCAATTTTCGCAGGAAATTCAAGGAAGAAGAAGAAGTTTCGCGCGTTTGAAATTTCAAATATTTGAAATTATATTTTATGGATTGGTTTCTGTTTTGTTTAACAGTTGTGTGGTAGCTCAGTTGGCCAAAGGATGCGCGTGCATTGTTGAATGACTGGAGTTCGAATCCTGGTTGTGGCAGTTTTTCATATTTTTCTCTTTTATTCATTAGACATAATATATTATGTATTATAGCTGTTATATGGACAGATGCGCCCTCCCAGCTGGAATGGTTAACGTGTTTGTGTGATGTTTGAAGGTCCTGGGTTCGATTCCCCTAGGCCTTTTGGTTTTGTTTATTTTTTCATGATTTCTTCAGGAATAACAACAAAAGCAATGGAACCCTCCCCCTTGTCACCTGCGCGCAGGCCAGCCCAGTGGATGGAAGCTTTTCCAGGTATTGGGAGGTCCTGGGTTCAAAACCAGGCCTCCCCTTTTTTCTTTCTCTCCTTTATTTCTTTGTTTTAATTATTATTACTATTTGTTTTCTTAATTAAAATTAGTTGATAATTAAATTCTAAACCTAATCTTCTTAGTTTTAAATTATTCATAAACCCTAATTCATTTTGATTAATTCTAATAACTTGTTTTTTTTTATAAACTTTAATTATCATACAAATGTTAGTTTATTTTATTATATATATTATAATTTGAAAATAATCCTTATTTGTAAATAATTAAGTTAACCCTAATTTTATTTTTCACACCCAAAATTTTCTTTTATTTAAAATTTATTTTTATTATAATCTTTAATTTATTATTTATAAACCTTAATCATGCGTATATATTATTCAATTTGTTTATAACTTAAAACTTATATATAACTATGCTTAATATTAAAATTTTGTTAATATAATAATATGACATAAATTGTTTATAATTTAGTTTTGTATGTAAATAATTTTTATTATATTGCCAATTTAATTTTATAATTATAATTCTATTTTCATAATATATTCATAATTAATTTAATTTTATAATTTACATATAATTTAAAATTTTATAATAATTAGTATAATTGCTCATATCTTCTCATTAATCTTAAATAATTGTTTATATAAAAATTTGATTTTTTTAATTATTATAATATTCTTGTTTATTTCATTATTATTATTAATTATATTCTTATGATATTTATTTATTACTAACCCCATTTAATTTGGTATTATTTTTATTATTTTCACTAACCCAATTATTATTATTATCATTTAATATTTTGCTTATTTATTTAAATTGCTTTTATTATTATTATGTAATTATTCCTTGGTGTAATATTTATTAATAATGTTTATTATTTATATTTCATGCTATGGTTAGTAAATAGGGAGTGTAAACATACTTGTATTTTAAAATTAATTTAGATCATTTAAATTTAAAGATAAATATTAAAATTGTACACTCACACACGTAAGTCGATCTTTGATCGCCATCTCACTTCCTTAGGGATACCTCTCATTGTTGCCTAATCAAAAGGTCAAGTAGGGTGTATAAAGCAAAAGTCCCTCAAATTCACATCATCTAGTCCCTTAACAGATAAAAGATCAAGTCCCTTTCGAATAAAGATGATAGTCCCTTCAAAGTTGCTTATACACCCCACAGTTGCCTAAATAAACAGATGACCCTTCACTTGTCCCTCACATCCAAGGTAATGACTACCTATTCCTTAATAATAGGGATAGTCTTACCACTTAAAGGATTCAAGAACAGAAAAGACTTAAACTTAGGGTAGGTTCCTCCTAGATACTTGCTCACTATTCAAAAACTTTTCAAACACTTCACAATTTCAAACAAATTTTCAAAACAAAGGTTTATACGCATCCGTACATGGATCATTATAAACACTTAAGAAAATTTCTATTCACACACTTCACATTTCAAAAACATTTTAAAGTGAGCTAAGTAACTAAGAGCCCATGGATAACCATGGATGTAAAGGGTGCTAACACCTTCCCTTTACATAACCTACCCTCCGGACCCAAAAATATTTTAAAAAGGTCTTTCCTGTTCTTTTATGCCTTTCCTTTGGATAAAATAAAAGTCGGTGGCGACTCTTGCTATCCGCAACATAACTAAAGTCAGTTCTCCCACCGTGTTACAGAACTGGCGACTCTGCTGGGGATTTAATAAAAGAGGGGTACCCTTAGGAATTAGATCACTTTAATCTTGTTTGCTTTGTTTGCTTTACTTATCTGTTGGGTGCTCTTATGTGTGAAAGATCCTAACCCGGATCTAGTGTACCTTAGGTAAATGGCAATAGACCGAGGAAACTGTACGGCGTATACCGATATGGTTGATCTGGTAGCCATAGTTAGTGTGACTTCTTGGTTGGTGCTTATGTTCCTTAAGTCAAGTTGAGGATAATATGAGGCTGCCATATGTTGTCAATACACTAACTAACTTTTAGAACCCTAGTTATCCCATCTTGGCCTTTAGAAAGTAGTGAGATAGCCGGCTTTGGTGAAGACTGAAGTTGGTTAATACTCGATGCTACGCTCATTGAGATTCTAAACTTGGAGGGTTTTGGTTGGCAAGTAAGTTGCCTACTGAACAACCACCCTTGTGAAGGATCAATGATATTGAGATCCCTTAGAACCTGGTTACTTTGTAGGACAGGATGAACCAACTAACTTCAGGGGAGGGTATTTACCTTTAAACCTCATGCAAGCCTTCAAACCTAGGGCTATTGTGTGACTTGTTTGTGTGTGCCACATGTTTGTGATTGAGCATAACATCATAACATCATCATGCATCATAAGCATAGCATTTTCACTAACCATTTCAAGGACCAAAGGATTCATCTTTGTTCTTTGTTGCAGGTCATGGCTTCTGCTCGTAGGAATACTATCCGGATCAACTTTGTAGGGATACCTCCTAAGCTTAAGGAAGTGGTCTCTCAAGTCTCTGAAAACTCCCAATTCATCAAAAGGCATGGTCACCTACTGGATCTAGTCACCTCAGGATTCAATGAAGACATGATGAGTGTCCTGTTCCAGTTCTTTGACCCTAAGCACCATTGCTTCACATTCCCCGACTATCAGCTGGTTCCTACAATGGAAGAGTTCTCTAAACTTCTGGGTATACCTGTTCTTGATCAAAGACCCTTCACAGGCTTGGAGAAGGAGCTTAAACCAGAGGTTATTGCTGCAGCTCTACATCTGAAAAAGTCTGATATTATTCTAGAAACGAGAAGCGGAGTTAAAGGTATTCTTGCCAAGGTGCTAATGGATAAAGCTCAAATGTTCTTTAAGGCTATGAGCTATGATGCTTTTGAGGAAATATTAGCCTTGTTGATATATGGCTTAGTGTTGTTCCCCAATCCTGATCAGTTCATAGACATTCATGCCATCAATATATTCCTAAGTCACAATCCAGTGCCTACTTTACTTGGAGACATCCTGCATTCTCTTCATACTCGTACTACAAGGCCACGAGGAACGTTGATGTGTTGCATACCTTTGCTATCTAGGTGGTTTATTTCTCACCTTCCTCGATCAGTAATGAAGAATGAACAAGGGTTCAGGTGGTCCAAGAGGATTATGTCACTCTCTCATTCAGATATCCATTGGTGCTCCAGATCTATGGAGAATGTTACTATTATTGATCGTTGTGGGGAGTTTCCTAATGTGCCACTTCTAGGCATAAAAGGAGGCATTACTTACAACCCTTCTTTAGCTTTACGACAGTTTGGTTACGCTCGGAGTGATGGCCCACATGACATGTTGATTCAAGGCATTGTGTTTGATTACGACAACGATCTTCAAGGTTACCGTCAGAGATTCATACGAGCATGGGGAAAAGTAAACAAGGTTGACAGCAAGACTCTGGAGCCTAAGTACACTATTCCTATGGAGGCTTATCTCAGATGGGTGCGATCTCGTGCTCAGACTCTCATGATGCCATATCCTGCTATCTTGCCAGTTACCATGGAACCTGTTGCTGAAGGAGATACTGCTTATACCATCCTTCACCCAGACATGCCTACTGACACGGAAGACTTGCAGAGATCCTGGATACAGTTGAAGGAGCAAAGGGACACTTTCGAGGCTCATTACAAGGCAAGCCAAGAAAGAATCCTGGAACTAACAAAGCAACTTCACGAGGAACGGAATCTCAACTCATACCTCAACACAAAGAGGAAACGTCCATGGGAGACTTAAAACCCCATCCCTTGTATTTATTTCATTTCATTTTCTGTAAGCCCAAGAGGCAAAACAAATTTATTACTAATAAAAGTTTACCTTCTTGTTTGTTTAAGCAAATTTAAATCCTGCGGTCCTTGAAAACATTGCATGTGCATTCACATATCATATCATTACATCACAGTTTTATAATTGTGCACAGGTTTCTCATCTTCTCGCTGTTTATTTCAGCAATGGCTCTTGAACAAACAGTTAAGGATCTCCAGGCACAAAATGCACAGTTCCAAGAGCTGATCCTGAACTTGTCCAAGGGGCAGGATGAATTGAAGACACTGCTGGCCAAGAAGACTAAGAAGACTAGAAGGTCAGGTGGCCTGATCAACATGGGAAGAAGGTTCAAAGGTCTTGCCAAGACCAAAGAACCAGTTGAAGATTATGAGTCTGAAGAGTCTGAAAAAGAGGGAGGCAGTCTCCACAACACTATAGGGGACTCTGATTCTGAGGCTAATTACTACCATGAGCCTAATGAAGACAAATTCAAGATGCTGGTGGATAAAATGGATGCTATGGAGTTGCAGAAGTCTTCTGGGCTGGATTTTGAAGATTTGAGTCTGATATCTGGGGTAGTCATACCCATTGGTTTCAAGGTTCCTACTTTTGTTGTCTATGATGGGGTCTCTTGTCCCAAGCTGCATTTGAGGTCTTATGTCAGGAGAATTCAACCCCACACTGCTGATAAGAAGTTGTGGATCCATTTTTTCCAAGAGAGCTTATCTGGAGCTCAATTGGAGTGGTACTATCAGTTGGAGAGTGTCAACATCCGGGATTGGAATGATCTTGCTGAAGCCTTCTATAAGCAGTATCAATACAATGCTGATTTAGCTCCCACTTGCATGCAGCTGCAAAGCATGTCTATGGGTGCTAAAGAAAGTTTCAAGGAGTATGCTCAGAAGTGGAGAGATTTAGCTGGAAGAGTACAACCTCCTTTAACTGACAGGGAGTTGGTTGATATGTTCATGTGTACGTTGAATGGTCCTTTTTACAGTCATCTCATTGGAAGCTCATCATCTGGCTTCACTGAATTGATAATGACAGGAGAGTGCGTGGAAAATGGTATAAAGAGTGGCAAGATTCAAGTGGGTACTTCTTCATCAGGTGCTGCAAAGAAGCCTCCCAGCGGAAAGAAAGAATCAAATGCTGTTTATGGTCAACCTGATCGTAACAGAAGGCATCAGTCTGTGAGTGCAGTTCATATCTCCAATCCAACTCCTACAACACCAGAGCAGCCACAGGGCAACCAACAGAGGGCTAGAAGGCAGTTCACAAAGATCAACATGTCAATGGCTCAGGCATTGCAACACTTGTTGAAGGCTGAACTTATCACTCTGAAAGAGGCTCCTCAGAATCCTAATGTTACCTCTCCCAGGTACAATCCCAATGCACGATGTGCATATCATTCGAATTGTCAGGGACATGATACTAATAGTTGCTGGGTCTTGAAGAACAAAATTTAAGATATGATTGAGGATGGAGAGATTGAGTTTGACCCTCCGGGTACTCCAAATGTGATTACTGCTCCCATGCCAAATCATGAGAAGACTTTCAATGCCATTGATGAAGATTTACATATCTATTCAGTTGCAGAGTTGACCACACCATTTTCTGTTATCAAGAAGAAGCTAGTACAAGCTGGGTTCTTTCCAGGTTGTCGTGAAGATTGTTTGTATTGTACCTATAAGCCGGATAGTTGCTGGAGATTGAGAGATGGAATTCAACGTCTCATGGATAAATACACCATAGTGTTTGAGAGGACTCCATCTTCAGTAGAGAGTATGGTGGATCATATTACTAAAGGTAGGAAGACTGAAGAAGTTGATATGGTTGATAAAGTGCCGGTAAGAATCACTTCAAAGGGACCTGTTAAAATCACTCATAAGGGTCCAATTAAGATTACTGCTGAAGGCCTTGTGAAGATTGTTGTTGAAGCCAGAGTGGCTCCTATGGTCATTACTACTCCTGGTCCTATTCCGTATACATCTGATAAAGTTGTGCCTTGGCATTATGGGTCTGATGTTTATATCCATGGTGTTAAGCAGGAACCTTAGCTGATATGCCTGTTGATGTTGATAATATTGTTGGATCTAGCAAGATCACGCGAAGCGGAAGAGTTTTCTCTCCTCCGGTTACCTCCAAGAATGCAGTTACTCCAGCTGCTACCTCCACCACTGATTCTCGGGGAAAAGGTCCTGTTATTGAACTTGTACCTACTGATGTGCCAGTTGCTGATGATCTTGCTAAGCAGATGGAAGAAGTATTGAAGATCATTCGTAAGAGTGATTATGACATTGTTGATCAGTTGGGGCATACTCCCTCCAAGATTTCTATGCTATCTTTGTTGTTATGTTCTGAAGCTCATGCCAAAGCTTTGATTAAGTTTCTAAAGACTGCTCATGTACCCAATGCAATTTCTGTTGACCAGTTTGAGAATTGTGTTGCCCACCTGACCTATGATAATGGGTTAGGTTTCTCTGATGCTGATTTGACTCCTGCCAAGAGAGATCATAACAGGGCTCCGCATATCTCAATTGAATGCAGGGGCACTACCCTGTCACATGTATTGATAGACAATGGTTCCTCTCTGAATGTGTTGTCCAAAGAAGTCTTGAATAAGCTGAGTCCTGAAGATGCTGTGCTGAAGCCCAGTAACATAGTGGTGAAGGCTTTTGATGGTTCGAGAAGAGTGGTGCATGGAGAAATTGATCTCCCAATCAAAGTTGGTTCTCAGGTTTTTAATGCTACATTTTATGTGATGGATATTCGTCTTTCGTACTCTTGTTTGCTTGGTCGTCCCTGGATTCATGGGGCAGGTGCTGTAACCTCTACATTACATCAGAAGCTGAGGTATCCGGTGGAAGGAAAAGTTGTTACTGTCTATGGAGAGGAAGAGTATTTTGTTAGCCATGTGAACACCTTCAAGTATCTGGAAGTGGAAGGTGAATATGTTGAAACTCCGTGTCAGACGTTTGAAGTAGTTCCTTGGATTGTTAATGATTATGAAGCTCCTCCTGTTGTCAAGAAAGTGCCTGTGGTCACCAGAGTACCTCCAACAATGGCCTCCCTTAAAGATGCTAGAGCTGTGGTGGATGAAGAGTCCCAGAAGGCTGTTCGTCGTGCTCGTGCTGTTCGTATCACCAATCAAGGGGTTATGAAGAACCAGATCAATGTTGTGGGTGACTATGATGAAGACTACAACTTGGATGCTTGGATTTTTCCTACTGTGGGTGCTGGACTCAATAATTGGAAAGCTGAAGATGTTATTCCTATCTCCTTTAGTCAGGAGTAAATACTATTACTATGTTGTTGCTTTTTAAGTTTGTAATTTCTTGAACAATTGAACTCTTAAGCCTTGTGTCTTACCCGGGGCACAATGGTGTGCTTGTTACGGGATGTCATTTCATTTGCATACTTCATTCAATAAAAATCAGTGGACGTTTCGTTTTCGTAAATATTGTGTTCTTTGTTTTTCTTTTCTTTTATTTTTGTTTTATCAGCTATGTGTTCTTACACACACCCACATCACTAAAATGCAGATCCTCATCCACTCTGGATCCTGTTGATAACAGTTCTACTATTGCCAATTATAATTTCGAGAATCCGATCTATCAAACTGAAGACGGAAATTAGGACGATTGTGAAGTACCTGTAGAGCTTGCTAGGTTGTTACAACAAGAAGAGAAAGTTATACAACCACATGAAGAGCCAGTCGAAGTTGTGAATCTGGGAACTGAAGAAAACAGGAAAGAAGTCAAGATAGGGGCTGAATTAGAAGATAGTGTCAAGAGCAGATTGATTCAGATGTTACGTGACTATGTGGAGATCTTTGCTTGGTCTTACGAAGATATGCCAGGGTTGGATACAGACATTGTGGTTCACTGTTTACCAGTGAAAGAAGATTGTCGTCCAAAGAAACAGAAAGTTCGTCGCATGCGTCTTGAAATGTCAGAGAAGATCAAAGCAGAGGTAATGAAACAGTTTGATGCAGGGTTCTTAGCTGTGACTTCTTATCCTCAGTGGGTTGCAAATGTGGTACCAGTGCCTAAGAAAGATGGTAAGGTACGTATGTGTGTAGACTACAGGGATTTGAACAAAGCCAGCCCCAAAGATGACTTTCCACTTCCTCATATTAACGTTCTGGTAGACAACACTGCTCAACACAAGGTATTCTCTTTTATGGATGGTTTCTCTGGTTACAATCAAATCAAGATGGCTCCTGAAGATATGGAGAAGACAACATTTGTTACACAGTGGGGCACCTTTTGCTATAAGGTGATGCCATTTGGTTTGAAGAATGCAGGGGCAACATATCAGCGTACTATGGTGGCTTTGTTTCATGATATGATTCATCATGAGATAGAGGTGTATGTGGATGATATGATAGCCAGGTCACAGAATGAAGAGCAACATCTTGATCATTTGCATAAATTGTTTGAGAGGTTGAAGAAATACAAGTTGAGATTGAACCCAAACAAGTGTACTTTTGGAGTTAGATCTGGTAAACTCCTGGGTTTTATAGTCAGTGGAAAAGGTATTGAAGTGGATCCTGCAAAAGTAAAAGCTATACGAGAGATGCCAGCTCCCCGTACTGAAAAGGAAGTTAGAGGTTTCTTGGGACAATTAAAGTACATTGCAAGATTTATTTCCCAATTAACTGCCATCTGTGAGCCAATCTTCAAGTTATTGAAGAAAGATCAGGTGATGGAATGGAATGATGAGTGCCAAACGACCTTTGATGAAATCAAGAGATATCTGCTGGAACCACCAATTTTGATGCCACCAGTTGATGGAAGACCCTTGATTATGTACTTAACAGTGTTAGACAACTCAATGGGGTGTGTGTTGGGGCAACATGACGAGTCTGGTCAAAAAGAGCAGGCAATATACTACCTTAGCAAAAAGTTTACCGACTGTGAAACAAGATACTCACTGCTCGAGAAAACTTGCTGCGCTTTGGCATGGGTTGCTCGCCGACTAAGACAGTACATGTTGACCCATACTACCTTGTTGATTTCGAAGATGGATCCAATCAAGTACATATTTGAGAAACCTGCTCTCTCTGGAAGAATTGCAAGATGGCAAATGATCTTGACAGAATATGATATATAGTATACTACTCAGAAGGCCATTAAAGGAAGTGTTGTAGCTGATCATTTGGCTCATCAAGCAGTGGATGATTACCAGTCAATGAGTTTTGAGTTCCCTGATGAAGACATTATGATTATTACCAAAGAACCTGGACAATATGACGGACCTGAACAAGGATCCCGATGGACTATGGTTTTTGATGGTGCCTCTAATGCACTTGGTAATGGTGTTGGTGTTGTGATTAGTTCCCCTGAAGGTTGTCATACCCCGATTACTGCCATACTTTGTTTCTATTGTACCAATAACATGGCTGAGTATGAGGCATGTATCCTGGGTATTAAAGCTGCTATTGATATGAAGATTCAGTTCCTTGATGTGTATGGAGATTCAGCCCTGGTAGTAAGTCAGATTAAAGGAGATTGGGACACTAAGCATGATAATCTCATTCCTTACAAAGAGTATGTGTTGTCTTTGATCCCACATTTCAAAGAAGTTACCTTTGGACATATTCCACGAAGAGAGAATCAGTTGGCAGATGCACTAGCTACCATGGCATCTATGTTTGAGATCAGCTGGGATGATGAAGCTCCCAAGATCACTATTGATAGATTTGAAAAGCCTGCATACTGCAATGAGATTGACACAGAAGGGGCAGAGGAGAAGCCTTGGTTCTATGAAGTGAAAAGATATCTTGAAGCTCAGGAGTTCCCTGAAGGGGCATCTGTCAAAGATAGGAAGTTTCTGAAAAGGTTTTCTGCCAAGTTCTTTTTGAGTAATGGGATTTTGTACAAGCGCAATCATGATTCAACTTTGCTTCGTTGTGTGGATAAGAAGGAAGCAACTGAGATTATGGAAGACATGCATGATGGGATCTTTGGCACTCATTCAAGTGGTCATACCATGGCAAAGAAGATATTGAGAGCAGGTTACTATTGGTCTACCATGGAAGCTGATTGCTATCAACACTCCAGAACATGTCACAAGTGTCAAATTTATGCTGATAAAGTCCATATACCTCCATCACCATTGAATGTGTTGACTGCTCCTTGGCCTTTTGCCATGTGGGGCATTGATATGATTGGTGAAATCAAGCCTACTGCTTCTAATGGGCATCGTTTCATCCTGGTTGCTATTGATTACTTCACGAAGTGGGTAGAGGCAGCTTCATTTGCATCTGTTACTAAGAATGTTGTGGCCCGATTCATTAAGAATAATCTCATATGTAGGTATGGCATCCCTGAAAGGATTATTACTGGCAATGGCTCTAATTTGAACAACACTATGATTACTGATCTCTGCACGCAGTTCAAGATTAAGCATCACAACTCTTCTCCGTATCGTCCAAAGATGAATGGGGCAGTTGAAGCTGCTAATAAGAACATTAAGAAGATTATACAGAAGATGACTGTTACTTACAAGGATTGGCATGAGATGTTACCATTTTCTCTTCATGGTTATCATACCACAATACGTACTTCAACAGGGGCAACCCCATTCTCCTTGGTCTATGGTATGGAAGCAGTTCTGCCCATTGAAGTTCAGATTCCCTCCTTAAGAATTATGAAGGATGCAGGCTTGGATGAAGATGAATGGATTCAGACTCGACTTGACCAGATAAATTTGATTGATGAGAAGAGGCTAGCAGCAGTTTGTCATGGCCAGATGTACCAGAAACGAATGATCAAAGCTTTTAACAAGAAGGTTAAGCCAAAGGTATATCAGGCTGGTGACTTGGTAATCAAGCGTATCATATTACCACAGGGTGATCCTAGGGGCAAATGGACTCCTACATATGAAGGACCATTTGTAGTCAAAACAGTATTCTCAGGAGGTGCCATGATACTCACTACTATGGATGGTGAAGATTTCCCACAGCCTGTAAACGCAGACATAGTTAAAAAATACTACGCATAAAAAGAGACCCGCTAGGTTGACAGGCCTAGGCAAAAATAAGGGCATCCCGACAAACCAAAAGGGTTTGGGCAAAAATTAGGGATATATATAAAAAGATGTACACCCGGCAAGTCGAAAACCTGAAAAGGCGGCTTGGGCAAAAAAGGGTATCCCGGTGGATTGAAAACCTGAAAGGGCAATCCAGGCAAAAGTTAGGGATTAAAGCGTATGACTATGTCTCGTTTGGATCACCCATGAAATTGCAACCAGTTGTGTTACTTACTCAAGTTTGAACAGATAAAGCTCAATCCAATCGTTTCCGTCTCAACAGCAGAAGATGAGATACTTGAAGATAATGGCAATAGTAGAATTGAAACTCAGTAGGATTGTTTCCCACATAGCTGATTTTTCTTTGTAAAAATTTTTACGACAAATTCCTCTTACTAGGATTTCTGTCTCCTTGTACAAAATTACCCATGTATGGGTCACTTTTTGATATGAATAAAATTCCATCTTTGAATCCAGATTTACTTTTACCCTATTTACATAAGCGAAACGTCCATTGGTTGTGTTTGAATGTATGTATGCTTTTGAATATGATTAATGTTTACCAAAAATGCATGTATGCTTAATATGATTGATGTTTACCAGAAATTCATGAAAATGCAGTAATAGTATTTACTAAGGACGAACGAGGGAAGGATTTCAACGAAGCTTCGCCGGTTCATCTTTACAAGACAGTTACAAATCCCCAGTAGGGCAAATCCATCTTCATGAAGTACTTCAAGTCACATCTCCCCTGGAATTTATATCCATCTCTTTTATCCTCATACGGATATTCGGGAATTTACTTTCTAATAGGAGTACGACGAACGAAGACGGGAGGTTATGTATACCCTACTATCAAACGAAGACGGAAGGTTATGTATACCTTACTATCCCCAGCAGACGGGAGGTTATGTATACCGTACTATCGAACGAAGACGGGAGGTTGTATACTATATTATCAAACAAGACGGGAACGAGTTCCTCATATTCTTCAGCAACGAATCGGGATTTATTTTCCCTGGCCAGCAGTTGTTATACGAAGATGTCCAGACGCTTCAGGCTGCATGATGCATACATACATCATTTACATCATATCATACATATACCTAGATACATAATACATTACTTAAGTGCATCATATCATACATGCATACATAATGCATAAGCTAATATTATCTTGCAGAATGTTATAATCTTGTTTTTCAGATTAATTCTCCAGAAGACAGACTTCATTAACAACTTGTGACTATTGGGCCGTTGTTTATCTTCCCAAAGGTTACATCATTCCCTCAGGACGTTGTTATCCTCCTGAAAAGCATATTATTACCTCAGAACGTTGTTTATCCTTCTGAAAGCATATCATTTCCTCAGGACGTTGTTATCCTCCTGAAAGCATATTATTACCTTGGGCCGTTGTTTATCTTCCCAAAGGTTACATCATTTCCTCAGGACATTGTTATCCTCCTGAAAGCATATTATTGCCTTGGGCCGTTTTTTATCTTCCCAAAGGTTACACCACTACCTCAGGACGTTGTTTATCCTCTTGAAAGCATATTATTACCTCAGAACGTTATTCATCCTTCTGAAAGCATATCATTTCCTCAGGACGTTGTTTATCCTCCTGAAAGCTATTACCACTTCCTCAGGACGTTGTTTATCCTCCTGAAAGCATATTATCTACCACAGGACGTTGTTTATCTTCCTGAAAGCATATCAAAACTTTGGGCCGTTGTTTATCTTCCCAAGGGTTACATTACTTCCTCAGAATGTTGTTTATCCTTCTGAAAGCATATCATTTCCTCGGGACGTTGTTTATCTTCCTGAAAGCTATCACCATTACCTCAGGACGTTGTTTATCTTCCTGAAAGCTATTATTATATCTTCATATTTTGGACTGCTTTATCCTCCAAGAAATGTACCTGGAAAAAAAAACCTTTCTCTAAGTGGCATCTTTAAGCCCACTCAAGCATACTCAACTAGTCATCAGTATCACTCTACGCACCGGTGAGTGCAAATTTTTGGGCTTTTGTGTTCAATCCCCTTCAACCTTCCAAGTTATGACTGGCACATATACCAATCTAACCCCTCAGGTTTCAGAAAATTGAACAGGGGCAGCTGTTGCACCCCAAAATTTGCCCTCACAATACAAGACTTTGTGTGCTAAGAAGGTTCACAAGGTTCACAAGGTTCACAATACTTACAAGACCTTTCATGAGGTTCATGAAGTTTACAAGACACTTTATGAGGTTCACAAGGTTCACAAGGTTCACAATACTTACAAGACCTTTCATGAGGTTCATGAAGTTTACAAGACACTTTATGAGGTTCACAAGGTTCACAAGATTCACAATACTTACAAGACCTTTCATGAGGTTCATGAAGTTTACAAGACACTTTATGAGGTTCACAAGGTTCACAAGATTCACAATACTTACAAGACCTTTCATGAGGTTCATGAAGTTTACAAGACACTTTATGAGGTTCACAAGGTTCACAAGGTTCACAATACTTACAAGACCTTTCATGAGGTTCATGAAGTCTACAAGACACTTTATGAGGTTCACAAGGTTCACAAGACCTCCCATGAGGTTCACAAGGTTCACAAGACATCTTATGATGGTTCACAAGGTTCACAAAGTTCACAATTGGTCAAGAGAGTTGACAATTCCCTCAGACAATGCACTTCCTAAGCAGTGCATCCAAAACTAGGGTTTTGACTTTAATCAGGCTAAATGGACTTCCAAGACATCAAGTGAGCTTCATAACATCTTATATGTGTTTAAGAATCCCCATGACAAGTTTCAAGACTTTTCCCAAAGGTTTGCTCAGTCAGATGATCAGATAAGTCAAAATCAGTCAAAGCAGTTAAAAAGTCAAACTGAGGTCAACTGTGGTCAAACCAAAGTCAAACTTCATGATTTTTTTTTGCCAACATCAAGTATATGAAGTAAAATTCATCATTTTATCAAGGTTTGATCATGATTCATCAAGGATATTTCAGATCATCAAGAATCAGAGGTTCCTAAATTAGGGTTTCCTTAGGAAAAGTCAACTGAACTTTGACCAGCCATAAATTTCACATACTTCATCACCAATTCTCCATCCAAAGCTCATTTTGAAGGAAATTGAATTCTCTACAACTTTGTGTCTCACAAGCCAAGCCCAAAAATGCTTCATTTGGAAGGTATGAGCTAAGACATTATAGGTCCTTTTGAAAGTCAACAAAAAGTCAACAACTTCAAAAGGGAATAACTTGAGTATGGTAAATGATATGGACATGAAACCAGTGGGGTTGGTTAAAGGACTCTTCAAGCTTTCCAAAATGTCCAAGAACACCCTCATAGCATTAAAATTGAAGGATGTGTGCCCTTGCAAAGTTGGGAAATTTTTGGGAAGTTTATGAAGCAAATGGAGGTTTAAAACCAAATTTTGCTAAGTGGGCTGAACTTTTAATGACCCAAAGTGATCCATGACATCATGCACGAAAATTATTTGATATTTTCATAATTTTTATTTTATTTAATTTATTTATTATGATTTTTTATTAAAAATCATTTTAAATTTAAATAAAATATCAAGTGTGAAGATTTAAAATTATTTTTTGTTCTAGAAGGTCATGAATTCAATATGGATCAGAATGATACAAAAATAATGGTGATTGGCTTGAAATAGAAGGTGTTTATGCAAGAATATTTGAATTTTAAAGCTTAATCTTTCTCAATCTTTTTGGATCAAATCTTTCACACAAGGTTCAAGTTTTTTGACCTAGAATCATCATACTATAAGTACATAACTCAAACCTAATCATAGAACACGAATTTCAGCCTCCCAAGAGTAAGTTCATATTTTCAAAAACCTCACAAAAAGTCAAATTCGGTTTTCACACTACAAGGCATTTGAAGGTATTTTAAGGACATGAGAATGATCCCTAGACTTCACTGATCATGTACCAATGCTCATTTGCATCCAAAACACCCTAAATCACTCAAACCGAATTCATGTTCTTCATCATTTTTCAATTTTTCGATTTCATTCATTCAGCCATTATAAATTTTTTTTGTGTTGTTAATCTTGTTTGTTATGATGCTTAGATGATTTCTGGGCAAGAACATTGGAGAAACATGCCCTAAACCGAAAACCACCATTGTTAGGGTTTGAGTTCTCAAATTGGGAATTCACGATTTAGTTGAGATAAATGAATTTTAAGAACATGGTTATGATGTATAAGCTTCATATGTTTGATCTGGACTGTCAATTTGAATTAATGTTGTTGTTTGCTTGATGTTCCAAAAACCTAGGATTTCTGGTTTATGAACACCCAAGAAATGTCGCAGGAAAAATCGTATCAATTTTCGCAGGAAATTCAAGGAAGAAGAAGAAGTTTCGCGCGTTTGAAATTTCAAATATTTGAAATTATATTTTATGGATTGGTTTCTGTTTTGTTTAACAGTTGTGTGGTAGCTCAGTTGGCCAAAGGATGCGCGTGCATTGTTGAATGACTGGAGTTCGAATCCTGGTTGTGGCAGTTTTTCATATTTTTCTCTTTTATTCATTAGACATAATATATTATGTATTATAGCTGTTATATGGACAGATGCGCCCTCCCGGCTGGAATGGTTAACGTGTTTGTGTGATGTTTGAAGGTCCTGGGTTCGATCCCCCCAGGCCTTTTGGTTTTGTTTATTTTTTCATGATTTCTTCAGGAACAACAACAAAAGCAATGGAACCCTCCCCCTTGTCACCTGCGTGCAGGCCAGCCCAGTGGATGGAAGCTTTTCCAGGTATTGGGAGGTCCTGGGTTCAAAACCAGGCCTCCCCTTTTTTCTTTATCTCCTTTATTTCTTTGTTTTAATTATTATTATTATTTGTTTTCTTAATTAAAATTAGTTGATAATTAAATTCTAAACCTAATCTTCTTAGTTTTAAAATTTTCATAAACCCTAATTCATTTTGATTAATTCTAATAACTTGTTTTTTTTTATAAACTTTAATTATCATACAAATGTTAGTTTATTTTATTATATATATTATAATTTGAAAATAATCCTTATTTGTAAATAATTAAGTTAACCCTAATTTTATTTTTCACACCCAAAATTTTCTTTTATTTAAAATTTATTTTTATTATAATCTTTAATTTATTATTTATAAACCTTAATCATGCGTATATATTATTCAATTTGTTTATAACTTAAAACTTATATATAACTATGCTTAATATTAAAATTTTGTTAATATAATAATATGACATAAATTGTTTATAATTTAGTTTTGTATGTAAATAATTTTTATTATATTGCCAATTTAATTTTATAATTATAATTCTATTTTCATAATATATTCATAATTAATTTAATTTTATAATTTACATATAATTTAAAATTTTATAATAATTAGTATAATTGCTCATATCTTCTCATTAATCTTAAATAATTGTTTATATAAAAATTTGATTTTTTTAATTATTATAATATTCTTGTTTATTTCATTATTATTATTAATTATATTCTTATGATATTTATTTATTACTAACCCCATTTAATTTGGTATTATTTTTATTATTTTCACTAACCCAATTATTATTATTATCATTTAATATTTTGCTTATTTATTTAAATTGCTTTTATTATTATTATGTAATTATTCCTTGGTGTAATATTTATTAATAATGTTTATTATTTATATTTCATGCTATGGTTAGTAAATAGGGAGTGTAAACATACTTGTATTTTAAAATTAATTTAGATCATTTAAATTTAAAGATAAATATTAAAATTGTACACTCACACACGTAAGTCGATCTTTGATCGCCATCTCACTTCCTTAGGGATACCTCTCATTGTTGCCTAATCAAAAGGTCAAGTAGGGTGTATAAAGCAAAAGTCCCTCAAATTCACATCATCTAGTCCCTTAACAGATAAAAGATCAAGTCCCTTTCGAATAAAGATGATAGTCCCTTCAAAGTTGCTTATACACCCCACAGTTGCCTAAATAAACAGATGACCCTTCACTTGTCCCTCACATCCAAGGTAATGACTACCTATTCCTTAATAATAGGGATAGTCTTACCACTTAAAGGATTCAAGAACAGAAAAGACTTAAACTTAGGGTAGGTTCCTCCTAGATACTTGCTCACTATTCAAAAACTTTTCAAACACTTCACACTTTCAAACAAATTTTCAAAACAAAGGTTTATACGCATCCGTACATGGATCATTATAAACACTTAAGAAAATTTCTATTCACACACTTCACATTTCAAAAACATTTTAAAGTGAGCTAAGTAACTAAGAGCCCATGGATAACCATGGATGTAAAGGGTGCTAACACCTTCCCTTTACATAACCTACCCCCCGGACCCAAAAATCTTTTAAAAAGGTCTTTCCTGTTCTTTTATGCCTTTCCTTTGGATAAAATAAAAGTCGGTGGCGACTCTTGCTATCCGCAACATAACTAAATTCAGTTCTCCCACCGTGTTACAACTACCTTGTCTCATGTACTGGTGGACAATGGTTCTTCATTAAATGTGCTCCCTAAAGAGGTTCTGGACAAGCTCAGTCCTGAAGATGTTGTGTTAAGACCAAGTGATGTAGTGGTGAGGGCCTTTGATGGCTCAAGAAGAGTGGTACATGGAGAAGTAGACCTCCCGATCAATGTAGGCTCTCAAGTTTTCAATTCTACTTTCTATGTAATGGATATTCGTCCTGCGTATTCTTGTTTGCCTGGGAGCCCCTAGATCCATGGGGCAGGTGCTGTGACTTCCACCTTGCATCAGAAGTTGAAATACCCAGTGAAGAACAAAATTGTCACTGTCTATGGTGAAGAAGAGTACATGGTTAGCCACGTGAATACTTTCAAGTATGTAGAAATGGAGGGTGAAATGGTGGAAACTCCGTGTCAAACATTTGAAGTTGTTCCCTACTTTGATCCTGTTCCTCAGTCTGTTCCTGCTTCTGAAAGAGTTCTTATGGTTACTAATATACCTTCTGCAATGGCCTCCCTCAAGGATGCTAAGGTTGTGGTTGCAAAAGGTGGTTCTGCTATTTGGGGCCAGCTTCCCAACATTCTGTAAACACCCCAAATTTGCCCTCACTCATTTCACCATGGCTTGTGATTCTTTTCATTTGCATAAGTTCAATCATATCATCTCATATTGCATTTTTGCTTCACTGCATTGGTTCAAAGTCATCTGCATATAGGGTTTGTGATCTGAGTAATCCCTGAGCTATCTGTGCAATTCCAAAGGTCTTCAATCACCTCAAGAGGGTCTATGTATGTTCAAATATCATATTGTATCCTCCCAAGATCAAGGAAGTCAGAAAATCACAAGAATTGATTCAAAAATGCAAACTTGCCATTTTGGGAAAGTTTTTCAACCTCCTCTTTTTGATTCAAAAATGCTTCAAATGAAAAATTCTTGGTCATGAAAGTTGTAGATTGGATCATTCCCTTTTCAAAAAGTACAAGAACTTGATCTAATTCATCATAGAACTCAAGTTATGGCCTTGCAAAGTTGGGAAAAATCACATAAAATTCACTTTTGCACCAAAGAGGCATTTTGCAAAATGACATAATAAAGCATTCTAAAGGCTTCAAATGTACACAAGTGCTTCACAACATCCTCATGTGACCTCTAAAGATCAGATTGGTGCTTTGAAACATTGCATTCCATGCCTTGAACTTCAAGTAATTCAAAAAGGGCCAAACTTCCCCAAAATTGCAAAATGGATCAAACCTCTTCAGCCACTTATGCCAGCTACAAGATATGACTTCCATGGACCTCCTTGAAGCAAGCTGACTCGAGCCATACCTTAGTACCATGCCTGAACCAGCCCATGCCTTCACTTACACAAATGTTGACTTTTTGCATATTGAACCATACCAATAAGCATAGGCCACCAACAACTCTCTAACCTATCAAGGATTGATATGTGTACCAAAGGAAAGCCATTTCACATAAGCTTGGAAGCTGAATCCTCCCACAACTCAGTAATCACCAAAACCTCCTCTTATGCATTTCTCTTCGAAATTCATAGCTCAGCCAACAAATCTTCAAACTTTTTCCACCATTCAACTACACATTCATCACTGATCATTTCCCACCCTTTCATTTTGCCTTGAAACACCTCAAATCACAAACACGATTTTCACTTCCCTTGACCTGAGCTTCAGCAAACTTCACATAGAGGCCATATAAACTCCAACCAAGCATTGCAAACTCTTCAGGGGGATCATTAAAGTTGATTTGAAGCAAAGAAGCAACCAGCCAATACCATTTTCGAAAGCTTCAGTTCAGGTATCACCAAGAACATTTTTTCCAGAAATCGTTTCTTATGCCATAGAAATGTTGCTTATGATTCACTGATCATGTTGTGCTTGTTGGTTTTGAAAATGATTGAGTTTTGAGCCTGAACCATGTCTCTGAAAGTTTGACCTGAAAACTTGTTTGATTCGATTCTTGTTTATGTTGAAAGATAAATGAATTTTCGTGCTTGATTCTTGCTTAGGGTGTTTAGAAGATGTGATCTGGAGTTTTAGAAGGTTTAAAATTGCCTAGGGAAGAATTTAGGTTTTTGAACTGGCCACTGTTCCGGTCACCTGAGGGTCATTAGGGTTCAGATTAGGGTTTAATTGCGTAATTAGTGAAGTTTGAATGTCAGCCATCCAGATGCGCGCGCTAGTCAATTCCCGCGTCCCCAGTTCAAACCCTGGCCCTTTGATCTGTTGACTTCTCATTTAAATTAATTTTATTTTCATTTTATTTGCATTTCTTTGTTCATTTTATTTAAAATAGCAAAATGCATCTAAATTTTTTTATTTTTTGCATCATGACTTTAAATATTTTTCTCATTCTGAAAATAATTTTTATTTTATTTTTTGCATAAAATTTGTATTTTTAAAATATTTAAATGTTTATTTTAATTAATTAATGGAAATTAATTAATTAAAATACCATTTAAGTTTCTAAAAATCACCAAAAAAATCACATTGCATCTTGACACATTTAGAGACATTATCAAACTATTCATACAAATTTCTTTTTGGTTCTTGATCCATTTTGACATTTTCTTTGGATTTAGGGTTCTTAAAAATCAATATTTTTTGCCCTAACTTAGAAAACTCCTTTCTGCCTAACCATGAAGGGTTTGATAGTGATTCTTTTTGCATTGCATCTCACATATCATATAGTTTCTAGGATAAAATTGGCATGAATTTATCTTTCATTTTTTATTTGTTTTGCATTTTTCCTTGTGAGGTACCTTAAAACCCTAGCAAACTTAGAAAAATCATAACTTCCTTAGGGTTAAGAGTTAAGCCTTCCCCTTTGGGAAGTGAACTTGTATGAGGTTAGGGTTCCTTTGATCCCATTTTCATTTTTTTATCTCATGTCTTGCTTCTGATTTTGAATTTTGCATTGCATCTTGTACATAAACCCTAATCTTTTCTTTCATTTGCATTCATTCTTCATATGTTTGCATACATGAACTTGCCATGACATTTTGTGCATCCACATGACATATAAGACATCTTAGGACATATTGAAATCATGTTTGATCATTGCATCTTCCATTTTCCATGTTATGCATCCATTGCATTTCATAAGTTGTCATGAACTTTCATGCTTACTTTCATGTTTCATTTGCATCTTCATTGCTTGTATGATCATCCACATCTCATGACAACCATTTGTATCATATCTTAGCATAATTTACATCTTAATATGTGTAAACACCCCAAATTTTCCCTCACCCGTTCACACCATGGCTTGTGATCTTTTCATATGCATAAGTTCAATCATAGCATCTCACATTGCATATTTGCCTCACTGCATTGGTTCAAAGTCATCTGCATCTAGGGTTTGTGATCTGAGCAATCCAAGAGCCATTTGAACCACTTCAAAGGTCATCAACCACTTCAAAGGGGTCCATGTATGTTCAAGCATCATATTACATCCTCACAAAGTCAAGAAAGTCAAAAAATCACAAGAACTGAGAAAGGCATGGAAGCAGAGCCAGGTTTAACTACACAGATGACCTAGAATTAGGGTTTTGGTTTCAAAGGCCATAACTCCAATTTTTTTTGGTCATTCTTGTTTCTATTGGTCTCTATATGTCACAAGGATCATGCATATCAATTTTCATGAAGAAATTCCATGGGGAAGGCATCTAACCAAGAGTTGACTTCTTGAGCAAGTCAGTGTAAAATCAGGGCATCTGAGGCCCCCAATGACCCATCCAAAGGGTGATCTTCATCATTTTGATTGTATTTGATCTTTATTTGATCATAGGAGATGTTAGAAGTTCACAAAATTGAAGAATTTCAAGCCATTTGCAAAGTTGCCTTTTTGGGAAAATGACTTGTAATGGAAAATTGCCATTTTGGGAAACTTTTTCAACCCTTGCTTTTTGATTCAAAAATGCTTCAAATGAGAAAACTTTGGTCATGAAAGTTGTAGAATGGATCATTCCCTTTTCAAAAAGTACAAGAACTCATTCTAATTCATTTTGGATCAAAAGTTATGGCTTGTCAAAGTTAAGAAAAATCACATAATTTCAAGTTATGAACCAAAGAGGCAAAGTTGCAAAATCACTTGCCAAGGCAAATTGAGACCTCAAAGTGACTTCTAATCTCTACACAAACATAAACCAAGGCCTAAAAATCAGAATGCATCAAAGGTTTGCCCATTTTCATGCCTTGTGGATCAAGAAATTTTAAAAGGGGCAAAAAGTCACAAAGTTGCAAAACCTATCACAAACCCTAATCCACTTGCTGCATTGCCTCTAATCCTTTTCCATGGCTCTCCCTGATTCAAGCTGCAGCCAAGCCATGCTTTGTACCCTCACTGCCATAGCCCATACCTCTCTTACACAAAACTTGACTTTTTTGCAAAAGACCCATACCAATTAGCCTGTGCCACACCAACTCCTCTGACCTCTCTAGTTGTGATAAGTGGACCAAATACAACATAACACAACACACAACTCAGCCTGAAACACTCTCCAAGCCATAGTTCCAAGTTTATGCCTCTTATGCATTTCCATTCGAAACACATCACACAAGCATCAAACATAAAAACAAACTCCATAAAACATCTCAGCATGTCTCACTGATCATCCCTGACCCTTCACTTTGCCCTAAAACTCCCTGAAATCAAAACACGATTTCCTCCCCTCTCTGAACAGAACCCCATCAATCTCTCAAACTAGCCCAAATAAACTCCAAACAAGCCTTGCAAACATCTGAGGGAAGTCATTAGAGTTGATTGGAAGCAAGGAAGCAGGCTGAAAGCTCCAAACTGAAAGCTTCACTTCAGGTAGCTTCAAAAATTATTTTTTCCAGAAACCTTGTTTTAAGTTACTAAAATGATTTACATGTTCCCCTGATTGTTTTGCACTTTGTACTTTTGAAAATGATTGAGTATTGAGCATGTATTGCATCTCTGAAAGTTTGGCCATTTTTATGTTTTTGATTCGAATCTTGGTTTTGAGTGAAAAGAAATGAATTTTGAGGGTAGATTCATGTTTAGGGAGATGGAGAGGTTTGATCTGGAGCTTTACAGCTCTTAAAATGACTAGGAGAGTGAGTTTGAGTTTTCTCAGGGAGGATGTCACCGGAGAAGACGACCGGAGCTCTTCTCCGGTGACCTGAAAGTGATTAGGACTTTAAATGCGTTTAGGGCAAAGTTTAAATGTGGACTCTTGATCTGGTTGACTAAGTCTGACTCCCGCGCGTTTCAATGGCCTGGATCTTTCATTAAAACCCTAATCTCACTTAATTAATTTAATTAATCCGGTTTAATTTAATTGGCCCAGTTTGAATGCCAGCCGTAGGATAGCGCGCCAGTCTTTCCCTCCATTCCCAGTTTAAATATCAGCCTTAGGATGCGCTGACTTTTCTTTTTATTTTTGTTTTCATTTCATTTTTATTCATTTGTTTTGCACATTTATTTTAAAATAGCTAAAATCATTAAAACATTATGAAAATTTTTGTCAAGGGTTTCATGAATTTTCAGAACACAAAAATATTTTTATTTTTATTTTTTGCATTAAAAATTATTTTTAAATCATTTAAATGATTATTTTTAATTAGTTAATGAAAATTAATTAATTAAAAATACATTTAGGTATTTAAAAATCACCAAAAAATTCACATAGCATTTAAAAACATTTAGAAACATTGTCCAAATCTCAAACCAAATTTCTTTTTTGTTCTTGATGCCTTTTGATCATTTTCTTTGGAATTAATTTCATTGTTTGGCAATATTTTGTTTCAAACTTCAAAAATTCATTTCTGCCTAACCATTGAGAGTTGGACAATGATTCTTTTTGCATTGCATCTTGCATAACATGTAGTTTATAGGATAAAATTGGTTTGATTTTATCTTGCATTCACAATTTGTTTAGGATTTTTCTTGACAAGGTACCCCAAAACCCTAGCCATCTTAGGAAATTCACAACTTCCAATAGGTTAAGAGTTGGCTCCCCTCCTTTGGGCAGTGAGTTTGTATAGGTCTAGGGTATCTTTGATTGAATTTTCAAATTTTTATCATGTCATTTGCTTCTGGTTTTGAATTTTTGCTTTGTGTGATGCATATAACCCTAATTTATGTCTTCCTTTGCATTCATCTTCCATTTGCTTGCATACCATGACTTGCCATAACATTTTGTGCATTCTTTTGATTCATAATGCATCTTAAGACATATTAGAATCATGTTTGATCATTGCATCTTTCATTTGCCATGTTATATGTCCATTGGATTTCATAACTTTTCATGAACATTCATGGTTCAAAGCATGTTTCTTTTGCATCCATATGCTTGTTTGATCATTCTCATGCCTTGCCTCATGTTTGTATCATCTCTTAGCATCATTAACTTCATGATCTTGCTCCTGGTTTTGGTTTGCATCATTGTCGCTCCCACCAGATGACACAGGGCCAAGAGGGGTACAGACGCGAACGGTCGGCGAAAGAGGAAGAGAACACACAAGGGTGAACTCAGAAAAGACAAGAGTCGCCAGCTAGGCATTTTTATCCCAGGGGGAAAGGTAATGCTGCATAAACCTAGGGAAAAGATATGGATAAGACGGGTGCGAACCAGAGAGACTGAGAAAGGGGGTTGGTTACAACCTGGGAAGGTATTAGCATCCAGATTGTCCGCCGTACTCGACGGGATCCGCGCTTGAAAGATTTGTGTTTTAAAGGGGTAGTGTCAGTGCAAAAATGTGTATCAAAGCTGGCAAGAATGCAAGTGTCAGTGTAAAAGAAAAGTGTAGTGTATAAGTGAAGTGTCAGTGCAAGAACAAGGATGAAATGCTCAAGACCATGAGGCTTAAAGGATAAGGCTGGAAAGAGGGGGAATATACAGAGACTTTTGTTCGATAATTGTTAAGTTAAGCCTACGTATCCTCTCGTGCAATGAGGAAGTCAGAACACCGTAGTTCGACTCAAAGAGACTGAAGGATGAATTGACCTGTGAACTGCTTACTTGTCTATGCTCAAGTGTATGACCTGTCTGGCTCAGGTGCAAACTGTCTTGCATTAGACGGAAGAAGCAAGTTCTCGTTTTATGAATGAATGAGATGAGAAAAGAATCCCGAAGAAGATGACTATTGTTTGTTTTTGGTATCTTCAGTCTTTTATTGCTTTTGAAAGTTTGTCATAAGTTAATGAGCTTAAGCCTAAACCAATGGGTTAGTAAACTCATCACATCCTCCCTCTGATTATGGGTAATGAGAATACCTTAAGTGTGAAGTCCGCATCTCACACTTAATCACCTTTGATGCAGGATTAAGATCATTAACCTACTTGTGATTAGTTAGATGTTTTTGTTTTTTTGTTTAGTGTTGAGTAATGAGATTAAGCCATAATCAGGGATTAAACAGACTCATTACACCATCCTAATAGAAGGATAATAGATGAGAATGTTTAAGCTGAGGAAGACTCCTCAACTTAATCCATGATTAGGGATTAACCTCATGACAAAACAAAGCCTTTATTAGATGGGTTTTAGTTAATGGTAAGATTAAGAAATGGATTTATGATTTGTAAGACAACTTGAGGGGGACTTGTCCATTAACACTAGGGTTAGTCCTTCTTAACCAATTAAGGAAGAATTAGAACCCTAATGCAAGGCCCAAGTTACAAGCTTGATGTCTTGATAATTATTAAGTGGATTGATTAAAGGATTTAAACACATTAAGGGTTTAACACTTAGGATTAAAGTTATACACTCCATCCTAATAGAAGGATGCAGGCATAAGCTTAATCACAAAGCCTTAAAGCCTTTAGGGTTTAGTCCCTGATTATGAGATAAGAAGAGAAGACTCAAAGAGACACAAAGGTAAAAGCTAAGTGGGGGACTAATCAAAACCCTAATTGTTATCATGCTTGGTCATTCCTAGGGTTTGTGAGGTTTAAGAAAGAAATCTTCAAGGAACCACCAAGGAGAGAAGCAGATGAGAGGAGCAAAGAGAAGCAGAACAACTTGCTTCACTTAAGAAGACAAGTTGCTTTAAGAAAGAAAGTAAGATGAACAAGAATGAGCAAGCTCAATCCAAAGCACAAGATAAAATGCAGCAATGATGCATAAGAGAGATGAAAAGAGATTGTAAGAAGTGAAGGCAAATCCACTTCTCAAAACAACTTACCACCTGAAAAGTTAGTAAAAGAAATGAAATATAATGAAAATGAGATGAAATGTGATGATGAAAACCAAAACCAGAAGCATGAGTATGATGTTAATGATGCTAAGAGATGATGCAAACATGAGGCAAGGCATTAGAATGATCATACAAACATATGGATGCAAGAGAAGCATGCTTTGGACTATGGATGTTCATGAAAAATAATGGAATGCAAAAGACATATAACATGGCAAATGAAAGATGCAATGATAAAACATGATTCTAATATGTCCTAAGATGTGTTATGAATCAAATGGATGCACAAAATGTCATGGCAAGTCATGGTATGCAAGAAAATGGAAGAGGGATGCAAAGGAAGGCATGAATTAGGGTTTATATGCAACATACATCACAAAAATCCAAAACCAGAAGCAAATGACATGATAAAAATTTGAAAATGCAATCAAAGGAACCCTAAACCTATACAAACTCACTGCCCAAAGGAGGGGATCCAACTCTTAACCTATTGAAAGTTATGAATTTCCTAAGATTGCTAGGGTTTTTAGGTACCTTGTCAAGAAAAATGCAAAACAAATTGAAAACGCAAGATCAATTCAAGCCAATTTTATCCTATAAACTACATGCTATACAAGATGCAATGCAAAAAGAATCATTGTCCAACTCTCAATGGTTAGACAGAAATGAATTTTTGAAGTTTGTCACAAAATATTGCCTCAAAATGAATTTAATTCCAAAGAAAATAATCAAAAGGCATCAAGAACAAAAATTAAATTTGGTTTGAGAGTTGGACAATGTTTCTAAATGTTCCTAAATGCAACATGAATTTTTTTGTGATGTTTAAATACCTAAAACTATTTTTAATTAATTAATTTTCATTAACTAATTAAAAATAAACTTTTAAATGATTTAAAAATAAATTTTAATGCAAAAAATAAAAATAAAAATATTTTTGTGTTCTGAAAAATAATGAAAATCTTGACAAAAATTTTCATAATTTTTAAACATTTTTTGCTATTTTAATTAATTCGTGCAAAATAAATCAAAACAAATGAAAATAAAATGAATTTTAAATGAAAAATGAGAAAGTCAGCTAATCCAAGGGTCCAGATTCAAAGTCACAGGGGCGAGAATTGACTTGGCGCGCTAATGGACGACCCAAATTCAAACTGGCCTAATTATGATCAAACCCTAATCCAAAACCCTAATTACTTTCAGGTGACCGGAACAGTGTTCCGGTCATCTTCTCCGGCAAGGTGTTCATGCTATCTCACTCCCTACGCATCAAAACTTCACCAAAATCTCCAGATTCACTCCTTAAACATCATTAAACCTAAACTCCACCCCAAAATCCATTTATTTTCACTGAATCATAAGAATCAAAGCAAAACTCAATTTACGGGCAAAGTTTCAGAACAATCATACATGGCCATTTTTCACTCATTTTCAAAACAAATCACATCATGATAATCAGTGAAGCATAAGGAAGCATTTAGAAACTAAAAATGGAAGTTCTGGAAAAATAAATGCCATGGCTACCTGAGCTTGAGCTTTCGAAACAGGGACTTTCTGGGTGCTTCTTTGGTTCAAACAAGCTCCAATGATCCTCCTTTGAAGCTTTTGACACTTAGCTGAAGTTTATATGGCCTCTAGAGAGAGTTGGCAGAAACTCAGGCCAAGGGAGTGTGAAAATCGTATTTTTGATGTGGGAGGTTTCAGGCCAAAACAATGGTTGGGAAATGATCAGAGGATCATGGTGAGTTGATTAGTGAAAGAATTTCCAAGCTTTTGTGGCTGAGTTGAGAGATTCGATAGAAAATGCAAAAGGGGTGATTTTTGTGTATGCTGGCTTGTGGGAGAGATCAGGATGATTTGTGTGTTGTGTTGAGTTCCATTTTGTCCACTTATCACTCTTGGATAGGTCAGAGAGTGGGTGTTGGCCTAGGTTGATTGGTATGGGCAAGTTGCAAAAATGCCACCAACTTGTGTACTTGAGGTATGGGCTGGCTCAATGGCTGTTTCAAGGGATGGCTCGAGTCAGCTTGGTTCAAGGAGGTCCATGGAAGTCATAGTTTGTAGCTGGCACAAGTGGCTGAAGAGATTTGATCCATTTTGCAATTTTGGGGAAGTTTGGCCCCTTTGGAATTACTTGAAGTTCAAGGCATGAAACTTGAGATTTCTTTGTGCAATTCTGACTTTTAGACATTGGTTCATGTTTGTGTGAAGTTTAGAAGTCACTTTGAGGTCTCAATTTGCCTTGGCAAGTGATTTTGCAACTTTGCCTCTTTGGTGCATAACTTGAAATTATGTGATTTTTCCCAACTTTGACAAACCATAACTTTTGATCCAAAATGAATTAGAATGAGTTCTTGTACTTTTTGAAAAGGGAATGATCCATTCTAAAACTTTCATGACCAAAGTTTTCTCATTTGAGGCATTTTTGAATCAAAAAGCAAGGGTTGAAAAAGTTTCCCAAAATGGCAAGTTTCCATTACAAGTCATTTTCCCAAAAAGTCAACTTTGCAAATGGCTTGAAATTCTTCAATTTTGTGAACTTATAACATCTTCTATGATCAAATAAAGATCATACACAATCAAAATGATGAAGAACACCCTTTGGTTGGGTCATTGGGGGCCTCAGATGCCCTGATTTTGCACTGACTTGCTCAAAAAGTCAACTCTTGATCAGATGCCTTCCCCATGGAATTTATTCATGAAAATTGATATGCATGATCCATATACCATATAGAGACCAATAGAAACAATAATGACCAAAAAAATTGGAGTTATGGCCTTTGAAACCAAAACCCTAATTCTAGGTCATTTGTGCAGTTAAACCTGGCTCTGCCTCCATGCCATTCCCAGTTCTTGTGATTTTTTGACATTCTTGACTTTGAGAGGATATAATATGATGCTTGAACATACATGGACCCCTTTGAAGTGATTGATGACCTTTGGAGTGGCTCAAATGGCTCTTGGATTGCTCAGATCACAAACCCTAGATGCAGATGACTTTGAACCAATGCAGTGAAGCAAAAATGCAATATGAGATGCTATGATTGAATTTATGCATATGAGAAGATCACAAGACATGGTGTGAATGGGTGAGGGCAAATTTGGGGTGTTTACAATCATCACATTTCATCTCATTTGCATTGCATTTTATTTCTTATGCTAACTTTTCAGGTGGTAAGTTGTTTGAGAAGTGAATTTGCCTTCACTTCTCATAATCTCTTCTCATCTCTTCCATACTTCCTTTGCTGCATTGTTGTATGTGTATTGAATTGAGCTTTCTCATTCTTGTTCATCTTACTTTCTTTCTTCAAGCAACTTGTCTTCTTAAGTGAAGCAAGTTGTTTTGCTTCTCTTTGCTTCTTGCTCCTTTCATCTGCTTCCTTCCAGGTGGTTTCTCTGAAGATCTTCTTGCAAACCTCATTAACCCTAGGATCTCCAAGCATGATAACAATTAGGGTTTGATTATTCCCCCATTTAGTTTTACCTTTGTGTCATCTTTGAGTCTTCTCTTCTCATCTCATAATCAGGGACTAAACCCTAAAGGCTTTAAGGCTTTGTGATTAAGCTTATGCCTGCATCCTTCTATTAGGATGGAGTGCATAACTTTAATCCTAAGTGTTAAACCCTTAATGTGTTTAAATCCTCTAATAAATTCACCTAATAATCATCAAGACATCAAGCTTGTAACTTGGGCCTTGCATTAGGGTTCTAATTCTTCCTTAATTGGTTGAGAAGGACTAACCCTAGTGTTAATGGACAAGTCCCCCTCAAGTTTTCTTACAAATCATAAAAATCACTTCTTCATCATATCATTAACTAAAATCCATTTAATAAAGGTTTTGTTTTGTCATGAGGTTAATCCCTAATCATGGATTAAGTTGAGAAGTCTTTCTCAGCTTAAATGTTCTCATCTATTATCCTTCTATTAGGATGGTGTAATGGGTCCATTAAATCCTTGATTATGGCTTAAACTCATTACTTAACACTAAACAAAAACAACAAAAAACATATAATTAATCACAAGTAGGTTAATGATCTTAATCCTACATCATGGTGATTAAGTGTGAGATGCTGACTTCACACTTAAGGTATTCTCATTACCCCTAATCAGAGGGAGGATGTGATGAGTTTACTAACCCATTGGTTTAGGCTTAAGCTCATTAACTTATGACAAACTTTCAAAAGCAATAAAAGACTGAAGATACCAAAAACAAACAATAGTCGTCTCCTTCGGGATTCTTTTCTCATCTCATTCATTCATAAAACGAGAACTTGCTTCTTCCGTCTAATGCAAGACAGTTTGCACCTGAGCCAGACAGGTCATACACTTGAGCATAGACAAGTAAGAAGTTCACAGGTCAATTCATCCTTCAGTCTCTTTGAGTCGAACTACGGTGTTCTGACTTCCTCATTGCACGAGAGGATACGTAGGCTGAACTTAACAGTTATCGAACAAAAGTCTCTGTATATTCCCCCTCTTTCCAGCCTTATCCTTTAAGCCTCATGGTCTTGAGCATTTCATCCTTGTTCTTGCACTGACACTTCACTTATACACTACACTTTTCTTTTACACTGACACTTGCATTCTTGCCAGCTTTGATACACATTTTTGCACTGACACTACCCCTTTAAAACACAAATCTTTCAAGCGCGGATCCCGTCGAGTACGGCGGACAATCTGGGTGCTAATACCTTCCCAGGTTGTAACCAACCCCCTTTCTCAGTCTCTCTGGTTCGCAACCGTCTTATCCATATTCTTTTCTAGGTCTATGCAGCATTACCTTTCCTTCGGGATAAAAATGCCTAGCTGGCGACTCTATTCACTTCCTTTCTCTTTCGCCGACCGTTCGCGTATGTACCCCTCTTGACCTGAGGTGTCATTTGGTGGGAGCGACAGCTTGGCGACTCTGCTGGGGAACCTTATACTGTAACCAGGGCTTCTAGTTCTTTTTGTGGGTTCCTCCTAGCGCTTGTTTGATTTGTGTTTACTGGGGTGTTATGTGCTAATTGTGTTTATATATTTGCTTTATTTATTGCTTTATGTACAGTTATTTATTGCTCTTTTTACCGCTTTATACATCATACTGTCATACTGTTATCTGGCTGGATCTGGTTTTGTCTTGGTGGGTGGGGTTTCATTGAGAGTTTAACGTCCTATACCTGGGACCTGAGTGACACCTAGGCTAGAGTGGTTCATGTTCTTTCCCATTCCATTTCGGTCTGGTGCGGGAATATGAAACACAGTTCAGATGTGGGTTTCTTCTTGAGAACTTTGTGCTACAGATTTCCTGTAGTGCTAGGGCTATCTGGGAAGCCTGCTAAGTCTGGATGACCTTTATTATGACCTTCAGAAACTGAGGTGAATTAGAGGAGGATCTTTTATGGTTATTGTAGACACTGTACCTCCGGGTTGGAAGTGTTTACACTTCTCATAACTGATCCAAGTCTGAGGATCCTTGTTTTAGAACATCACCTGTGAGGGGGTTGGGCTGTTTACAGGTTTGCAAGTACCCTTGGCCACATCATACCCTGTTACTTTTTGTGTTTAAGAATGCTACACTTTGGACAGTTCTTGTGATTTAACCCTGGACATGTGACTCTTTATTTGAGTCCCCCACCTTGGTTACTGGACTTCTGAACCTCCATCTGGACTTCTTGAACATACATGGACCTTTATACCAAGGCAGTAATCAGATCCAGCTTGATCATAAACCTTTGCATATCATCTGCATACATCATCATTGCATCATTTAACATTTGTTTATTTGCTTTTCAGGGTATCCATATTACAGTTGGCTTGGTTTTGACCCCTTCATCTACATAAACCCATGTTCTTACGTTATCTGCATCAGCTATCTTCATCAGTTTCCTGCATCAGCTACCTCCATCATCATCATCAGCCTATCAGTGGCTCATCTCCAGTATCAGTCTTCATCATCAGCATTTGTTTTCAGCTCTTCATCAGCAGTCATGGCACCCAAGAAGAGCAACATTTCATACCATTTCTTTGAGCCTATGCTGACTAGCATCAGACAGGTCCAGGCACTTATCACTCCAGACCACATCCCATTATTCAGAGAGCATTATGGAGGCATCCTTGATATGGTTATGGATCTAGACCCTTCTCAGAGGAGTTTGATCCACACCTGCCTACAGTTTTATGACCCTCCTTTGAGATGCTTCACTTTCCAGAACTTTCAGTTGGGACCTCTGCTGGAGGAGTTCTCATCATTGATTGGAGTACCTGTAAGGGGTGGTGTCCCCTTCAACCCTGAGATGGCTTCTCCCAGCAATGGAGAAGTGGCAAAGGCACTATGCCTAGAGCCTATTTTGATTGAGCAGAACATGACAACAAAGGCTGGAATCCCTGGTTTGCACCTAGATTTTCTGACTTCTCAGGCCATCCTGAAGGCCTCTTTGGGGGAATGGAAGGCAGTTTGTGCATTGTTAGCCCTCAGTATATATGGGGTTATACTATTTGCAGATGAGCCCAAGTTTATCAGCAAGAATGCCATTCATCTCTTCCTTCTGAGGAACCCAGTGCCCACATTGCTGGGGGATTTTTATTATTCTGTTCACCAAAGAAATGAGAAACAAAGAGGGAGGTTGGTGAGATGCTGTGCTCCTCTATTTCACACTTGGCTGCTTAAACACTTACCCAAGACTGATGCCTTCCTGAACCCTCACCAACATAAGAATTGGGCTAGGAGACTTATTGCTTTGACTTCAGATGACATCAGATGGTGCACCCAGAGCACCAAAGGCAGGGACATAATTACTAGCTGTGGGCAGTACCCCAATGTACCTCTAGTGGGAGTGAAAGGTTGCATCAACTACAACCCTTTGCTGTTTAAGAGACAATTGGGCTATGCTTTGGTCCACCCTCCTAGAGTACAAGATCTAGCTGAAACCCTGTATTGTGAGATAAAGCCTAATCTAGCTGTTGTCAGGCAGGCATCTTGGGCTTGGGACAACATCCAGACCAAAGGGATGGCCATCCTTGGGAGATGCAATAATGTGGCTTCAGCTCAATATTTTGAATGGTCTCATGCTAGGGCTCAGATTTTTGGGATGCCCTTCACCATTGAGGATGCACCTGGACCATCCACAGTACCACCTCCAGCCACTGTCAGCCTGGAGGAATTTGAGAAGCTGAAGGAAAGGAATGAGAACCTGTCTCAAGCTTTGAAGAAGACCCTCTGGGAGAGGAGTGATGGTCGTCTAGACATTGAAAGGTTGGAAAAGCTTAAAGTGGAGCATCTGGCCAAGATTGAGAAAGCAGAAGACTACATAAAGAAATCAAGAGCTGGAGAGCAAATATTGAAGAATGCCTGTAAGGAGGCCCAGTTTCAGAAGGCTAAGGCTGATCTCTATCTAGAGGAAAGTCATGCTAGGTGGGTCAGGATCACTGAAGCTCGCACTCAAGAAGATAAGAGAACTCAAGCCAGGATTGAGCAGTTGGAGGCCAATGAAAAGAAGCAACAGGAAGCTTTGCTGGCAGCCCAGAAGGAGATTTCAGAATTGAAGCTTAGGGCTGGTGTGAAGAAGTCAAAGGACCAAGACAGACACAAGAAGCTGACCACTGCTTTTGCCACCAGAAACCTTCATATCAGGAACATCACAGAGCATCCGGCTGGTCCTGTAACTGAAGCACTTTTGAAGGAGGTTAAGGAGGATGAGTTTGGATTAGATGTTTGACTTTTTTGCTTGTTGTTATTTCCGTTTGATGTACTTTTCTTTTATGTTGTATTTTGACCCTTCAGGGGCATATGTTGTAAAAACAGACTATGTATTATTCACCATTTGTAATATATTTGTTAGTTTGTTTCACTGAGTTTTCTTTCTCTCAAGCAACATCAAAACATCTTCCTCAGGGTCTGGAAAGGTCAAAACCAAGAGCCAAGCCGGATACCTTGGAAAATAAATAAGCATACTGAATTGCATACTGACCTTTGTTTTGTTTTGTAGGTTTTTGTTTTGTTTGTTACTAACTCTGTTGTGGTTCAAGAACTATTGCTCGCCGCCGGGTGTTCCCTCTCAACCGTCCGCACCGGTATCCTACCCGCAACAACCTTCCTGGTATCCAGATGGATCAAGTACAGCAAGATCTTACAGAGGTCAGGAATCAGATGGCTAACGAAAGGTTGGAAATGAGGAACCAAATGACCCAGTTCATGGAAGTAATGAATGGCTTGGCCCAAAGTCAAGAAAGGTTGAGGGCATTGGTAGAAAGACAAACCCCGGAAGAACCCCATCTGGGAACTGGAGGAACAAGTAACAATGAAAGGGGTCAGCCTCATGTTAATCCACTAGTATATGGGCCTCATCATCACCCGGAAGTCATCATCCCGGGTAATGTGCAAGGAAACACTACTGGAGGAAGGATCTTACAAGAAGACCCCCAGGAAGAACAGTTTATTGTGATGGGAGCTAGGGATGAAGTTTATGATAGGAGGTTTGATGAAATTGCTGAGAAGTTGAGATCTCTGGAATCCCAAAATTCCCTAGGTTTTGATGTCATGGATATGGGGTTAGTGGATGGGGTAAGGATTCCCCATAAGTTTAAACCCCCGTGCTTCGAGAAGTACAACGGAACTTCCTGTCCACGAACTCACTTGCAGTCTTTTCTGGGAAGACTTAAGGCATACACCATGGATGAAAAACTGTGGATGTTTTACTTTGAAGACAATTTGACTGGGGCTTCAAGAGAGTGGTATTCACACTTGACCAGAGCTACTATCAGATGCTGGAAGGACCTAGCTGAAGCTTTCATCAGACAATACCAATACAATCTGGATATGGCTCCTAACAGAACCCTTCTGATGGGAATGTCTCAGTCCTCCAGAGAAAGCTTCAAGGAGTATGCCCAGAGGTTGAGACAGCTTGCTGCTGCTGTCCAGCCACCCATGTCGGAAAGAGAAATGGCCGACATGTTTATGAACACTCTGCAGGGAACATATATTGATAGGCTAGCTGCCTTTTCTTCCACCAGCTTCGCTGACGTAGTTATAGCCGGGGAAAGAATTGAAAGCCTTCTGAAGATGGGTAAGATTTCTGATAATGGTGCAAGTTCGTCAAGTAATCCCAGGAAGCCTTTTGTGGGACGTAGAAGAACCGGTGAGACAAATGCCATTCATGCCGGAAGGGGAAGACCTCAGTATGTCCACAGATCAGTAGCAGCTGTCACTATTCCGGCTCCAATTCCTCAGCAACCAGCATATCAACCACAGCAACAACCACATTATCAACAGCAAGTTCAGTATCCGCCGCAAAGAACCTACAACAACAACAACAACAATCAACAGCAAAAACCCTTTCAGCAAAGGCCATCACAGGCAAATAGGGTGATTGACCATATCCCTATGTCTTATGCCGCTTTATTGCCACAACTCCTGAAGCTCAACCTGGTTGAGTTAAGGACATTGGCACCACTAGATCCCTCCAATCTGCCAAGAAACTACGATGCCAACGCCAGATGTGCTTTCCACTCCAATTCACCTGGCCACAATACGGAGAAGTGCAGGGCTTTACAAATGAAGGTACAAGATCTGGTGGATTCTAAAGCCCTCAACTTTGCACCCCCTCCAAGTGTCACCAAGAATCCAATGCCCAATCATGGAGGGCCAAGAATTAATGCCATTGAGGAAGACAAGCCATCTTTCTTAATCACCAGTGTTGGACAGATTCGGACACCCCTGGTCGAAATTAAAGCTCAGCTTCTAGAGTGCCAGATGTTCCCCGGGTGTGAGCTCGGTTGTGGTTATTGCAACATTTCGGTCAATGGGTGTGATAACTTGAGAAGCGGCATAGATGGTCTTATCAAAAGTGGTATACTTCAGATCACAACAACGGCGCCTACAAATCCAACAATCCCTTTGACAACAATTCCTGACTCTTCTACAACTGCAACAACAATCATTCCGACCAATTCATCAATATCATCAACAATGGCTTCGTCCATCACTTCAGCAAACCAGATGTCAACAACCGTTTCTTCTACAACATCAGCACCCATTTATTCAGTAGAATCTTCTACAACGCCAACACAAATTAATGAAGATATCTCAGCAGTCACCATTTATTATGATCCTTCAAATGTTCCTCCAAACAACAACTTTCAACAACAAACAGTGGCACCTCCTGCCAGGTCACCAGTCACCATTTACTACGATCCGTATACCATTTCAGTACCCTCCTCTGCAGCAGTCAGTCCAGTTACCATCACGGTGCCTGGACCAGTTCCATATGAAAGCAGTAATGCCATACCCTGACATTATGGCTCTGATCTTTACTGCAACGGGGAGAAAATCACCTTGGACTCTTCAACTTCTTCTCCACAGATTGATAATGTTGGGGGAGGCGGAGGCTTCACCAGAAGCGGACGCCCTTTTGCCTCACAATTGCAAAGACCTAATGCTGAAGCAGAAGCTGCTGCAAAAGCAAAAGGGAAGAGTGTGGTACCTGAAGAACCGATCATCAAAGAAACTCAGAAGACATCTTTTGAGCAAGATGTAGACGAGTTTATGAGGGTTATAAAAAGAAGTGATTACAAGGTGGTGGATCAGCTTCACCAAACTCCCTCAAAGATCTCCATATTATCCCTGTTGATGTGTTCTAAAGCTCACAGGAATGCATTACTGAAAGTCCTGCACGCAGCATACGTGCCAGAGGAGATCACTGTTAATCAGCTGGAAACTGTGGTGGCGAATGTCAACACCAGTCATGGACTGGGCTTCACCATTGCTGACTTAACAACTGAGGGACGTGACCACAACAAGGCTTTACACATCACTCTAGAATGTAAGGGTGTTGTTCTATCCCATGTACTGGTGGACACTGGGTCTTCACTCAATGTTCTACCAAAGAAAGCCTTAGTGAAGTTGGAATATGATGGCTTAGCACTGCGTCCGAGTAATTTGGTGGTGAGAGCATTTAATGGCTCTAAAAGATCAGTGCTAGGGGAGATTGATCTGCCTGTGATGCTTGGCCCGCAGACTTTTAAGATTACCTTCTATGTGATGGACATTCAGCCGGCCTACAGCTGTTTGTTGGGTAGACCTTGGATCCATGCCGCTGGCGCTGTTACGTCTACCCTTCACCAGAAGCTGAAATTCGAGTGGGAAGGCCAGATCATCACCATCTGTGGTGAAGAGGACATCTTTGTTATCCATCTGGCTACATACAAGTACATTGAGATGGATGGAGAAATCCATGAAACCATGAGCCAGGGGTTTGAGGCCCTGAACATTAATGAGGCATCTGCTGTACTGGGAACCTCCATGACATCTTATCAGCAAGCCAGGAAGGTTGTTGAAGTGGGTACTGCCCAAGGCTGGGGCAAGCTGCTGCCCGTGGAGAAGAAGGAGGACAGATTTGGGTTGGGTTACAAACCAACTCAACAAGATCAATCAGAGGCTGCTAAGAAGCCCAGCTTTGTCAGCGGGGGGATGCTCACCCCGGATGTTGTGAACAACTTGGAAGATGAGTCGGAAGATGAGCGCAACCTGGAGAGCTGGATACGTCCAAGGACCCCGGGGAGCCATATCTCAAGCTGGTCTTCCCAGGAAATTATAAGGGTTACTCCTGCAGAATAATTATTATTTCCTGTATTTTTTAAGCATGCATCAAGTCTTGCATCTTGCCCAAGATGTCAAGACTCATTTTGTAATCGGGCCATCTTGTAATTTTGTGCAAACAGATCAATCAATGAATATCAGACATCTTTTGCAAATAAGTCTTTTCCGTTCACTGTTTTTTCCATTTTTCCAAAATGATAACTTCCTTTCACTTTTTTCTAAACAAGATTAAAATCGATCACTAAAATGAACAATCTAAACCCTTGCAGAGAGTGCATTTCAGACTGCATCGACAACAACACAGTTATGACTTCGTATGACTTTGACAATCCAATCAATCAAGCTGATGAAGGGGTTGAGGAAGATTATGAGCTATCTGAAGAGCTAGTCAGGTTGTTAAGGCAAGAGGAGAAGGTTATTACTCCTCACCAGGAGGAGATTGAAGCGGTTAATCTTGGTACGGAAGAGGAGCTGAAAGAGGTTAAGATCGGGGCCTGCCTACAAGATTCAGTAAAAGAACAACTGATTGACATGCTTCGTGAATATGTGGATATGTTTGCTTGGTCTTATCAAGATATGCCTGGGTTGGACACCGATATTGTCATGCACAAGCTACCTTTGAAAGAAGACTGCCCTCCAGTTAAACAGAAACTGCGCCGTACTCGCCCAGACATGGCAATGAAGATCAAAGAAGAGGTACAAAAGCAGTGGGACGCCGGCTTCCTTGCTGTAACCAGCTATCCACCGTGGGTTGCTAATATTGTACCTGTGCCTAAGAAATATGGCAAGGTGAGAATGTGTGTGGACTACCGGGATCTGAACAGAGCCAGCCCGAAAGATGACTTCCCTTTACCTCACATTGATGTATTGGTGGATAATACGGCTCAGTTCTCGGTGTTCTCCTTCATGGACGGATTTTCGGGATATAATCAGATCAAGATGTTACCTGAAGACATGGAGAAGACAACTTTTATCACACCCTGGGGCACGTTCTGTTACAAGGTGATGCCATTCGGACTGAAGAATGCTGGTGCGACTTATCAACGGGCTATGGTAACACTATTCCATGACATGATCCACAAAGAAATCGAATGTTATGTGGATGACATGATTGCCAAGTCCCTCACAGAAGAAGACCACCTGGTAAATTTGTTGAAGTTATTCAAGCGTCTGAGGAAGTACCAACTGAAGCTGAACCCCAACAAGTGCACATTCGGGGTGCGATCCGGTAAGTTGCTGGGATTTATTGTAAGTGAAAAAGGGATTGAAGTTGACCCTGATAAAGTCAAAGCCATTCAAGAAATGCCTGCACCGAAGACAGAAAAAGAAGTTCGGGGGTTCTTAGGAAGATTGAATTACATTTCACGATTCATATCTCACCTTACAGCAACCTGTGAGCCTTTGTTCAAGTTGTTAAGAAAAGAACAAACGGTCAGGTGGAATGAAGACTGCCAGAGGGCTTTTGACAAAATCAAGGAGTACCTGCAAGAACCTCCAATCCTGATGCCTCCAGTTGAAGGAAGACCTCTGATGATGTACTTGACAGTATTAGAAGAGTCAATGGGGTGTGTGCTAGGCCAGCATGACGAGTCTGGTCGAAAAGAGTATGCAATATACTACCTAAGCAAAAAGTTTACCGACTGTGAACAACGTTATTCACTGCTCGAGAAAACTTGTTGTGCTTTAGCGTGGGCTGCTCGCCGACTAAGGCAATATATGTTGACCCACACCACTTTATTGATCTCAAAAATGGATCCAGTTAAGTACATATTTGAGAAGCCAGCACTTACCGGACGGGTTGCAAGATGTCAAATGATCCTAACAGAATATGACATTCAATACACATCTCAGAAAGCCATCAAGGGCAGTGTATTGTCTGATTATCTTGCAGAGCAACCTATTGATGATTACCAGCCTATGAGATTTGACTTCCCCGATGAAGACATCATGTTCATAAAAGCAAAAGATCATGAAGAGCCTGTTCACACTGAAGGGCCTGACCCAGAAGAAGAATGGACTATGATGTTAGATGGGGCTATTAATATGAATGGTCGTGGTGTTGGTGCAGTGCTCATTACACCTAAAGGAGTTCACATGCCTTTCTCGGTGAAACTCACCTTTAACTGCACTAACAACGAAGCTGAATATGAAGCTTGTATTATGGGTCTTGAGGAAGCCATTGACCTCAGGATCAAGACTTTGACTGTGTTCGGAGATTCAGCTTTGGTAATCAATCAAACCAATGGCAAATGGTACACCCACCAAGATCATCTGATACCTTACCGGGATTATACAAGAAGGTTATTGACTTTCTTTACAACGGTTAAGCTCGAGTATATCCCTTGGGACGAGAATCAATTTGCAGATGCTCTTGCCACCATTTCATCCATGATCAAAGTTCAAGCTGCCAACTTTGTACCTCGGATTTCAGTATCCAGACTTGACAGGCCGGCATATGTGTTCTCAGCAGATATTGTTAAAAATGATAAGCCTTGGTTCCATGATATCAAATGCTTCTTGGAGGATCAGACATACCCACCTGGGGCATCTTCCAATGATAAGAAGACATTAAGAAGGCTAGCTGGTAGTTTCTTCCTGAATGCTGATGGTTCCTTGTACAAGAGAAACTTTGATATGGTACTCCTCATATGCGTTGATAGGGAAGAAGCGGACTTGTTGATGCACGAGGTGCACGAAGGATCCTTTGGTACCCATGCAGGAGGGCATGCCATGGCTAAAAAGTTGCTAAGATCAGGTTATTACTGGATCACAATGGATGCCGACTGTTATGCCTATGCCAGAAAATGTCATAAATGCCAGATTTATGCGGATAAGGGGCATGTGCCTCCCAATCCTCTGAATGTGATGTCTTCACCCTGGCCCTTTGCCATGTGGGGCATTGATATGATTGGCAAGATTGAACCGACTGCTTCGAATGGCCACAGATTCATCCTGGTTGCCATTGACTATTTACCAAGTGGGTTGAAGCAGCTTCTTATGCAAATGTTACAAGGCAAGTGGTAGCCCGATTTCTGAAGAGAGACATCATCTATCGGTATGGAGTGCCCGAGCGAATCATTACTGATAATGGTTCCAATTTAAACAACAAAATGATGGTTGAACTGTGCCGGGACTTCAAGATCCAACACCACAATTCTTCTCCTTACAGGCCAAAGATGAATGGCGTTGTTGAGGCAGCTAACAAGAATATCAAGAAGATTCTGAAGAAGATGGTAGTTACCTACAAAGACTGGCATGAAATGCTACCGTTTTCCTTGCATGGATACCGTACGTCAATCAGAACATCCACTGGGGCAACACCGTATCAACTTGTGTATGGTATGGAGGCAGTCCTACCTGTTGAAGTTGAATTACCCTCCTTACGGGTGTTAATGGATGTTAAGTTGAACGAAGCAGAGTGGGTCCGATCCCGATATGAACAACTGAGTCTGATTGAAGAGAAGAGATTAGCTGCAATCTGTCATGGGCAGCTGTATCAGAAGAGAATGAAGAAAGCCTTCGATCAGAAAGTCAGGCTCCGAGAATACCAAGTAGGAGATCTTGTGCTGAAAAGACTCCTCCCTCCTCATACAGACCACAGGGGCAAGTGGACTCCATATTATGAAGGGCCATTCGTAGTAAAGAAAGTTTTCTCCGGTGGAGCACTCATGCTCAGCACTATGGATGGCGAAGACTTCCCGTCCCCTGTGAATTCAGATGCAGTTAAAAAATACTTCGCATAAAATGACCCGCTGGACACAAAAACAGAATGTAAGTCCAGGCAAAAATAGGGCATCCCGGCGAGTCAAAAACAGAATAAAAGACTCGGGAAAAAATAAGGGAAAATAAACAAAAAAATGTACGCCCGCTGAGTTGAAAAGCCGTATTGGACAACTCAGGCAAAAATGGGTATCCCGATGGATTGAAAACCTGAAAGGGCGATCCATGCAAAATAAGGGAATAAGCGAACAACTGTACTCTGAATTCATCTGTATCACTTACAACTTGGTAAACTTCAAAAGGACCAAGCTTCTTTCAGAATCAGCCTTCTTCAGAAAGCAAGACGAGAAGAACGTCAAAAGTCATACGAGTCATAGCAAAGGGAAGCTCCTTAAAGCGTCATCAACATTGCCAACACCTTTTATTTCTCAATTTGTAACAATCTCCTCATTTTAGGGGATTTGTTTCTTTGACTGTACCTTGCCGATTCAGGGCACACGAATTAATAAAATCAGATTTCCAGTCATGTTTCGTCTCGTATATTTTATTTCCATTTGCAAGAATGTCCGATGTCTTTAAGATACTGATTGCATAAATACAAATGCTTCTCTTCTAAAAATACGTGCTTACAGGAAATATACTTACTCCTGGGAGTGTCTAAATTCCTATGATGGAATCCGGTAAGGGATACCTCGGGATTACTGGTGCGTTTCTCTGTCTTTTCAGGATTGCAGGTATTCAAAGCACAACATGGGGCATGAAAACTGCATCCCAGGAAGTTGGCAAATCATTAGCTACTCAGTCTTAGCACCGGAGGTTCCATCTCCCCAGCTGGGTTGCCATTTGTTATTTCCTCCTCAACCAAGTACAAAAGCCAGGGAACCATCGCCCCACAGAGTTTCAGCCTCTATCCAGAAGAGCAACGTCTGAAGATCTCACAACAGAGTGAAGAAAGCTTATGCAAACCCCAACTGGGTCCCTCACTACCAGAGATGGGTCTATCAGTGACCTATATCCCCAAGCAGAGTCCCATATGTCAGATCTACCAAAGATCTCATCCCCAGCTGGGATGTCCACTTCAAGCAGATCAGCCAGAGATCTTCGCAGCATTGGGATCCGAATCCCGGATCGGTATCTTTGCATAATCATGGCATTCGTATCATATTCTCCCCGCAGAGCGTAGCATTCCGTCTAATACGGAGCATTACGGCAAAAATCAAACATATTGCATAATCATAAGCCATGCTCTGAATCAAACCCTTGTGAATACTGACAATCCGTCATCGATATACAGAAAATTCCCCAGATTCCCCGACAGAGAACCAAGGCATTTGCCTTACACTCATAAATACAAATGCACACTCCTTTTGGCACTCGTCTGTGTCATCATTCCCCAGTAAAGTCGCCTGGGCATTCTTTACAAACAAACACTTATACATTACAGATACTTCTTGACACCCATCTGTGTCATATCCCCAGTAGAAAGCCAAAGCATCCTCTTTGCACTCACAGATGCATATATTTATATAAATTTCCTGACACCCGTCCGTGTCACCTTCCCCAACATAGCTACCTAAATACTTGTTTATAATACACTCTTTCCGACACTCGTTCGTGTCACGCTCTCCCCAGCAGGTTAAACACTCATCTGTACACCACTCATAATTATTACGCCTGTTTCACTCATACAAATACTCGTCCGTATCTTGTATATATTACTCAAATCCCTTCAGATTCGACACTCGTCCGTGTTCTTTGTTAACCAGTTGATACTCGTCCGTATCATCATCTCAGAACATGCGTCAAGCATTTGTTTCTACCCGATACTCGTCCGTATCATAGTCTTAAGAATGCTCGTCTGCATCTTTAATCCATACACGTGTCAAACACTTATGTCTTCTTGAATTTAGACACTCGTCCGTGTCTACCATTCCCCAGAAGAGTCCCAACAAATCCCAGTGAATTATTTCCTTTCTATCTGACATTCGTCCTATGTCATGATACCCGTTCGGCGGCCGTACCCTGCCAGGTGATCGTCCTTCACCTTTGGATGACCGTCCCTCATCTTTTCCCCAGCAGAGTCTCCATTATTGGAATCCTTTTATATCCGGCATTCGTCCTATGTCGTGATATTTAGCAGCCGTCCCCTGCTAGGTGATCGTCCTTCACCTCCTGATGATCGTCCTTCATCATTTTATCCGATGGTCGTCCCCGTCGTTGATCTTGTTATCTGGCGTTCGTCCTATGTCATGATAGACCCTGAGAGCAGCCGTATCCTGCTAGGTGATCGTCCTTCACCTCTTGATGACCGTCCTTCATCATGCTTATCCGATGGTCGTCCCCATCGTCGACCTTTTTATCCGGCATTCGTCCTATGTCGCGATACTTTTGGCAACCGTACCTTGCCCGGTGATCGTCCTTCACCTTAGATGACCGTCCCTCATCTTATCCCCAACGAAGCAGCCGTCCCCTGCTAGGTGATCGTCCTTCACCTTTGATGACCGTACCTCATCATTTTATTTCATTTACCTATTCCCCAGAGAATCTTATAGCTTTACCTGATGGCCGTCCCCATCATAATCTCCTTTATCCCCAGCATGTCGGTCGTCCCCGTCGTTGCTCTATCCCCAGCAGTCGTCCTCTGCTCGACGGTCGTCCTCCGTCGCCCGCACTTTATAAATATACTTTATTTTCCTTTACAATCTATATCCCTTTTCTTCTTCATTCTGTGAGTGCAAATTTTGGACTGTCTTTGGTATTCAACCACAAGTTATCTTGTTTGCCTGTTAAGCCGTTGCTTACATCCTACACAGCTAACTCATGTTTGAATAGGGGCAGCTGTAAACACCCCAAATTTGCCCTCACCCATTCACACCATGGCTTGTGATCTTTTCATATGCATAAGTTCAATCATAGCATCTCACATTGCATATTTGCCTCACTGCATTGGTTCAAAGTCATCTGCATCTAGGGTTTGTGATATGAGCAATCCAAGAGCCATTTGAACCACTTCAAAGGTCATCAACCACTTCAAAGGGGTCCTGTAAACACCCCAAATTTGCCCTCACCCATTCTCACCATGGCTTGTGATCTCTTCATATGCATAAGCTCAATCATAGCATCCCATACCACATTTTTGATTCACTGCATTGGTTCAAAGTCATCTGCATCTAGGGTTTGTGATCTGAGCCATCTGAGCCATTCCAAAGGTCATTAATCATTTCAAAGGGGTCCATATATGTTTAAGCATCATATTGTATCCTCACAAAGTCAAAGAGGCCAAGGAATCACAAGAACTGAGAATGGCATGGAAGCAGAGCCAGGTTTAACTGCACAGATGACCTAGAATTAGGGTTTTGGTTTCAAAGGCCATAACTCCAAATTTTTTGGTCATTCTTGTTTCTATTGGTCTCTATATGTCACAAGGATCATGCATATCAATTTTCATGAAGAAATTCCATGGGGAAGGCATCTGATCAAGAGTTGACTTCTTGGGCAAGGCAGTGCAAAATCAGGGCATCTGAGGCCCCCAATGACCCAAACAAAGGGTGTTCATCATCATTTTGATTGTGTTTGATATTTATTTGATCATAGAAGATGTTGGAAGTTCACAAAATTGAAGAATTTCAAGCCATTTGCAAAGTTGACTTTTTGGGAAAATGACTTGTAATGGAAACTTGCCATTTTGGGAAACTTTTTCAACCCTTGCTTTTTGATTCAAAAATGCTTCAAATGGGAAAACTTTGGTCATGAAAGTTGTAGAATGGATCATTCCCTTTTCAAAAAGAACAAGAACACATTCTAATTCATTTTGGATCAAAAGTTATGGCTTGTCAAAGTTGGGGAAAATCACATAATTTCAAGTTTTGTACCAAAGAGGCATTTTGCAAAATGACATGATCAAGCATTCCAAAGACTTCAAATGTGCACAAACTCATTACAACATACTCACATGACCTCTAAAGATTAGAATTGGCCCAAGAATATTGCATTTTGATGCCTTGAACCTCATGAATTTCCAAAGTGGCCAAACTTTGGGAAAATTGCAAAACATCTCATAAGCTTTGATCCACTTGCTGATTTGCCTCAATCCCAATTCCATGGACATCCTTAATCTCAGCTGAGCCAAGACAAGCCAAAAAGCTAGCTATACCATTGCCCATACCTCAAGTACAAGTCAAGTTGACATTTTGGCAACTTGTCCATACCAATCACAACAGGCCACCAACAACTCTCTGCCCAATCCAGACTTTACAAACACACTCCAAGGGTCCATTTTCATAAGACACACAAGCCTAAAACATATCATAGGCCATAGTTCCAAGTTTATGCCTCATATGAATTTTCATTCGAAACACACTCCACAAGCATCAAACATCAAAACAAACTCCGTAGAACATCTCAGCATGTCTCACTGATCATCCCTGACCCTTCACCTTGCCCTGAAACCCCCTGAAATCAAAACACGATTTCCTTCCTTCACTGAACAGAACTTGCTCAATCTCACAAACCAGCCATTCTAAACTCCAACCAAGCCTTGCAAACTTCTCAGGGGGATCATTGGAGGAGATTGGAAGCAAAGAGCTGGCCAGAAAGTTGCAAACTGAGAAAGCTCAAGCTCAGGTACCTCATGAACTTTTTTTCCAGAAACACATTTTTAAGTTCTTAAATGAATCTATGTGATGTGCTAATCATGCTTATATGTTTAGTTTTGCAAATGGTTAAGTATTGAGTATGTATGAAGCTTCTGAAATTTTTTGACCTAAACCCCTTTTGATTCGATTCAGCTTTGATACGAAAAATAAATGTGTTTTGTTTGTTGATTCTTGTTATATGATGTGTGGGGATGGATTCTGGGCAGAGAGATCAAGTTTTAGTGACCTAGGGAGTGAGTTAGCAATTTTCAGGGAAGGAGGTGGCCGGAGAAGATGACCGGAGGTCATTTCCGGCCACCTGAAAGTCATTAGTGCATTAATGAGGATTAGGGCTCAGTTTGAATATAGGTCGTGGATTGGGTTGACTGGGGTTGACTTGCGTGCAAACGTGTGGCCAGGATGCATCATTAAAACCCTAACCTTGTTTAATTAATTAAAATCCTGTTTAATTAATTCATAAACCAATTTAGCCAGATTTGAATCTGGGCCCTTGGATCTGGCGCGCAGTCAACCAGTCCAAGCCCAAATCAAATCCTGGCCATCCCTTGTGCGTACTTCTCTTTATTTTAATTTTATTTTCATTTTTATTGCATTATTTTGTACGAATTAATTAAAATAGTAAAAATCATTTAAAAATTATGAAAATTTTTGTCAAGGTTTTCATTAATTTTTAAAACCCAAAAATATTTTTATTTTTATTTTTTGCATTAAAAATTATTTTTAAATCATTTAAAAGTTTATTTTTAATTAGTTAATGAAAATTAATTAATTAAAAATACTTTTAGGTATTTAAAAATCACAAAAAAAATTCACATAGCATTTAGAAACATTTAGAAACATTGTCCAACTCTCAAACCAAATTTTGTTTTTGTTCTTGATGCCTTTTGATCATTTTCATTGGATTTAATTTCATTTCAAGGCAATATTTTGTTTCAAACTTCAAAAATTCATTTCTGCCTAACCATTGAGAGTTGGATGATGATTCTTTTGACATTGCATCTTGCATAGCATGTAGTTTATAGGATAAAATTGGTTTTAATTGATCTTGCATTTTCAATTTGTTTAGGATTTTTCTTGTCAAGGTACCTCAAAACCCTAGCAAATCTTAGAAAATTCATAACTCTCACTAGGTTAAGAGTTGGATCCCATCCTTTGGGCAGTGAGTTTGTATAGGTTTAGGGTTCCTTTGATTTGATTTTCAAATTTTTATCATGTCATTTGCTTCTGGTTTTGGATTTTGCTTTGTGTGTTGATCATAAACCCTAATTTATGCCTTCCTTTGCATCCATTTCTCATAAGCTTGCATACATGAACTTGCCATGACATTTTGTGCATTCTTTTGATTCATAATACATCTTAGGACATATTAGAATCATGTTTGATCATTGCATCTCTCATTTGCCATGTTATATGTCCATTGCATTCCATAACTTTTCATGAACATTCATGGTTCAATGCATGCTTCCTTTGCATCCTTATGCTTGAATGATCATTCTCATCTCTTGTCATGTGTTTGCATCATCTCTTAGCATCCTCAATATTTTGTTTATGCTTCTGGTTTTGGTTTGCATCATTACATTTCATCTCATTTGCATTGCATCTCATCTTTTATGCTAACATTTTAGGTGGTAAGTTGTTTGAGAAGTGAATTTTCCTTCACTTCTCATAATCTCTTTTCATCTCTTTCATACTTCCCTTGCTGCATTTTGTGTGTGTATTGGATTGAGCTTGCTCACTCTTGTTAATCTTACTTTCTTTCTTCAAGCAACTTGTTTTCTTAAGTGAAGCAAGTTGTTTTGCTTCTCTTTGTTTCCTTCTCCTTTCCTCTGCTTCTCTCCTTGGTGGCTCTCTGAAGATCTTTCTTTCTTAAGCCTCACAAACCCTAGGATCTCCAAGTATGATAACAATTAGGGTTTTGATTAGTCCCCCATTTAGCTTTTACCTTTGTGTCATCTTTTGAGTCTTCTCTTCTCACCTCATAATCCAGGACTAAACCCTAAAGGCTTTAAGGCTTTGTGATTAAGCTTATGCCTGCATCCTTCTATTAGGATGGAGTGTATAACTTTAATCCTAAGTGTTAAACCCTTAATGTGTTTAAATCCTTTAATCAATTAACTTAATAATCATCAAGACATCAAGCTTGTAACTTGGGCCTTGCATTAGGGTTCTAATTCTTCCTTAATTGGTTAAGAAGGACTAACCCTAGTGTTAATGGAAAAGTCCCCCTCAAGTTGTCTTACAAACCATAAAATCCACTTCTTAATCTTACCCTTAATTAAAACCCACTTTAATAAAGGCTTTGTTTTGTCATGAGGTTAATCCCTAATCATGGATTAAGTTGAGGAGTTTTTCTCAGCTTAAATATTCTCATCTATTATCCTTCTATTAGGATGGTGTAATGAGTCTGTTTAATCCCTGATTATGGCTTAAACTCATTACTTAACACTAAACAAAAACTCCAAAAACATTTAAATAATTACAAGTAGGTTAATGATCTTAATCCTACATCAGGGTGATTAAGTGTGAGATGTTGACTTCACACTTAAGGTATTCTCATTACCCCTAAACAGAGGGAGGATGTGATGAGTTTACTAACCCATTGGTTTAGGCTTAAGCTCATTAACTTATGACAAACTTTCAAAATCAATAAAAGACTGAAAACACAAAAACAAACAATAATCGTCTCCTCCGGGATTCTTTTCTCATCATCTTCAATCACAAACGAGAACTCGCTTCTTCCGTCTAATGCAAGACAGTTTGCACCTGAGTCAGACAGGTCATACACTTGAGCATGGACAAGTAAACAGTTCACAAGTCAATTCATCTTTCAGTCTCTTTGGGTCGAACTACGGTGTTCTGACTTCCTCATTGCACGAGAGGATACGTAGGCATAACTTAACAGTTATCGAACAAAATTCTCTGTATATTCCCCCTCTTTCCAGCCTTACTCTTTAAGCCTCATTATCATGAGCACTTCATTCTTTCTTACACTAACACTTCACTTATACACTTATCACTTATTTTACACTGACACTTGCATTCTTTCCAGCTATGATACACAAATTGCACAGACATTACCCCTTTAAAACACAAATCTTTTAAGCGTGGATCCCGTCGAGTACGACGGACAATCTGGGTGCTAATACCTTCCCAAGTTGTAACCAACCCCTTTTCTCAGTCTCTTTGGTTCGCAACCGTCTTATCCATATCTTTTCTTAGGTCTATGCAGCATTACCTTTCCTTCGGGATAAAAATGCCTAGCTGGCGACTCTATTCATTTCCTTTCTCTCTTTTCGCCGACCGTTCGCGTCTGTACCCCTTCTGACCTGAGGTGTCATTTTGGTGGGAGCGACAGCTTGGCGACTCTGCTGGGGATATACCTTATGCTGTAACCAGGGCTTCTGGTTCTTTTTGTGGGTTCCTCCTAGCGCTTGTTTGATTTGTGTTTACTGGGGTGTTATGTGCTAATTGTGTTTGTATATTTGCTTTATTTAATGCTTTATGTACAGTTATTTATTGCTTTCTTTACAACTTTATATATCATACTGTCATACTGTTATCTGGCTGGATCTGGTTTCTGTTTTGGTGGGTGGGGTTCTACTGAGAGTTTGAGGTCCTATACCTGGGACCTGAGTGACACCTAGGCTAGAGTGGTTCATGTTCTTTCCCATTCCATTTCGGTCTGGTGGGGGAATATGGAACACGGTTCAGATGTGGGTTTCTTCTTGAGAACTCTGTGCTACAGATTTCCTGTAGTGCTAGGGCTATCTGGGAAGCCTGCTAAGTCTGGATGACCTTTACTATGACCTTCAGAAACTGAGGTGAATTAGAGGAGGATCTTTTATGGTTATTGTAAACACTGTACCTCCGGGTTAGAAGTGTTTACATTTCTCATAACTGATCCAAGTCTGAGGATCCTTGTTTTAGAACACTACCTGTGAGGGGGTTGGGCTGTTTACAGGTTTGCAGGTACCATTGACCACATCATACCCTGTTACTTTGTTTTGATTAAGAGTACCTCACTTTGGACAGTTCTTGTGATTTAAACCATGGACATGTGGCTCTTTATTTGAGTCCCCCTACCTTGGTTACTGGATTTCTAAACCTCCATCTGGACTTCTCTAACATACATGGACTTATATCAAGGCAGTAATCAGATCCAGCTTGATCATAAACCCTTGCATATCATTTGCATACATCATCATTGCATCATTTAACATTTGTTTATTTGTTTTTCAGGGTATCCATATCACATCTGGCTTGGTTTTGACCCCTTCATCTGCATAGACCCTTGTGCATCAGTTATCTGCTTCAGCTATCTTCATCAGTTTCCTGCTTCAGCTACTTTCATCACCAGCCTCAGCCTATCAGTGGCTCATCTCCAGTATCAGTCTTCATCATCAGCATCTGTTTTCAGCTCTTCATCAGCAGTCATGGCACCCAAGAAGAGCAACATTTCATACCATTTCTTTGAGCCTGTGCTGACTGGCATCAGACAGGTCCAGGCACTTATCACTCCAGACCACATCCCATTATTAAGAGAGCATTATGGAGGCATCCTTGATATGGTTATGGACCTAGACCCTTCTCAGAGGAGCTTGATCCACACTTGCCTACAGTTTTATGACCCTCCTTTGAGATGCTTCACTTTCCAGAACTTTCAGTTGGGACCTCTGCTGGAGGAATTCTCATCATTGATTGGAGTACCTGTCAGGGGTGGTGTCCCCTTCAACCCTGAGATGACTTCTCCCAGCAATGGAGAAGTGGAAAAAGCATTGTACCTAGAGCCTACATTGATTGAGCAGAACATGACAACAAAGGCTGGGATCCCTGGTTTGCACTTAGATTTTCTGACTTCCCAGGCCATCCTGAAAGCCTCTTTGGGAGAATGGAGGGCAGTTTGTGCATTATTAGCCCTCAGTATATATGGGGTTATACTATTTGCAGATGAGCCCAAGTTTATCAGCAAGAATGCCATTCATCTCTTCCTTTTGAGGAACCCAGTACCCACCTTGCTGGGAGATTTCTATTATTCTGTTCACCAAAGGAATGAGTAGCAAAGAGGAAAGTTGGTGAGATGTTGTGCTCCTTTATTCGATACTTGGCTGCTCAAACACTTACCCAGGACTGATGCCTTCCTGAATCCTCACCAACAGAAGAATTGGGCTAAGAGACTTATTGCTTTGACCTCAGATGACATCAGATGGTGCACCCAGAGCACCAAAGGCAGGGACATAATTACTAGCTGTGGACAGTACCCCAATGTACCTCTGATAGGAGTAAAGGATTGCATCAACTACAATCCTTTGCTGTTTAAGAGACAATTGGGCTATGCTTTGGTTCACCCTCCTAGAGTGCAAGACTTGGCTGAAACCCTGTATTGTGAGATAAAGCCTAATCTAGCTGGTGTCAGACAAGCATCCTGGGCTTGGGACAACATCCAGACCAAAGGGATGACCATTCTTGGGAGATGCAATAATGTGGCTTCAGCTCAGTATTATGAATGGTCTCATGCTAGAGCTTAGATCTCTGGGATGCCTTTCACCATTGAGGATGCACCTGGACCATCCACAGTACCACCTCCAGCCACTGTTAGCCTGGAAGAATTTGAGAAGCTGAAGGAAAGAAATGAGAATCTGTCTCAAGCTCTGAAGAAGACCCTCTGGGAGAGGAGTGATGGTCGTCTAGACATTGAGAGGCTGGAGAAGCTTAAAGTGGAGCATCTGGCCAAGATTGGGAAAGCAGAAGACTACATCAAGAAATCAAGAGCTGGAGAACAAATATTGAAGAATGCCTGTAAGGAGGCCCAGTTTCAGAAGGCTAGGACTGATCTCTATCTAGAGGAGAGTCAAACTAGGTGGGTCAGGATCACTGAAGCTCGCACTCAAGAAGATAAGAGAACTCAAGCTAGGATTAAGCAGTTGGAGACCAATGAAAAGGAGCAACAGGAAGCTTTGCTGGCAGACCAGAAAGAGATTTTAGAATTGAAGCTTAGGGCTGGTGTGAAGAAGTCAAAAGACCAAGACAGACACAAGAAGCTGACCACTGCCATTGCCACTAGGAACCTTCTTATCAGAAACATTACAGAACATCCGGCTGGTCCTGTAACTGAAGCACTTTTGAAGGAGGTTAAGGAGGATGAGTTTGGTTTAGATGTTTGACTACTTTGCTTGTTGTTATTTCCATTTGATGTACTTTTCTTTTATGTTGTATTTTTGACCCTTCAGGGGCATATGTTGTAAAAAAACAGACTATGTATTATTCACTATTTGTAATGTATTTGCCAGTTTGTTTCACTAAGTTTTCTTTCTCTCAAGCAATATCAAAGCATCTTCCTCAGGGTCTGGAAAGGTCGAAACCAAGAGCCAGGCCGGATACCTTGGAAAATAAATAAGCATACTGCATTGCATACTGACTGTTGTTTTGTTTTGTAGGTTTGTCTTTACTCTATTTTGTTTCTAACTCTGTTGTGGTTCAGGAATTATTGCTCGCCGTCGGGTGTTCCCTCTCAACCGTCCGCACAGATATCCTACTCGCAACAATCTTCCTGGTATCCAGATGGATCAAGTACAGCAAGATCTGACAGAGGTCAGAACTCAGATGGCTAATGAAAGGCTGGAGATGAGAAACCAAATGACCCAATTCATGGAAGTAATGAATGGCTTGGCTCAAAGTCAAGAAAGGTTGAGGGCATTAGTAGTGAGACAAACCCCGGAAGAACCTCCTCTGGGAACTAGAGGAACAAGTAATAATGAAAGGGGACAGCCTCATGTTAATCCACCCGTATATGGGCCTCATCTACATACGGAAGTCAACATCCCGGGTAATTAACAGGGAAATACTACTGGAGGAAGGATCTTACAGGAAGACCCCCAAGAAGAACAGTTTATTGTGATGGGAGCTGGGGATGAAGTTTATGATAGGAGGTTTTATGAAATTGCTGAGAAGTTGAGGTCTCTGGAGTCTCAAAATTCCCTAGGTTTTGATGTCATGGATATGGGGTTAGTAGATGGGGTAAGGATTCCCCACAAGTTTAAACCCCCGTGCTTCGAGAAGTACAACGGAACTTCCTGTCCACGAACTCACTTGCAGTCCTTCCTGGGAAGACTTAAAGCATATACTATGGATGAGAAACTGTGGATGTTTTACTTTGAAGACAGTTTGACTGGGGTTTCAAGGGAGTGGTACTCTCACTTGACCAGAGCTACTATCAGGTGTTGGAAGGACTTAGCTGAAGCCTTCATCAGACAGTACCAATACAATCTGGACATGGCTCCTAACAGGACCCTCTTGATGGGAATGTCTCAATCCTCCAGAGAAAGCTTCAGGGAGTATGCCCAGAGGTGGAGACAGCTTGCTGCCGCTGTCCAGCCACCCATGTCGGAGAGAGAAATGGCCGACATGTTTATGAACACTCTGCAAGGAACATATATTGATAGGCTAGCTGCCTTTTCTTCCACCAGCTTCGCTGACGTAGTAATAGCTGGAGAAAGAATTGAAAGCCTTCTGAAGATGGGTAAGATTTCTGATAATGGTGCAAGTTCGTCAAGTAATCCCAGGAAGCCTTTTGTGGGACCTAGAAGAACTGGTGAGACAAATGCCATCCATGCCAGTAGGGGCAGACCTCAGTATGTCCACAGATCAGTAGCAGCTGTCACTATTCCAGCTCCGATTCCTCAGCAACCAGCATATCAACCACAACAACAACCACACTATCAACAGCAAGTTCAGTATCCACCACAAAGAGCCTATAACAACAACAATAACAATCAACAGCAAAGACCTTTTCAGTAAAGACCATCACAGGAAAATAGGGTGATTGACCCTATCCCTATGCCTTATGCCGCTTTATTGCCACAACTCCTAAAGCTCAACCTGGTTGAGTTAAGGACATTGGCACCACCAGATCCCTCCAATCTGCCAAGAAATTATGATGTCAACGCCATATGTGCTTTCCACTCCAATGCACCTGGCCACAATACTGAGAAATGCAGGGCTTTACAAATGAAGGTACAAGATCTGGTAGATTCTAAAGCCCTCAACTTTGCACCCCCTCCAAATGTCAACAAGAATCCCATGCCCAATCATGGAAGGCCAAGAATTAATGCCATTGAGGAAGACAAGCCATCTTTCTTAATCACCAGTGTTGGACAGATCCGGACGCCTCTGGTCGAAATTAAAGCTCAACTCCTAGAATGTCAGATGTTCCCCGGGTGTGAGCTCGGTTGTGGTTATTGTAACATTTCGGTCAACGGGTGTGATAACTTGAGAAGAGACATAGATGGTCTTATCAAAAGTGGTATACTTCAGATCACAACAACGTCTCCTACAAATCCAGCAATCCCTTTGACAACAATTCCTGACTCTTCTACAACTGCAACAACAATCATTCCGACCAATTCATCAATATCCTCAACAATGGCTCCGTCCATCACTTCAGCAAATCAAATGTCAACAACCCTTTCTTCTACAACATCAGCACCCATTTATTCAGCAGAATCTTCTACAACGCCAACAGAAATTAATGAAGATATCTCGGCAGTCACCATCTACTATGACCCATCAAATGTTCCTCTAAACAACAACTTTCAACAACAAACAGTGGCACCTCCGGCCAGATCACCGGTCACCATTTACTACGATCCGCACACCATTTCAGTACCCTCCTCTGCTGCAGTCAGTCCAGTTACCATCACGGTGCCTGGACCCGTTCCATATGAAAGCAGTAATGCCATACCTTGGCATTATGGCTCTGACCTCTACTGCAACGGGGAGAAAATCACCTTGGATTCTTCAACTTCTTCTCCACAGATTGATAATGTTGGGGGAGGCGGAGGCTTCACCAGAAGCGGACGCCTTTTTGCCTTGCAATTACAAAGACCTAATGCCGAAGCAGAAGCTGCTGCCAAAGCAAAGGGAAAGAGTGTGGTATTTGAAGAGCCGGCTATCAAAGAAACTCAGAAGACGTCTTTTGAACAAGATGTAGACGACTTTATGATAATCATAAAGAGAAGTGACTACAAGGTGGTGGATCAGATTCACCAAACTCCCTCAAAGATCTCCATACTATCCCTGTTGATGTGTTCTGAAGCTCACAGGAATGCATTACTGAAAGTCTTGCACGCAGCATACGTGCCAGAAGAGATCACTGTTAATCAGCTAGAAACCGTGGTGGCAAATGTCAATACCAGGCATGGACTGGGCTTTACCAATGCTGACTTAACAACTGAGGGATGTAACCACAACAAGGCTTTACACATCACTCTAGAATGTAAGGGTGCTGTTCTATCCCATGTACTGGTGGACACTGGGTCTTCACTCAATGTTCTACCAAAGAAAGCCTTAGTGAAGCTGGAATATGATGGCTTGGCACTGCGTCCAAGTAATTTGGTGGTAAGAGCTTTTGATGGATCTAAAAGATCAGTGCTTGGGGAGATTGATCTGCCTGTGATGATTGGCCCGCAGACTTTTAAAATTACCTTCTATGTGATGGACATTCAGCCGGCCTACAGCTGTTTGTTGGGTAGACCCTGGATCCATGCCGCTGGCGCTGTTACGTCTACCCTTCACCAGAAGCTGAAATTCGAGTGGGAAGGCCAGATCATCACCATTTGTGGGGAAGAGGACATTTTTGTTAGCCATCTGGCTACGTACAAGTACATTGAGATGGATGGAGAAATCCATGAAACCATGAGCCAGGGGTTTGAGGCCCTGAACATTATTGAAGCATCTGTTGTACTGGGAACCTCCATGACGTCTTATCAGCAAGCCAGGAAGGTTGTTGAAGAGGGTACTGCCCAAGGCTGGGGAAAGCTGCTACCTGTGGAGAAGAAGGAAGACAGATTTGGGTTGGGTTACAAACCAACTCAACAAGATCAATCAGAGGCTGCTAAGAAGCCCAATTTTGTCAACGGGGAGATGCTCACCCCGGATGCAGTAAACAACTTAGAAGATGAGTCGGAAGATGAGCGCAACCTGGAGAGCTGGATACGTCCAAGGACCCCGGGGAGCCGTATCTCAAACTGGTCTTCCCAGGAAATTATAAGGGTTACTCCTGCAGAGTAATTATTATTTCCTGTATATTTTAAGCATGCATCAAGTCTTGCATCTTGCCCAAGATGTCAAGACTCATTTTGTAATCGGGCCATCTTGTAATTTTGTGCAAACAGATCAATCAATGAATATCGAACGTCTTTTGCAAATGAGTCTTTTTCTTTCCCGCTCACTGTTTTTCATTTTTCTTTTTGTACAAAAATAAAATGGCAATGTTTTCCAAAATGATAACTTCCTTTCACTTTTTCTTAACAAGATTAAAATCGATCACTAAAATGAACAATCTAAACCCTTGCAGAGAGTGCCTTTCAGACTTCGTATGACTTTGACAATCCAAACAATCAAGCTGATGAAGGGGTTGGAGAAGATTATGAGCTACCTGAAGAGCTAGCCAGGTTGTTGAGGAAAGAGGAGAAGGTTATCATTCCTCATCAGGAAGATATTGAAACGGTTAATCTTGGAACGGAAGAAGATGTGAAAGAGGTTAAAATCGGGGCCTGCTTAAAAGATTCAGTAAAAGAACAACTGATTGATATGCTTCAGGAGTATGTAGATGTCTTTGCTTGGTCCTATCAGGATATGCCAGGGTTGGACACCGATATTGTCATGCACAAGCTGCCTTTGAAAGAAGACTACCCGCCAGTGAAACAGAAACTGCGCCGTACTCGCCCAGATATGGCAATGAAGATAAAAGAAGAGGTACAAAAACAGTGGGATGCCGGGTTCCTTGCTGTGACCAGCTATCCGCCGTGGGTTGCTAATATTGTACCTGTGCCAAAGAAAGATGGCAAGGTGAGGATGTGTGTGGACTACCGGGACCTGAACAGAGCCAGTCCGAAAGATGATTTCCCTTTACCTCACATTGATGTATTGGTTGATAATACGTCTCAGTTCTCGGTATTCTCCTTCATGGACGGATTTTCAGGATACAATCAAATCAAGATGTCACCTGAAGACATGGAGAAGACAACTTTCATCACACCCTGGGGCACATTCTGTTATAAGGTGATGCCGTTCGGACTGAAGAATGCTGGTGCCACTTATCAACGGGCTATGGTAACATTATTCCATGACATGATCCACAAAGAAATTGAATGTTATGTGGATGACATGATTGCCAAGTCCCTCACAGAAGAAGACCACCTGGTGAATCTGCTGAAGTTATTCAAGCGTCTGAGGAAGTACCAACTGAAGTTAAATCCCAACAAGTGCACATTCGGGGTGCGATCTGGTAAGCTGCTGGGATTTATTGTAAGTGAGAAAGGGATTGAAGTTGACCCTGATAAAGTCAAAGCCATTCAATAAATGCCTGCACCGAAGACTGAAAAAGAAGTTCGGGGGTTCCTAGGTAGATTGAACTACATTTCAAGGTTCATATCTCACCTCACAGCAACTTGTGAACCTTTGTTCAAACTATTAAGAAAATAACAGACGGTCAGGTGGAACGAAGACTGCCAGAGGGCTTTTGACAAAATCAAGGTGTACTTGCAAGAACCTCCAATCCTGATGCCTCCAGTTGAAGGAAGACCTCTAATCATGTACTTGACAGTATTAGAAGAGTCAATGGGGTGTGTGTTGGGCCAGCATGACGAGTCTGGTCGAAAAGAGTATGCGATATACTACCTGAGCAAAAAGTTTACCGACTGTGAACAACGTTATTCACTGCTCGAGAAAACTTGTCGTGCTTTAGCGTGGGCTGCTCGCCGACTAAGGCAGTATATGTTGACCCACACTACCTTGTTGATTTCAAAAATGGATCCAATTAAGTACATTTTTGAGAAGCCAGCACTTACCGAACGGGTTGCAAGATGGCAAATGATCCTCACAGAATATGACATTCAATACACATCTCAAAAAGCCATCAAGGGCAATGTATTGTCTGATTACCTTGCTGAGCAACCCCTTGATGATTACCAGCCTATGAGATTTGACTTCCCTGATGAAGACATCATGTTCATAAAAGCAAAAGATCATGAAGAGCCTGTTCACACTGAAGGGCCTGACCCAGAAGAAGAATGGACTATGATGTTTGACGGGGCTGTTAATATGAATGGACGTGGTGTTGGTGCAGTACTTATTACACCTAAGGGAGTTCACATGCCTTTCTCGGCAAAGCTCACCTTTAACTGCACTAACAACGAAGTTGAATACGAAGCTTGTATTATGGGTCTTGAGGAAGCCATTGACCTCAGGATCAAGACTTTAACTGTGTTCGGAGATTCGGCTTTGGTAATCAATCAAACCAACGGCAAATGGTACACACACCAGGATCATCTGATACCTTACAGGGATTATACAAGGAGGTTATTGACTTTCTTTACAACAGTCAAGCTTGAGTATATCCCTCGAGATGAGAATCAATTTGCAGATGCTCTGGCTACTATTTCATCCATGATCACGGTTCAAGCTGCCAACTTTGTACCTCGGATTTCAGTGTCCAGACTTGACAGACCAGCATATGTGTTCTCAGCAGATGTTGTTAAAGATAATAAGCCTTGGATCTATGACATCAAATGCTTCTTGGAGGATCAAACATACCCACCTGGGGCATCTTCCAATGATAAGAAGACATTAAGAAGGCTTGCTGGTAGTTTCTTCTTGAATACTGACGGTTCCCTGTACAAGAGAAACTTTGATATGGTACTTCTCAGGTGCGTCGATAGGACAGAAGCGGACTTGTTAATGCACGAGGTGCACGAAGGATCCTTTGGTACCCATACAGGAGGGCATGCCATGGCTAAGAAATTGCTAAGATCAGGTTATTACTGGATCACAATGGATGCCGACAGTTGTGCCTATGCCAGGAAGTGCCATAAATGCCAGATCTATGCGGATAAAGTGCATGTGCCTCCGAATCCTCTGAACGCGATGTCTTCACCATGGCCCTTTGCCATGTGGGGCATTGATATGATCGGCAAGATTGAACCGACTGCTTCAAACGGCCACAGATTCATCCTGGTTGTTATTGACTATTTCACCAAGTGGGTTGAAGCAGCTTCCTATGCAAATGTTACAAGGCAAGTGGTAGCCCGATTTCTGAAGAGAGATATCATCTGTCGGTATGGAGTGCCCGAGCGAATCATTACCGATAATGGTTCCAACTTAAACAACAAAATGATGGCAGAACTGTGCCGGGACTTCAAGATCCAACACCACAATTCTTCTCCTTACAGGCCAAAAATGAATGGCGTTGTTGAGGCAGCTAATAAGAATATCAAGAAGATTGTGCAGAAGATGGTGGTTACCTATAAGGATTTGCATGAAATGCTACCGTTTGCCTTGCATGGGTATCGTACGTCAATCAGAACATCTACTGGGGCAACACCGTATCAGCTTGTGTATGGTATGGAGGCAGTCTTACCTGTTGAAGTTGAATTACCCTCCCTGCGGGTACTAATGGATGTTAAGCTGAACGAAGAAGAATGGGTCCGATCCCGATACGAACAGCTGAGTCTGATTGAAGAGAAAAGATTGGCTGTAATCTGTCATGGGTAGTTGTATCAGAAAAGAATGAAGAAAGCCTTCGATCAGAAAGTCAGGCTCCGAGAGTACCATGTAGGAGATCTTGTGCTGAAAAGACTCCTCCCTCCTCATACAGACCACAGGGGTAAGTGGACTCCAAACTATGAAGGGCCATTCGTAGTAAAGAAAGTTTTCTCTGGTGGAGCACTGATGCTCAGCACTATGGATGGTGAAGACTTCCTGTCCCCTGTGAATTCAGATGCAGTTAAAAAATACTTCGCATAAAAATGACCCGCTGGACATAAAAACAGAATGTAAGTCCAGGCAAAAATAGGGCATCCCGGCGAGTCAAAAACAAAATAAAAAGACTCGGGAAAAAATAAGGGAAAATAAACAAAAAAATGTACACCCGCTGAGTTGAAAAGCCGCAATGGACAACTCAGGTAAAAATGGGTATCCCGATGGATTGAAAACCCGAAAGGGCGATCCATGCAAAATAAGGGAACAAGCGAACAACTGTACTCTGAATTCATCTGTATCACTTACAACTTGGTAAGCGTCAAAAGGGTCAAGCGCCGGTCAGAATCAGCCTTCTTCAGAAAGCAAGACGAGAAGAATGTCAAATGTCATACGAGTCATAACAAAGGGAAGCTCCTTGAAGCGTCATCAACATTGCCAATACCTTTTATTTCTCAATTTGTAACAATCTCCTCATTTTAGGGGATTTGTTTCTTTGGCTGTATCTTGCCAGTTCAGGGCACATGAATTAATAAAATCAGATTTTCAGTCATGTTTCGTTTCGTACATTTTATTTTCATTTGCAAGAAAGTCCGATGTCTTTAAGATACTGATTGCATAAATACAGATGCTTCTCTTCTAAAGAATACGTGCTTACAGGAAATATACTTGCTCCTGGGAGTGTCTAAACTCCTATGATGGAATCCGGTAAGGGATACCTCGGGATCACTTGTGCGCTTCTCTATCTTTTCAGGTTTGCAGGTATTCAAAGCACAACATGGGGCATGAAAGCTTCATCCCGGCAAGCTGGAAAATAAGTATCTACCCAGTCCTAGCACCAGAGGTGTTTTCTCCCCAGCTGAGTTGCTATTTGTTATTTCCTCCTCAGCCAAGTACAAAAGCCAGAGAACCATCTCCCCACAGAGTCTCAGCCTCTATCCAGAGGGGTAATGCCTGAAGATCTCACAACAGAGTGACGAAAGCTTCTACAAACCCCAGCTGGGTCCCTCATTACCAAAATAGGTCTATCAGTGACCTATATCCCCAAGCAGAGTCATATATGTCAGATCTACCAATGATCTCATCCCCAGCTGGGATGTCTACTTCAAGCGGATCAGCCATAGATCTTTGCAGCAACGGGATCCGAATCCCGGATCGGTATCTTTGCATAATCATAACATTCGCATCATATTCTCCCCGCAGAGCGTAGCATTCCGTTTAACACGGAGCATTACGGAAAAAATAAAACATATTGCATAATCATAAGCCATGTTCTGAATCAAACACTTGTAAATACTGGCAGTCCATCAAAGATATACAGAGAAATTCCCCGGATTCCCCGGCAGAAAGCCAAGGCATTTGCCTTACACTCACAAATACAAATGCACACTCCTTTTGGCACCCGTCCGTGTCATGATTCCCCAGTAAAGTCGCCCGAGCATTCTTTACAAACAGACACTTATATATTGCAGATACTTCTTGACACCCGTCTGTGTCATATCCCCGGTAGAAAGCTAAAGCGTCCTCTTTGCATTCACAGATACGCATATCTATTCCCTGACACCCGTCCGTGTCACCTTCCCCAGCATTGTCACCTAAATAATTTGTAAACCGTACACTTGTTTATATTACACCTTTCTCTCTTAACACTCGTCCATGTCATACTCTCCTCAGCAAGTTAAACATTCATCTGTACACCACTCATACTTATTACTCCTGTTTCACTCATACGGATACTCGTCCGTATCTTGTATATATTACTCAAATCCCTTCAGATTCAACACTCGTCCGTGTTCTGTGTTAACCAGTTGATACTCGCCCGTATCATCATCTCTGAACACGCGTCAGCGTTTGTTTCTACCTGATACTCGTCCGTATCATAGATTTAAGGATGCTCGTCCGCATCTATAATCCATACACGTGTCAAACACTCATGTCTTCTTGAATTTAGACACTCGTCCGTGTCTACTATTCCCCAGAAGAGTCCCCTCAGAATCAATACTCGTCCGTGTTCTGTGTTAACCAGTTGATACTCTCCCGTATCATCATCTCTGAACACGCGTCAGCATTTGTTTCTACCTAGTACCCGTCTGTATCATGGTCTTAAGGATGCTCGTCCGCATCTTTAATCTATATGCTATGCCCAAACACTGATACCTCTCATTTCTTGGATATAGACACTCGTCCGTGTTTACTTTTCCCAGAAAATCCCAGTGAACTATCTGACATTCGGATGACCGTCCCTCATCCTTTCCCCGACGGAGTCTCCATTATTGGAACCCTTTTCTATCCGGCATTCGTTCTATGCCGTGATATTTAGCAGCCGTCCCCTGCTAGGTGATCGTCCTTCACCCTTTGATGATCGTCCTTCATCATTTTATCCGATGGCCGTCCCCATCGTTGATCTTGTTATCTGACATTCGTCCTATGTCATGATAAACCCTCAGAGCAGCCGTCCCCTGCTAGGTGATCGTCCTTCACCTCCTGATGATCGTCCTTCATCATTTTTTTCGATGGCCGTCCCCATCGTCGACCTGTTATCCGGCATTCGTCCTATGTCGCGTTACTTTTGGCAACCGTACCTTGCCAGGTGATCGTCCTTCACCGTTAGATGACCGTCCCTCATCTTACCTCTCCAACAGAGCAGCCGTCCCCTGCTAGGTGATCGTCCTTCACCTTTGATGACCGTACCTCATCATTTATTTTTACCTATAATCCCCAGAGAATCTTTATTACTTTATCTTGATGGCCGTCCCCATCACAATCCCTCATATCCCCAAGCTTGCCGGTCGTCCCCGTCATTGCATTACTTCCCACATCTCCCCCAGCATGTCGGTCATCCCCGTCATCGCTTTATCCCCAGAAGTCGTCCTCTGCTCAACGGTCGTCCTCCGTCGCCCGCACTTTATAATCATACTTTATTTTCTTTTACAATCTATATCCCTTTTCTTCTTCATTTTGTGAGTGCAAATTTTGGAATGTCTTTGGTATTCAACCAAAAGTTATCTTGTTTGCCTGTTAAGCCGTTGCTTACATTCTGCACAGCTAACTCATGCTTGAATAGGGGCAGCTGTAAACACCCCAAATTTTCCCTCACCCATTCACACCATGGCTTGTGATCTCTTCATATGCATAAGCTCAATCATAGCATCCCATACCACATTTTTGATTCACTGCATTGGTTCAAAGTCATCTGCATCTAGGGTTTGTGATCTGAGCCATCTGAGCCATTCCAAAGGTCATTAATCATTTCAAAGGGGTCCATATATGTTCAAGCATCATATTGTATCCTCACAAAGTCAAAGAGGCCAAGGAATCACAAGAACTGAGAATGGCATGGAAGTAGAGCCAGGTTTAACTGCACAGATGACCTAGAATTAGGGTTTTAGTTTCAAAGGCCATAACTCCAAATTTTTTGGTCATTCTTGTTTCTATTGGTCTCTATATGTAACAAGGATCATACATATCAATTTTCATGAAGAAATTCCATGGGGAAGGCATCTGATCAAGAGTTGACTTCTTGGGCAAGGAAGTGCAAAATCAGGGCATCTGAGGCCCCCAATGACCCAACCAAAGGGTGTTCATCATCATTTTGATTGTGTATGATCTTTATTTGATCATAGAAGATGTTGGAAGTTCACAAAATTGAAGAATTTCAAGCCATTTGCAAAGTTGACTTTTTGGGAAAATGACTTGTAATGGAAACTTGCCATTTTGGGAAACTTTTTCAACCCTTGCTTTTTGATTCAAAAATGCTTCAAATGGGAAAAATTTGGTCATGAAAGTTGTAGAATGGATCATTCCATTTTCAAAAAGAACAAGAACTCATTCTAATTCATTTTGGATCAAAAGTTATGGCTTGTCAAAGTTGGGGAAAATCACATAATTTCAAGTTTTGTACCAAAGAGGCATTTTGCAAAATGACATGATCAAGCATTCCAAAGACTTCAAATGTGCACAAACTCATTACAACATACTCACATGACCTCTAAAGATCAGAATTGGCCCAAGAATATTGCATTTTGATGCCTTGAACCTCATGAATTTCCAAAGTGGCCAAACTTTGGGAAAATTGCAAAACATCTCATAAGCTTTGATCCACTTGCTGATTTGCCTCAATCCCAATTCCATGGACATCCTTAATCTCAGCTGAGCCAAGACAAGCCAAAAATCTAGCTATACCATTGCCCATACCTCAAGTACAAGTCAAGTTGACATTTTGGCAACTTGCCCATACCAATCACAACAGGCCACCAACAACTCTCTGCCCAATCCAGACTTTACAAACACACTCCAAGGGTCCATTTTCATAAGACACACAAGCCTAAAACATATCATAGGCCATAGTTCCAAGTTTATGCCTCATATGCATTTTCATTCGAAACACACTCCACAAGCATCAAACATCAAAACAAACTCCGTAGAACATCTCAGCATGTCTCACTGATCATCCCTGACCCTTCACCTTGCCCTGAAACCCCCTGAAATCAAAACACGATTTCCTTCCTTCACTGAACAGAACTTGCTCAATCTCACAAACCAGCCATTCTAAACTCCAACCAAGCCTTGCAAACTTCTCAGGGGGATCATTGGAGGAGATTGGAAGTAAAGAGCTGGCCAGAAAGTTGCAAACTGAGAAAGCTCAAGCTCAGGTACCTCATGAACTTTTTTTCCAGAAACGCATTTTTAAGTTCTTAAATGAATCTATGTGATGTGCTGATCATGCTTATATGTTTAGTTTCGCAAATGGTTAAGTATTGAGTATGTATGAAGCTTCTGAAATTTTTTGACCTAAACCCCTTTTGATTCGATTCAGCTTTGATACGAAAAATAAATGTGTTTTGTTTGTTGATTCTTGTTATATGATGTGTGGGGATGGATTCTGGGCAGAGAGATCAAGTTTTAGTGACCTAGGGAGTGAGTTAGCAATTTTCAGGGAAGGAGGTGGCCGGAGAAGATGACCGGAGTTCATTTCCGGCCACCTGAAAGTCATTAGTGCATTAATGAGGATTAGCACTCAGTTTGAATATAGGTCGTGGATTGGGTTGACTGGGGTTGACTTGCGCGCAAACGTGTGGCCAGGATGCATCATTAAAACCCTAACCTTGTTTAATTAATTAAAATCCTGTTTAATTAATTCATAAACCAATTTAGCCAGATTTGAATCTGGGCCCTTGGATCTGGCGCGCAGTCAACCAGTCCAAGCCCAGATCAAATCCTGACCATCCCTTGTGCGTACTTCTCTTTATTTTAATTTTATTTTCATTTTTATTGCATTATTTTGTACGAATTAATTAAAATAGTAAAAATCATTTAAAAATTATGAAAATTTTTGTCAAGGTTTTCATTAATTTTTAAAACCCAAAAATATTTTTATTTTTATTTTTTGCATTAAAAATTATTTTTAAATCATTTAAAAGTTTATTTTTAATTAGTTAATGAAAATTAATTAATTAAAAATACTTTTAGGTATTTAAAAATCACAAAAAAAATTCACATAGCATTTAGAAACATTTAGAAACATTGTCCAACTCTCAAACCAAATTTCGTTTTTGTTCTTGATGCCTTTTGATCATTTTCATTGGATTTAATTTCATTTCAAGGCAATATTTTGTTTCAAACTTCAAAAATTCATTTCTGCCTAACCATTGAGAGTTGGGTGATGATTCTTTTGACATTGCATCTTGCATAGCATGTAGTTTATAGGATAAAATTGGTTTTAATTGATCTTGCATTTTCAATTTGTTTAGGATTTTTCTTGTCAAGGTACCTCAAAACCCTAGCAAATCTTAGAAAATTCATAACTCTCACTAGGTTAAGAGTTGGATCCCCTCCTTTTGGAATGTGAGTTTGTATAGGTTTAGGGTTCCTTTGATTGCATTTTCAAATTTTTATCATGTCATTTGCTTCTGGTTTTGGATTTTGCTTTGTGTGTTGATCATAAACCCTAATTTATGCCTTCCTTTGCATCCATTTCTCATAAGCTTGCATACATGAACTTGCCATGACATTTTGTGCATTATTTTGATTCATAATACATCTTAGGACATATTAGAATCATGTTTGATCATTGCATCTCTCATTTGCCATGTTATATGTCCATTGCATTCCATAACTTTTCATGAACATTCATGGTTCAATGCATGCTTCCTTTGCATCCTTATGCTTGAATGATCATTCTCATCTCTTGTCATGTGTTTGCATCATCTATTAGCATCCTCAACATCTTGTTTATGCTTCTGGTTTTGGTTTGCATCATCACATTTCATCTCATTTGCATTGCATCTCATCTTTTATGCTAACATTTCAGGTGGTAAGTTGTTTGAGAAGTGAATTTTCCTTCACTTCTCATAATCTCTTTTCATCTCTTTCATACTTCCCTTGCTGCATTTTGTGTGTGTATAGGATTGAGCTTGCTCACTCTTGTTCATCTTACTTTCTTTCTTCAAGCAACTTGTCTTCTTAAGTGAAGCAAGTTGTTTTGCTTCTCTTTGTTTCCTTCTCCTTTCCTCTGCTTCTCTCCTTGGTGGCTCTCTGAAGATCTTTCTTTCTTAAGCCTCACAAACCCTAGGATCTCCAAGTATGATAACAATTAGGGTTTTGATTAGTCCCCCATTTAGCTTTTACCTTTGTGTCATCTTTTGAGTCTTCTCTTCTCACCTCATAATCCGGGACTAAACCCTAAAGGCTTTAAGGCTTTGTGATTAAGCTTATGCCTGCATCCTTCTATTTGGATGGAGTGTATAACTTTAATCCTAAGTGTTAAACCCTTAATGTGTTTAAATCCTTTAATCAATTAACTTAATAATCATCAAGTCATCAAGCTTGTAACTTGGGCCTTGCATTAGGGTTCTAATTCTTCCTTAATTGGTTAAGAAGGACTAACCCTAGTGTTAATGGACAAGTCCCCCTCAAGTTGTCTTACAAACCATAAAATCCACTTCTTAATCTTACCCTTAATTAAAACCCACTTTAATAAAGGTTTTGTTTTGTCATGAGGTTAATCCCTAATCATGGATTAAGTTGAGGAGTTTTTCTCAGCTTAAATATTCTCATCTATTATCCTTCTATTAGGATGGTGTAATGAGTCTGTTTAATCCTTGATTATGGCTTAAACTCATTACTTAACACTAAACAAAAACTCCAAAAACATTTAAATAATTACAAGTAGGTTAATGATCTTAATCCTACATCAGGGTGATTAAGTGTGAGATGCTGACTTCACACTTAAGGTATTCTCATTACCCCTAAACAGAGGGAGGATGTGATGAGTTTACTAACCCATTGGTTTAGGCTTAAGCTCATTAACTTATGACAAACTTTCAAAAGCAATAAAATACTGAAAACACAAAAACAAACAATAATCGTCTCCTCCGGGATTCTTTTCTCATCATCTTCACTCACAAACGAGAACTCGCTTCTTCCGTCTAATGCAAGACAGTTTGCACCTGAGCCAGACAGGTCATACACTTGAGCATAGACAAGTAAGCAGTTCACAAGTCAATTCATCTTTCAGTCTCTTTGGGTCGAACTACGGTGTTCTGACTTCCTCATTGCACGAGAGGATACGTAGGCATAACTTAACAGTTATCGAACAAAAGTCTCTGTATATTCCCCCTCTTTCCAGCCTTACTCTTTACGCCTCATTATCATGAGCACTTCATTCTTTCTTACACTGACACTTCACTTATACACTTATCACTTCTTTTACACTGACACTTGCATTCTTTCCAGCTATGATACACAAATTGCACAGACATTACCCCTTTAAAACACAAATCTTTTAAGCGTGGATCCCGTCGAGTACGACGGACAATCTGGGTGCTAATACCTTCCCAGGTTGTAACCAACCCCCTTTCTCAGTCTCTTTGGTTCGCAACCGTCTTATCCATATCTTTTCTTAGGTCTATGCAGCATTACCTTTCCTTCGGGATAAAAATGCCTAGCTGGCGACTCTATTCATTTCCTTTCTCTCTTTTCGCCGACCGTTCGCGTCTGTACCCCTTCTGACCTGAGGTGTCATTTTGGTGGGAGCGACAGGTCCATGTATGTTCAAGCATCATATTACATCCTCACAAAGTCAAGAAAGTCAAAAAATCACAAGAACTGAGAAAGGCATGGAAGCAGAGCCAGGTTTAACTGCACAGATGACCTAGAATTAGGGTTTTGGTTTCAAAGGCCATAACTCCAATTTTTTTGGTCATTCTTGTTTCTATTGGTCTCTATATGTCACAAGGATCATGCATATCAATTTTCATGAAGAAATTCCATGGGGAAGGCATCTAACCAAGAGTTGACTTCTTGAGCAAGTCAGTGTAAAATCAGGGCATCTGAGGCCCCCAATGACCCAACCAAAGGGTGTTCTTCATCATTTTGATTGTATTTGATATTTATTTGATCATAGGAGATGTTAGAAGTTCACAAAATTGAAGAATTTCAAGCCATTTGCAAAGTTGCCTTTTTGGGAAAATGACTTGTAATGGAAAATTGCCATTTTGGGAAACTTTTTCAACCCTTGCTTTTTGATTCAAAAATGCTTCAAATGAGAAAACTTTGGTCATGAAAGTTGTAGAATGGATCATTCCCTTTTCAAAAAGTACAAGAACTCATTCTAATTCATTTTTGATCAAAAGTTATGGCTTGTCAAAGTTAAGAAAAATCACATAATTTCAAGTTATGAACCAAAGAGGCAAAGTTGCAAAATCACTTGCCAAGGCAAATTGAGACCTCAAAGTGACTTCTAATCTCTACACAAACATAAACCAAGGCCTAAAAATCAGAATGCATCAAAGGTTTGCCCATTTTCATGCCTTGTGGATCAAGAAACTTCAAAAGGGGCAAAAAGTCACAAAGTTGCAAAACCTATCACAAACCCTAATCCACTTGCTGCATTGCCTCTAATCCTTTTCCATGGCTCTCCCTGATTCAAGCTGCAGCCAAGCCATGCTTTGTACCCTCACTGCCATAGCCCATACCTCTCTTACACAAAACTTGACTTTTTTGCAAAAGACCCATACCAATCAGCTTGTGCCACACCAACTCCTCTGACCTCTCTAGTTGTGATAAGTGGACCAAATACAACATAACACAACACACAACTCAGCCTGAAACACTCTCCAAGCCATAGTTCCAAGTTTATGCCTCTTATGCATTTCCATTCGAAACACATCACACAAGCATCAAACATAAAAACAAACTCCATAAAACATCTCAGCATGTCTCACTGATCATCCCTGACCCTTCACTTTGCCCTAAAACTCCCTGAAATCAAAACACGCTTTCCTCCCCTCTCTGAACAGAACCCCATCAATCTCTCAAACTAGCCCAAATAAACTCCAAACAAGCCTTGCAAACATCCGAGGGAAGTCATTAGAGTTGATTGGAAGCAAGGAAGCAGGCTGAAAGCTCCAAACTGAAAGCTTCACTTCAGGTAGCTTCAAAAATTATATTTTCCAAAAACCTTGTTTTAAGTTACTAAAATGATCTACATGTTCCCCTGATTGTTTTGCACTTTGTAATTTTGAAAATGATTGAGTATTGAGCATGTATTGCATCTCTGAAAGTTTGGCCATTTTTATGTTTTTGATTTGAATCTTGGTTTTGAGTGAAAAGAAATGAATTTTGAGGGTAGATTCATGTTTAGGGAGATGGAGAGGTTTGATCTGGAGCTTTACAGCTCTTAAAATGACCAGGAGAGTGAGTTTGAGTTTTCTCAGGGAGGATGTCACCGGAGAAGACGACCGGAGCTCTTCTCCGGTGACCTGAAAGTGATTAGGACTTTAAATGCGTTTAGGGCAAAGTTTAAATGTGGACTCTTGATCTGGTTGACTAAGTCTGACTCCCGCGCGTTTCAATGGCCTGGATCTTTCATTAAAACCCTAATCTCACTTAATTAATTTAATTAATCCGGTTTAATTTAATTGGCCCAGTTTGAATGCCAGCCGTAGGATAGCGCGCCAGTCTTTCCCTCCATTCCCAGTTTAAATATCAGCCTTAGGATGCGCTGACTTTTCTTTTTATTTTTGTTTTCATTTCATTTTTATTCATTTGTTTTGCACATTTATTTTAAAATAGCTAAAATCATTAAAAAATTATGAAAATTTTTGTCAAGGGTTTCATGAATTTTCAGAACACAAAAATATTTTTATTTTTATTTTTTGAATTAAAAATTATTTTTAAATCATTTAAATGATTATTTTTAATTAGTTAATGAAAATTAATTAATTAAAAATACATTTAGGTATTTAAAAATCACCAAAAAATTCACATAGCATTTAAAAACATTTAGAAACATTGTCCAACTCTCAAACCAAATTTCTTTTTTGTTCTTGATGCCTTTTGATCATTTTCTTTGGAATTAATTTCATTGTTTGGCAATATTTTGTTTCAAACTTCAAAAATTCATTTCTGCCTAACCATTGAGAATTGGACAATGATTCTTTTTGCATTGCATCTTGCATAACATGTAGTTTATAGGATAAAATTGATTTGATTTGATCTTGCATTCTCAATTTGTTTAGGATTTTTCTTGACAAGGTACCCCAAAACCCTAGCCATCTTAGGAAATTCACAACTTCCAATAGGTTAAGAGTTGGCTCCCCTCCTTTGGGCAGTGAGTTTGTATAGGTCTAGGGTATCTTTGATTGCATTTTCAAATTTTTATCATGTCATTTGCTTCTGGTTTTGAATTTTTGCTTTGTGTGATGCATATAACCCTAATTTATGTCTTCCTTTGCATTCATCTTCCATTTGCTTGCATACCATGACTTGCCATGAAATTTTGTGCATTCTTTTGATTCATAATGCATCTTAAGACATATTAGAATCATGTTTGATCATTGCATCTTTCATTTGCCATGTTATATGTCCATTGCATTTCATAACTTTTCATGAACATTCATGGTTCAAAGCATGTTTCTTTTGCATCCATATGCTTGTTTGATCATTCTCATGCCTTGCCTCATGTTTGTATCATCTCTTAGCATCATTAACATCATGATCTTGCTCCTGGTTTTGGTTTGCATCATCACATTTCATCTCATTTGCATTTCATTTTATTTCTTATGCTAACTTTTCAGGTGGTAAGTTGTTTGAGAAGTGAATTTGCCTTCACTTCTCATAATCTCTTCTCATCTCTTCCATACTTCCTTTGCTGCATTTTTGTATGTGTATTGGATTGAGCTTGCTCATTCTTGTTCATCTTACTTTCTTTCTTCAAGCAACTTGTCTTCTTAAGTGAAGCAAGTTGTTTTGCTTCTCTTTGCTTCTTGCTCCTTTCATCTGCTTCCTTCCTGGTGGTTTCTCTGAAGATCTTCTTGCAAACCTCATTAACCCTAGGATCTCCAAGCATGATAACAATTAGGGTTTGATTAGTCCCCCATTTAGTTTTACCTTTGTGTCATCTTTGAGTCTTCTTTTCTCATCTCATAATCAGGGACTAAACCCTAAAGGCTTTAAGGCTTTGTGATTAAGCTTATGCCTGCATCCTTCTATTAGGATGGAGTGCATAACTTTAATCCTAAGTGTTAAACCCTTAATGTGTTTAAATCCTCTAATCAATTCACCTAATAATCATCAAGACATCAAGCTTGTAACTTGGGCCTTGCATTAGGGTTCTAATTCTTCCTTAATTGGTTGAGAAGGACTAACCCTAGTGTTAATGGACAAGTCCCCCTCAAGTTGTCTTACAAATCATAAAAATTACTTCTTCATCATATCATTAACTAAAATCCATTTAATAAAGGTTTTATTTTGTCATGAGGTTAATCCCTAATCATGGATTAAGTTGAGAAGTCTTTCTCAGCTTAAATGTTCTCATCTATTATCCTTCTATTAGGATGGTGTAATGGGTCCATTAAATCCTTGATTATGGCTTAAACTCATTACTTAACACTAAACAAAAACAACAAAAAACATCTAATTAATCACAAGTAGGTTAATGATCTTAATCCTACATCATGGTGATTAAGTGTGAGATGCTGACTTCACACTTAAGGTATTCTCATTACCCATAATCAGAGGGAGGATGTGATGAGTTTACTAACCCATTGGTTTAGGCTTAAGCTCATTAACTTATGACAAACTTCCAAAAGCAATAAAATACTGAAGATACCAAAAACAAACAATAGTCGTCTCCTTCGGGATTCTTTTCTCATCTCATTCATTCATAAAACGAGAACTTGCTTCTTCCGTCTAATGCAAGACAGTTTGCACTTGAGCCAGACAGGTCATACACTTGAGCATAGACAAGTAAGCAGTTCACAGGTCAATTCAGCCTTCAGTCTCTTTGAGTCGAACTACGGTGTTCTAACTTCCTCATTGCACGAGAGGATACGTAGGCATAACTTAACAGTTATCGAACAAAAGTCTCTGTATATTCCCCCTCTTTCCAGCCTTATCCTTTAAGCCTCATGGTCTTGAGCATTTCATCCTTGTTCTTGCACTGACACTTCACTTATACACTACACTTTTCTTTTACACTGACACTTGCATTCTTGCCAGCTTTGATACACATTTTTGCACTGACACTACCCCTTTAAAACACAAATCTTTCAAGCGCGGATCCCGTCGAGTACGGCGGACAATCTGGGTGCTAATACCTTCCCAGGTTGTAACCAACCCCCTTTCTCAGTCTCTCTGGTTCGCAACCGTCTTATCCACATTCTTTTCTAGGTCTATGCGGTATTACCTTTCCTTCGGGATAAAAATGCCTATCTGGCGACTCTATTCACTTCCTTTCTCTTTCGCCGACCGTTCGCGTCTGTACCCCTCTTGACCTGAGGTGTCATTTGGTGGGAGCGACAATATGCTTCTGACTTTGGTTTTCATCTTTGCATTTCATCTCATTTTCATTTCATTTCATTTCTTGTTGCTAACTTTTCAGGTGGTAAGTGTTTGAGAAGTGAATTTTCCTTCACTTCTCATAATCTCTTCTCATCTCTCTTGTGCATCATTGCTGCATTTTATTTGTGAATTAGAGTGAGCTTGCTCACTCAGGTTCCCTCCTCACTTTCTTTCTTCAAGCAACTTATCTTCTTAAGTGAAGCAAGTTGTCTTGCTTCTTCTTGCTTCTCTTCCTTCATCCTGCTTCTTCCTTGGTGGCTTTTCTCTTGTAGATCTTTTCTCTTAAACCTCAGAAACCCTAGGAACACCCAAGCATGATCACAATTAGGGTTTTATTAGTCCCCCATTAGTTTTACCTTTGTTTCATCTTTGTGTCTTCTCTTCTCATCTCATAATCAAGGACTAAACCTTAAAGGTTTTAAGGCTTTGTGATTAAGCTTATGCCTGCATCCTTCTATTAGGATGGAGTGTATAACTTTAATCCTAAGTGTTAAACCCTTAATGTGTTTAAATTCTTTAATCAATCCATCTAATAATCACTAAGACATCAAGCTTGTAACTTGGGCCTTGCATTAGGGTTCTAATTCTTCCTTAATTGGTTAAGAAGAACTAACCCTAGTGTTAATGGACAAGTCCCCCTCAAGTTGTCTTACAAACAATAAAACTCACTTCTTAATCTTACCATTAACTAAAATCCATTTAATAAAGGCCTTGTTTTGTCATGAGGTTAATCCATAATCATGGATTAAGTTGAGGAGCCTTCCTCAGCTTAAATGTTCTCATCTATTATCCTTCTATTAGGATGGTGTAATGGGTTCATTAAATCTTTGATTATGGCTTAAACTCATTACTTAACACTAAACCAAAAACTCAAAAAACATCTAAATAATCACAAGTAGGTTAATGATCTTAATCCTACACCATGGTGATTAAGTGTGAGGTGCTTACTTCACACTTAAGGTTTTCTCATTACCCCTAATCGGAGAGAAGATGTGATGAGTTTACTAACCCTTGGTTTAGGCTTAAGCTCATTTTCTTATGACAAACACAAAAAGCAATAAAATATTGAAAACACCAAAAACAAACAATAATCGTCTCCTCCGGGATTCTTTTCTCACCTCATTCACTCACAAACGAGAACTTGCTTCTTCCATCTAATGCAAGACAGTTAGCACCTGAGCCAGACAGGTCATACACTTTAGCATAGACAAGTAAGCAGTTCATCAATCAATTTATCTTTCAGTCTCTTTGAGTCGAACTACGGTGTTCTGACTTCCTCATTGCAGGAGAGGATACGTAGGAATAACTTAACAGTTATCGAACAAAAGTCTCTGTATTCCCCCCTCTTCCAGCATTATTCTTTAAGCCTCATAGTCTTGAGCTTCACATTCTTTCCCTACACTGACACTCTTTTATTTCACTTCACATTCCTTTTACACTGACACTTGCATTCTTTTCCAGCTTTTACACACAAAATGGCACTGACACTACCCCTTTAAACACAAAATTTCAAGCGTGGATCCCATCGAGTACGGCGGACAATCTGGGTGCTAATAGCTTCCCAGGTTTTAACCAACCCCCTTTCTCAGTTTCTCTGGTTCGCGACCGTCTTGTCCATATCTTTCTAGGTTTATGCAGCATTACCTTTCCTTCGGGATAAAAATGCCTAGCTGGCGACTCTTTTCAGTTCACCCTTGTGTGTTCTATCTCCTTCGCCGACCGTTCGCGTCTGTACCCCTCTTGGCCCCGGTGTCATAAGGTGGGAGCGACAGCTTGGCGACTCTGCTGGGGACCCTTATACTGCAACCAGGGCTTCTGGTTCTTTTTGTGGGTTCCTCCTAGTGCTTGTTTGCTGGGGTGTTATGTGCTATGTTTGTTTATTTATTTTGCTTTATTTACTGCTTTATGTACAACTTTATTTATTGCTTTCTTTACAGTTTTGCATATTTCATACTGTTATTGTTGGATCTGCTTCTGTTTTGGTGGGTTGGGTTCCATTGAGAGTTTAAGGTCCTATACCTGGGACCTGAGTGACACCTAGGCTAGAGTGGTTCATGTTCTTTCCCATTCCATTTCGGTCTGGTGCGGGAATATGAAACACGGTTCAGATGTGGGTTTCTTCTTGAGAACTATGTGCTACACATTTCCTGTAGTGCTAGGGCTATCTAGGAAGCCTGCTAAGTCTGAATGACCACTATTATGACCTTCAGAAGCTGAGGAGAATTAGAGGAGGATCTTTTATGGTTATTGTAAACACTGTACCTCAGGGTTAGAAGTGTTTACACTTCTTATAACTGATCCAAGTCTGAGGATCCTTGTTCTAGAACACTACATGTGAGGGGGTTGGGCTGTTTACAGGTTTGTAGGAACCCTTGGCCACATCATACCATGTTACTGTTTTGTTTAAGAGTACCTCACTTTGGACAGTTCTTGTGATTAAACCCCGGACATGTGACTCTTTATTTGAGTCCCCCGCCCTGGTTACTGGATTTCTGAGCCTCCATCTGGACTTTTTGAACATACATGAGCCTTATATCAAGACGGATAATCAGATCCAGCTTGATCACAAACCCTTGCATATCATTTGCATATTTCATCATTGCATCATTTAACATTTGTTTATTTGCTTTTCAGGGGATTCATTTCATTATATCTTGGTTTTGGTTTTGACCCCTTCTTCTGCATAGACCTCTGCTTCAGCTGTCTTCATCAGTTATCTGCTTCAGTTATCTCCATCACCACCAGCACCAGTCTGTCAGTGGTCCACCTTCAACATCAGTCTGTAATCTTTTTCAGTACTTGTCTTCAGTTTCTTCAGTAACACTTATGGCTACTCCCAGGAAGAGCAACATATCCTACCACTTTTTTGAGCCTGTTTTGACTGGTATCAGGCAGGTCCAGTCACTCATCACCCCTGACCATATCCCACTGTTTAGAGAACACTATGGAGGTATCTTGGATATGGTTATGGACCTTGACCCTTCTCAGAGGATCATGATCCACACATGCCTGCAGTTTTATGACCCACCACTGAGATGCTTCACATTTCCAAACTTCCAGTTAGGGCCTCTGCTGGAAGAGTTTTCTTTATTGATTGGAGTACCTATCAGAGGTGGAATCCCCTTCAACCCAGAGATGACTGCTCCCAGAAATGAAGAGATAGCAAGGGCACTGTACTTGGAGCCTGCCCTTATTGAGAAAAGTATGACAACAAAAGCTGGGATTCCTGGTTTGCATTTGGACTTCTTGATTTCTCAGGCCATCCTGAAGGCTTCATTGGGAGAGTGGAGGGCAGTCTGTGCACTGTTAGCCCTCAGCATATATGGGGCTATAATGTTTGCAGATGAGCCTAAATTTGTCAGCAAGAATGCCATCCATTTGTTTCTTCTGAGGAACCCAGTGCCTACATTGCTAGGGGACTTTTACTACTCCATTCATCAGAGGAATGAGAAACAGAGGGGGAAGTTGGTAAGATGTTGTGCTCCTTTGTTTTACACCTGGCTTCTCAGACACCTGCCTAAGTCAGATGCCTTCTTGAACCCACATCAGCAGAAGAATTGGGCCAAGAGGTTCATTGCCTTGACTTCATATGATATCAGATGATGCACCCAGAGCACCAAAGGCAATGACATTATCACCAGTTGTGGACAATATCCTAATGTGCCTCTGATAGGAGTAAAGGGTTGCATCAACTACAATCCTTTACTATTTAGGAGACAATTGGGATATGCCTTGGTTCACCCTCCCAGAGGACAGGATTTAGATGAGACCCTATATTGTGAGGTGCAACCTAATTCAGCTGTTGCCAAACAAGCATCCTGGGTTTGGACAACATCCAGACAAAAGGGGTAGCTATTCTTGGAAGATGTAACAATGTTGCTTCAGCTCAGTACATAGATTGGTCCCGTACTAGAGCTCAGATTACCAGAATTCCTTTCACCTTGGAAGACATACCTGGGCCATCCACAGTACAGCCGACAGCAACAGTTAGCCTGGAGGAATTTGAAAAGTTGAAAGAGAGGAATGAGCAGCTATCACAGGCCTTGAAGAAGACTCTTTGGGAAATAAGTGATGGTCGTCTGGACATTGAGAGATTGGAAAAGCTCAGAGTTGAGCACCTTGCCAAAATTGAAAGGACAGAGGACTACATAAGGAAAGCAAGAGTTGGGGAACAGATATTGAAAAATGCCTGTAAGGAGGCAAGGATTCAGAAAGCTAGGGCTAAGCACTATCTGCAAGAGAGTCAGGCTAGGTGGGTCAGGATCACCGAAGCCCGTTCACAAGAAGACCAGAAGACTCAAGCCAAGATTGAACAGCTGGAAGCCAATGAGAAGAAGCAGCAGGAAACTTTGTTGGCTGAACAGAAAGAGATATCAGAGTTGAAGTTCAGAGCAGGATTGAAGAGATCAAAGGACCAGGACAGGCATAAGAAGCTGACTACTACCATTGCTACTAGGAACCTCTTCATTAGGACCATTACAGAGCACCCAGCTGGTCCAGTGACTGAGGCACTCCTGAAGGAGGTCAGAGAAGATGAGTTTGGACTGGATGTCTGATCCTTTGCTTGTTGTTTGTTTCCATTTGATGTACTTTTCCTTTTGTTGTATTTTGATCCTCCATGGGCATGTATTGTAAAACAAACTATGTATTGTTCATCACGTGTAATATATTTTAGTTTGTTTTCATTTGGGTTTTCTCTCAACAACATCAAGCATCTTCCTCGAGGTCTGGAAAGGTCAAAACCAAGAACCAAAACGGATACCTTGGAAAACAAATAAGCATACTGCATTGCATACTAACTTTGTTTTTGTTTTGTAGGTTTTGTTATAATTATTGTTTCTAACTTTGTTGTGATCTCAGGAAACATTGCTCGTCGCCGAGTGTTCCCTGTCAACCGCACGCACCGATACCCGACTTGTAACAACCTTCCCGGCATTCAAATGGAACAAGTACAGCAGGACCTGACTGAGGTCAGAAATCAGATGGCCAATGAGAGAGTAGAGATGAGAAATCAGATGTCTCAGTTTATGGCAGTGATGACTGGCTTAGCCCAGAGTCAGGAAAGGTTAAGAGAGTTGGTGGAAAGACAAACTCCTGAGGAACCTCATCTTGGAACAGGAGGAACTAGCAACAATGAACGGGGCCAGCCTCGTATTGACCCACCGGAGTATGGACCTCACTTGAATCCAGAAGTTAACATCCCAAGGAATGTTCAAGGTAATACTGCTGGGGGCAGAGTCCTGCAAGAGGATCCCCAAGAAGAACAATTTACTGTTACGGGGGCTGGAGATAAAGTATATGACAGGAGATTGGATGAGATTGCTGAAAAGTTAAGATCTTTGGAATCTCAGAATTCTTTGGGCTTCGATGTGATGGACATGGGCCTAGTAGATGGGGTGAGAATTCCCCACAAATTCAAACCCCCATGCTTCGAAAAGTACAATGGTACCTCCTGTCCTCGCACTCACCTGCAATCTTTCCTGGGAAGGCTCAAGGCTTATACCATGGATGAAAAGTTATGGATGTTCTACTTTGAGGACAGTCTGACTGGAGCTTCGAGAGAATGGTATTCGCATTTGTCTAGGGCCACCATAAGGTGTTGGAAGGATTTGGCCGAAGCTTTCATCCGACAATATCAGTACAACCTGGACATGGCTCCCAATAGAACTCTTCTAATGGGCATGTCTCAGTCTTCTAGAGAGAGCTTCCGGGATTATGCTCAAAGATGGAGACAGCTTGTTGTTGCTGTCCAACCACCCATGTTAGAAAGAGAAATGGCTGACATGTTCATGAACACATTGCAAGGGACTTATATTGATAGACTGGCTGCTTTCTCCTCTACCAGTTTTGCTGATGTGGTCATAGCTGGTGAGAGGATTGAAAGTCTATTGAAAATGGGAAAAATCTCCGACAGTGGTGCTAGTTCCTCCAGCAATCCAAGAAAACCATTTGCAGGACCCCGAAGGGCAGGTGAAACTAATTCCATTCATGCAAGCCGGGGCAGGCCCCAGTATTCTCACAGGTCAGTAGTAGCTGTCACCATCCCAACTCCAATTCCACAACAATCATCATATCCTCAACAACAACAACCACAGTATCAACAACAAGCTCATTATCCGCAACAAAGGTCGTATAACAACAACAACAGTAATCAACAACAGCGTCCCTTCCAACAAAGGCCATCTCAGGCAAACAGGGTAATTGACCCAATCCCAATGCCGTATGCTGCACTCTTGCCACAACTCCTAAAGCTCAACCTAGTTAAGTTAAAGACGTTGGCTCCTCCAGATCCTCTTAATCTGCCAAAGAACTATGATGCTAATGCCAGATGTGCATTCCACTCAAACGCACCGAGGCATAATATTGAAAAATGCAGGGCCCTACAGATGAAAGTCCAGGATCTGGTGGACTCAAAAGCTCTCAATTTTGCACCTCCTCCGAACGTTACAAGAAATCCAATGCCTAGTCACAACGGGCCTAGGATCAATGCTATTGAGGACGGAAAACCACCCACATTAATTAACAATGTTGCACAAATCCGAACACCCTTGGTTGAAATCAAAGCTCAGCTGTTAGAATGCCAAGTGTTCCCTGGATGTGAGGTCGGCTGTGGATATTGCAACATTGTCGTTAATGGATGTGAGAGACTGAGAAACGGAATAGATGGCCTCATTAGAGATGGAACTCTTCAGATTACAACAACAGCGACTACAACTCCAACAATTCCTTCATCAACAATCACAGATACTCCTACAACATCAGCAACCATTGTTCCAACAGATTCTGCTACAACTCCAACAATCACTCAATCAGTCATTTCAACGGATACAAGTTCAGTCACAATTCCTTCTACAACGACAACACCCATTATTCCATCAGTTCCTGCTACAACTTCAGCACCCGTCCAGTCAACAGTACCGTCTACAACATCAGCAACAGTTAATGAAAGCGTCTCAACGGTTACGATATACTACGATCCCGCAAATGTTCCTTCCAAAAATTCACAACAAAATGCTACTCCTGTCAGAGCACCAGTTACCATATATTATGATCCACACACCATTATGGTCCCCTCTGCAACTGCTATCAGTCTGGTCACTATCACGGTGCCTGGGCCAGTTCCTTACGAAAGCAATAATGCCATCCCTTGGCATTATGGCTCAGATCTATACTGCGAGGGGCAGAAAATCACTTTAGAATCATCAACTTCTTCACCTCAGATAGACAATGTGGGGGGAGGCGGAGGCTTCACCAGAAGCCGATGTCTCTTTGCCTCGCAAATACCAAGACCCATTGCTGAAGCAGAAGCTGCTGTTAAGGCAAAAGGGAAGTGCGTGGTGCAAGAAGAACCAGTTGCTAAAGAAACTTTAAAGACTCCTTTTGATCAAGAGGTTGATGAATTCATTCGAATAATCAAGAAAAGTGATTATAAGGTGGTGGACCGGCTTCACCAGACACCTTCCAAAATCTCCATACTATCATTGCTAATGTGCTCCGAGGCTCATCGAAACGCACTATTAAAGGTCCTGCATGCATCTTATGTGCCGGAGGAGATTACTGTCAATCAGTTAGAGGCTGTGGTTGGAAATGTCAACACTAGTCATGGGCTAGGATTTACCAACGCTGATCTGACAACGGAAGGTCACAATCACAACAAGGCTTTGCACATTACCTTGGAGTGTAAGGGTGCAATTCTTTCTCACGTATTGGTAGACACAGGGTCATCACTCAATGTCCTACCCAAGAAAGCCCTTGTGAAGCTGGAACATGATGGATTGGCACTACGCCCAAGCAACTTGGTAGTGAGACCCTTTGACGGTTCTAAAAGATCAGTTCTGGGAGAGATAGAGTTGCCTATAATGATTGGCCCACAGGTTTTCAAAACGACCTTCTTTGTGATGGATATACAACCTACCTACAACTGTCTATTAGGTAGACCATGGATACATGCCACTGGCTCCGTGACGTCAACCCTTCACCAGAAGTTAAAATTTGAGTGGGAGGGCCAAGTCATTACCATTTGCGGGGAAGAGGATATCTTCGTTAGCTAGCTAGCTACTTTCAAATACATTGAAATGGACGGGGAAATTCACAAAACAATGAGTCAGGGGTTTGAGGCCCTTAATATCAATGAGGCATCTGCTGTGTCTGGGACTTCCATCACATCATATCAACAGGCCCGGAAGGCTGTTGAGGAAGATACCGCTCAAGGCTGGGGCAAGCTGCTGCCAGTTGAAAAGAAAGAAGACCGATTCAGGTTGGGTTACAGGCCAACTCGACAAGATCAACCAGAGGCTGCAACGGAGCCCAAGTTTGTCAGTGGAGGGATGCTCACCCCAGATGCTGTGAACAGTTTGGAAGATGAGTCAGAAGATGAGCGCAACCTGGAAAACTGGATACGTCCAAGGATCCCGGGGAACCATGTCTCAAACTGGTCTTCCCAGGAAATTATAAGAGTTACTCCTGCAGAGTAATTATTATTTCCTGTCTTTAAATCATGCATCAAGTCCTGCATCTTGCCCAAGATGTCAGGGCTCATTTTGTAATCGGGCCATCTTGTATTTTGTGCAAACGATCAATTAATGAATATCAGGACATCTTTTGCAAATGAGTCTTTTCTTTTCCGCTCACTATTTTTCATTTTTCATTTTTTGTACAAAAATAAAATGGCAATGTTTTTCAAAATAATAACTTCATTTTCACTTTTTCTAAAGCAAGATAAAATTGATCACTAAAATGAACAAATCTAAACCCTTGCAGAGAGTGCCCTCCAGACCGCACCGACAACAACACTGCTATGTCTTCGTATGACTTTGACAATCCAATTAATCAAGCTGATGAAGGGGTTGAAGAAGATTATGAGCTACCTGAAGAGCTAGCCAGGTTGTTAAGACAAGAGGAGAAGGTCATCACTCCTCATCAGGAGGAAGTTGAGACGGTTAATCTTGGTATAGAAGAAGACCTGAAAGAAGTGAAAATCGGGGCCTGCCTGCCAGATTCAGTGAAAGAGCAACTTATTGACATGCTTCGGGAGTATGTGGATGTTTTTGCTTGGTCTTATCAGGACATGCCAGGTCTGGATACCGACATTGTTATGCATAAGCTGCCTCTAAAAGAAGACTGTCCGCCAGTAAAACAGAAGTTGCGCCGTACTCGTCCAGATATGGCCATGAAGATAAAAGAAGAGGTACAAAAACAGTGGGATGCTGGTTTCCTTATTGTGACTAGTTACCCGCCATGGGTTGCTAACATTGTACCTGTGCCTAAGAAGGATGGCAAAGTAAGGATGTGTGTGGATTACCGGGATCTGAACAGAGCCAGCCCGAAAGATGACTTCCCATTACCTCACATTGATGTATTGGTCAACAATACGGCTCAGTTCTCGGTGTTCTCCTTCATGGATGGATTTTCGGGATATAATCAGATCAAGATGTCACCTGAAGACATGGAGAAGACAACATTCATCACACCCTGGGGCACATTCTGTTATAAGTTAATGCCATTTAGATTGAAGAATGTTGGTGCCACTTATCAACGGGCTATGGTAACATTATTCCACGACATGATCCACAAAGAAATCGAATGTTATGTGGATGACATGATTGCCAAGTCCCTTACAGAAGAAGACCATCTGGTAAACCTGTTGAAACTATTCAAGCGTCTGAGGAAGTACCAGCTGAAGCTAAACCCCAACAAATGCACATTCGGGGTACGATCCGGTAAGCTGCTGGGATTTATTGTAAGTGAAAAGGGAATTGAAGTTGACCCTGACAAAGTCAAAGCCATTCAAGAGATGCCTGCACAAAAGACCGAGAAAGAAGTCTGAGGGTTCCTAGGTAGATTGAACTACATTTCAAGGTTCATATCTCACCTTACAGCAACCTGTGAACCCTTATTCAAGCTGTTGAGAAAGGAAAAAACGATCAGGTGGAATGAAGACTGCCAGAGGGCTTTTGACAAAATCAAGGAATACTTACAAGAGCCTCCCATCCTCATGCCTCCAGTTGAAGGAAGACCTCTAATAATGTACTTGACAGTATTAGAAGAGTCAATGGGGTGTGTGTTGGGCTAGCATGACGAGTCTGGTTGAAAAGAGTATGCAATATACTACCTAGGCAAAAAGTTTACCGACTGTGAACAACGTTATTCACTGCTCGAGAAAACTTGTTGTGCTTTAGCGTGGGCTGCTCGCCGACTAAGGCAGTATATGTTGACCCACACTACTTTATTGATCTCAAAGATGGACCCAGTCAAGTATATAATTGAGAAGCCAGCACTCACCGGACGGGTTGCAAGATGGAAAATGATTCTCATAGAATATGACATTCAGTACACATCCCAAAAGGCCATCAAAGGCAGTGTATTGTCTGACTATCTAGCTGAGCAACCCATTGATGATTACCAGCCTATGAGATTTGACTTCCCTGATGAAGACATCATGTTCATAAAAGCAAAAGATCATGAAGAGCCTATTCACACTGAAGGGCCTGACCAAGAAGAAGAATGGACTATGATGTTTGATGGGGCTGTTAATATGAATGGTCGTGGTGTTGGTGCAGTACTCATTACACCTAAGGGAGTTCACATGCCTTTCTCGGTAAAACTCACCTTTAACTGCACTAACAACGAAGCTGAATACGAGGCTTGTATCATGGGTCTTGAGGAAGCCATTGACCTCAGGATCAAGACTTTAACTGTATTCGGAGATTCAGCTCTGGTAATCAATCAGACCAACGGAAAATGGTATACTCACCAGGAGCATCTGATTCCTTACCGGGATTATACGAGGAGGTTACTCACATTCTTCACAACAGTCAAGCTTGAGTATATCCCTCGAGATGAAAATCAGTTTGCAGATGCTCTAGCTACCATTTCATCCATGATCAAAGTTCAAGCTGCCAACTTTGTACCTCGGATTTCAGTATCCAGACTTGATAGACCAGCATACGTATTCTCTGCAGACCTTGCTAAAGATGATAAGCCTTGGTTCTATGACATCAAATGCTTCTTAGAGGATCAAACGTACCCTCCTGGGGCATCTTCCAATGATAAGAAGACATTAAGAAGGCTAGCTGGTAGTTTCTTCCTGAATGCTGATGGTTCCTTGTACAAGAGGAACTTTGATATGGTACTTTTCAGATGTGTTGATAAGACGGAGGCAGACTTATTGATGCACGAGGTGCACGAAGGATCTTTTGGTACCCATGCTGGAGGGCATGCAATGGCCAAGAAATTGTTAAGATCAGGCTACTACTGGATCACAATGGATGCAGATTGTTGTGCCTATGCCAGAAAGTGCCACAAGTGCCAGATTTATGCAAATAAAGTGCATGTGCCTCCGAATCCTTTGAATGTGATGTCTTCACCTTGGCCCTTTGTCGTGTGGGGCATTGATATGATTGGCAAAATTGAACCGACTGCTTGAAATGGCCACAAATTCATCCTGGTAGCCATTGACTATTTTACCAAGTGGGTCGAAGCAGCTTCCTATGCAAATGTCACCAGGCAAGTGGTAGCCCGATTTCTGAAGAGAGACATCATCTGTCGGTATGGAGTGCCCGAACGAATCATTACTGATAATGGTTCCAACTTGAACAACAAAATGATGGCAGAACTGTGTCGGGACTTCAAGATCCAACATCACAACTCTTCTCCTTACAGGCCAAAGATGAATGGCGCTGTTGAGGCAGCTAATAAGAATATCAAGAAGATTATGCAGAAGATGGTGGTCACCTATAAAGACTGGCATGAAATGCTACCATTTGCTTTGCATGGGTACCTTACATCAATCAGAACATCCACTGGGGAAACACCGTATCAGCTTGTGTATGGTATGGAGGCAGTCCTACCTGTTGAAGTTGAATTACCCTCCTTGCGGGTACTAATGGATGTCAAACTGAATGAAGCGGAATGGGTCTGATCCCGGTACGAACAACTGAGTCTGATTGAAGAGAAGAGATTAGCTGCAATTTGTCATGGGAAGATGTATCAGAAAAGAATGAAGAAAGCCTTCGATCAGAAAGTCAGGCTTCGAGAATACCAAGTAGGAGATCTTGTGCTGAAAAGACTCCTTCCTCCTCATACAGACCACATGGGCAAGTGGACTCCGAATTACGATGGTCCATTCATAGTAAAGAAATTTTTCTCTGGTGGAGCACTGATGCTCAGTACTATGGACGGTGAAGACTTCCTGTCCCTTGTGAATTCAGATGCAGTTAAAAAATACTTCGCATAAAATGACCCGTTGGACATAAAAACAGAATGTAAGTCCAGGCAAAAATAGGGCATCCCGGCGAGTCAAAAACAGAATAAAAGACTCGGGCAAAAATAAGGGAAAATAAATAAAAATGTACACCCGCTGAGTTGAAAAGCCGCATTGGACAGCTCAGGCAAAAATGGGTATCCCGGTGGATTGAAAACCCGAAATGGCGATCCACGCAAAATAAGGGAATAAGCGAACAACTGCATTCTGAATTCGTCTGTATCACTTACAACATGGCAAGCTTCGAAAGGTTAAAGCTTCGGTCAGAATCAGCCTTCTTCAAGAAAGCAAGATGAGAAGAACGTCAATGTCATACGAGTCATAGCAAAAGGGAAGCACACTGAAGCATCATCAACATTGCCAGCATCTTTTTGTTTCTTAATTTGTAATAATCTCCTCATTTCAGGGGATCTTTTTCTTTGATTGTACTTGCCAATTAAGGGCACACAAATTAATAAAATCAGATTTTCAGTCACACTTCGTCTCGTAAATTTTATTTTCATTTGCAAAAATGTTTGATGTCCTTAAAATATTGATTGCGTAAATGCATATGTGTCTTTTCTAAATTACATGCTTACAGGAAATATATTTGCTCCCGGGAGTATCTAAACTCCTATGATGGAATCCAGTAAGAGATACCTCGGGGTACTTGTGCGTTTTTGTCATAACAGGATTGCAGGTATTCAAAGCACAACATGGGGCATGAAGGCTTCTCCCTAGTAAGCTGCCCAATCATTATTTACTCAGCACATATTCCAAACAGCACCAGAGATGCTTTCTTCCCATCAGAACTGCCAGGCATCATTTCTACAGCACTTTATCCAGAGCAGCATCAGGAGGGGGCTCATTCCCCAGCTAAGTTCATCATCCTCAACAGGATACCCACAGAAATCACTAGGAAAATCGTTCAGTGATCGTTTCTCCCCAGCCAAGTGTCAGGCAAGGAACCATTTCCCCGCAAAGTTTCAACCTCTATCCAGAAGAGCAATGTCTGAAGATCTCACAACAAAGTGACGGAAGCTTCCACAGACCCCGGCTGGGCTCCTCATCACCAAAGATAGGTCTATCAGTGACCTGTTTCCCCAAGAAAAGTCATAACAGGTCTACCAATGATCTCATCCCCAGCTGGGATTTTCTTTCAAGCAAGATCAGTCAGAGATCTTCACGGCAACGGGATCCGAATCCCGGATCGGTATCTTTTGCATAATCATAGCATTCGCATCATATTCTCCCCCTAGAGCATAGCATTCCGTCTAATACGGAGCATTACGGCAAAATTCAAACATATTGCATAATCATAAGCCATGTTTTGAATCAAACACCTATTTATACCAATAGTCCATCAGCAATATATGTATATACAAAGGCCCACAGTCACAGTAGAAAGCCAAAGAATCCTCTTTGCACTCTCAAATACAGATACATGCTCCCTTTGGCACTCGTCCGTGTCATCATTCCCCAGTAAAGTCGCCCGAACGTTCTCCACAAACAGATATCTATACACTCTTTGGACACTCATCCGTGTCACTTTTCCCTAGCAGGTTTGCCTAAACACTTATTGTAAATCAAACACTTGTATATAACACATTTCTTCCGATACCCATCTGTATCATGCTATCCCCAGCAAGTTGAACACTCGTCTGTGTCTCACTCATGCTTACTTTTTACTCATACAGATACTTGTCCATATCTTGTATACACCACTTATCTTTCTTAGATTCGACACTTGTCCGTGTTCTTTGTTAACCAGTTGGTACTCGTCCGTACCATCATCTCTGAACATGCGTCAGCGTTTGTTTCTACTGATACTCGTCTGTATCATAGTCTTAAGGATGCTCGCCCACATCTTTAATCTATACACAGTGTCAAACACTTATACCTTTTCTTTCTCGAACTTAGACACTCGTCTGTGTCTACCATTCCCCAGAGGAGTCCCCAGCAAATCCCAATAAATTATTTCCTTTCTATCTGACATTCGTCCTATGTCATGATACTAATCGGCAGCCGTACCCTGCCAGGTGATCGTCCTTCACCTTTTGATGATCGTCCTTCATCATCCCCCAGCGGGGTCTCCATTATTGGAACCCTTTTCTATCTGACATTCGTCCTATGTCGTGATATTTTGAGCAGCCGTACCCTGCTAGGTGATCGTCCTTCACCTCTTGATGATCGTCCTTCATCATTTTATCCGATGGTCGTCCCCATCGTTGATCTTGTTATCTGACATTCGTCATATGTCATGATAAACCCTGAGAGCAGCCGTACCCTTCTAGGTGACCGTCCTTCACCTCTTGATGATCGTCCTTCATCATGCTTATCCGATGGCCATTCCTATTGTCGACCTTTTCTATCCGACATTCGTCCTATGTCGCGATACTTTCGGCAACCGTACCTTGCCAGGTGATCGTCCTTCACCTTAGATGACCGTCCCTCATCTTATCCCCAACAGAGCAGCCGTCCCCTGCTAAGTGATCGTCCTTCACCTTTGATGACTGTCCCTCATCATTTTATTTCCTCAACCTGATGGTCGTCCCCGTCATTAACTTAACCTTTAAATCCCCAGAGAGTCTTGTTTCTTTACTTGATGGTCGTCCCCATCATATTACTTCCATCACCCCAACATGTCGGTCGTCCCCGTCATTGTTTTATCCCCAGCAGTCGTCCTCTGCTCGACGTTCGTCCTCCGTCGCCCGCACTTTATAATCATACTTTATTTCCTTTTACAATCTATATCCCTTTTCTTCTTCATACCCAGTGAGTGCAAATTTTGGACTGTCTTTGGTATTCAACCACAAGTTATCTTGTTTGCCTGTTAAGCCGTCGCTTACATCCTACACAACTAACTCATGTTTGAATAGGGGCAGCTGTAAATACCCCAAATTTTCACCATGACTTGTGATTCTTTTCATTTGCATAAGTTCAATCATATCATCTCATATTGCATTTTTGCTTCACTACATTGGTTCAAAGTCATCTGCATCTAGGGTTTGTGATCTGAGTAATCCCTGAGCTATCTGAGCAATTCCAAAGGTCTTAAATCACCTCAAGAGGGTCTATGTATGTTCAAATATCATATTGTATCCTCCCAAGATCAAGGAAGTCATAAAATCACAAGAATTGAGAAAGGCATGGAAGAAGAGCCATGTTTAACTACACAGATGACCTAAAATTAGGGTTTTGGTTTTAGAGGCCATAACTCCAAATTTTTTGGTCATTATTGTTTCTATTGGTCTCTATATGTTATAAGGATCATACATACCAATTTTCATGAAGAAATTCAATGGGGAAGGCATCTGACCAATAGATGACTTCTTGAGCAAGTCAATGTAAAATCAGGGCATCTGAGGCCCCCAATCATCCAACCAAAAGGTCTTCTCCATCATTTTGGGTGTATATGATCTTTATTTTATCTTATAAGAAGTTATAAGTTCACAAAATTGAAGAATTTCAAGCCATTTGCAAAGTTGCCATTTTGGGAAAGTGACTTGTAATGCAAACTTGCCATTTTGGGAAAGTTTTTCAACCTCCTCTTTTTGATTAAAAAATGCTTCAAATGAAAAATTCTTGGTCATGAAAGTTGTAGATTGGATCATTCCCTTTTCAAAAAGTACAAGAACTTGATCTAATTCATCATAGAACTCAAGTTATGGCCTTGCAAAGTTGGGAAAAATCACATAAAATTCACTTTTGCACCAAAGAGGCATTTTGCAAAATGACATAATAAAGCATTCTAAAGGCTTCAGATGTGCACAAGTGCTTCACAACATCCTCATGTGACCTCTAAAGATCAGATTGGTGCTTTGAAACATTGCATTCCATGCCTTGAACTTCAAGTAATTCAAAAAGGGCCAAACTTCCCCAAAATTGCAAAATGGATCAAACCTCTTCAGCCACTTGTGCCAGCTACAAAATATGAATTCCATGGACCTCCTTGAAGCAAGTTGACTCGAGCCATACCTTTTTACCATGCCTGAACCAGCCCATGCCTTCACTTACACAAATGTTGACTTTTTGCATATTGAACCATACCAATCAGCATAGACCACCAACAACTCTCTGACCTATAAAGGATTGATATGTGTACCAAAGGCAGGCCATTTCACATAAGCTTGGAAGCTGAATCCTCCCACAACTCAGCAATCACCAAAACCTCCTCTTATGCATTTCTCTTCGAAATTCATAGCTCAGCCAACAAATCTTCAAACTTTTTCCACCATTCAACTACACATTCATCACTGATCATTTCCCACCCTTTCATTTTGCCTTGAAACACCTCAAATCAAAAACACGATTTTTCACTTCCCTTGACCTGAGCTTCAGCAAACTTCACATAGAGGCCATATAAAATCCAACCAAGCATTGCAAACTCTTCAGGGGGATCATTAAAGTTGATTTGAAGCAAAGAAGCAGCCAACCAGTACCATTTTCGAAAGCTTCAGTTCAGGTATCACCAAGAACATTTTTTCCAGAAATCGTTTCTTATGCCATAGAAATGTTGCTTATGATTCACTGATCATGCTGTGCTTGTTGGTTTTGAAAATGATTGAGTTTTGAGCCTGAACCATGTCTCTGAAAGTTTGACCTGAAAACTTGTTTGATTCGATTCTTGTTTATGTTGAAAGATAAATGAATTTTCGTGCTTGATTCTTGCTTAGGGTGTTTAGAAGATGTGATCTGGAGTTTTAGAGGGTTTAAAATTGCCTAGGGAAGAATTTAGGTTTTTGAACTGGCCGGAGAAGATGTCCGGAACACTGTTCCGGTCACCTGAGGGTCATTAGGGTTCAGATTAGGGTTTAATTGCGTAATTAGTGAAGTTTGAATGTCAGCCATCCAGATGCGCGTGCTAGTCAATTCCCGCGTCCCCAGTTTAAACCCTGGCCCTTTGATCTGTTGACTTCTCATTTAAATTAATTTTATTTTCATTTTATTTGCATTTCTTTGTTCATTTTATTTAAAATAGCAAAATGCATCTAAAATTTTTTATTTTTTGCATCATGACTTTAAATATTTTTCTCATTCTGAAAATAATTTTTATTTTATTTTTTGCATAAAATTTGTATTTTTAAAATATTTAAATGTTTATTTTAATTAATTAATGGAAATTAATTAATTAAAATACCATTTAAGTTTCTAAAAATCACCAAAAAAATCACATTGCATCTTGACACATTTAGAGACATTATCAAACCATTTATACAAATTTCTTTTTGGTTCTTGATCCATTTTGACATTTTCTTTGGATTTAGGGTTCTTAAAAATCAATATTTTTTGCCCTAACTTAGAAAACTCCTTTCTGCCTAACCATGAAGGGTTTGATAATGATTCTTTTTGCATTGCATCTCACATATCATGAAGTTTCTAGGATAAAATTGGAATTAATTTATCTTTCATTTTTTATTTGTTTTGCATTTTTCCTTGTGAGGTACCTTAAAACCCTAGCAAACTTAGAAAAATCATAACTTCCTTAGGGTTAAGAGTTAGGCCTTCCCCTTTGGGCAGTGAACTTGTATGAGGTTACGGTTCATTTGATCCCATTTTCATTTTTTTATCTCATGTCTTGCTTCTGATTTTGAATTTTTCATTGCATCTTGTACATAAACCCTAATCTTTGCTTTCATTTGCATTCATTCTTCGTATGTTTGCATACATGAACTTGCCATGACATTTTGTGCATCCACATGACATATAAGACATCTTAGGACATATTGAAATCATGTTTGATCATTGCATCTTCCATTTTCCATGTTATGCATCCATTGCATTTTATAAGTTGTCATGAACTTTCATGCTTACTTTCATGTTTCATTTGCATCTTTATTGCTTGTATGATCATCCACATCTCATGACAACCATTTGTATCATCTCTTAGCATCATTTACATCTTAATATGCTTCTGACTTTGGTTTTCATCTTTGCATTTCATCTCATTTTCATTTCATTTCATTTCTTGTTGCTAACTTTTCAGGTGGTAAGTGTTTGAGAAGTGAATTTGCCTTCACTTCTCATAATCTCTTCTCATCTCTCTTGTGCATCATTGCTGCATTTTATTTGTGAATTAGAGTGAGATTGCTCACTCATGTGTCCTCCTCACTTTCTTTCTTCAAGCAACTTGTCTTCTTAAGTGAAGCAAGTTGTCTTGCTTCTCTTCCTTCATCCTGCTTCTTCCTTGGTGGCTTTTCTCTTGAAGATCTTTTCTCTTAAACCTCAGAAACCCTAGGAACACCCAAGCATGATCACAATTAGGGTTTGATTAGTCCCCCATTAGTTTTACCTTTGTTTCATATTTGTGTCTTCTCTTCTCATCTCATAATCAAGGACTAAACCTTAAAGGTTTTAAGGCTTTGTGATTAAGCTTTTGCCTGCATCCTTCTATTAGGATGGAGTGTATAACTTTAATCCTAAGTGTTAAACCCTTAATGTGTTTAAATTATTTAATCAATCCATCTAATAATCACTAAGACATCAAGCTTGTAACTTGGGCCTTGCATTAGGGTTATAATTCTTCCTTAATTGGTTAAGAAGAACTAACCCTAGTGTTAATGGACAAGTCCTCCTCAAGTTGTCTTACAAACCATAAAACTCACTTCTTAATCTTACCATTAACTAAAATCCATTTAATAAAGGCCTTGTTTTGTCATGAGGTTAATCCATAATCATGGATTAAGTTGAGGAGCCTTCCTCTGCTTAAATGTTCTCATCTATTATCCTTCTATTAGGATGGTGTAATGGGTTCATTAAATCTTTGATTATGGCTTAAACTCATTACTTAACACTAAACCAAAAACTCCAAAAACATCTAAATAATCACAAGTAGGTTAATGATCTTAATCCTACACCATGGTGATTAAGTGTGAGGTGCTTACTTCACACTTAAGGTTTTCTCATTACCCCTAATCGGAGGGAAGATGTGATGAGTTTACTAACCCTTGGTTTAGGCTTAAGCTCATTTTCTTATGACAAACACAAAAAGCAATAAAAGATTGAAAACACCAAAAACAAACAATAATCGTCTCCTCCGGGATTCTTTTCTCACCTCATTCACTCACAAACGAGAACTTGCTTCTTCCGTCTAATGCAAGACAGTTAGCACCTGAGCCAGACAGGTCATACACTTTAGCATAGACAAGTAAGCAGTTCATCAGTCAATTTATCTTTCAGTCTCTTTGAGTCGAACTACGGTGTTCTGACTTCCTCATTGCACGAGAGGATACGTAGGCATAACTTAACAGTTATCGAACAAAAATCTCTGTATTCCCCCCTCTTCCAGCATTATTCTTTAAGCCTCATAGTCTTGAGCTTCACATTCTTTCCCTACACTGACACTCTTTTATTTCACTTCACATTCCTTTTACACTGACACTTGCATTCTTTTCCATCTTTTACACACAAAATGGCACTGACACTACCCCTTTAAACACAAACTTTCAAGCGTGGATCCCGTCGAGTACGGCGGACAATCTGGGTGCTAATAGCTTCCCAGGTTTTAACCAACCCCCTTTCTCAGTTTCTCTGGTTCGCGACCGTCTTGTCCATATCTTTCTAGGTTTATGCAGCATTACCTTTCCTTCGGGATAAAAATGCCTAGCTGGCGACTCTTTTCAGTTCACCCTTGTGTGTTCTGTCTCCTTCGCCGACCGTTCGCGTCTGTACTCCTCTTGGTCCCGGTGTCATAAGGTGGGAGCGACACATTCCTTACAAGTCTGACAAGTTTGGTTTGGGTTTCACTGCAGAATCTCAGAAGGCTGTTCGTCGTGCTCGTGTTGTTCGTATCACTAATCAAGGGGTCATAAGAGATCAAATCAATGTTGTGGGGGACTATCATGAAGACTATAACCTGGATGATTGGATCTTTCCTACCACAAGTGATGGGCTCAACAATTGGAAGACTGAAGACGTTATTCCTATCTCCTTTAGTCAAGAGTAAATACTATTACTGTGTTTTTATTTTAAGTTTGTAATTTCGAACAATCAAACTTTTAAGCCTTGTGTCTTACCCGGGGCACAATGGTCTGCTTGTTTCGGGATGTCATTTCATTTGCATACTTCATTCAATAAAAATCAATGGACGTTTCGTTTTCGTAAATATTGTGTTCTTTGTCTTTCTTTTACTTTTATTTTTTATTTTTTGTTTTATCAACTATGTGTTCTTACACACACCCACATCACTAAAATGCAGATCCCCATCCACTCTGGATCCTGTTGATTACAATTCTACTATTTCCAATTATAATTTCGAGAATCCGATCTATCAAGCTGTAGAGCTTGCTAGGTTATTACAACAAGAAGAGAAAGCTATATAGCCACATGAAGAGCCAATCGAAGTTGTGAATCTGGGAACTGAAGAAAACAGGAAAGAGGTCAAGATAGGGGCTGAGCTAGAAGTTGGTGTTAAGAGCAGACTAATTCAGATGTTACGTGACTATGTGGAAATCTTTGCTTGGTCTTATGAAGATATGCCAGGGTTGGATACAGACATTGTGGTTCACCGTTTACCGGTAAAAGAAGATTGTCGTCCGAAGAAGCAAAAGGTTCGTCGCATGCGTCCTAAAATGTCAGAAAAGATTAAAGCAGAAGTGATGAACAATTTGATGCAAGGTTCTTAGCTGTGACTTCCTATCCTCAATGGGTTGAAAATGTGATACCAGTACCCAAGAAAGATGGTAAAGTACGCATGTGTGTGGATTACAAAGATTTGAATAAGGCCCGCCCTAAAGATGACTTTCCACTTCCTCATATTGATGTTCTGGTAGACAACACTGCTCAGCATAAGGTGTTCTCTTTCATGGATGGTTTCTCTGGTTACAATCAAATCAAGATGGCACCTGAAGATATGGAGAAGACTACGTTTGTTACACAGTGGGCACATTTTTTTATAAAGTGATGCCATTTGGTTTGAAGAATGTTGGGGCAACTTATCAGCGTGCTATGGTGGCTTTGTTCCATGATATGATTCATCAGGAGATAGAGGTATATGTGGATGATATGATAGCCAGGTCCCAGAATGAAGAACAACACCTTGATCATCTGCATAAGCTGTTTGAAAGGTTGAAGAAATACAAGCTAAGATTGAATCCAAACAAATGTACTTTTGGAGTTAGGTCTGGTAAAATCCTAGGTTTCATTGTCAGTGGAAAAGGTATTGAAGTAGATCCTGCAAAAGTGAAAGCTATACAAGAGATGTCGGTTCCCCGTACTGAAAAGGAAGTTAGAGGTTTCTTGGGAAGACTGAATTACATTGCAAGATTTATATCCCAGCTAACTGCTACCTGTGAGCCAATCTTCAAGTTGTTGAAGAAAGATCAGTTAATGGAGTGGAATGACGAGTGCCAGACAGCCTTTGATGAAATCAAAAGATATCTTCTAGAACCTTCAATCTTGATGCCACCAGTTGATGGAAGACCCTTGATTATGTATTTAACAGTGTTAGACAACTCAATGGGGTGTGTGTTGGGGCAACATGATGAGTCTGGTCGAAAAGAGCAGGCAATATACTACCTTAGCAAAAAGTTTACCGACTGTGAAACAAGATACTCACTGCTCGAGAAAACTTGTTGCGCTTTGGCATGGGCTGCTCGCCGACTAAGACAGTATATGTTGACGCATACTACCTTGTTGATTTCAAAGATGGATCTAATCAAGTACATATTCGAGAAACCTGCTCTCTCCGGACGAATAGCGAGATGGCAAATGATCTTAACAGAATATGATATACAGTACACTACTAAGAAGGCCATTAAAGGAAGTGTTGTAGCTGATCATTTGGCTCATCAGGCAGTGGATGATTATCAGTCAATGAGTTTTGAGTTCCCTGATGAAGACATTATGATTATTACCAAAGAACCTGGACAATATGACGGACCTGAACAAAGATCCTGATGGACTATGGTTTTTGATGGAGCTTCTAATGCGCTTGGCAATGGTGTTGGCGTTGTGATCATTTCCCCTGAAGGTTGTCATACCCCAATTACTGCAAGACTTTGTTTCTATTGTACCAATAACATGGCTGAATATGAAGCATGTATCATGGGTATCAAAGCTGCCATTGAGATGAATTTTCAGTTCCTGGACGTATATGGAGATTCAGCCCTGGTAGTTAGTTAGATTAAAGGAGATTGGGATACCAAACATGAAAATCTCATTCCTTATAGAGAGCATGTGTTGTCTTTAATCCCATATTTTGAAGAGATTACCTTTGGACATATTCCACGAGGAGAGAATCAGTTGGCAGATGCACTAGCCACCATGGCATCTATGTTTGAGATTAGCTGGGATGATGAAGCTCCCAAGATTACCATTGATAGATTTGAGAAGCCTGCATACTGCAATGAGATTGACACTGAAGGAGGAGAGGAAAAGCCTTGGTTCTATGAGGTGAAAAGATATCTTGAAACTCAGGAGTTCCTTGAAGGGGCATCTGTCAAAGATAAGAAGTTTCTAAGGAGGTTTTCTGCTAAGTTCTTCTTGAGTAATGGAATTTTGTACAAGCGCAATCATGATTCAACTTTGCTTCGTTGTGTGGATAAGAAGGAAGCAACAGAGATTATGGAAGACATGCATGATGGGATCTTTGGCACTCATTCTAGTGGTCATACTATGGAAAAGAAGATATTGAGAGCAGGTTACTATTGGTCTACCATGGAAGCTGACTGCTATCAACATTCCAAAACATGTCACAAGTGTCAGATTTATGCTGATAAGGTACATATACCTCCAGCTCCATTGAATGTGTTGACTGCTCCTTGGCCTTTTGCCATGTGAGGCATTGATATGATTGGTGAGATCAAGCCTACTGCTTCTAATGGGCATCGTTTCATCCTGGTTGCCATTGATTACTTTAAAAAGTGGGTGGAGGCAGCCTCATTTGCATCCCTGAAAGGATTATCACAGACAATGGCTCTAATATGAACAACACCATGATTACTGATCTCTGGACGCAGTTTAAGATTAAGCATCACAACTCTTCTCCGTATCGTCCGAAAATGAATGGGGCAATAGAAGCTGCTAATAAGAACATTAAGAAGATTCTACAGAAAATGACTGTTACTTACAAGGATTGGCATGAGATGTTACCATTTGCTCTTCATGGTTATCATACTACAATACGTACTTCAACAGGGGAAACCCCATTCTCCTTAGTCTATGGTATGGAAGCAGTTCTGCCCATTGAAGTTTAGATCCCCTCCTTAAGAATCATGAAGGATGCAGGCTTGGATGAAGATGAGTGGCTTCAGACTCGACTTGACCAGATAAATTTGATTGATAAGAAAAGGCTGGCAGCTGTTTGTCAAGGTCAGATGTACCAGAAACGGGTGATCAAAGCTTTTAATAAGAAGGTTAAGCAAAAGGTATATCAGACTGGTGACTTGGTAATCAAGCGTATCATATTACCACAGGGTGATCATAGGGGCAAGTGGACTCCTACATATGAAGGACCATTTGTAGTCAAGAGGGTATTCTCAGGAGGTGCCATGATGCTTACTATTATGGATGGTGAAGACTTCCCACAACCTGTAAACGCAGACATAGTTAAAAAATACTACGCATAAAAAGAGACCCGCTAGGTTGACTGGCCTAGGAAAAAATAAGGGCGTCCCGGCGAACCAAAAGGGTTCGGGAAAAAATTAGGGATATATATATATATATATATATATATATATATATATATATATATATATATATATATATATATATATATATATAATGTACACACGGCAAGTCGAAAACCTGAAAGGGTGGCTTGGGCAAAAAAGGGTATCCCAGTGGATTGAAAACCTGAAAGGGCAATCCAGGAAAAAGTTAGGGATTAAAGCGTATGACTATGTCTCGTTGGATCACCCATGTAACTCCAATTGTTGAGGCTACCTAAATCAAGTACAAGCAGATAAAGATTAATCCAATCGTTTCCGTCTCAACAGCAGAAGATGAGATACTTGAAGATAATGGCAATAGTGGAATTGGAACTCAATAGGATTATTTCTCACATAGCTGTTTTTGTTTTTTGTAAAATTTTTATGACAAATTCCTCTTACTAGGACTTCTGTCTCCTTGTACAAACTTGCATGTATATAGGTTACTTTCAAAAATAAATAAAATCTCGTCTTTGAATCCAGATTTACTTTTACCCTGTTTACTTAAACGAAAACGTCCATTGGTTGTATTTGAATGTATGTATGCTTTTGAATATGATTGATGTTTACCAGAAATGCATAAAATGTAGTAAAAGTATTTACTAAGGACGAAAGAGGGTAGGAATTCAACGAAACTTCGCCAGTTCATCCCCACAGAACAACTACAAATCCCCAGCAGAGCAAATCTATCCGTAATACTTCGAGTTACATCTCCCCTTGAATTTATGTCCATTTCTTTTATCCTCAGTTGGGATAATCAGGAACTTATTCCTTCAATAAGAAGTACGACGAACGAAGACGGGAGGTTATAAGTAATATACTATCAAACAAGACGGGAACGAAGTCCTCATATTCCTCAGCAATGAACCGGGATTTATTTTCCCTAGCCAGCAGTTGTTATACAAAGATACCCAGACGCTTCAGACTACATGATTCATACATACATCATTTACATCATACCATAGCATATCTGTAATACATAAAACATTTACTTAGGAACATCATGCCATACATGCATACATATTGCATAAACTAACCTTTTCTTTGCAGGATAGTTACAGGCAGATAAACACTATCAACAACTCAAAATAGTTCAGAGACGATCTATACGAAGCTCTAGTGCTGATACTTAATTCAGAGATAATCGCTACGAAGATTCATTTCTGATGATCAATACTCAAGTTGTCCTATGAGGGGTACGTAAATGATCGATACGAAGATCTAGTGCTTAATCCAGAATATTTCCAAAAGGATATAATCGTCACGAAGATTTAATCTTGATATTCTTTCTATCCTTGGGATGATAAATGGTCTATACGAAGGACTATTACCTAATCCAGGATATTTCCAGAAGAGATAATCGTAACGAAGATTTATTTCTAATGGTCTATGCAATAGTGTATCTGTGGGATGGTACATAAATGATCGATACGAAGATCTTGTACTTAGCCCAAGATATTACCAAAAGAAATTCGGAAAGGATCTCCACGAAGATTTGATTCTGATGCTTAAATTAAAGTATGTTCCTAAAGATGGTTCAGAGGCGATCTATACGAAGATCTAAGTACTGACACCTAATGAAGGATATTCTTTTCCCCCAGAGATAATGCAGAGACGATCTATACGAAGATCTAGTGCTGACATTCAATTCAAAACCATGTTACAAAAATGATTCAGAGATGGCCTATACGAAGACCTAGTACTTATATCCAGTGACAACATAGAGATACTATCACCTTCTGATATTTTGGATGGCATCTATAAGCCCATCTTCAGTTCTTCCAAGTGGCATCTTCAAGCCCACTCAAGCATATACAACCCAACAGCAGTGTTACTTTACGCACCGGCGAGTGCAAATTTTTGGGCTTTTGTGTTCAATCCCCTTCAACCTTCCAAGTCACGAATGGCACACAGGCCAATCTAACTCCGCAGGTTTAAGAAAATTGAACAGGGGCAGCTGTTGCACCCCAAAAGTTGCCCTCACCTAAGACAAGACATTGTGTACTGAGAGGTTCACAAGTTGTCCCAAGAGGTTCTCAAGGTTCACTAGTATCCTCTCAAGGTTCACAAGGTTCACAATTAATCAGAAAGTTTGACAATTCCCTCAGACAATGCATCCTCCTAAGCAATGCATCCTAAACTAGGGTTTTGAATTTCATCAAGCTAAATGGACTTCCAAAGCTTCAAGTGAGCTTCATAAAATCCTACATGTCTTCAAGAATCCCTATGTCAAGTTTCAAGGCTTTCCCAAAAAGTTTGCTCAGTCAGATGATCAGATAGGCTAAAATCAGTCAAAGCAGTCAAAAAGCCAAACTAAGGACAACTGTGGTCAAACCAAAGTCAAACTTCATGATTTTTTTGCCAACATCAAGTATATTAAGTAAAATTCATCATTTGATCAAGGGTTGATCATGATTCATCAAGGAGATTTCAGATCATCAAGAATCAGGAGTTTCTAAATTAGGGTTTTCACAGGAAAAGTCAACTGAACTTTGACCAACCATACCTTTCACATGCTTCATCAAGAATTTTCCATCCAAAGCTCATTTTTAAGGAAATTTAATTCTCTACAACTTTGTGTCTCACAAGCCAAGCCCAAAAATGCTTCATTTGGAAGGTATGAGCTAAGACATTATAGGTCATTTTAAAAGTCAACAAAAAGTCAACATCTTCCAAAGGGCATAACTTGAGAATGGTAAAGGATATAGACATGAAACCAAAGAGGTTTGTTAGAGGACTCTTTAAGCTTTCCAAAATGTCCAAGAACGCCTCGATAGCCTTAAAATTGAGGGATTTGTGTCTTTGCAAAGTTGAGAAATTTTTAAAGGGTTTATTGAGCAAATGGGGTCTTAGAACCAATTCTTTCCACATGGGCTTGTATTTTTATGACCCAATCACTACCATGACATCATGCACGAACCAAAAATCATTTATTCAGATTTTTATCAATTTTTTTTATTTATTTTGATTTTATTCATTTAAAATCATTTTAAATCAAAATAATATATGAAAAGCTCAATATTTGATTTGATCTTCATTCTAGAAACTCATAAACATGTTTTAAAGTTGATTGAAAGATTGAAATTCGGGCTAGACCAAAGAGGAAAGGATTTGTGTGATTTTTGACAAAAAAAAAAGCAAGTTGTATCTTCATGATCAAGCAATCAAGACAAAGCTCATAAATCCAAAGATTTTTGACCTAATTCAACTCTCTACATATACACAAACTAATCACAATGCTAAGGGACGAAAAATTCTGCCTCCAAGAACACCATTGAATTCCAAATTTTCTCACAAAAAGTCACATTCGGTTTTTGACTTAGAGAGACTTTCAAGGCAAAACAAAGGTTGCTTTAGCTTCCTTGAGACTCACTGATCATATTTCAATCATCATACACATCAAAAGCATGATCATAAGCCGTAACCGAATCAAGATTGTTCTTGAGTTTTTGATTTTAGATTTTCATTGTTTATGCATCATATACTAATTTTTGTTGTTGATTTGTGTTTAGAATGAAGTTTGCAAGCTTTCTGGATAATTAGATTGAGGATTCATGACCTGAATCGTAAACGGCCATAGTTAGGGTTTATGCTCCTCATTTGGGGTTTTGCAAAATAATGAATATAAATGAATTCTAAAAACATATTTGAACTGGGTTTGTTGTATAGAATGCATTGGTGCTTTCAATTTGATGAATTATTACAGGTTTGATGATCATTGAAGCAAGCTAGGAAAACCTACGAAGCTGGATTCGCAGGTAAATTCGTAGAAGAAAATGCAGGTGAATTCGCAGGAAAATTGGAGAAGATGAAGTCAGATGGCGCCAAGATCATATTCAAATATTTGATTTAAAATAAAAGAATTTCTTGTTCAATCTATGTTGAACGCGCCCCATGTGGCTCAGTTGGTTTGTGTGTTTGCTTGTGATCCCAATTGTCCTTGGTTCGATTCCCTCCCAGGCCATTTTGTTTTTTTGCTTTTTTATGTGATTTTTGCAGGTTAGTAACAAAAGGATTGCAACTCCTATGCTAACACCAGCGCGCGCTTGGCCTGGTGGTGATGTTGTTGGTCCAAGATGATTGAAGCCTTGGGCCTGGGTTCGAATCCCAGCCCCAGGTATGTTTTTTTTCCCATTATTTTCATTATTTTGTTTTATTATTTATATTTACTTAATTAATTTCTTAAATTACCAATTTAAAAAAAAATGTTTATATTATTTCTTATACCAAAAATTCATATTTTTAAAATTCAAACTTTATTTTAAAAAAAACCAAATTATTTATATTTAATACATTATATGTCCATATTATTAATATTATATATATTTGGTAAATAAATTAATTATAGTTAAATTAATAATGAAAACCCTAATTTCTTTTTAATAAGGCATAACCCTAATTTTTCTAACCCTAACCCTAACCCTAAAATTTTCTTAACTTTAGAATTTAACCTAATATTTTCATAAATCATAATTAATCATTAATCATTTATTAAATATGTATATAAATTAATATTTATTTATTATTATTAAAATACCATTTTTTTATTAAAATATTTAAAATACCTCTTAATATTAATTTATTTTGCTAATTTCTTATTTCCTCTTATTTTTATTTTCTAACCATTTATCTTCACTCTTATTATTATTATTGCTTATTATTATTTATCTTTATCATATTTCTCGATTATATTGTAATTGTCCCAAATCTTTGTAATAGTTTAGGTTTATATTTTTGCTTTATTTTTATTGTAAATATATTAACTGCATGGTTAGTAATTATAGGGTGTGTATAACATGTTTGTAATTAAAAATTGACTTAGAATAACTAACTTTAAAAGATAAATATTTGAATATGAACACTCACACACGTAAGTCGATCTTTGATCGCCATCTCGCACTTTCTAGGGTTACCTCTCATGTTGCCTATTTCAAAAGGTCAAGTAAGGTGTCTTAAGCAAAGTCCCTTCATAAAAATCATCAAGTCCCTACAGTGGAAAAGATCAAGTCCCTACGATAAATGATCTCGTCCCTTCGAATAAAAGATGATAAGTCCCTTCGTATTGCTAAAGACACCTTGCAGTTTCCTAAGTTCAGATGTCCCTATACATGTCCCTTATTACATCCAAGGTAATGACTACCTATTCCTTAATAATAGGGATAGTTTTACCATTGAAAGAACATAAGAACAGTAAAGACTTAATATAGGGTAGGTTCCTCTTAATTACTTGCTCACACATTTCAAAATACTTTTTTACACTTCACATTTCAAACAAATTTTCAAAAACAAGTCTTTATATACATCCATACGAAGATCATTATAAAGTACTTAGAAAGTTTTAATCACACACTACACCTTTCTCAAAACAATTCAAAGTGAGCTAAATAACTAAGAGCGCATGGATAACCATGGATATAAAGGGTTTTAACACCTTCCCTTTATATAACCTACCCCTCGAACTCAAAATCTTTTAAGGTCTTTCCTGTTCTTTTATGTCATTTCCTTTTGGATAAAATAAAAGTCGGTGGCGACTCTTGCTATCCGCAACATAACTAAAAGTCAGTTCTCCCACCGTGTTACACAGAGTCGCTGTAGTTCGTCTAACTAAGGCGGAAACGTGTTTGTGATTTTTAGGATGACGTTGCCATAGTTCTAGCTCAGGTGTCACCGGATCTAACTCGAGGGTGTTTACCGTATCGCTGTTTGAACTGTCGAGGCAAGTCACATTCGTCCGCAAGGAGTATGAGATGAGAGGAGAAGACGTGATGTCTTGGTTTATTGTCTTTTAGAAGAAGTGTTTTGAGTTTGTGTTTGTCGTGTGTACAACACTAAAGACTATGATACATGAGCGAATATTTTCCAAGATAGCCCCCAATGGAACGTTTGTAAAGCATCCTAGAAGAGTGAAGGAGACCTTCACTAGTCATTTCCCGTATAGCTTAAGGCTCGTGGCGCATTGTACACATTTTCCTTTATTAAGTGTTTTTTATTTTCTTTTAAGATGAGAAGTGAGACTCAAGTTGAGAAAGAAAAAACTCTAAGGGAGACTATGACATAACCCTAAGTTAGTTGAGTTTGAGGGTGACCTATGGTCAGTGAGGTTTGAAAGATTAAATCTAACTAAGAGATATTAAACTAGAAATGCGAGTACAAAAAATAATAATGAACAATATGGTCCTCCTAAGTCATGGTGGGTAAAAACGTGTATGAAACGTAAATGGGATGAAACGATGGATCGGGTGGGTCGATTGCGTGGTGCTGAGACGCACGACTTATGGTGTGCAACATACAAGGCTTGCTTTTGGTATAATGGAGTGGAGCGATGGTAATCGAGGAATCCTAAAGTCACATGAAACAATATTTATTTATTTGAAAATTTACTCGACGTTGGATCGAGTAATTCTTTATTTTATTTTTGAGATTTGGTTTTCTATCGATTCATTTTATCTTTTCTAGCCTAATTATGAGAACTATACAAGCATACAAGTTCTAAGATATTACATCCCAAAGTATAAACCACAAAAATATAATCGAGGCATAATAATAATAATCCAAGTCCATAAGCAAATCCTCGGAAAATACCTTGCACAAAAAGAAAATGTTAGTTAATGAAATGAAGATGTATATGCAACAATATGATGGAAATGAATTAAGATAAAAAAAAAATATCAAAAGTCCTGGAAAAAATATGAAATTAATTCCCTAGGGTATCTAACCTAACTAGAATATTGTGTTAAATAATCTCCTAAAAATTCAAATTCTAACTATGTCAAATGGTTACTTAAATTTATCTAAGGTTCAATCATAATTATATGCAAACAACACTACCAAAAAAGTGGATAAAATGGCCTAAAAATATAACAAAAATTATTCTAGGTTCTATTATTTGTCCTCTAATCATAGCAAAAAGAATGGGCCAAAAATATTACAGGAAGTGGGAGAAATAAAATGTACAAAAATATGGGTTCATGAAAGAATTCAATCTAAAATCAATTAAATGAAAAAATCGAAATTAAATTGGAAAATACCAAAAATTAGAATGTAAAAATGTGGAATGTTTCTAAAATGAATTAAAAGGCTACTATAATATTTGTGGAATTTTATTACGCTTTTTGGTATTTTTTATTAATTTAAATTGGACAAGCATTAAAACAAAAATTTAAAAAATAAGAAAATAGAAATGGGGGGGGGGGGGAGTAAGTAATTATATTGGTTAAAAAACATTGGGCTTGCAAACGGGGGTGCAAATAGCAACTTATAAAGGCCCACTAGCGCATGACTGAGAGCTCTATGGCATGGACCCTCAGTCAATATTGTTGACTGAATCAGGGCCGTCTGATCCGTTGATGGAGAAATGGAAGCCTAAGAATGAGGGCGTATGGTAGTTGAAGTGGGGTGGCGCATGCATGAACAAATCTGGTGGTGTCACCGCCGGAGTGGACCACCCAACACAATGCTTATCCTCTTATCTAGACACTTATAGTGGAGGTTACTGGGGATTAATGAGTTGTTTTTCAAAATTCTACCGGTAATTATATTGATTTTATGAATCTTTGATTTCCATAATAACAATTAAACTCAAATTAATTTCTTAATCATACATTAAAACTTCCCAAACTCTTATCATATGGCCATTCGTCTATCTCTCTCACGCCTTTCTTAACTCCTCTTCCACAAACCCTAAATCCCTTTCTTCTTCCCTTCACCGCCGCATTCTCACTCTCAACTTCTTTCCCAAATACAAACCCTAATCGCCGGCGTGGCCTCTCTCTCCGGCCAACTTCTTTCTCTCATTGCCTTCAAACGCCAATCACTTTGCCCACAACGTCAACCGTCATCGAATCGACACAGAATCAATAAATCATAAAGACGAAGCTTATCTGATGTAAAATCGTTGAAGCAGGTGATGGTAGCGGAAGATTGGCGGTGAGTGACTCGATTTGTCAGTTGTTGTGCCCTTGCGAGGATCTTTCTTTGTTCATTATCTCGGTGCCAAGGTCACAGTGAAGAATGCGTCACCGTCCTCCACCGCGGCCGTTCTTCGTTTTGGATTCGCGATTCAAATTCACGATTCAGATTCAGTATCTCTTCGCCTCCGATCTCATACTTTCTCATCTAATTTATGTATTCTGACATTTGTTCTTGCGTTTGTTCGTTTCGTGCGAATCGATACTCAGAGTCCACGAAATCTCGACGGAGTGATTCTTGGTAAATTCGAAGGCGCCGTTGATGATAAAGTTTGTTGAGAATGCGGATTGACAGAGTTTGTCGCTTCTCGGTAGGTTTTCAGTTGGTTTAGCAATGACGATGACGAAGCAGGTTGAAGTTCAAAGTGGAATCACTTTTTCCGCTCAATCCAAAGATACAGCAATTAGGTATGCACTCTTTAACTTACTTTCAGTCTTGATTTCGATTCCTCTATGCTTCTGTTACTGCGATCAACGTGGTTCGCTTTTTTGTTGCTTATTGTATTCTGAAACTAAATTGCAGGTTGTTGTTGATGCTTGAAGCCGCAAACTATTCTTGATAACACTTGAATGTTGCAGGTTGGCAACTCAGTAAAGGAAAGGAGGATTGATTGAAGGTTGTTTGAGGGATCGTGCAGAAGATTGATGGAGAATGAGGGATTGAAGAAAATTGAATGGAGGTTGAAGAAGGTGATTCTGCACATTGAAGAATAAGGTGTTGAAGATGGTGATGGTGATTGAAAGATGAAGAATTGAGGGTGAAATTAAGAAATCGAAGAAGCTATGAAGAATCGCCAATGGGGAGAAGAAAATCAGGAAGAAGAAGAATGAAGGGTGTAGGGATGAGTCCAGGAAGAAGACACTGAAGAGTGCTGAATCCAGAAATATATACTGGGATGAAAAATTTGTTAAGAGTTTGTTTTTTCAGTTAGAACTTTGTAACTGAATTTCTAACTTGTTTCTTCTTCTGAATTTTATCGTATTTATTCACTGCCCTTTCTTTTTTACTGATTTTCTGGTGTATCATGGTGCCACGAACTTCTCCTGAATTTTTATGAATTTTCGCGTTATCTCCGTGTAATTTTTCGAGACTAAATTAATTTTGTTTAGCTTACGTTTTGTTCATGATGTTTGTGCATAGCTCCTGAATTTCCAGCTACCTATTATTACAGTTCAACCGATGTGCAATAAAAAGGAAACCCAATTCATGTGAAGATTTGATTTAAGAGTCAAATAAATCTCTCATTCGAGCCTGTAAAAATGATAAATCACGCAGAATTTCAAAATATTGTCAGGATTTATTCTCCGGGCATTTCGGTAGCATCTGATTTCATCCCTGCATTCTCTCTATGTGACCAATAAATGAGATTAAAAATATGCCAGCAAACATGATTTTTAAGGTCACTCTTTAATCCTTGAAATTGAATTGGACAGAGGGATTTAATAGTAATGGACTCTGAATGACAACCTGAGCTAAAACTAGAAAGAAAACTATTATGGCTTGGAAAACAGTTATGGAAATGTTCATGAATAAAATTTGGAATTAAAATGGGTCTGAATGAATAAAAATAAAATTGAATTTGAATTGAACTTGTTTTTGGTTTATGGACCTAAAAAAGTCGAAGTCAAGGTTTGCTTTAAAGCGGACAAACAAGAGGAACTTGCCTAAACAAGATATGGGCACGAATGTGAGCTTCTTTTTTTTAATTATAAATCGAGCTAGGGGAGACGAAAAATCAAGATGAACCTTTAGCTGTAAGTTCATATCAAAGTGGACAATAAATGACCCAAATTAACTCCCAAAAGAATCCACGACTCCACAATTGTTAATTCGATTCCTATGGCATCTAGATTTGAAGACCAACGATGCTCGACATGAAACCCTAACCCATAAGGAAAACCTCTTGAATACCAAAGATAACTCGTGCTTGGAATGACACAGATAACTCCAGACCCTTGATGAGGTGAGTAGTTCGAGACATCTCAAGGGAACAAAGCCTTAGTCCACACCGAGAACATCCTGATCTTACGCTCCTAATGAACCATTTGGATAGGGAGCAACTTGGAACTTAATGATCCTTTAACTAGGAATATCCTCACGATTATGCGCGTTCAACCTTTGTTTTAAATTCGAGTATAATGGCCAGATGAATCACCTCTGAATAGGAAAATTTAAGTCACACGAGAATACTTGATCCCATGCCTTACGAGCTTAATGAAATGCCTGATTATGAATGATATGGCCTAATGAGAGATGTGAAGCATAAGTCGGTTAGACGGAAATAAATATGAGGGCAAATTTTGGGGTGTTACACACAGTAAACTGTTCTTCTTGAGGATCTTCCTGCAAAACCCTCCCTCAAGTGTTACCTTGGGTGTTTCTTATAGCGTTGATGTTTGGGTTCAGATGAGGTCCAAACTCTGGTGGATTAGTACGAGGCTGTACGTGATCATTGTTACTGGTACCCCCTGTACCTGGATGGTTTTCCTAGGGAGTTTGCCGCTCGACTAACTCTCTCAGTCTTTCCTGGCTCTGAGCCAAACCAGTCATCACTGCCATAAATTGATTCATTTGGGCCCTCATCTATGTCCTTTCATTGGCCATTTGGGTCCTCACATCAGTCAAGTCTTGCTGAACTTGATCCATTTGTAATCCGGGAAGGTTGTTTCTTGTCGGATACCAGTGCACTCGATTGATGAGGAATACTCTTCTACGAGCAATGTTTCCTGAAATCACAACAAAGTGAGAAACAACAAAAGCAAAAACCTATAAAACAAAGAGAAAATGTTAGTATGCAATGCAGGATGCCTATTTGTCTTCCAAGGGTATCCAGTTTGGTTCTTTGATTTTGACCTTTCCAGACCTCGAGGAAATGTTGTTGTTGCAGAGAGATAAAGCCCATGAAGTAATACAAGCCATATATTACAAAAATGTGAAGATACATAGTTCGATTACAACAAAGTTCCCATGGTGGGTCAAAATACAGCAACAAAATCAAAAGTACAAACAAAAAGAGGTACAAATACAAGGAAATCAAACATCCAGCCCAAAGTCATCTTCTCTAATTTCCTTCAGGAGAGCCTCAGTCACCGGACCAACTGGGTGCTCTGTAATGGTCTTGATGAGGAGGTTCCTGGTGGTAATGGCACTGGTCAACTTCTTGTGTTTATCCTGATCCTTTGACCTCTTCAACCCCGCTCGGAGCTTCAACTCAGAGATCTCTTTCTGTGCTGCTAACAAAGCTGCCTGATTCTTCTTCTCACTAGCCTCCAGATGCTCTATTCTAGCTTGAGTTCTTTGATCTTCCTGTGCACGGGCCTCGGTGATCCTGATCCACCTAGCCTTACTCTCCTCTAAGTAATGCTCAACTCTGGCTTTCTGAGTCTTAGCTTCCTTGCAAGCATTTTTCAACACTAACTCTCCTGCTCTAGCCTTTCTGATGTAGTCATCCGTTTTCTCAATCTTGGTCAACTGCTCAATCTGAAGCTTCTCTAACCTCTCATTATCTAAACGGCTGTCATTCCTCTCCCAGAGGCTCTTCTTCAAAGCTTCAGAGAGCTGAGTATTCCTTTCCTTCAATTTCTCAAACTCCTCTAAACTGACAGTAGTTGCAGGCTCCACTGCTGAAGGTCCAGGTACATCTTCTAAGGTGAATGGCATCCGGGTGATCTGCCCCCTGACACGAGACCAGTCAAGATACTAAGCTGAAGCTATATTGTTGCACTTACCAAGGATAGCTGTCCCCTTAGTCTGAATGTTGTCCCAGGCCCAGGCTGCCTGTCTGACAATGGCAAGGTTGTGCTGGATGTCACAGTAGAGGGTTTCTGCCAAATCTTGTCCTCTTGGGGGATGTACCAAAGCATACCCTAATTGCCTCTTGAAAAGCAAAGGGTTGTAGTTGATGCAACCTTTTACTCCAATCAAAGGTACATTGGGATATTGCCCACAACTAGTAATGATATCATTGCCCTTGGTGCTCTGAGTGCACCATCTGATGTCTTCTGATGTAAGGGCAATCAATCTCTTAGCCCAGTTCCTTGGCTGATGAGGATTCAGGAAAGTATCTACTTCAGCAGGTGCCTTAACAACCAACAGTAGAAGAGGGGTGCATATCATCTGACCAATCTCCCCCTTTGCTTCTCATTCCTTTGATGTACTGAGTAATAAAAGTCTCCAAGCAAGGTAGGAACTGGGTTCCTCAATAAGAGCAGATGAATAACACTCCTGCTTACAAACTTCGGCTCGTCTGCAAACAAGATAACTCCATATATGCTGAGTGCCAAGAGTGCACAAACAGTATCCCACTTTCCTGTTGCAGCATGCAGGGTGGCCTGGGAGATCAAGAAATCCATGTGAAGGCCTGGAACCCCAGCCTTGGTGGTCATGCTCTGGTCAATGAGGGTAGACTCCAAGTGTACAACCTTAGCTATATCTTCATTCTTGGGAGCAACCATCTCAGGGTTGAAAGGAATCCCTCTCCTGATAGGGACACCTAACAACATGGAGAACTCTTCCATCAATGATCATAGCTGAAAATCTTGGAATGTGAAACATCTGAGAGGAGGGTCATAAAACTACGAGCAAGGGTGGATCATGCTTCTCTGGGATGCATCCAGGTCCATGATCATGTCCAATATGCCTCCATAATGTTCCCTGAATAAAAGGACATGATCAGGAGTGATGAGAGACTGGATATGTCTGATGCCTGTCAGAGTGGGCTCAAAGAAATAATAGGTGATGTTGCTTTTTCTGGAAGTGTCCATGTTGACAATGGATGTTGGTGAGGAAGACTGAGAGTAACTGCTGATGAAGGTCACTGAAAAAGATGCTGAAGAAGAGTCTCTGATGAAGACAACTGGAGAAGAATCTATGATGAAGACAAACTGATGAAGGTGCTGGAAAAGAATCTCTGATGAAGATAACTAAGGAATCTGAGCAGCAGAACAGGTCAAAACCAAACCAAAGATAGGTTGTGGATACCCTGTAAAACAAATAGACAAATATTAAATGATGCAAAATGATGTATGCAGAATGATATGCAAAAGGGTTTGTGATCAAGTGTTGGATCTGTTATCTGCCTTGATAGGGTCCATGTGTGTTCATAAGTCCGGATGGAGGCTTAGAAAACCAGTAACCAGGTGGGGGACTCAAATAAAGAGTCACAAGTCTAGGGTTTCACAAGAACTGTCCAAAATGATACAACCTTAAAAAAACATTAGTAAAAAGGGTATGATGAGGCCAAGGGTTCCTGCAAACCTGTAAACATCCCAACCCCCTCACATGTATTGCTCTAAAACAAGGATCCTCAGACTCAGATCAGTTATGAGAAGTGTAAACACTTCTAACCCGGAGGTACAATGTTTACAATAACCATAAAGGATGCTCCTCTAATTCACCTTAGATGCTGAAGGTCATAAAAGGTCATCCAGACTTAGCAGGCTTCCCAGATAGCCCTAGTACTACAGGAAATCCGTAGCACAGAGTTCTCAAGAAGAAACCCATATCTGAACCGTGTTTCATATTCCCGCACCAGACCGAAATGGAATGAGAAAGAATATGAAGCCACTATATCCTATGTGTCACTCAGGTCCCTGGTATGGAACCTTAATCACTCAACAATCCCACTCACCAAAGCAGACAGGAGATCCAGCACCAATGATATGATAATAACAGTATGAAATGCATAAAACTGTAAATGAAAGCAATAAACAATAAGCACAAGTTGCACATAACACCCCCATAAACACAAATCAAACAAACGCTAAGAGAAACCCACAAAAAGAACCAGAATCCCTGGTTGCAAGATAAGTTTCCCCAGCAGAGTCGCCAAGCTGTCGCTCCCGAAGATTTGCATCCCGGTACAAGCGCGAACGGTCGGTGAAAGGAGAAAAAGAGGTTGAATTGAATAGAGTCGCCATCTAGGCATTTTTATCCCGAGGGAAAGGTAATGCTGCATAAACCTAGAAAGAGATGGATAAGACGGTTGCGAACCAGAGAAATTGAGAAAGGGGGTTGGTTACAATCTGGGAAGGTACTAGCACCCAGATTGTCCGTCGTACTCGACGGGATCCACACTTAAAAGATTGTGTTTAAAAGGGGTAGGTGTATGTGCTATTTGTGTGCAAAAGCTAAGAAAAGAATGTACAGGTGTCAGTGCAAAAGGTGAATGCTCAGGGTCTGAGGCTTAAAAAAGAATACTGAAGGAGGGGGAAGATACATAGACTTTTGTTCGATAACTGTTAAGTTATGCCTACATATCCTCGCGTGCAATGAGGAAGTCAGAACACCGTAGTTCGACTCAAAGAGACTCAAAGATAAAATTGACTGTGAACTGCTTACTTGTCTATGCTCAAGTGTATGACTCGTCTGGCTCGAGTGCTAACTGTCTTGCATTAGACGGAAGGAGCGAGTTCTCGTTTGTGAGTGAGTGTGATGAGAAAAAAATCCCGAAGGAGACGATTATTGTTTGTTTTTGTGTTTTCAGTTTTGTTATTGTTTTTGGTGTTTTGCATAAGTTGATGAGCTTAAGCCTAAATCAAGGGCTTGAAAAATCATTATATCCTCCCTGATTAGGGATAATGAGCCTACTTAAGTATGAGATAAGCATCTCAACTTAATTACCATGATAATGTAGGATTAAGATCATTAACCTACTTGTTATTATTTAGATGTTTTTGGGTTTTTGTTTAGTGTTAAGTAATAAGTTTAATCTCTAATCACAGATTAGTGAACTCATTACACTATCCTAATAGAAGGACAATAGATGAGAACACTTAAGCTGAGGAAGATACCTCAACTTAATCCATGGTTAGGGATTAAATTCATTATATAACAAAGCCTTTATTAAATGGATTTTAATTAAGGATGAGATTAAGAAGTGAGTTTTATGGTTTGTAAGACAACTTGAGGGGGACTTGTCCATTAAACACTAGGGTTAGTCCTTCTTAACCATAAAGGAAGAATTAGAACCCTAATGTAAGGCCTAAGTTACAAGATGAAGTATTAGTGATTATTAAGATGATTTGATTAAGAGGTTTAAACAAATTAAAGGTTTAACACTTAGGATTAAAGTTATACACTCCATCCTAAGAGAAGGATGCATGCATAACCCTAATTCCAAAGTGTCGCTCCCGATAATTTGCATCCTGGTACAAGCGCGAACGGTCGGCGAAAAGGACAATGTGAACACACAGCAATGAACTCACTGGAAAAGAAAAGAGTCGCCAGCTAGGCATTTTTATCCCGGAGGAAAGGTAATGCTGCATAGACCTGGAAAGATATGGATAAGACGGTTGCGAACCAGAGAGACTGAGAAAGGGGGTTGGTTACAACCTGGGAAGGTATTAGCACCCAGATTGTCCGTCGTACTCGACGGGATCCACGCTTAAAAGATTTGTGTTCAAAGGGGTAGTGTCAGTGCAATTTGTGTATCAAGAGAGCTGGAAAAGGATGTACAGGTGCCAGTGTAAGAGAAGTGAAGTGTATAAGTGAAGTGTCAGTGTAAGAATAGAGGTGAAATGCTCAAGATCATGAGGCTAAAGAATAAGGCTAGAAGGGGGGGAATATACAGAGACTTTTGTTCGATAACTGTTAAGTTATGCCTACGTATCCTCTCGTGCAATGAGGAAGTCAGAACACCGTAGTTCGACCCAAAGAGACTGAAAGATGAATTGACTTGTGAACTGCTTACTTGTCTATGCTCAAGTGTATGACCTGTCTGGCTCAGGTGCAAACTGTCTTGCATTAGACGGAAGAAGCAAGTTCTCGTTTATGAGTGAATGAGATGAGAAAAGAATCCCGGAGGAGACGATTATTGTTTGTTTTTGAGTTTTCAGTCTTTTATTGCTTTTGGAGATTTGTCATAAGTTAATGAGCTTAAGCCTAAACCAATGGATTTAGTAAACTCATCACATCTTCCCTCTGATTAGGGGTAATGAGAATACCTTAAGTGTGAAGTCAGCTTCTCACACTTAATCACCTTTGGTGTAGGATTAAGATCATTAACCTACTTGTGATTATTTAGATGTTTTTGGTATTTTTGTTTAGTGTTGAGTAATGAGATTAAGCCATAATCAGGGATTAAACAGACTCATTACACTATCCTAATAGAAGGATAATAGATGAGAATGTTTAAGCTGAGGAAAGCTCCTCAACTTAATCCATGATTAGGGTTTAAACTCATGACAAAACAAGCCTTTTGTTAAGTGGATTTTATTTAATGGTATGATGATGAAGTGATTTTTAGGGTTTGTAAGACAACTTGAGGGGGACTTGTCCATTAACACTAGGGTTAGTCCTTCTTAACCAATTAAGGAAGAATTAGAACCCTAATGCAAGGCCCAAGTTACAAGTGTGATGTCTTGATGATTATTATGTGAATTGATTAAGAGATTTAAACACATTAAGGGTTTAACACTTAGGATTAAAGTTATACACTCCATCCTAATAGAAGGATGCAGGCATAAGCTTAATCACAAAGCCTTAAAGCCTTTAGGGTTTAGTCCCTGATTGTGAGATGAGAAGAGAAGACTCAATGAGACACAAAGGTAAAACTAAATGGGGGACTAATCAAAACCCTAATCATTGTCATGCTTGGTTGTTCCTAAGGTTTGTGAGGTTTACAAGAGAAGTCTTCAGAGGAACCACCAGGAAGCAGATAAATGGAGCAAAGAGAAGCAAAGTAACTTGCTTCAATCAAGAAGTCAAGTCATTTGAGGAAAGAAAGTAAGAAGAAGAAGAATGAGCAAGCTCAATCTCAAACACAAGATAAAATGCAGCAATGATGCATAAAGGAGATGAAGAGGAATTGTGAGAAGTGAAGGAAAATTCACTTCTCAAAGTTACTTACCACCTGAAAAGTTAGTGAAAGAAATGCAATGCAATGCAAAATGGTATGAAATGGCATGGTGAGAAACAAAACCAGAAGCACATACATGATGTTAATGATGCTATGAGATGCTTCAAACATGAAACAACACGTGGGGATGATCATACAAGCTCATGGATGCAAATGAAGCAAGTTAAGACACATGAGCATACATGAAAAGTTATGAGATGCATATGGCATACAACATGGCAAATGCAAGATGCAATGATCAAACATGCTTTCAATATGTCTTAAGATGTCAAGTGAATCAAATGGATACATAAAATTCTATGGCAAGTCAAGGTATGCAAGCAAATGCAAGATGGATGCATATGGAAGCTCAAATTAGGGTTTATGATCAAAGCAACAAACAAAAACCAAAATCAGAAGCAAACAACAAGATAAAAATTGAAAATGCACTTAAAGGATCCCTAAGCCTATACTAACTCACTGCCCAAAGGAGAAGTTCCAACTCTTAACCTAATTCAAGTTATGATTTTCCTAAGTTTTCTAGGGTTTTAGGGTTCCTTAACAAGAAAATTACCAAACAAATTGAAAATGAAAGATCAAAACATGGCCATTTAATCTCACAAACTACATGCTAAACACAATGCAATGCAAAAAGAATCAAGATCCAACTCTCTTTGGTTAGGCAGAAATGATTTTTGGAAGTTTGGATCAAAATAATGCATTAAAATGAGTTTAATTCCATGGAAAATTCTCAAAATGCATCAAGATCAAAAAAGAAATTTGGTTTGAGGGTTGGACAATGTTTCTAAATGTTTTTAAAGGTTTCATGAATTTTTTGGTGATTTTTAAATACCTAAAAGCATTTTTAATTAATTAATTCTCATTAATTAATTAAAAATAAACTTTTAAATATTTAAAAATACTTTTTTAATGCGAAAAATAAAAATAAAAATATTTTTGTGTTCTGAAATTAAATAATAACTTGTATAAAAAATTTCAGAATTTTTAAATAAGTTTTGCTATTTTAAATAAAATGGAGAAAATAAAAGAAATAAAAATGAAATAAAATTGATTTAATTGAAAAGTAAACCAATCCAACGCATGAGATTCAAAGTTGGGGGGCAGAGGTTGACTTGGCGCGTGAATCAAGGGTCAGGATGGACTCTGGCTTAAATCAGGTTTTACGAATTAATTAAATGGATTAATTAGGTTAATGGTGATTAGGGCAAAAATGGACACATCTGGACCACACATACACGCGCCAAGTCAAGCAAGTCAACAGATCCAACGCACTGAATTCAAACATCACTTAATTACAGGATTAGGGTTAACAACATTCAGGTGACCGGAGGGAAGCTCCGGTCATCTTCTCCGGCGGGTTGAAAACCCTAGATCATGATTCAGGCCACCAATCATCAAATTAAACACAGCAAACAGATCCTCTAACATCCTAGAACAAAAATCATCCCTCAAACAACATTTAAACTTCAAGAATCATGCCAATCGAAGAAATCTTCTTTTACGGGTGAAATTTCAGAGCCTTGGTAAATCCTCATCTCTCACTCATTTTCAATTCTAAGCACATCCCCATGATCAGCAAGACATATACAATCAAATTATAACATAAAATGCAAGCTCTGAGAGAAAAAGTTCATGGCCATACCTGAGGTGGAAGCTTCTGGTTCTGGGCTTTCTGGGCTGTTCTTTGGTGCAAACTCACTCCAATGATCCCCCTTGTGCTAATGGTAAGCTTAGATGGAGTTTAAACAGGCCACTTTGAGAGGTCCAGTTCTGGTGTATCAGAAAATGAGGTCTGTGTGTATGAGGTTTTAAGCTCTACCAATGGTTGATTCTGGTTCCTTTTAGTGTGTTTGATTTGTTGGTGAAGAGAAATTGGATGTTTGATGGCTGTGGAAGGTGATTCGAAGAGAGGAAGCTCTTTGACAGTTTTTGTGAGGGCTGTGTTCTGGCTTGTCTCAAGGGCCAATGCTTTGCTATAATCCTCCCAAGTTGTGTGAATAGCTGTGGAGAAGGTCAGTAGGGGTGGCTGCTTACTGTTCCATGAGTATGGGAGTTTTGGCCAAAAAGTCAATGTGATTGGTACTTGCAGCATGGGCTATGGCAGCAGCTGTTTGAGGTCATGTCTTGCTTCAGCTTGGGTTGAGGATGACCCTTAGATTGCTTGTGAGTGACTGCAACATGTGGATCATGAGCTATGCTAACTTTTGCAACTTGCCCACTTGTGGTTTCTTGTGATTTTGTGCCATGTACTTGAGACACTTCTTGCTGAATTTTGTAGCATGGAACTTCTTTTAGTCATGGCAATGTATAGAAATCATTTAGTGATCACATAACTCATGGGAAGATGATTTTGCCAAGAATCCCTCTTTGCACTCTTATGGAAAATGCCTTATGGAAATGTGAAATTCAAAGAAAATGAATGGGAATCCCCTTGGGCCAATTCTGTTTTTAGGTTATGTATGATCATGTGATGAAGTTTTGAAGTCATTTTGAAGTCAATAGAGTGCTTGGTACATGAATTTGCAAGTTTTCCATTTGGTGCATAACTTGAATTTTAGTGATTTTTGCCAACTTTGATGAACCATAACTTTTGATCCAAGATGAATTAGGTCATGTTCTTGTACTTTTTGAAAAGGGAAAGATCTATTCTACAACTTTCATGACCAAAGTTTTTCCATTTGAAGCATTTTTGGATCAAAAAGTAAGGATTGAAAAGTTGCCTAAAATGACAAATTCCTTAAAAGTCAAACTTACTCCAAAAAGTCAACTTTGCAAAAACTTGTAATTCTTGAATTTTGTAAACTTCCAACTTCTTCTATGATCAAATAAAGATCATATGCACTCAAAATGATAAAGATCACCCCTTGGTTGGGTCACTGGGGGCCTCAGATGCCCTGATTTTGCACTGACTTGTCCAGAAAGTCAACTCTTGATCAGATGAATTCCCCATGGAATTTCTTCATGAAAATTGATATGCATACTCCCTATACCATATAGAGACCAATAGAAACAAGAATGACCAAAAAATTTGGAGTTATGGCCTCTGAAACCAAAACCCTAATTTTAGGTCATCTGTGCAGTCTAGCCTGGCTCTGCTTCCATACCAATCCCAGTTCTTGTGATTTTTTGACATTCTTGACTTTGAGAGGATATAATATGATGCTTGAACATACATGGACCCCTTTAAAGTGATTGATGGCCTTTGGAGTGGCTCAAGAAGCTCTTGGATTGCTCAGATCACAAACCCTAGGTGCAGATGACTTAGAAGCTATGCAGTGAATCAAAAATATAATATGAGATGGTATGATGGTGTTTATGCATATGAGAATGATTACAAGCCATGGTGTGAATGGGTGAGGGCAAATTTGGGGTGTTTACAGCTGCCCCTATTCAAGCATGAGTTAGCTGTGCAGGATGTAAGCGACTGCTTATCAAACAAACAAGATAACTTGTGGTTGAATACCAAAGACAGTCCAAAATTTGCACTCACAGAATGAAGAAGAAAAGGGATATAGATTGTAAAAGGAAAAAGTATAGTATAAAGTATGGGCGACGGAGGGCGACCGTCGAGCAGAGGACGACTGCTGGGTAGAGAGCAATGACGGGGACGACCGACATGCTGGGGATAAAAGATATTATGATGGGGACGGCCATCAAGATAAAGTTGTAAGATTCTCTGGGAATTAATGAAAAATGATGGGGACGGCCATCAAGTTCATAAAGCAAAGTAAGCAACGATGGGGACGGCCATCGGGCTAAAAAGAAAAGGGACCACGACGGGGACGACCATCGGGTTAAAGAATAAATGAAATAAGCAGATGATGAGGTACGGTCATCAAAGGTGAAGGACGATCACCTAGCAGGGGACGGCTGCTCTGTTGGGGTTAAGATGAGGGACGGTCATCTAAGGTGGAGGACGACCACCTGGCAGGGTACGGCTGCCGAAAATATCGCGACATAGGACGAATGCCGGATAAAAAGTCAACGATGGGGACGGCCATCGGATGAGCATGATGGAGGACAACCATCAAGAGGTGGAGGACGACCACCTAGCAGGGGACGGCTGCTCTCAAGGTTTATCGTGACATAGGACGAATGTCAGATAACCAAAATCAACAATGGGGACGGCCATTGGATAAAATGATGAAGGACGATCATCAAGAGGTGGAGGACGACCACCTAGCAGGGGACGGCTGCTAAAATATCACGACATAGGACGAATGTCGGATAAAAAGGTCAACGATGGGGACGGCCATCGGACGAGCATGATGGAGGACGACCATCAAGAGGTGGAGGACGACCACCTAGCAGGGTACGGCTGCTCTCAGGGTTTATCATGACGAATGTCAGATAAAAATAAAATTGTTTTACTGGGGAATAGTAAACACGGACGAGTGTTCTCAATCCAAGAAATAAAAGGTATAAGTGTTTGGTATGGTGTATAGATTAAAGATGCGGACGAGCATCCTTAAGACTATGATACGGACGGGTATCAGGTAGAAACAAATACCGACACGTGTTCAGAGATGATGATACGGACGAGCATAAAGTAAGTATGCGTAATGTATATTTGAGTGTTCAACCTGCTGGAGAGAGTGACACGGACGAGTGTCGAGAGGTATATTATAGTATAAACAAATATCTGGTATACAAAGTGTTTACGTTACTGTGCTGGGGAAAATGACATGGACGGATGTCAGAAAAAGTTATATATATATATATCTGTATCTGTGAGTGCAAAGGGGATGCTTTGGCTTTATGCTGGGGATATGACACGGACGGGTGTCGCGAAGAGTATATACTGATGTCTGTGAATGTAAGGCAACTGCTTTTGCTGGGGAATCTGGGGGGTATTCTGTATATTGTTGATGAGTTGATAATATTCACAAGTGTTCGATTCTGACCATGACTCATGATTATGCTATATGTTTGATTTTTGCTGTAATGCTCCGTATTAGACGGAATGCTACGCTTTGTGGGGTGAATATGATGTGAATGCTATGATTATGCAAAAGATACCGATCCGGGATTCGGATCCCATTGCTGTGAAGATCTCTGGTTGATCTGTTTGAAGTGAGCATCCCAGCTGGGGATAAGATCGTTAGTAGGTCTGATGAAATGATTCTGCTTGGGGAAATGGGTCAATGATAGACCTATTCCTGTAATGAGGGACCCAGCTGGGGGTTCGTAGAAGCTTTCTTCACTCCGTTGTGACTCCTTCGTGCGTTGCTTTTCTGGATAGAGGCTGAAACTCTGTGGGGAGATGATTCCCTGGCTTTTGTGCTCAGCTGAGGAAGAATTATTGGCAACTCGGCTGGGAGAAGCAGCAAGTGGCAACTCAGCTGGGGAGAAAACACCTTGAGTGCTAAGACTGAGTGTTGACTTGCCGGCTTGCTGGGGTGAAGCTTTCATGCCCCACGTTGCGCTTTTGAATACCTGCAATCCTGCAAAGACAGAGAAACGTACAAGTAATCCCGAGGCATCCCTTACCGGATTCCGTTATAGGAGTTAGACACTTCTGAGAGTAAGTATATCCCCTACAAGCATGTGTTTTATTTTCTTTATTTTTAAAGATTTAGCATCTGTATTCATGCAACCAGTTTCCTTAAGACATCAGACATTCTTTGCAAATAATTAAAAAAATGTACAAAACGAAACATGACTGAAAATCTGATTTTATTAATTCCTGTGCCCTGAATTGGCAAGATACAGTCAAAGAAACATATCCCCTGAAATGAGGAGATTGTTACAAATTGAGAAACAAAATGTTGGCAATGTTGTCGACGCTTTAAGGAGCTTCCCTCTTGCTATGACTCGTATGACTTTTGACGTTCTTCTCGTCTTGCTTTCTGAAGAAAGCTGATTCTGGCAGAAGCTTGATCCTTTTGAAGCTTAACCGGTTGTAAGTGATACAGACGAATTCAGAATGCAGTTGTTCGCTTATTCCCTTATTTTGCATGGATCGCCCTTTCGGGTTTTCAATCCATCGGGATACCCATTTTTGCCTGAGCTGTCCAATGCGGCTTTTCAACTCAGCGGGTGTACAATTCTTTATTTATTTCCCTTATTTTGCCCAAGTCTTTTATTCTGTTTTTGACTTGCCGGGATGCCCTGTTTTTGCCTGGACTTACATTCTGTTTTTATGTCCAGCGGGTCATTTTTATGCGAAGTATTTTTTAACTGCATCTGAATTCACAGGGGACGGGAAATCTTCACCATCCATGGTGCTGAGCATCAGTGCTCCACCAGAGAAAACTTTCTTTATTAGAAATGGTCCTTCATAATTTGGAGTCCATTTGCCCCTGTGGTCTGTATGAGGAGGAAGGATTCTTTTCAACACAAGATCTCCCACTTGGTACTCACGGTGCCTGACTTTCTGATCGAAGGCTCTCTTCATTCTTTTCTGATACAACTGTCCATGACAAATTGCAGCTAATCTTTTCTCCTCAATCAGACTCAGTTGTTCGTATCGGGACCGGACCCATTCTGCTTCGTTCAACTTAACATCCATCAGTACTCGTAAAGAAGGTAATTCAACTTCAACAGGTAGGACTGCCTCCATACCATACACAAGCTGATACGGTGTTGCCCCAGTGGATGTTCTGATTGACGTGCGGTACCCATGCAAGGCAAATGGTAGCATTTCATGCCAATCTTTGTAGGTGACTACCATCTTCTGCACAATCTTCTTGATATTCTTATTAGCTGCCTCAACAGCGTCGTTCATCCTTGGCCTGTAAGGAGAAGAATTGTGGTGTTGGATCTTGAAGTCCCGGCATAGCTCAGCCATCATTTTGTTGTTTAAGTTGGAACCATTATCAGTAATGATTCGCTCGGGAACTCCGTATCGACAGATGATATCTCTCTTCAGAAATCTGGCTACCACTTGCCTTGTAACGTTGGCGTATGAAGCTGCTTCGACCCACTTGGTGAAATAGTCAATGGCGACCAGGATGAATCTGTGGCCATTTGAAGCAGTCGGTTCGATCTTGCCAATCATATCAATGCCCCACATGGCAAAGGGCCAGGGTGAAGACATCACATTCAGAGGATTGGGAGGCACATGCACCTTATCCGCATAGATCTGACATTTATGGCATTTTCTGGCATAGGCACAACAGTCGGCATCCATTGTGATCCAGTAATATCCTGATCTTAGCAACTTTTTGGCCATAGCATGCCCTCCTGCATGGGTACCAAAGGATCCTTCGTGCACCTCGTGCATCAACAAGTCTGCTTCTGTCTTATCAACGCATCTGAGAAGTACCATATCAAAGTTTCTTTTGTACAGGGAACTGTCAGTATTCAGGAAAAAACTACCAGCCAGCCTTCTTAACGTCTTCTTATCATTGGAAGATGCCCCAGGTGGGTATGTTTGATCCTCCAAGAAGCACTTAATGTCATGGAACCAAGGCTCATCATCTTTAACAACGTCTGCTGAGAACACGTATGCTGGTCTGTCAAGTCTGGATACTGCAATCCGAGGCACAAAGTTGGCAGTTTGAACTTTGATCATGGATGAAATGGTAGCCAGAGCGTCTGCAAACTGATTTTCATCTCGAGGGATATACTCAAGCTTGACTGTTGTGAAGAAAGTCAATAACCTCCTTGTATAATCCCGATAAGGCATCAGATGATCTTGATGGGTGTACCATTTGCCGTTGGTCTGATTGACCACCAGAGCTGAATCTCCGAATACAATCAAAGTCTTGATCCTGAGGTCAATAGCTTCCTCAAGACCCATAATACATGCTTCGTATTCAGCTTCGTTGTTAGTACAGTTAAAGGTGAGTTTCGCCGAGAAAGGCATGTGAACTCCCTTAGGTGTGATAAGTACTGCACCAACACCACGACCATTCATGTTAACAGCCCCATCAAACATCATAGTCCATTCTTCCTCCGGGTCAGGCCCTTAAGTGTGAATAGGCTCTTCATGATCTTTCGCTTTTATGAACATGATGTCTTCATCAGGGAAGTCAAATCTCATAGGCTGGTAGTCATCAATAGGTTGCTCAGCAAGATATTCAGACAATACACTGCCCTTGATGGCTTTCTGAGAGGTGTACTGAATGTCATATTCCGTGAGAATCATTTGCCACCTTGCAACCCGTCCGGTAAGAGCTGGCTTCTCGAAAATGTACTTGACTGGGTCCATCTTTGAGATTAATAAGGTAGTGTGGGTCAACATATACTGTCTCAGTCGGCGAGCAGCCCACGCTAAAGCACAACAAGTTTTCTCGAGCAGTGAATAACGTTGTTCACAGTCGGTAAACTTTTTGCTCAGGTAGTATATTGCATACTCTTTTCGACCAGACTCGTCATGCTGGCCCAGCACACACCCCATTGACTCTTCTAATACTGTTAAGTACATTATCAGAGGTCTTCCTTCAACCGGAGGCATAAGGATTGGTGGTTCCTGCAGGTATTCCTTGATCTTGTCAAAAGCCCTTTGGCAGTCTTCATTCCACCTGACCGTCTGTTCTTTTCTTAACAGCTTGAACAAGGGTTCACAGGTTGCCGTGAGGTGAGATATAAACCTTGAAATGTAGTTCAACCTACCCAGAAACCCTCGAACTTCTTTCTCAGTCTTCGGTGCAGGCATTTCTTGAATGGCTTTGACTTTATCAGGGTCCACTTCAATCCCTTTCTCGCTTACAATAAAACCCAGCAGCTTACCAGATCGCACCCCGAATGTGCACTTGTTGGGGTTCAGCTTCAGTTGGTACTTCCTCAGACGCTTGAATAACTTCAGCAGATTTACCAGGTGGTCTTCCTCTGTAAGGGACTTGGCAATCATGTCATCCACATAACACTTGATTTCCTTATGGATCATATCGTGGAATAATGTTACCATAGCCCGTTGATACGTTGCACCAGCATTCTTCAGTCCGAATGGCATCACCTTGTAGCAGAACGTGCCCCAGGGTGTGATGAAAGTTGTCTTCTCCATGTCTTCAGGTGACATCTTGATCTGATTGTATCCTGAAAATCCGTCCATGAAGGAGAATACCGAGAACTGAGCCGTGTTATCCACCAATACATCAATGTGAGGTAATGGAAAATCATCTTTCGGGCTAGCTCTGTTCAGATCCCGGTAGTCAACACACATTCTTACTTTGCCATCTTTCTTAGGTACAGGCACAATATTAGCAACCCACGGAGGATAGCTAGTTACAGCAAGGAACCCGGCGTCCCACTGCTTTTGCACCTCCTCTTTGATCTTCATTGCCATGTCTGGAGGAGTACGGTGCAGTTTCTGTTTGACCGGTGGGCATTCTTCCCTCAAAGGAAGCTTGTGCATAACAATGTTGGTGTCCAACCCTGGCATGTCCTGGTAAGACCAAGCAAACACATCCACATATTCCTGAAGCAGGTCAATCAGCTGTTTCTTCACTGAGTCTTGTAAACAGGCCCCGATGTTAACCTCTTTCACGTCTTCATCTGTACCAAGATTAATCGTTTCCACCTCCTCCTGATGAGGAGTGATAACCTTCTCCTCTTTTTTCAACAATCTGGCTAGCTCTTCAGGAAGCTCGTAATCTTCTTCAACCCCTTCATCAGCTTGATTGATCGGATTGTCAGAGTCATATGAAGTCATAGCCGTGCTGTTGTCGGTGCTGTCTAGAAGGCACTCTCTGCAAGGGTTCAGTTTGTTCATTTTAGTGATTGATTTTAATCTTGTTTAGAAAAGTGAAATGAAATCGTCATTTTGAAAACATTGCCATTTATTTTTTGTACAAAAAGAAAAAATGGAAAAACAGTGAGCGGAGAAGAAAAAGACTCGTTTGCAAAAGATGTCTGATATTTCATTGATTAATCTTGTTGCACAAAAAATTACAGATGGCCCGATTACAAAATGAGTCTTGTCATCTTGGGCAAGATGCAAGACTTGATGCATGCTTAAAATATACAGGAAATAATAATTACTCTGCAGGAGTAACTCTTATAATTTCCTGGGAAGACTAGTTTGAGATACTGCTCCCCGGGATCTTTGGACGAATCCAGCTTTCCAGGTTGCGTTCATCTCCCGACTCATCTTCCAAATTGTTGACAGCATCAGGGGTGAGCATCCCCCCACTAACAAAGTTGGGCTTTTTAGCAGCCTCTGCTTGATCTTCTTGAGTTGGTTTGTAACCCAACCCAAATCTATCTTCTTTCTTCTCCACAGGCAACAGTTTGCCCCAGCCTTGAGCGTTTCCTTCCTCCACCACCTTCCGGGCTTGTTGGTAGGACGTCATAGAGGTCCCAAGCACAGCAGAGGTTTCATTAATATTCAGGGCCTCAAACCCTTGACTCATTGTCTCGTGGATCTCCCCATCCATCTCAATATATTTGTAAGTAGCCAGATGGCTAACAAAAATATCCTCCTCTCCACAAATAGTAACAACTTGGCCTTCCCACTCAAATTTTAACATCTGGTGAAGGGTAGACGTAACTGCGCCAGCGGCGTGAATCCATGGTCTACCCAACAAACAGCTGTAGGCCGGCTGAATGTCCATCACGTAGAAGATCGTTTTGAAAGTTTGTGGGCCAATCGTTACAGGCAACTCGATTTCTCCCAGAACTGATCTCTTAGAACCGTCAAAGGCTCTCACTACTAAGTTGCTGGGACGCAATGCCAATCCTTCATATTCCAGCTTCACAAGGGCCTTTTTAGGTAAGACATTGAGGGATGATCCTGTGTCTACCAGCACATGGGAAAGGACTGCACCTTTACATTCCATGGTGATGTGCAAAGCCTTGTTATGATTGCGACCTTCCGTAGTCAAATCAGTGTTGGTGAACCCTAGTCCATTGCTAGCAGTAACATTTCCTACCACGGTTTCCAACTGATTGACGGTGATCTCTTCAGGCACGTAAGCCGCGTGCAAGACTTTGAGTAGTGCATTCCGATGGGCTTCGGAGCACATAAGCAATGATAGAATGGAGATCTTGGAAGGCGTCTGGTGAAGCTGGTCCACTATTTTGTAATCACTCTTCTTGATGATTCTCATGAACTCATCAACTTCTTGATCAAAGGGTGTTTTCAAAGTTTCCTTAATAGCCTGATCTTCCTGCACCGGGCTCTTCCCTTTTGCCTTGGCAGCAGCTTCTGCTTTGGCAGTGGGTCTTTGAATTTGTGGAGCAAAGAGACGTCCGCTTCGAGTGAAGCCTCCGCCTCCTCCCACATTGTCTATTTGTGGTGCAGAAGTTGATGATTCAAAAGTGATCTTTTGTCCTTCGCAGTATAAATCAGAGCCGTAATGCCAAGGGATGGCATTACTGCTTTCATAAGGTACTGGCCCAGGCACTGTGACAGTGACTGGACTGATGGCAGCTGCGGAAGGAACCGTGATAGTCTGCGGATCATAATATATCGTGACCGGTGCTCTGATAGGAGTAGCACTTCGTGAGTTGTAGGCAGAATCATTTTCAGGATCATAATAAATCGTAACTGTTGAGACATCTTCATGGTTGGCTGCTGATGTTGTAGGAGACATTGTTGGAAGGATGGGTGTTGTTGTTGTAGGAGATTCAAAATGAAGTGGTGCTGAAGTTGTAGAAGGAATGTTTGTTGATATCTGGTCAGTTGAAATGACAGATGAAACATTTGTTGATGAAGCTGAAGAGTTGTCTGGAACAATGGTTGTTGCAGTTGTAGTAGATTCTGGAATTGTTGTTAATGAGATCGCTGACTTGGTAGGTACTGATGTGGTGATTTGGAGCAGGCCACTCTGGATGAGATCATCTATGCCATCCCTCAAGTTATCACAGCCATTCACTGAAATGTTACAATAAGCACACCCTAACTCACATCCTGGGAATATTTGACATTCCAAGAGTTGAGCTTTAATCTCCACCAAAGGTGTCCGAATCTGACCCACACTGGTTATCAAGTAAGACGGCTTGTCTTCTTCAATAGCATTGATTCGGGGACCACCATGGTGTGGCATAGGGTTTTTGTTGACATTTGGTGGTGGTGCAAAGTTTAGAGCCTTGGAATCCACTAGATCCTGCACTTTCATGTGCAAAGCTCTGCACTTTTCCGTACTATGACCAGGTGCATTTGAGTGAAAAGCACATCTGGCGCTGGCGTCGTAATTTCTGGGCAGACTGTTAGGATCTGGAGGGGCCAATGTCCTTAGCTCAACTAGGTTGAGTTTCAGGAGTTGTGGCAGTAAGGTGGCATAGGGCATAGGGATCGGATCGATCACCCTATTGGCCTGAGAAGGTCTCTGTTGGAATGGTCTTTGCTGATTATTGTTGTTGGTGTTGCTATTGTTGTAATTTCTTTGTGGAGGAAACTGAGTTTGTTGCTGGTAATTCTGCTGCTGAGGTTGATAAGTTGGTTGAGGATGAATTGGAGCGGGAATGGTGACTGCTCCCACAGACCTATGAACATATTGGGGCCTGCCCCTGTTGGTGTGGATAGCATTGGTCTCACCAGTTCTTCTTGGGCCTGCAAAAGGCTTTCTTGTGTTACTGGATGAGCTTGCACCGTTGTCTGAGATCTTACCCATCTTTAATAGGCTTTCAATTCTCTCTCCAGCTATGACAACATCCGCAAAGCTGGTGGAGGAGAAGGCAGCTAGCCTATCAATGTAAGTCCCCTGGAGGGTGTTCATGAACATATCAGCCATCTCCCTCTCTGACATGGGTGGCTGGACAGCAGCAGCAAGCTGTCTCCACCTTTGAGCGTATTCACGGAAGCTTTCCCTGGATGACTGTGACATCCCCATCAAGAGGGTCCTGTTGGGAGCCATATCCAAGTTGTACTGATACTGTCTGATAAAGGCCTCTGCCAGGTCCTTCCAGCATCTAATGGTTGCTCTTGTCAAGTGGGAGTACCATTCTCTCGATGCTCCAGTTAAGCTATCCTCAAAATAAAACATCCATAGCTTTTCGTCCATGGTATAGGCCTTCAGCCTCCCCAGAAAGGATTGTAAATGGGTCCGGGGACAGGAAGTCCCGTTGTACTTCTCAAAGCATGGTGGTTTAAATTTGTGGGGGATCCTGACCCCGTCCACTAGACCCATGTCCATAACATCAAATCCCAAAGAATTCTGGGACTCCAAGGATCTTAGTTTCTCAGCAATCTCTTCTAGCCTTCTGTCATAGGCTTCCTCCCCAGCTCCCATCACTGTGAACTGATCTTCCTGGGGGTCTACTTGCAGCACTCTACCTGCTGTGGCAGTCCCTTGCACATTGACAGGGATGTTGATCTCTGGATGCTGGTGGGGTCCAAAGACTGGGGGATTGACATGAGGTTGGACTCTTTCATTGTTGCTTGTCCCAGCAGTCCCTGGATGATGGTCTTCCTGGTTTCTCCCCTCTACTAGTGCTCTTAACCTCTCCTGGCTTTGAGCCATATTATTCATCACCTCCATAAATTGTGTCATCTGATTCCTCATTTCCAACCTCTCATTGGTCATTTGATTTCTGATCTCTGTAAGGTCCTGCTGCATTTGGTCCATCTGTATGCCCGGAAGATTGTTGCGGGTGGGGTATCTGTGTGGACGGTTGAGTGGAAACCCTCGACGTCGAACAATAATTCCTGAGTTCACAACAGAGTTAGTAACAATAAAACATAACCTACAAAACAAAACAAAAGGTTAGTATGCAATGCAGTGTGCTTATTTGTTTCCAAGGTATCCGGCTTGGCACTTGGTTTTGACCTTTCCAGTCCCCTGAAGTAGATGCTTGTGATGTTGCTTTGAAGAAATCAGATGAAACAAACCAACACATATATTACAAAAAGGTAAATGATACATAGTTTGTTTTTCCTTACAACATATGCCCTCTGAGGGGTCAAAAATACAACATAAAGAAAAAGTACATGAAATGAAAGCAACAACAAACAAAAGTCAAACACCAAGACCAAACTCATCCTCCTGAACTTCCTTGAGAAGTGCTTCAGTCACAGGATCAGCTGGACGCTCTGTAAGATTCCTGATAAGGAGATTCCTTGTAGCAATAGCTGCAGTTAGCTTCTTGTGCTGACTTTGGTCCTTTGACCTCTTTACACCAGCTCTGATCTTCAACTCTGAGATCTCCCTCTGGGCTGCTGCCAGGGCTTCCTGTTGCTCTTTTGCACTAGCTTCCAACTGCTCAATCTTATCCTGAGTCCTCTTATCTTCTAGAGTACGAGCTTCGGTGATCCTGACCCACCTAGCTTGACTCTCCTTCAGATACAAATCAGTCCTGGCCTTCTGGAACTGGGCTTCCTTGCAGGCATTCTTCAAGATCTGCTCTCCAGCCCTAGACTTCTTGATGTAATCCTCAGACTTCTTAATTCTAGCCAAATGCTCCACCTTCAACTTTTCTAACCTCTCAATATCCAATCTACCATCACTCCTCTCCCAGAGGGTCTTCTGTAGAGCTTGAGTCAGTTTTTCATTTCTCTCTTTCAATTTCTCAAACTCCTCTAAGCTGATAGTTGCTGGAGGTGGTGCTGTGGAAGGTCCAGGCACATCTTCAACAGTGAAGGGCATCCAAGAAGACTGAGCCCTGGCATGGGACCACTCATAGTACTGTGCTGATGCCACATTGTTGCACTTCCCCAGAATGGTTACCCCCTTAGTCTGCACATTGTCCCAGGCCCAGGCTGCCTGCCTGACAACAGCCAGATTAGGCTTGATTTCACAATAAAGGGTCTCAGTCAGATCCTGTGCTCTAGGAGGATGGACTAGTGCATAACCCAGTTGTCTTTTGAATAGCAGAGGGTTGTAACTGATGCAACCCTTCACTCCAATCAGAGGTACATTGGGAAATTGTCCACAACTTGTAATGATGTCTCTGCCCTTAGTACTCTGAGTACACCATCTGATATCATCTGAGGTTAGAGCAACAAGCCTCCTAGCCCAGTTCTTCTGCTGGTGAGGGTTCAAGAATGCATCAGTCTTTGGCAAGTGCTTGAGCAGCCAGGTATGGAACAAAGGAGCACAGCATCTCACTAATCTTCCCCTTTGCTTTTCATTCCTTTGATGAACAAAGTAGTAAAGATCTCCCAGTAAGGTGGGCACTGGGTTTCTCAGGATGAAAAGATGGATTGCAATCTTGCTAACAAACTTAGGCTCATCTGCAAATAAAATGACCCCATATATGCTGAGGGCCAACAGAGCACAGACTGCTTTCCACTCCCCCAGGGAGGCCTTCAGACTAGCCTGAGAAGTCAAGAAATCCAGATGAAAACCAGAGATTCCAGCCTTAGATGTCAAATTCTGCCCAATCAGAACTGGTTCCAGATGTAATGCTTTGGCTATCTCCTCATTACTTGGGAAAGCCATCTCAGGGTTGAAGGGGACTCCACCCCTGATAGGTACACCAACCAATGATGAATACTCCTCCAGCAAGGGTCCCAACTGAAAATTCTAAAATGTGAAGCACCTCAGAGGGGGATCATAGAACTGCAGGCAAGTATGTATCAAGCTCCTCTGTGAAGGGTCCAAATCCAATACCACATCAAGGATTCCCCCATAATGTTCTCTGAAATATGGTATATGGTCTGGAGTAATCAGGGTCTGAATCCTCTTGATGCTAGCTAGCTCAGGCTCAAAGAAGTGATAGGAGATGTTACTTTTCTTAGGTGCCATGTTGCTGAAGAATGGGTGCTGATGATGATGACTGAGAATAATACTGAAGATGGGCCACTGATAGGCTGAGACTGAGGGTGCAGTTGACTGAAGCAAGTGGCTGATAGCTGAAGCAAGTGCTGATGAAGACAGGTCTAAGCTGAAGAAAGGGTCAAAACCAAGCCAAAAGGATAGGATGGATACCCTGAAAAACAAATAAACACATGTTAAAATGATGCAATGAGGATGTATGCAAATGATATGCAAGGGTTTGTGACTGAGCTGGATCTGATTAACTGCCTTGATATATGCCCATGTATGTTCAAGAAATCCAGATGGAGGTTCATAAGTCCAGTAACCAAGGTGGGGGACTCAAATAAAGAGTCACATGTCCTGGGTTAAAAATCACAAGAACTGTTCCAACATGGAGTACTCTTAATCAAAACAAAGTAACAGGGTATGCTGAGGTCACGGGTACCTGCAAACCTGTAAACAACCCAACCCCCTCACAGGTGATGTTCTAAAACAAGGATCCTCAGACTTGGATCAGTTATGAGAAGTGTAAACACTTCTAACCCGGAGGTACAGTGTTTACAATAACCATAAAAGATCCTCCTCTAATTCACCTCAGTTTCTGAAGGTCAATACTAAAGGTCATCCAGACTTAGCAGGCTTCCCAGATAGCCCTAGTACTACAGGAAATCTGCAGCACAGAGTTCTCAAGAAGAAACCCATATCTGAACCGTGTTTCATATTCCCGCACCAGACCGAAATGGAATGGGAAAGAATATGAACCACTCTAGCCTAGGTGTCACTCAGGTCCCAGGTATAGGACCTCAATTCTCAATAGAACACCCACCCACCAAAGCAACAAAACAGATCCAGCACAGACAGCATGACAGTATGATATATATGCACAAAGCTATAAAGAAAAGCAGTAAACAAAACTGTACATAAAGCAGTAAATAAAGCAAATATACAAACACAGACAACACATAACACCCCAGTAAACACAAATCAATCAAGCGCTAGGAGGAACCCACAAAAAGAACCAGAAGCCCTGGTTACAGTATAAGATTCCCCAGCAGAGTCGCCAAGCTGTCGCTCCCGATAATTTGCATCCCGGTACAAGCGCGAACGGTCGGCGAAAAGGACAATGTGAACACACAGCAGTGAACTCACTGGAAAAGAAAAGAGTCGCCAGCTAGGCATTTTTATCCCGGAGGAAAGGTAATGCTGCATAGACCTGGAAAGATATGGATAAGACGGTTGCGAACCAGAGAGACTGAGAAAGGGGGTTGGTTACAACCTGGGAAGGTATTAGCACCCAGATTGTCCGTCGTACTCGACGGGATCCACGCTTAAAAGATTTGTGTTTCAAAGGGGTAGTGTCAGTGCAATTTGTGTATCAAGAGAGCTGGAAAAGGATGTACAGGTGCCAGTGTAAGAGAAGTGAAGTGTATAAGTGAAGTGTCAGTGTAAGAACAGAGGTGAAATGCTCAAGATCATGAGGCTAAAGAATAAGGCTAGAAGGGGGGGAATATACAGAGACTTTTGTTCGATAACTGTTAAGTTATGCCTACGTATCCTCTCGTGCAATGAGGAAGTCAGAACACCGTAGTTCGACCCAAAGAGACTGAAAGATGAATTGACTTGTGAACTTCTTACTTGTCTATGCTCAAGTGTATGACCTGTCTGGCTCAGGTGCAAACTGTCTTGCATTAGACGGAAGAAGCAAGTTCTCGTTTATGAGTGAATGAGATGAGAAAAGAATCCCGGAGGAGACGATTATTGTTTGTTTTTGAGTTTTCAGTCTTTTATTGCTTTTGGAGATTTGTCATAAGTTAATGAGCTTAAGCCTAAACCAATGGATTTAGTAAACTCATCACATCTTCCCTCTGATTAGGGGTAATGAGAATACCTTAAGTGTGAAGTCAGCTTCTCACACTTAATCACCTTTGGTGTAGGATTAAGATCATTAACCTACTTGTGATTATTTAGATGTTTTTGGTGTTTTTGTTTAGTGTTGAGTAATGAGATTAAGCCATAATCAGGGATTAAACAGACTCATTACACTATCCTAATAGAAGGATAATAGATGAGAATGTTTAAGCTGAGGAAAGCTCCTCAACTTAATCCATGATTAGGGTTTAAACTCATGACAAAACAAGCCTTTTGTTAAGTGGATTTTATTTAATGGTATGATGATGAAGTGATTTTTAGGGTTTGTAAGACAACTTGAGGGGGACTTGTCCATTAACACTAGGGTTAGTCCTTCTTAACCAATTAAGGAAGAATTAGAACCCAAATGCAAGGCCCAAGTTACAAGTGTGATGTCTTGATGATTATTATGTGAATTGATTAAGAGATTTAAACACATTAAGGGTTTAACACTTAGGATTAAAGTTATACACTCCATCCTAATAGAAGGATGCAGACATAAGCTTAATCACAAAGCCTTAAAGCCTTTAGGGTTTAGTCCCTGATTGTGAGATGAGAAGAGAAAACTCAATGAGACACAAAGGTAAAACTAAATGGGGGACTAATCAAAACCTTAATCATTGTCATGCTTGGTTGTTCCTAAGGTTTGTGAGGTTTACAAGAGAAGTCTTCAGAGGAACCACCAGGAAGCAGATAAATGGAGCAAAGAGAAGCAAAGTAACTTGCTTCAATCAAGAAGTCAAGTCATTTGAGGAAAGAAAGTAAGAAGAAGAAGAATGAGCAAGCTCAATCTCAAACACAAGATAAAATGCAGCAATGATGCATAAAGGAGATGAAGAGGAATTGTGAGAAGTGAAGGCAAATTCACTTCTCAAAGTTACTTATCACCTGAAAAGTTAGTGAAAGAAATGCAATGCAATGCAAAATGGAATGAAATGGCATGGTGAGAAACAAAACCAGAAGCACATACATGATGTTAATGATGCTATGAGATCCTACAAACATGAAACAACACGTGGGGATGATCATACAAGCTCATGGATGCAAATGAAGCAAGTTAAGACACATGAGCATACATGAAAAGTTATGAGATGCATATGGCATACAACATGGCAAATGCAAGATGCAATGATCAAACATGCTTTCAATATGTCTTAAGATGTCAAGTGAATCAAATGGATACACAAAATGTTATGGCAAGTCAAGGTATGCAAGCAAATGCAAGATGGATGCATATGGAAGCTCAAATTAGGGTTTATGATCAAAGCAACAAACAAAAACCAAAATCAGAAGCAAACAACAAGATAAAAAATTGAAAATGCACTTAAAGGATCCCTAAGCCTATACTAACTCACTGCCCAAAGGAGAAGTTCCAACTCTTAACCTAATTCAAGTTATGATTTTCCTAAGTTTTCTAGGGTTTTAGGGTTCCTTAACAAGAAAATTACCAAACAAATTGAAAATGAAAGATCAAAACATGGCCATTTAATCTCACAAACTACATGCTAAACACAATGCAATGCAAAAAGAATCAAGATCCAACTCTCTTTGGTTAGGCAGAAATGATTTTTGGAAGTTTGGATCAAAATAATGCATTAAAATGATTTTAATTCCATGGAAAATTCTCAAAATGCATCAAGATCAAAAAAGAAATTTGGTTTGAGGGTTGGACAATGTTTCTAAATGTTTTTAAAGGTTTCATGAATTTTTTGGTGATTTTTAAATACCTAAAAGCATTTTTAATTAATTAATTCTCATTAATTAATTAAAAATAAACTTTTAAATATTTAAAAATACTTTTTTAATGCGAAAAATAAAAATAAAAATATTTTTGTGTTCTGAAATTAAATAATAACTTGTATAAAAAATTTCAGAATTTTTAAATAAGTTTTGCTATTTTAAATAAAATGGAGAAAATAAAAGAAATAAAAATGAAATAAAATTGATTTAATTGAAAAGTAAACCAATCCAACGCATGAGATTCAAAGTTGGGGGGCAGAGGTTGACTTGGCGTGTGAATCAAGGGTCAGGATGGACTCTGGCTTAAATCAGGTTTTACGAATTAATTAAATGGATTAATTAGGTTAATGGTGATTAGGGCAAAAATGGACACATCTGGACCACACATACACGCGCCAAGTCAAGCAAGTCAACAGATCCAACGCACTGAATTCAAACATCACTTAATTACAGGATTAGGGTTAACAACATTCAGGTGACCGGAGGGAAGCTCCGGTCATCTTCTCCGGCGGGTTGAAAACCCTAGATCATGATTCAGGCCACCAATCAATAAATTAAACACAGCAAACAGATCCTCTAACATCCTAGAACAAAAATCATCCCTCAAACAACATTTAAACTTCAAGAATCATGCCAATCGAAGAAATCTTCTTTTACGGGTGAAATTTCAAAGCCTTGGTAAATCCTCATCTCTCACTCATTTTCAATTCTAAGCACATCCCCATGATCAGCAAGACATATACAATCAAATTATAACATAAAATGCAAGCTCTGAGAGAAAAAGTTCATGGCCATACCTGAGGTGGAAGCTTCTGGTTCTGGGCTTTCTGGGCTGTTCTTTGGTGCAAACTCACTCCAATGATCCCCCTTGTGCTAATGGTAAGCTTAGATGGAGTTTAAACAGGCCACTTTGAGAGGTCCAGTTCTGGTGTATCAGAAAATGAGGTCTGTGTGTATGAGGTTTTAAGCTCTACCAATGGTTGATTCTGGTTCCTTTTAGTGTGTTTGATTTGTTGGTGAAGAGAAATTGGATGTTTGATGGTTGTGGAAGGTGATTCGAAGAGAGGAAGCTCTTTGACAGTTTTTGTGAGGGCTGTGTTCTGGCTTGTCTCAAGGGCCAATTGTAAACACCCCAAATTTGCCCTCACCCATTCACACCATGGCTTGTGATCATCTCATATGCATAAACACAAACATGTCACCTCATATCTCATTTTTGATTCACTGCATTGGTTCTAAGGCATCTGCACCTAGGGTTTGTGATCTGAGCAACCTCAGGGCATCTTGAGCCATTCCAAAGGCCACTAATCAACTCAAAGGGGTCCATGTGTGTTCTTATATCATGTTACATCCTCACAAAGTCAAAATTGCAGAGGGATCACAAGAACTAGGGTTTGAGTGGATGCAGAGCCAGGATAAACTGCACAGTTGACTGAAAATTAGGGTTTTGGTTTCAGAGGCCATAACTCCAAATTTTTTGGTCATTCTTGTTTCCATTGATCTCTATATGGTATAGGGAGTATGCATATCAATTTTCATGAAGAAATTCCATGGGGAAGTCATCTGATCAAGAGTTGACTTTTCAGACAAGTCAGTGTAAAATCAGGGCATCTGAGGCCCCCAATGACCCAACCAATGGGTGATCTTCATCATTTTGAGTGTATATGGTCTTTATTTGATCATGGAAGAAGATTGAAGTTCATAGAAATCAAGAATTTAGGGTTTTTGCAAATGTTGACTTTTTGGGCATAGTTGACTTTTCAAGAATGCATCATTTTAGGTCATTTTTCAAGCCTTGATTCATGATCCAAAAAGGCTTCAAATGGAAAAACTTTGGTCATGAAAGTTGTAGATCTCATCTTTCCCTTTTCAAAAAGTACAAGAACATGATCTAACTCTTCATGGATCAAAAGTTATGGCAATGCAAAGTTAGCAAAAATCATTGTTTTTCAAGTTATGCACTAAATGGAAATTTTGCAATGTCTTGAACCAATGCATTATGCAGCCTTTAATTCATGTCAAACCATTATGTAAACATTCTCCAAGTTACCAAAATCAGATTTGAACTAAGTTTGCCCTTGGTTTCATGTTTGGTTATGCAAAGGATCACATGTGAAACATAAGCTAGCCAAGTTGCAAAAACTCATGATTCACTTCCTACAACTTGCAGCATTGGAAGCTGACTTTGGGCTAGCCTCTCCCTCACCTTTTGCTGCGCCAGCCATGCCTTGTACTTGTCTAACTTTGAGCCATGCCCTATCTTACACAAAAGTGGATTATGAGCAAAAGTAGCCACACCTATCATAGCAGGCCAAGTCACATCAAACAACCAATCAGAATTGTTTATTGTATCCATTTGCAAGCTAAACATAACCTCAAGCAAGGCTGAAACAGACACATTCATCACTTACACAAAAACTCACCTCATTGCAAGTTCCTTCGAATCACTCTCCACAGTCTTCAAACACTTAAACTCTCATCATCACTCAACTCACCACACCTCACAGACAAGAAACACCCCAAGCATAAGCCTGAAACAAGCCTGAAAACTCCATTGCCATCATTCACCTCAAGCTGCAGATTCTATCGAATCTCTCATCCTAGCTCATAAACACACAAACCAACACCACAGATCATCTCTACACATCCTCTGGACCTCAAACACCCCATCACCATGACCTAAAAGTGCCAGAATTTCATCTGCCATTTTTGACTGAACTGAAGCTGAAGCATTCGAATCTCATTATCCAGCAAATCTAAACTCCATTTGAGCATTCAAGCACCTTTGGGGGATCAAGTGGAGCAGCTTGCATCAAAGGAAGTGGCCTGAAAGTTCCTAAATCAAGAGCTGCAAATCTCAGGTAACTCAAAAATAATTTTTCCAGAAATCTCTTTTTATGTTACAAACTTGTTCTTCATGATGCACTGATCATTCTGGTACCTTTAGTTTTTGAAATGGTTGCGTTTTAAGGATTTAATTTCTGTTTGAAGCTTACGAACCCTAGAACTTAGTTTCTTCGATTCAGATGATTTAGGAAAGATAAATTTGTTTTGGGAGAGGGGTTTAGCTCGTGAGGTGATGGAGATCATTTCCCATGTCTTAGGTTTCATTTATATTACGTTTTGAGAGGTTTTGGGATTTTTCAGGTGAGCTTCTGGCCGGAGAAGACGACCGGAAGTCTTCTCCGGCCACCCGAGTGTGATTAGGGCTTAATCCCATAATTAATGTTAATTTGAATTTGAGCCGTTGATTGCCGCTGACTCGTTGACTACGCGCGCAAGGGAAAGGCCAGGATCTCTTTGATTAACCCTAATCCACGTGTTAGGGTTAATTAATCATTTTTTATTTAATTTAATCAGAAACAATCTGGGCCTCTCATTCTGGCGCGCAGTCAACGTTTTTGAACCAAGATTGCATCCTAGCCTCTCATTCTGTTTACTTCCCATTTTATTTGATTTTTAATTCATTTTATTTCATTTATTTTGCACATTTATTTTAAAATAGTTAAAAAAATCATAAAAATTATGAAACTTTTCCTTTAAGGTTTTATTAATTTTTATGACACAAAAACATTTTTATTTTATTTTTTATCATTAAAAAAGTATTTTTAAATATTTAAAAGTTTATTTTTAATTGATTAATGAGAATTAATTAATTAAAAATACTTTTAGGTATTTAAAAATTACAAAAAAATTCATGAAATGTTCTAAGACATTTAGAAACATTGTCCAACCTTCAAACCAAATTTCTTTTTTGATCTTGATGCATTTTGAGAATTTTTCATGGAATTAAATCATATTTTGTGCATTATTTTGATCATATGTTTGGAAATTCATTTCTGCCTATTGGTGAAGGTTGAGACATTGATTCTTTGTGCATTGTTTTCCTTTTGACATGTATTTTCAAGGATAAAAAGGCCATGATTTGATCTTGCATTTTCTAATTGATTGGCATTTCTTTTGTTACAAACCCTAAAAAGCCCTAATAACTTGCAAAATTCATAACTTGAGTTTGGTTGAGAGTTGAGAGCCCCCCTTTGGGCAGTGGTTCATTATAGGCCTAGGGTTTCTTTGGGTACCATTTTCCATTTTTTAGGTTAAGGTTTGCTTCTGTTTTTGGTTTGTGTTTGATGTTTGATCCATGAACCCTAATTTGGGCTTTCATTTGCATCCTTCTTGCATTTCCTTGCATAACTTGACTTGTCATTTCACTTTGTGCATTCTTATGATTCATTTGACATCTTAAGACATGTAGAAAGCATCATTGATCATTGCATTGCATATTTGCCATGTCATTTGTCTTGTATGTTCCATAACATTTCATGTTTGTTCATGTTCCTTAGCTTGCATCATTTGCATTCATAACCTTGTATGAACATCTCCTGGTCTTGCCTCATGTTTGCAGCACCTCATGGCATCATAATCATCATCACCATGCTTCTGGTTGTGCTTAGCATCATACCATTTCATCCCATTTTGCATTGCATTGCATTTCTTTCTAACATTTCAGGTGGTAAGTAAACTTGAGAAGTGAATTTGCCTTCACTTCTCATAACTTTTCTTCTCATCTCTCTTGCATACCTTGCTGCATTCTTATGTGTGTTTGAGTTTGAGCTTGCTCATTCTTCCTCCTCCCACTTTCTTTCTTCAAGTGACTTGACTTCTTGAACGAAGCAAGTCACTTTGCTTCTCTTGATCTTATTCATCTGCTTCCTGGTGGCTCCTTTGAAGATTGTTCTTGAAAACCTCACAAACATTAGGACCAACCAAGCATGATAATGAATTAGGGTTTTGATTAGTCTCCCCCATAGTTTTTACCTTTGTGTCTCTCCTTGAGTCATCTCCCCTCACCTCATAATCAGGGATTAAACCCTCAAGGCTTTAAGAATTTGTGATTAAGATCATGCCTGCATCCTTCTTTTAGGATGGAGTGTATAACTTTAATCCTAAGTCTTGGACCCTTAAGGTGTTGAACTCTCTTAATTAATCCATCTAATAATCATCAAGACATTACACTTGTAACTCGGGCCTTGCATTAGGGTTCTAATTCTTCCTTAATTGGTTAAGAAGGACTAACCCTAAAGTTAATGGACAAGTCCCCCTCAAGTCGTCTTACAAATCATAAAAAACACTTCATCATCATATCATTAATAAAATCCACTTAATCAAAGGTTTGTTCTGTCATGGGTTTAATCCCTAATCATGGATTAAGCTGAGGATCCTTCCTCAGCTTAAACACCCTCATCTATTATCCTTCTTTTAGGATAGTGTAATGAGCCTGTTAAATCCCTGATTATGGCTTAACCTCATTACTTAACACTAAACAAAAATCACAAAAACATCTAATTAATCACAAGTAGGTTAATGATCTTAACCCTACATCAAAGGTGGTTAAGTGTGAGAATCTGACTTCACACTTAAGGTAATTCTCATTACCCCTAATCAGAGGGATGATGTGATGAGTTTACCAAATCCATTGATTTAGGTTTAAGCTCATTATCTTATGACAAACTCCAAAAAGAAATAAAAGACTGAAAACACAAGAACAAACAATAATCGTCTCCTTCGGGATTCTTTTCTCATCATCTTCACTCACAACCGAGAACTTGCTTCTTCCGTCTAATGCAAGACAGTTTGCATCTGTGCCAGACAGATCATACACTTGAGCATAGACTGCAAGCAGTTCACCAGTCAATCCTTTCAGTCTCTTTGGGTCGAACTACGGTGTTCTGACTTCCTCATTGCACGAGAGGATACGTAGGCATAACTTAACAGTTATCGAACAAAAGTCTCTGTACATTCCCCCTCTTTCTAGCTTTATTCTTTAGCCTCATGATCTTGAGCATTTTACTCCATTCTTACACTGACACTTTCATACTTCACATCACTTATACACTTTACACTGACACCTGTACATCTTTTCCAGCTATTTTATACACCGATTGCACTGACACTACCCCTTTAAAACACAAATCTTTTAAGCGTGGATCCCGTCGAGTACGACGGACAATCTGGGTGCTAATACCTTCCCAGGTTGTAACCAACCCCCTTTCTCAGTCTCTCTGGTTCGCAAACCGTCTTATCCATCTCTTTCTAGGCTTATGCAGCATTGCCTTTCCTCCGGGATAAAAATGCCTAGCTGGCGACTCTATTCATCTCCAGTGAGTTCACGGCTGTGTGTTCTCACTGTTCCCTTCGCCGACCGTTCGCGCTTGTACCTGGATGCTAATCTTCGGGAGCGACAGCTTGGCGACTCTGCTGGGGAACCTTATACTGCAACCAGGGCTTCTGGTTCTTTTTGTGGGTTCCTCCTAGCGCTTGATTGATTTGTGTTTATTGGGGTGTTATGTGTTATTTGTGTTTGTATATTTGCTTTATTTATTGCTTTCTGTACAGCTTTATTTACCGCTTTCTTTATTGCATTTGTATATATATCATACTGTCACTGTTGCTGGCTGGATCTGGTTTCCTTGTTTTTTTTGGTGGGTGGGTATTTCATTGAGAGTTAAGGTCCTACACCTGGGACCTGAGTGACACCTAGGATAGAGTGAATCATATTCTTTCCCATTCCATTTCGGTCTGGTGCGGGAATATGAAACACGGTTCAGATATGGGTTTCTTCTTGAGAACTCTGTGTTGCGGATTTCCTGCAATGCTAGGGGGATCTGGGAAGCCTGCTAAGTCTGGATGACCTTTTAGTTTGACCTTCAGAAACTGAGGTGAATTAGAGGAGGAATTGTTATGGTTATTGTAAACACTGTACCTCCGGGTTAGAAGTGTTTACACTTCTCATAACTGATCCAAGTCTGAGGATCCTTGTTCTAGATCACCACCTGTGAGGGGGTTGGGCTGTTTACAGGTTTGCAGGTACCTTGACCTCAGAATACCCTGTTACTTTGACTTTGTTAAGAATGCACCATGTTGGATAGTTCTTGTGATTCTAAAACCCTGGACATGTGGCTCTTTATTTGAGTCCCCCACCCTAGTTACTGGATTTTTTAGACCTCCATCTGGAATTCTTGAACACACATGGATCTATACCAAGGCAGTTGATCAGATCCAGCTCAGTCACAAACCCTTGCATTTCATTTTGCATACATACTCATCGCATCATATTAACATGTGCTTATTTGTGTTTCAGGGTATCCACATTCATCTGGTTTTGGTTTTGACCCCATCTGCAGTTTTGACCTGTCTCCACCAGTACTTGCTTCAGCTTGTCAGCTATACTTCAGTTACTTGCACCAGCCAATCAGTGGTTCATTCTTTCAGCATCTCCATCAACACTTATTCTACTCAGTCTTCAGCATCATGGCTCCAAAGAAAAGCAACATCACCTATCATTTCTTCCAACCAGACTTGTCAGACATCAGGAGGATCCAAATCCTGATCACTCCAGATCACATTCCTTTGTTCAGGGAGAGTTATGGAGATATACTGGACATGGTTATGGATCTGGACCCTTCTCAGAGGAGCCTCATCCACACCTGCATTCAGTTTTATGATCCTCCATTGAGATGTTTCACCTTTCAAGACTTTCAGTTGGGTCCTCTTTTGGAAGAATACTCATATTTGGTTGGTTTGCCTATCAAGAGAGAAATCCCTTTCAACCCTGAAATGGTCTTTCCCAGCAATGGAGAGATAGCAAAAGCTTTGCACCTGGAACCTCTGTTGATTGAACAACACTTGACCTCTAAAGCTGGGATCCTTGGATTTCATCTGGACTTCCTGATTTCTCAAGCTAGTTTGAAGGCCTCCTTGGGGGAGTGGAAAGCTGTTTGTGCTCTGTTGGCCTTAAGTGTATATGGAATTGTGCTGTTTGCAGATGAGCCTCGATTCATCAGCAAAAGTGCAATCCATTTGTTCATCCTGAAGAACCCAGTGCCAACTTTACTGGGTGATCTCTATTACTCAGTACATCAGAGAAATGAGAAGCAGAGGGGGAGATTAGTAAGAATTTGTGCTCCATTATTCCATACTTGGCTCCTCAGGCATCTACCCAGGACAGATACATTTCTCAACCCTCATCAGCAAAGCAACTGGGCTAAGAGACTCACTGTCCTAACTTCAGCAGATATCAGATGGTGTACTCAGAGCACCAAGGGCAAAGATATGGTCACCAGCTGTGGGCACTTTCCCAGTGTGCCTCTAATAGGAGTTAAGGGAAGTATCAACTACAACCCCCTGCTGTTCAAGAGGCAATTAGGCTATGCACTGGTTCATGCTCCTAGGGAACAAGACCTGGTTGAGACCCTCTACTGTGAGAACAAGATCAGTTTGACTGTTGTTAGGCAGGCTGCCTGGGCCTGGGATCATGTTCAAACCAAGGGAATCACCATTCTGGGGAAATGCAATAATGTGGCATCAGCCCAATATCATGAGTGGTCCTATGCTAGGGCCCAAATCTCAGGATTGCCCTTCACCATCAAAGACATGCCTGAGTCATCATCAGCACCACCCCCTGCTACTGTCAGTTTGGAAGAGTTTGAAGGCTTGAAAGAAAGAAATGAGAAGCTATCCCAAGCCCTGCAGAAGACCCTCAGGGAGAGGAGTGAAGGTGTAAGGGAGATTGAAAGATTGGAGAAGCTGAGAGTGGAACACTTGACTAAGATTGAGAAGTCTGGAGACTATATCAACAAGTCTAAAGCTGGTGAGCAGATTCTGAAAAATGCTTGTAAAGAAGCCCAGTTCCAAAGAGCAAGGACAGACTTGTACTTGAAAGAGAGTCAGGCCAGGTGGGTCCGGATCACTGAAGCCCGTACTCTAGAAGACAAGAGAGTTCAAGATAAGATGGAGCAGATGGAAAAAGCCCTGGCAGCAGCCCAGGAGGAAATTTCAGAGTTAAAAATCAAAGCTGGAGTGAAGAAATCCAAAGACCAAAGCCAGAACAAGAAGTTGACTACAGCTGTTGCAACAAGAAACCTTCTCATCAGGAATCTTACGGAGCATCCGGCTGATCCTGTGACCGAAGCACTTCTTAAGGAAGTTCGCGAGGATGAGTTTGGCCTTGGAGTCTGATTATTTGCTTGTTGTTGTTCCTTTTCCATGTACTTTTGCTTTTTGGTGATGTATTTTTGACCCCTTAGAGGGCTAGTGCTGTAAAAAATGAACAAATTGTATTATTTCACCTTTGTAATATATTGGTTTCTATCTGGGTTCACATCAAAAGCAGCTTCAACAGCATCATCTTCAAGGGTCTGGAAGGGTCAAAACTGAAGGCCAAACCGGATACCTTGATAGCAAATAAGCATAACTGCATTGCATGCTAACCCTTTTGTTTGTGTTGTAGGTTTTTATTTTGTTGTTGCTAACCTCTGTTGTGACATTCAGGAATTATTGCTCGCCGCAGGCTATTCCCTCTCAACAGGCCACACAGGTACCCTACAAGAAACAACCTTCCGGGCATCCAGATGGACCAGTTGCAGCAAGACCTCAATGAGGCCAGAACCCAGATGGCTAATGAAAGGGTGGAGATGAGAACCCAAATAACTCAGTTCATGGAAGTGATGAATAATTTAGCTCAAAGCCAGGAGAGGCTTAGAGTTCTGGTAGAGGGGAGAACTCAAGATGACCCCCATGTGGGAACTGCTGGCACCAGTAACAATGAAAGGGTGCAACCAAATGTTAACCCCCCTATATTTGGTCCACACCTACATCCTGAGATTCATATTCCTGCAAACGTTCAAGGAACAGCCACTGCAGCCAGAGTACTTCAAGAGGATCCTCAGGAGGATCAGTTTACAGTCATGGGTGCTGGAGAGGAAACCTATGATAGGAGATTGGATGAGTTGGCTGAGAAGTTGAGGTCTTTGGAATCCCAAAATTCTTTGGGGTTCGATGTCATGGACATGGGTTTAGTAGAGGGGGTCAGGATCCCTCATAAGTTCAAGCCTCCTTGTTTCGAAAGATATAATGGGACTTCATGCCCCCGGACTCATTTGCAATCGTTTCTGGGAAGGCTGAAGGCCTATACAATGGATGAGAAGCTCTGGATGTTTTACTTCGAAGACAGTTTGACTGGAGCATCAAGGGAATGGTATTCCCACTTGACAAGGGCAACTGTAAGATGCTGGAAGGACCTGGCAGAGGCCTTCATCCGACAGTATCAATACAACTTAGACATGGCACCCAACAGGACTCTCCTAATGGGAATGTCACAGTCGTCAAGGGAAAGTTTCCGAGAATATGCCCAGAGATGGAGGCAATTGGCTGCTGCTGTTCAACCACCAATGTCTGAGAGAGAAATGGCAGACATGTTTATGAACACTCTCCAGGGAACGTATATTGACAGGTTGGCTGCTTTCTCGTCCACTAGCTTCGCAGATGTTGTTATAGCTGGGGAGAGAATTGAAAGCCTGTTAAAAATGGGTAAAATTTCCGATAATGGCGCCAGTTCGTCCAGCAGTACAAGGAAGCCTTTTGCAGGCCCTAGAAGAGCTGGCGAGACCAATGCCATCCACACCAACAGGGGTAGGCCCCAATATGCTCAGAGGTCAATAGCAGCAGTCACCATCCCTGCTCCAACTCATCCTCAGCCAGTCTATCAACCTCCTCAACAAAACTTCCAACAACAACCTCCGTATCAGCAGAACCAATATCCTCCAAGGAACTACAACAACAACAACTCCAACAACAACAATCAACAGAGGCCATTCCAACAAAGGCCCTCTCAAGCTAATCGGGTGATCGACCCGATTCCAATGCCGTATGCTGCTTTGCTGCCACAACTTCTGAAACTCAACCTAGTTGAGCTAAGAACGTTGGCACCGCCAGATCCCAACAGTCTACCAAGAAACTATGACTCCAATGCTAGGTGTGCTTTCCATTCAAACGCACCTGGCCACAGTACGGAAAAATGCAGGGCTCTGCATATGAAGGTACAAGACTTGGTAGACTCCAAGGCTCTGAATTTTGCACCTCCGCCCAATGTCAACAAAAATCCAATGCCACACCATGGTGGTCCTCGAATTAATGCTATTGAAGAAGACCAACAGTCTTATTTGATAACTAGTGTGGATCAGATCAGGACACCATTGGTGGAAATCAAAGCTCAGCTCCGTGAAAACAATATATTTCCGGGGTGTGAACTGGGATGTCCATACTGCAATATTTCATGGAATGGGTGTGAGGACTTGAGGAATGGCATTAACAGCCTTATTCAGAGTGGCCTACTTCAGATCACTACATCATTCCCGGCAAACCCGACGACTTCATCAGCAATGGTTTCAGATCCTCCTACAAATACAGCAACAATTGTTCCCAACAATTCATCAGCAACATCAGCAAGTACTTCATCTGTTCCACCCAATGATCAGTTTTCAACAGTTTCTCCTGCTACAACTTCAGCTTCAGTCCACTTCGACTCCCCATCAACAACAACAACAGTTCTTCCAACAGAACCTTCTACAACACCAGCAAACAATCACGAAGATGTCTCCACTGTTACCATATTCTACGATCCAGAAAACAATTCCGCTTATCATTCAGAAGGTGCTGCTCCCACTAGAGCACCAGTTACAATCTTTTATGATCCACAGACAATAACAGTCCCCTCAGCAGCAGCAATCAGTCCAGTCACCGTCACGGTACCTGGACCTGTACCATATGGAAGCAATAGGGCCATCCCTTGGCACTATGGCTCTGACTTGTACTGTGAAGGGAAAAGAATCACTCTGGAAACATCATCACCTGCACCACAAGTTGATAATGTGGGGGGAGGCGGAGGCTTCACTCGAAGCGGACGTCTCTTCGCTTCACAAGTCCAAAGACCCACTGCCGAAGCAGAAGCTGCTGCCAAGGCAAAGGGTAAAGGCCCGGTGCAGGAAGATCCAGCTGCCAAAGAGACCCTGAAGACTCCATTCGATCAGGAAGTTGATGAGTTTATGAGGATCATCAAAAAGAGTGATTACAAAATTGTGGATCAACTTCACCAGACGCCATCCAAAATCTCCATCCTCTCTCTGCTTATGTGCTCCGAAGCCCATCGGAATGCACTACTGAAAGTACTGCACGCAGCTTACGTACCCGAGGAGATTACTGTCAACCAATTGGAAACCGTTGTTGGAAATGTTACTGCTAGCAACGGGCTAGGGTTTACCAATTCTGATTTGACAGTGGATGGTCGTAACCACAACAAAGCCTTGCACATAACTATGGAATGCAAAGGAGCTGTCCTTTCTCATGTGCTGGTGGACACAGGTTCCTCCCTGAATGTCTTACCAAAGAAGGCTCTGGTGAAGTTAGAATATGATGGATTGGCATTGAGACCCAGCAACCTGGTGGTTAGAGCTTTTGATGGCTCAAAGAGATCGGTTCTGGGAGAGATCGAGCTGCCCGTGACAATTGGCCCGCAAACCTTTAAAACTATCTTTTATGTGATGGACATTCAGCCCGCCTACAGCTGTTTGTTGGGTAGACCCTGGATTCACGCCGCCGGCGCAATAACGTCTACCCTTCACCAAAAGTTAAAATTTGAGTGGGAAGGCCAAGTTGTCACAATCTGTGGGGAAGAGGACATTTTTGTTAGCCATCTGGCTACTTATAAATACATTGAGATGGATGGGGAGATCCATGAAACAATGAGCCAAGGTTTTGAAGCCTTGAACGTCAATGAAGCATCTGCTGTGTCAGGGATCTCCATGTCATCTTACCAACAAGCCCGGAAGGTTGTTGAAGAAGGAACTGCCCTAGGCTGGGGCAAGGTCTTAGCTGTGGAGGAGAAGAAGGACAAATTTGGGTTGGGTTACAAACCAACTCAACATCAAGCAAAGGCTGCTGCAGAGCCTGGTTTTGTCAGTGGGGGGATGCTTACCCCCGATGCTATCAACTGTTTGGAAGACGAGCTGGAAGAGGAGCGCAACCTGGAGAATTGGATTCGTCCAAAGGTCCCGGGGAGCAGTGTCTCGAACTGGTCTTCCCAGGGAATTATAAGTGTTACTCGAGCAGAGTAATTATTATTTCCTGTATTCTTTATAAGCATGCATCAAAGTCTTGCATCTTGCCCAAGATGACAAGACTCATTTTGTAATCAGGGCCATCTGTATTTTTGTGCAAACAAGATTAAATTAATGAAGTATCAGACATCTTTTTGCAAACGAGTCTTTTTCTTTTATGCTCACTGTTTTTCCATTTTTTCTTTTTGTACAAAAAATAAATGGCGGTGTTTTCAAAATGATAACTTCATTTCACTTTTTCTAAAGCAAGATTAAAATCAATCACTAAAATGAACCAACTTAACCCTTGCAGAGAGTGCCTTCCTGACAGCACCGACAACAGCACGGCTATGACATCGTATGACTTTGACAATCCAATCAATCAAGCTGATGAAGGGGTTGATGAAGAATATGAGCTTCCTGAAGAGCTAGCCAGGTTGTTGAGACAGGAGGAAAAGGTTATTACTCCTCATCAGGAGGAGATTGAAGTGATTAATCTTGGTACAGGCGAAGACGTGAAAGAAGTCAAAATCGGGGCCTGCCTGCAAGACTCAGTGAAGAGACAGCTGATAGATCTGCTTCAAGAGTATGTTGATGTGTTTGCTTGGTCCTACCAAGATATGCCAGGGTTGGATACCGATATTGTTGTGCATAAGCTGCCTTTGAGGGAAGAATGCCCACCAGTCAAACAGAAGTTGCGCCGAACTCGCCCAAACATGGCTATGAAAATCAAGGAAGAGGTACAAAAGCAATGGGACGCCGGGTTCCTTGCTGTGACTAGCTATCCTCCGTGGGTTGCTAACATAGTACCTGTGCCTAAGAAGGACGGAAAAGTAAGAATGTGTGTTGATTACCGGGATCTGAACAGAGCCAGCCCGAAAGATGACTTCCCATTACCTCACATTGATGTATTGGTGGATAACACGGCTCAGTTCTCGGTATTCTCCTTCATGGATGGATTTTCAGGATATAATCAGATCAAGATGGCACCTGAAGACATGGAGAAGACAACATTCATCACACCTTGGGGCACGTTCTGTTACAAAGTGATGCCATTCGGACTGAAGAATGCTGGTGCCACATATCAACGGGCTATGGTGACATTATTCCACGATATGATCCACAAAGAAATAGAATGTTACGTGGATGATATGATCGCCAAGTCCCTTACAGAGGAAGATCACCTAGTAAATCTGCTCAAGTTATTCAAGCGTCTGAGGAAATACCAACTAAAGCTGAACCCCAACAAATGCACATTCGGGGTGCGATCCGGTAAGCTGCTGGGCTTTATTGTAAGCGAGAAGGGGATTGAGGTTGACCCAGATAAAGTCAAGGCTATACAAGAAATGCCTGCACCGAAAACTGAAAAAGAAGTTCGAGGGTTCTTAGGTCGATTGAACTACATCTCACGGTTCATATCTCACCTTACAGCAACTTGCGAACCCTTGTTTAAGTTGTTAAGAAAAGAACAGACGGTCAGGTGGAACGAAGACTGCCAGAAGGCTTTTGACAAGATCAAGGAATATCTGCAAGAACCTCCAATCCTCATGCCTCCAGTCGAAGGAAGACCTCTGATCATGTACTTGACAGTATTAGAAGAGTCAATGGGGTGTGTGCTGGGCCAGCATGACGAGTCTGGTCGAAAAGAGTATGCAATATACTACCTAAGCAAAAAGTTTACCGACTGTGAACAGCGTTATTCACTGCTCGAGAAAACTTGTTGTGCTTTAGCGTGGGCTGCTCGCCGACTGAGACAGTATATGTTGACCCACACTACCTTGTTAATCTCAAAAATGGATCCAGTTAAGTACATTTTCGAGAAGCCAGCTCTTACCGGACGGGTTGCAAGATGGCAGATGATTCTCACAGAATACGACATACAGTACACCTCTCAGAAAGCCATCAAGGGCAGTGTACTATCTGAATATCTTGCTGAGCAACCCATTGATGATTACCAGCCAATGAGGTTTGACTTCCCTGATGAAGACATCATGTTCATTAAAGCAAAAGATCACGAAGAGCCTATTCACACTGAAGGGCCTGGCCCGGAGGAAGAATGGACTATGATGTTTGATGGGGCTGTTAACATGAATGGTCGTGGTGTTGGTGCAGTACTCATTTCACCAAAGGGAGTTCACATGCCTTTCTCGGCAAAGCTCACTTTCAACTGCACTAACAACGAAGCTGAATACGAAGCTTGCATTATGGGTCTTGAGGAAGCCATTGACCTCAGGATCAAGACATTGACCGTATTCGGAGATTCAGCTTTGGTGGTCAATCAGACCAACGGAAAATGGTACACCCACCAAGATCATCTGATACCTTACAGGGATTATACAAGAAAGTTATTGACTTTCTTCACAACAGTCAAGCTTGAGTATATCCCTCGGGACGAGAATCAGTTTGCGGATGCTCTTGCTACCATTTCATCCATGATCAAAGTTCAAGCTGCTAACTTTGTACCTCAGATTTCAGTATCGAGACTTGATAGACCAGCATATGTATTTGCAGCAGATATTGCTAAAGATGATAAGCCTTGGTTCCATGACATCAAGTGCTTCTTGGAGGATCAAACGTACCCACCTGGGGCATCTTCCAATGATAAGAAGACTTTAAGAAGGCTTGCTGGGAGTTTCTTTCTGAACACTGATGGATCTTTATACAAGAGGAACTTTGATATGGTACTCCTCAGATGTGTTGACAAGACAGAAGCAGATTTGTTGACGCATGAAGTGCACGAAGGATCCTTTGGTACCCATGCAGGAGGGCATGCCATGGCTAAAAAGTTGTTAAGATCAGGCTATTACTGGATCACAATGGATGCAGACTGTTGTGCTTACGCCAGAAAATGCCTTAAATGCCAGATTTATGCAGACAAGGTGCATGTGCCTCCCAATCCCCTGAACATAATGTCTTCACCATGGCCCTTTGCTATGTGGGGCATTGACATGATTGGCAAAATTGAGCCAACTGCTTCGAACGGCCACAGATTCATCCTGGTCGCCATCGATTATTTTACAAAGTGGGTTGAAGCAGCCTCATATGCAAATGTCACAAGGCAAGTGGTAGCCAGATTTCTGAAAAGAGATATCATCTGTCGGTATGGAGTGCCCGAGCGAATCATTACTGATAATGGTTCCAACTTGAACAACAAAATGATGGCAGAGCTGTGCCGGGACTTCAAGATCCAACATCACAATTCTTCTCCTTACAGGCCAAAGATGAACGGCGCTGTTGAGGCAGCAAATAAGAATATCAAGAAGATTGTGCAGAAGATGGTAGTCACTTACAAAGATTGGCATGAAATGCTACCGTTTGCCTTGCATGGGTACCGCACATCAATCAGGACATCCACTGGGGCAACACCGTATCAACTTGTGTATGGTATGGAAGCAGTCCTACCTGTTGAAGTTGAACTACCCTCCCTACGGGTACTGATGGATGTTAAGCTAAACGAAGCAGAATGGGTTCGGGCCCGATTCGAACAACTGAGTCTGATCGAAGAGAAGAGATTGGCTGCAATTTGCCACGGGCAGTTGTATCAGAGAAGAATGAAGAAAGCCTTCGATCAGAAAGTCAGGCATCGAGAGTACCAAGTAGGGGATCTTGTGCTGAAAAGAATCCTCCCTCCTCATACAGACCACAGGGGCAAATGGACTCCAAATTATGAAGGACCATTTGTTGTGAAGAAAGTCTTCTCTGGTGGAGCACTGATGCTCAGCACCATGGATGGTGAAGATTTCCCGTCCCCTGTGAATTCAGATGCAGTTAAAAAATATTTCGCATAAAATGACCCGCTGGACATAAAAACAGAATGTAAGTCCAGGCAAAATAGGGCCTCCCGGCGAGTCAAAGACAGAATAAAAGACTCGGGCAAAAATAAGGGAAATAAAAAAAATGTACACCCGCTGAGTTGAAAAGCCGCATTGGACAGCTCAGGCAAAAATGGGTATCCCGATGGATTGAAAACCCGAAAGGGCGATCCATGCAAAATAAGGGAATAAGCGAACAACTGCATTCTGAATTCGTTTGTATCACCTACAACTTGGTAAGCTCCAAGGGATCAAGCTGCAATCAGAATCAACTCTCTCCAGAAAGCAAGACGAGAGGAACGTCATTGTCATACGAGTCATAGCAGAAGAGGAAGCTCCTTGAAAGCATCGCCAGCACCGCCAGCACTTTATTTCTCAATTTGTAACAATCTCCTCATTTCAGGAGATATGTTTCTCTGACTGTATCTTGCCAATTCAGGGCACACGAATTAATATAATCAGATTTTCAGTCATGTCTCGTTTTTTACATTTATGTTTTGCAAAGAGTTGTCTGATGTTTCTAAAAACACAATTGCATAAGTACAGATGCCTCTCTCTAAAAATAAAACACATGCTTGCAGGGAATATACTTACTCTCGAAAGTACTTATTTCCTATGACGGAATCTCAGTAAAAGATACCTCGGGACCATTTGTGCGTTTCTTTATCTTTGCAGGATTGCAGGTATCCAGAACACAACTTGGGGCATACAAGTTACGTCTCAGCAAGCTGGCAAATCTACAAAAGATATCGGCATCCGAAATGCTCTATCCCCAGTCGAGTTGCTTCCCATTGCTCGCCCCAGCTGAATTACCAACAGCATCTCCCAGCTGTAATACCAACCATTATTCCTCAGCAGGATGCGAGAATCGAGGAATCATCTCCCCACAGAGCTTCAGGCCTCTATTCAGAAGAGCAGCGCACGAAGAAGTCACAACAGAGAGAGAGAAAGCTTCTACAAACCCCAGCTGGGTCCCGTATTATAAGAATATGTCAATCGATGACGTATATCCCCAAGCAGATACAACTACAGATCTATCAATGATCTCATCCCCAGCTGGGATGTTCACTTCAAGCAGATCGATCAGAGATCTTTGCAGCAACGGGATCCGAATCCCGGATCGGTGCCTCTTTGCATAATCATAGCATTCGCATCATATTCACCCCCAGAGCGTAGCATTCCGTCTAATACGGAGCATTACGGCAAAAAATCAAATGCATAGCATAATCATAAGTCATGTTGTGATTTGAACACTTGTAAATATTGACAATCTGTCGGCATACAGAATACATCCCCATCAGAGTCCCAGCAAAAGCAGTTGCCCCATATCACAAACACCAGTGCATATCTCCTTTTTGATACCCGTCCGTATCATCATTTCCCAGCAGGTTGCCTGAATACACTTTACAAACCAAGATCACCAGTATTGCAGATACATCCTGACACTCGTCCGTGTCGTGTCACCAGCAGAAAGCCAAAGACACCCTCTTTGCACTTACATATACCTATACACTTTCTTGACACCCGTCCGTGTCATATCCCCAGCGTGGTCGCCTATACTTGTATATACACTTTCCTGACACCCGTCCGTGTCATATCCCTAGCAGATAAACACTCACCTATACATTATATACTCACTACTCATTGGTACACCTACTCAGATACTCGTCCGTATCTTATATACACCATGTATATCCCCGCAGATTCGACAGTAGTCCTTGTTCTTTGTTAACCAGTTGGTACTCGTCCGTACCATCATCTCAGAACATTGCGTCTAATGTTTGTTTCTACATGATACTCGTCCGTATCATAGTCTTAAGGATGCTCGTCCGCATCTTTAATCCATACACCGTGTCAAACACTTATGTCTTCGTGAATATAGATGCTCGTCTGTGTCTACTATTCCCCAGAAGGATACTTTCAGATGCAACACTCGTCCGTGTTCCTTGTTAACCAGTTGATACTCGTCCGTATCATCAGTTCTGAGCACGTGTCAGTTTGTTTCTACATGATACTCGTCCGTATCATAGTCTTAAGAATGCTCGTCCGCATCTTTAATCTATACACAATACCAAACACTTATACCTTTTGTTTCTTGGATGTAAACGCTCGTCCGTATTTACTATATCCCCAGTAGATCGCAGTCAAATTTCCTTTTTATCTAACACTCGTCCTGTGTTATGATAAACTTTGAGAGCAGCCGTCCCCTGCTAAGTGGTCGTCCTCCACTTCTTGATGGTCGTCCTCCATCATGCTCATCCGATGGCCGTCCCCATCGTTGATTTTAGCAGCCGTCCCCTGCTAGGTGGTCGTCCTCCACCTTTTGATGATCGTCCTTCATCACTTTATCCAATGGCCGTCCCCATTGTTGATTTTAGTTGTCTAACACTCATCCTGTGTTATGATAAACTTTGAGAGCAGCCGTCCCCTGCTGAGTGGTCGTCCTCCACTTCTTGATGGTCGTCCTCCATCATGCTCGTCCGATGGCCGTCCCCATCGTTGACCTTTTCTATCCGATGGCCGTCCCCATCGTTGATATTTTGGCAGCCGTACCCTGCCAGGTGGTCGTCCTCCACTTCTTGATGGTCGTCCTCCATCATGCTCGTCCGATGGCCGTCCCCATCGTTGACCTTTTCTATCCGATGGCCGTCCCCATCGTTGATATTTTGGCAGCCGTACCCTGCCAGGTGGTCGTCCTCCACCTTTGATGGTCGTCCCCATCATATTTCTTTTATGCCCAACAGAGCAGCCGTCCCCTGCTAGGTGATCGTCCTTCACCTTTGATGGCCGTACCCCATCATCTGTTTATTTCATTTATTCTTTAACCCGATGGCCGTCCCCGTCGTGGTCCCTTTTCTTTTTTAACCCGATGGCCGTCCCCATCGTTGGTTACTTTACCTTTGTGAACTTGATGGCCGTCCCCGTCATGTTTCACCAATCCCCAGAGAATGTTACTACTTTATCTTGATGGCCGTCCCCATCATATTATCTTAGTTTTCCCAGCTAGTCGGCCGTCCCCGTCTTAGCTTTATCTTTTATCCCCAGCATGTCGGTCGTCCCCGTCATCGCTTTATTTTACACACTTTACCCAGCAGTCGTCCTCTGCTCGACGGTCGTCCTCCGTCGCTCACACTTTACAATATACTTTATTTTTTCATTTACAATCCATATCCTTTTTTCTTCTTCATTTCTGTGAGTGCAAATTTTGGACTGTCTTTGGTATTCAACCACAAGTTATCTTGTTTGCCTGTTAAGCCGTCGCTTACATCCAGCACAGCTAACTCATGTTTGAATAGGGGCAGCTGTAAACACCCCAAATTTGCCCTCACCCATTCACACCATGGCTTGTGATCATCTCATATGCATAAACACAAACATGTCACCTCATATCTCATTTTTGATTCACTGCATTGGTTCTAAGGCATCTGCACCTAGGGTTTGTGATCTGAGCAACCTCAGGGCATCTTGAGCCATTCCAAAGGCCACTAATCAACTCAAAGGGGTCCATGTGTGTTCTTATATCATGTTACATCCTCACAAAGTCAAAATTGCAGAGGGATCACAAGAACTAGGGTTTGAGTGGATGCAGAGCCAGGATAAACTGCACAGTTGACTGAAAATTAGGGTTTTGGTTTCAGAGGCCATAACTCCAAATTTTTTGGTCATTCTTGTTTCCATTGATCTCTATATGGTATAGGGAGTATGCATATCAATTTTCATGAAGAAATTCCATGGGGAAGTCATCTGATCAAGAGTTGACTTTTCAGACAAGTCAGTGTAAAATCAGGGCATCTGAGGCCCCCAATGACCCAACCAATGGGTGATCTTCATCATTTTGAGTGTATATGGTCTTTATTTGATCATGGAAGAAGATTGAAGTTCATAGAAATCAAGAATTTAGGGTTTTTGCAAATGTTGACTTTTTGGGCATAGTTGACTTTTCAAGAATGCATCATTTTAGGTCATTTTTCAAGCCTTGATTCATGATCCAAAAAGGCTTCAAATGGAAAAACTTTGGTCATGAAAGTTGTAGATCTCATCTTTCCCTTTTCAAAAAGTACAAGAACATGATCTAACTCTTCATGGATCAAAAGTTATGGCAATGCAAAGTTAGCAAAAATCATTGTTTTTCAAGTTATGCACTAAATGGAAATTTTGCAATGTCTTGAACCAATGCATTATGCAGCCTTTAATTCATGTCAAACCATTATGTAAACATTCTCCAAGTTACCAAAATCAGATTTGAACTAAGTTTGCCCTTGGTTTCATGTTTGGTTATGCAAAGGATCACATGTGAAACATAAGCTAGCCAAGTTGCAAAAACTCATGATTCACTTCCTACAACTTGCAGCATTGGAAGCTGACTTTGGGCTAGCCTCTCCCTCACCTTTTGCTGCGCCAGCCATGCCTTGTACTTGTCTAACTTTGAGCCATGCCCTATCTTACACAAAAGTGGATTATGAGCAAAAGTAGCCACACCTATCATAGCAGGCCAAGTCACATCAAACAACCAATCAGAATTGTTTATTGTATCCATTTGCAAGCTAAACATAACCTCAAGCAAGGCTGAAACAGACACATTCATCACTTACACAAAAACTCACCTCATTGCAAGTTCCTTCGAATCACTCTCCACAGTCTTCAAACACTTAAACTCTCATCATCACTCAACTCACCACACCTCACAGACAAGAAACACCCCAAGCATAAGCCTGAAACAAGCCTGAAAACTCCATTGCCATCATTCACCTCAAGCTGCAGATTCTATCGAATCTCTCATCCTAGCTCATAAACACACAAACCAACACCACAGATCATCTCTACACATCCTCTGGACCTCAAACACCCCATCACCATGACCTAAAAGTGCCAGAATTTCATCTGCCATTTTTGACTGAACTGAAGCTGAAGCATTCGAATCTCATTATCCAGCAAATCTAAACTCCATTTGAGCATTCAAGCACCTTTGGGGGATCAAGTGGAGCAGCTTGCATCAAAGGAAGTGGCCTGAAAGTTCCTAAATCAAGAGCTGCAAATCTCAGGTAACTCAAAAATAATTTTTCCAGAAATCTCTTTTTATGTTACAAACTTGTTCTTCATGATGCACTGATCATTCTGGTACCTTTAGTTTTTGAAATGGTTGCGTTTTAAGGATTTAATTTCTGTTTGAAGCTTACGAACCCTAGAACTTAGTTTCTTCGATTCAGATGATTTAGGAAAGATAAATTTGTTTTGGGAGAGGGGTTTAGCTCGTGAGGTGATGGAGATCATTTCCCATGTCTTAGGTTTCATTTATATTACGTTTTGAGAGGTTTTGGGATTTTTCAGGTGAGCTTCTGGCCGGAGAAGACGACCGGAAGTCTTCTCCGGCCACCCGAGTGTGATTAGGGCTTAATCCCATAATTAATGTTAATTTGAATTTGAGCCGTTGATTGCCGCTGACTCGTTGACTACGCGCGCAAGGGAAAGGCCAGGATCTCTTTGATTAACCCTAATCCACGTGTTAGGGTTAATTAATCATTTTTTATTTAATTTAATCAGAAACAATCTGGGCCTCTCATTCTGGCGCGCAGTCAACGTTTTTGAACCAAGATTGCATCCTAGCCTCTCATTCTGTTTACTTCCCATTTTATTTGATTTTTAATTCATTTTATTTCATTTATTTTGCACATTTATTTTAAAATAGTTAAAAAAATCATAAAAATTATGAAACTTTTCCTTTAAGGTTTTATTAATTTTTATGACACAAAAACATTTTTATTTTATTTTTTATCATTAAAAAAGTATTTTTAAATATTTAAAAGTTTATTTTTAATTGATTAATGAGAATTAATTAATTAAAAATACTTTTAGGTATTTAAAAATTACAAAAAAATTCATGAAATGTTCTAAGACATTTAGAAACATTGTCCAACCTTCAAACCAAATTTCTTTTTTGATCTTGATGCATTTTGAGAATTTTTCATGGAATTAAATCATATTTTGTGCATTATTTTGATCATATGTTTGGAAATTCATTTCTGCCTATTGGTGAAGGTTGAGACATTGATTCTTTGTGCATTGTTTTCCTTTTGACATGTATTTTCAAGGTTAAAAAGGCCATGATTTGATCTTGCATTTTCTAATTGATTGGCATTTCTTTTGTTACAAACCCTAAAAAGCCCTAATAACTTGCAAAATTCATAACTTGAGTTTGGTTGAGAGTTGAGAGCCCCCCTTTGGGCAGTGGTTCATTATAGGCCTAGGGTTTCTTTGGGTACCATTTTCCATTTTTTAGGTTAAGGTTTGCTTCTGTTTTTGGTTTGTGTTTGATGTTTGATCCATGAACCCTAATTTGGGCTTTCATTTGCATCCTTCTTGCATTTCCTTGCATAACTTGACTTGTCATTTCACTTTGTGCATTCTTATGATTCATTTGACATCTTAAGACATGTAGAAAGCATCATTGATCATTGCATTGCATATTTGCCATGTCATTTGTCTTGTATGTTCCATAACATTTCATGTTTGTTCATGTTCCTTAGCTTGCATCATTTGCATTCATAACCTTGTATGAACATCTCCTGGTCTTGCCTCATGTTTGCAGCACCTCATGGCATCATAATCATCATCACCATGCTTCTGGTTGTGCTTAGCATCATACCATTTCATCCCATTTTGCATTGCATTGCATTTCTTTCTAACATTTCAGGTGGTAAGTAAACTTGAGAAGTGAATTTGCCTTCACTTCTCATAACTTTTCTTCTCATCTCTCTTGCATACCTTGCTGCATTCTTATGTGTGTTTGAGTTTGAGCTTGCTCATTCTTCCTCCTCCCACTTTCTTTCTTCAAGTGACTTGACTTCTTGAACGAAGCAAGTCACTTTGCTTCTCTTGATCTTATTCATCTGCTTCCTGGTGGCTCCTTTGAAGATTGTTCTTGAAAACCTCACAAACATTAGGACCAACCAAGCATGATAATGAATTAGGGTTTTGATTAGTCTCCCCCATAGTTTTTACCTTTGTGTCTCTCCTTGAGTCATCTCCCCTCACCTCATAATCAGGGATTAAACCCTCAAGGCTTTAAGACTTTGTGATTAAGATCATGCCTGCATCCTTCTTTTAGGATGGAGTGTATAACTTTAATCCTAAGTCTTGGACCCTTAAGGTGTTGAACTCTCTTAATTAATCCATCTAATAATCATCAAGACATTACACTTGTAACTCGGGCCTTGCATTAGGGTTCTAATTCTTCCTTAATTGGTTAAGAAGGACTAACCCTAAAGTTAATGGACAAGTCCCCCTCAAGTCGTCTTACAAATCATAAAAAACACTTCATCATCATATCATTAATAAAATCCACTTAATCAAAGGTTTGTTCTGTCATGGGTTTAATCCCTAATCATGGATTAAGCTGAGGATCCTTCCTCAGCTTAAACACCCTCATCTATTATCCTTCTTTTAGGATAGTGTAATGAGCCTGTTAAATCCCTGATTATGGCTTAACCTCATTACTTAACACTAAACAAAAATCACAAAAACATCTAATTAATCACAAGTAGGTTAATGATCTTAACCCTACATCAAAGGTGGTTAAGTGTGAGAATCTGACTTCACACTTAAGGTAATTCTCATTACCCCTAATCAGAGGGATGATGTGATGAGTTTACCAAATCCATTGATTTAGGTTTAAGCTCATTATCTTATGACAAACTCCAAAAAGAAATAAAAGACTGAAAACACAAGAACAAACAATAATCGTCTCCTTCGGGATTCTTTTCTCATCATCTTCACTCACAACCGAGAACTTGCTTCTTCCGTCTAATGCAAGACAGTTTGCATCTGTGCCAGACAGATCATACACTTGAGCATAGACTGCAAGCAGTTCACCAGTCAATCCTTTCAGTCTCTTTGGGTCGAACTACGGTGTTCTGACTTCCTCATTGCACGAGAGGATACGTAGGCATAACTTAACAGTTATCGAACAAAAGTCTCTGTACATTCCCCCTCTTTCTAGCTTTATTCTTTAGCCTCATGATCTTGAGCATTTTACTCCATTCTTACACTGACACTTTCATACTTCACATCACTTATACACTTTACACTGACACCTGTACATCTTTTCCAGCTATTTTATACACCGATTGCACTGACACTACCCCTTTAAAACACAAATCTTTTAAGCGTGGATCCCGTCGAGTACGACGGACAATCTGGGTGCTAATACCTTCCCAGGTTGTAACCAACCCCCTTTCTCAGTCTCTCTGGTTCGCAAACCGTCTTATCCATCTCTTTCTAGGCTTATGCAGCATTGCCTTTCCTCCGGGATAAAAATGCCTAGCTGGCGACTCTATTCATCTCCAGTGAGTTCACGGCTGTGTGTTCTCACTGTTCCCTTCGCCGACCGTTCGCGCTTGTACCTGGATGCTAATCTTCGGGAGCGACACCAATGCTTTGCTATAATCCTCCCAAGTTGTGTGAATAGCTGTGGAGCAGGTCAGTAGGGGTGGCTGCTTACTGTTCCATGAGTATGGGAGTTTTGGCCAAAAAGTCAATGTGATTGGTACTTGCAGCATGGGCTATGGCAGCAGCTGTTTGAGGTCATGTCTTGCTTCAGCTTGGGTTGAGGATGACCCTTAGATTGCTTGTGAGTGACTGCAACATGTGGATCATGAGCTATGCTAACTTTTGCAACTTGCCCACTTGTGGTTTCTTGTGATTTTGTGCCATGTACTTGAGACACTTCTTGCTGAATTTTGTAGCATGGAACTTCTTTTAGTCATGGCAATGTATAGAAATCATTTAGTGATCACATAACTCATGGGAAGATGATTTTGCCAAGAATCCCTCTTTGCACTCTTATGGAAAATGCCTTATGGAAATGTGAAATTCAAAGCAAATGAATGGGAATCCCCTTGGGCCAATTCTGTTTTTAGGTTATGTATGATCATGTGATGAAGTTTTGAAGTCATTTTGAAGTCAATAGAGTGCTTGGTACATGAATTTGCAAGTTTTCCATTTGGTGCATAACTTGAATTTTAGTGATTTTTGCCAACTTTGATGAACCATAACTTTTGATCCAAGATGAATTAGGTCATGTTCTTGTACTTTTTGAAAAGGGAAAGATCTATTCTACAACTTTCATGACCAAAGTTTTTCCATTTGAAGCATTTTTGGATCAAAAAGTAAGGATTGAAAAGTTGCCTAAAATGACAAATTCCTTAAAAGTCAAACTTACTCCAAAAAGTCAACTTTGCAAAAACTTGTAATTCTTGAATTTTGTAAACTTCCAACTTCTTCTATGATCAAATAAAGATCATATGCACTCAAAATGATAAAGATCACCCCTTGGTTGGGTCATTGGGGGCCTCAGATGCCCTGATTTTGCACTGACTTGTCCAGAAAGTCAACTCTTGATCAGATGAATTCCCCATGGAATTTCTTCATGAAAATTGATATGCATACTCCCTATACCATATAGAGACCAATAGAAACAATAATGACCAAAAAATTTGGAGTTATGGCCTCTGAAACCAAAACCCTAATTTTAGGTCATCTGTGTAGTCTAGCCTGGCTCTGCTTCCATACCAATCCCAGTTCTTGTGATTTTTTGAAATTATTGACTTTGAGAGGATATAATATTATGCTTGAACATACATGGACCCCTTTAAAGTGATTGATGGCCTTTGGAGTGGCTCAAGAAGCTCTTGGATTGCTCAGATCACAAACCCTAGGTGTAGATGACTTAGAAGCTATGCAGTGAATCAAAAATATAATATGAGATGGTATGATGGTGTTTATACATATGAGAATGATTACAAGCCATGGTGTGAATGGGTGAGGGCGAATTTGGGGTGTTTACACAAAGTCCTAAAACTTTAAGAGTTTAGTCTCTGATTATGAAGATGAGAAGAGAGACTCAAGGAGACTCAAAGGTAAAAGCTTAGGGGGACTAATCACAACCCTAATTATTATCATGCTTGGATATCCCTATGGTTCGTAAGGCTTGAGAAAGATCTTCAAGGAAGCCACCAATGGAAGAAGCAGATGAAAGGAGGAAGAAGCAGAAGAAATAAGTTACTTACTTCATTGAAGAAGATAAGTAACTTAAAGAAAGAAAGTGAGAAAGAATGAACACAAGTGAACAAGTTCACTTCAAAGAAACCAGTAGGATGCATATGAAAGAGATAAAGAGAAATGAGAAGTGAAGGCAAATCCACTTCTCAAAGTAACTTACCACCTGAAAATGTTAGCATGAATGCATAAAGTTCAAGGCATAAAGAAATGAAATGAAATGAGATGAGATGAGATGAAATGACCAAAGTCAGAAGTGTTTATGTAATGTTAATGTCATGTGAAATGATGCAAAGGCATACAAAGTGCATATGAATGATCATACAAAGATGAGATGTCATGTAAGCATGCTTTGAAGTTTAAAAGTTCATGAAAGTTAATGAAATGAAATGAATGCAAATTATGGAAAATGAATGAAGAAATGATCAAGCATGATTCTAACATATCCTAGGATGTCTAAGATGACATATGAATGTAAGAAATGTCATGGCAAGTTCATGTATGGATGCATATGCAAGATGAATGCAAGTAAACGTGAAAAATTAGGGTTATATGGAAGTATGAGATGCACATGAGCAAAACAGAAGCATATGACATGATAAAAATTTGAAATCACACTCAAAAAAACCCTAATCCCTTACTAAGTCACACCCCAAAGGAGAAGGTCAGAAGCCTTACCACTTAAAAGTTATGAATTTCCTAAGTTTCTAGGGTTTTTTGGGTGATTCTCAAAGAAAAATACAAATCAATTCAAAAATGTAAGATGAATTCATGAGATAAATAACCTATAAACTACATGCTATGCACAAAACAATGAAAAAATAATCATCTTCAAACTCTTCTTGGTTAGGAAGAAAAGCTTTTTTCAAGTTAGGGTTCAAAAATATGATTTAAATGACCCTTAATTCAAAGAAAATTCTCAAGTTATGATCAAACCTAAAAAGAAATTTGTGTGAAGAGTTTGAAAATGTTTCTAAATGCAAAGGGATGATTCATGATTTTTTTGGTGATTTTTAGAAACCTAAATGTATTTTTAATTAATTAAAAGACTTTAATTAATTAAAAATAACATTTAAATATTTTAAAAATACTTTTTATATGCAAAAAATAAAATAAAAATCATTTTCTGATTAAGAAAAATATTTGAAACAAAAATGCCAAAGGAAATATTTTTTGAAAGCTTTTTGGTATTTTAAATAAAATGAGAAAGAAAAATGAATTAAAATGAAAGAAAAATGAATTAAATGGAAAAGTATGCAGATCTGATGGCCCAGATTCAAATGGAAAAGGAGGGAATTGACTGGCGCACAATCTAGTGGTCCACATTCAAACTGGCTAAATGATTTTAATTAAATTAATTAATCAGAAATTAACTTAAGTGAACTAATCTGAACCGCACGCGCGCTAACCTAAACAAGATCCAAGGGTGGGAAATCAATCTAGGCAACTAACCCTAATTAGGGTTTTTATGATTTTCAGGTGACCGGAGCTAGCTCCGGTCATCTTCTCCGGTCACTCAAAATCCTAACTTCTTCCCTAGGTCAAATTAGAACCTCTAAAGCTCCAGAAATGATCTACTACCCTCCCCAAACAAGAATCCATCATCATTTAACATTTATATTTCATCATAAGCAAGAATCGTATCGAACAAAATTTTCGGGCAAACTTTCAGAACAACCATACATGCTCATTTCTCAATCATTTTCAAAACTAAACATATCAGAGTGATCTAGAGAACATGTAGAATCATTCTAAAACTTAAAATAAGGTTTCTGGAAAATTTGTTCTTGAGGTATACCTGAGTTGAAGCTTTTCAGTTTGGAGCTTTCTGACCTCCTCTCTTATGCAAAACCACTCCAATGACCCCCTTTGTGCTTCTGAAAGGCTTAGAACAAGTTTGTTTTGGCTGGTTTGAGATGTTTGGTTCTGATAACTCAGAAATCGTATTTCTGATTTTGGGGGTTTCAGACCATGGTGAGGGATGTTTTGTGTCCTATGAGTGATTTGAAGATGATTGGTGAAGTTAGTTTGAAGTTTTAGTGGTTGTGCTATGAATTTCAAAGAGATGAAGGTATGAGGTGATTTTTGGCAATTTGAGTCTTGAGAGGTTTTCAGGCTTGAATACGTTATGGAGTGAGGTCCTTAGGGTTTGCATAAGAGGCTGTGATTGGTCAGAGAGTGGGTGATGGCTCAGCTTGATTGGTATGGTGTGAAATGCAAAAAGTCAACATTGGTTGTACCATGGGCATGGGTCATGGCAGGAGTGGTTCCAAGGCATGTTTGGCCTCAGCTGGCTTTGTGGAGGGCCCTTGGATCATTTTTATGCAGCTGGATCACTTGGATGGAGAGATACCATAGGTTTTGCAAAATTCCCTCTTTGAAATTTCTTGTGAATCAAGTCATGAAAATGCCAAATTCTTGGGCCAATTCTGATGTTTAGGAGTCACATAGGCATGTTATGAAGTGTAGAAGTTGATTAGAGGTCATTAGAATGCTTGAACATGTCAGTTTGCAAAATCCCTCTTTGACATGAAACTTGAAATTTTAGGATTTTTGCCAACTTTGAAAGGCAATATCTTGAGTTCTAGGATGAATCAAGACATGTTCTTGTACATTTTGAAAAGGGAAATACCTAATCTACAACTTTCATGACCAAGAATTTTTCATTTGAAGCATTTTTGGTTGAGAAAGAGGAGGTTGAAAAACTTTCCCAAAATGGAAAGTTTCCATTACAAGTCATTTCCATTTTTGGCAAGTTTGCAAATGGCTCAAAATTCTTCAATATTGTGAACTTCCAACCAATTCTAAGATTAAATAAAGATCATAGAACTTCAATTTGATGAAAATACCCCTTTGGTTCCATTGTTGGGGGCCTCAGATGCCCTGATTTTGACTTAACTTGCTCAAGAAGTTACCCAGTGAACAGATGACTTACACAATGAATTTCTTCATCAAACTTGGTACATATGATCCTTATAACATCTTAAGAACATTAGAAACAAGAATGGCCCAAAAATTTGGAGTTAAGGCCTCTGAAACCAAAACCCTAATTTTGGTCATCTATGTAGTGAAAACCCTAGCTCTGCTTCCATGCCTTGCCAGTTCTTGTGATCTCTTGACTTTCATGAACTTTGAGGAGTATAATATGAGGGTAGAACACACATGTAACCTCTTAGAAAGCTTTGAGGCCTTTGGGATGGCTCAGATGGAATCTTGGATTGCTAAGATCACAAACCCTAGATGCAGATGAACTTGAACTATGCAGATGAAACAAATATGAAATTTGAGGTGCAATACTCATGTTTATGCAAAGATGAAAGATCACAAGCCATGGTGTGATATGAGTGAGAGAAAATTTGGGGTGTTTACACACACCAAGTAAGGATAACTTATCCAAGACTTGTTTCCAAGGGCAAGGGCCCAAATTCATTGACTTGTTGAATTTATTAAGTTTTTTAGTGATTAAAAATGAAGAAGTATTTTTTAGGGTTTTTCTTGATGAAGATGGCCTCATGATCCCACTTGTGCATCATATTAGACAAATGCACTATTCCAAGATGGAATGAATACATATGCCCCATGGAATAAGGCTATTACATAAGAAGTCACTTCTTTCTTTATTAATATTTTTTTTATGCTTGTTTTGAGATGAGTAGAGAAAGAACCAAAGGAGCAAAAGACAAAAGTCTAATGGGGAAAGACTAATCCTAATATTAGCATGAAAAAAAGGGTCCTAAGGTTAGTGAAGTTTCAACTATCCTAAGAGAAAAGAAGAACCAAAGAGGAGCAAAAGAGAGGAAAAGAAAGCTGGCAAGCAACTTACTCCTCTAAAGGAGATAAGTTGCTCCTAAACGGGGAAGAAAAGAGTTGCATCACATGATGGCATAAGGCACATCAAAAAACCACAAAGAGAGAGCAACTTAAAAAAAGAAAATAAAAAAGAGTTGAAATGTGGATAAACATCCACACTTATCTTTCCATGAGCCATTGCAAGTGTTAGCAAAGATCCAACATATGCTCATCAATACAATCATGGAATTAGCATGCTCAAAGTTCAAGTCAACAAAGATCAAACAACATGCCAAACTTTGCACATACAAGCATTTACGCGTCGAGAACATGGAAGCATACATCAACCAGCAAGCAAATCACCCTAAACTAGCATATTCCATGATCATACAATGATCCATGGCAGTTAAAACATGTAAGGGGATCAAACAAGCTCAAAACAGCTCCAAAATGGCATTCTGCATCAGTGTTAACCGGTTAACCAAAAGCGTTAACCGGTTAACCAGTTCAAACCTGCAGCAAATACGCAGAAAACAGATGCGTTAACTGGTTAACCAAAAGCGTTAATCGGTTAACACTTTAAAAACAGCAGCAATTTCCTGCAGAAAATCAACTCAAATTCAACTTATTCAAATAATTCCACACCAGACCAACAATCAATTAAGCATGAAATAAATGGATCAATTCACATTAATTAACATCATTAAACTCATGAACATTAGCACACGGATCCGGCTACAAATCAACCAATCAACTCAAGCAACACAAGCAAATACACAAGCACATGGTGGATCTAAACCACAAGCATGCAAATAAGCTAAAACAAAGCTAGATCTGAATTTAATCAACCTACAAAGCTGAGGTATGCTTTGGTAGTTGTTGTTTGAGCTGGAAATGAGAGGTTTCGCGGAAAACTTTGAAGATCCGGTGCTAAGCTTCACACTCCATGCAAAATAAATGCAAGCAAAGGATCTTGATGCAGAATTTTGGCTCCAAAAGCACTTCTAATTTCCAAACCAGATCTGAACCACCAAGTAAACCAGCAAAAATGATGCAAAGAAGCTATGGATGGAGGTCTAGTTCCAAGATCTACACATTTTAAGGCAAAGTTATGTGATCTTCAAAGAGGAACTTTGAGTGAATTGGAAAATTGAGAGGAAAAAAAGTGAGAGAATGGTGAGAGAGATCAAAATTCAGAAAATGAAGAAGAGTGAATTATGAGGGAGAGCCTCCTTGGTTTGGAGGGAAATGGATTAAATATGGTTTAGGTTTGGGGCCCAAAATTTAGGCTTGGGATCCAAAAAATATGGTTTGGAATTGGCTTTAGAAAGTGATTAGGACCTAGCATTGGAATTAGGCTTGGATAAATGCTCTAGATCCTTCTCCTTAATTCAAATGAATAAAAATTGGAAAGTTGGAAAATTGGAGCCAAAAAATACATGCTGAATTTTGTTGTTGGAATTCAAAATTCACAGCCGTTAACCGGTTAACCAAAAGCGTTAACCGGTTAACGCAAGCAAATTTTGAATTCTCCCTCCTTTTGGTGGGAAACCTCAATAATAACCCGGCGCCAACTATTTTGACCTGATTTTGATCCTCCATCTCTTTAGGGCCTTGACCATGATACCAAGCTTGTGTAACATGCCTTGTGAGCTTCTTGCCAGGTCACCCTGCTCTTGATTTTGCCTTGTAGTGCTTCAAATTTCCCGGATAGTCGATCACATGCCTTATGCTAGAACATGCAAGTGTTATGCTTCATTTTTCTATGAAAAATGCTAAGGACATGACATGCTGATGATGATTATGATATGATGATGATGCTAAACAGAAGAGGGCAAATTTGGGGTGTTACAATCTCATTCACTCTTAACGAAAGAACTCGCTTCGACTTGTCGCTTTGAAAGACAGTAAACGCACTCTTTCAAGGCGAGCCTACAACATCTGAGCATAGGCATAAGCAGTTCAGTTAATAAAAAACACAAAAAAAATTATGCTTTAGTTAGGCGAACTACGTCGACTTTGATTCTCATTTCCCATGAGATACGTAGGCAGCGGGGTAGGGCCCATTCGAGCACATTCTTTATTTTCCCTACATTTTTCCCGTACCTTTTTGTTCTCTTTTTCCAGTTCCCTCTCTCATTCTAGTTCCAATTGCGGTTTTTATTCAGCAATGGTTTTATTCCTTACCCTTTGAAACAGATTAACAAGTGTGGATTTTGTCGGGTACGACGGACGATCTAGGGTGCTAATACCTTCCTAGTTCGTAACCGACTCCCGAACCCAGAATCTCTAGTTCACAGTGTAACGCCTATTTATTTATTTAATTAATTATTTAATTAATTATAAGTGTATTGTTTTGTATTGATTTGCGATGTTTTGTGTATTCGAAGTTGATTTAAGTTGATTTCCGAAATATCGGAATAATTCGTTGATGTTTATAAGTTTATTCAAGTTGAATTTATTAAATAAGTTGATTTAAGTTGTGGATAATAATATTGGTTACTTTGCGTTTATAGTTGATTATGTTGATTTGGTAGTTTAGGCGATTTATTTGATAGTCGGTAATTAGTCGATTTAGTCGAGAGAAATAATATTAGAATTAATATTATGGAATTATGAGAGTATTTATTTAAGTGGGCCTAGTTTTGGTGTGGATGGTAGAAGTCGTGGGGTGCGGATTAGAAAGCCCAATTAAGATTGAATTATTACAATAATGATTATTATAAAAAGAAAAATAAAAAGGAGAATTAGTCAAGAGGAGAAGTTGAATCAATAGAAGTTGAGAAAAGTGGAACTTGGAAAAGTTAGAATGTAATACCCTGTATTTAAATTAAACACCCTGGATAATATTAATTAGGATAAATTAGTATTATCTGACTCAGAGATGTTTTCTGGATATTCTCATATTGGATCCATTAGTATACTAACTATCGCATATTGGTATAATATACATTGTTTGGTTTTTAAGAGAAAGAGAAACAAGTTATGTATTATAAAAGGAAAAGAAAAGAAAGAAAGTTAGTAAGAGAAAGAAAAGGGAAAGAAGGAAAAAGAAGAGAAAGAAAGGGAGAAGAGAAGAGAAGAAAAGGAAGAAAAACCCTAAGAGAGGAAATGCTTAGATCATCACCATTTCTCCGCCAAATCTTCATCTTCACCAAACTCCTCTTCATTGGCAAGGTAGGTTCTTAGTTAGAAACTTTTTCTTTGAGTTTTGGTTGAATTTGTGAGTTTTAGGGTTTTATAGAAAATCTAAGAATTGATAGATTTAACGGTTAAAACTCGATTAAATGGAAGTATAATGATTAATATATGTTCATATACATGTTTGATGATCGATTCTTCTGTGTTGGTGATGTTTGGGTCGAGTTTGGCATGGAAAGGTAGTTTTCCCGTACGCCTGAGATTTATGGAATCGCAGAGCTCGCTCAGCGAGAAATGCGGGAAATTCCTGGCTCATCGAGCTTCCCCTCGCTCAGCGAGACCTGGGAGTTCTGTTTTGTGTTTTTAAATCGTAACTTGTGATCCGAGTATCTGTTTTTAGTGCTCCATATATCGATTCGAAGCTGAGAATATTTACGAATTAATGATGCTAAGAGATATTACATTTACCCGACTTTTTCGATTAACCGTAATTATGTTAGTTAGGGAATTTTGGAAAGTATGCATAATCATAAGGATTGATTGAGAGTAGATACATGATATCATTGTGAGAATTATTTAATGGAGATAACTAGATTAAAATGTTAGGATTATATGTTTACGAACTATAATTTAAAAGTATCGAGAATGGAGAAAGAGTGAGGAAATCTTGCCATAAACAAATAGTATGGCCTATCAGTGCAACTAGGATTGTCGGATGGTATAACTTATGAAATGCCTAGTTTTACCTAGGTTGTGGTGAACCATTAGCGTGCTATATACTAGACCCTCCGTAATAGTCTTGTGTAAGTCTTGAGGTGGGTAATGTTGAGTCTCACGGGAAGCATCCGTACAGATTTGAGGTGTGTATATTACGAGATCCTCGGTATTAGTCTCGTGTAAGTATTGAGGTGGGTAGATCTTGGTCCCACGGGAAGCATCCGTAAAGGCTAGAGGTGTGTATTATACGGTGTCCTCCGTAAAGTCTTGTATAAGTCTCATTGTGGTTACTTTGTGTTTCACAAGAGCATCTGTAAAGATTGAGGTATCGGTTGTATAGATACGGGTATTTGATTGAGGTGTGTATGTCACGAGTCATCCGTAAGGTCTCGAGTAAGACTTGAGGTGGGTTTCTTTTAGTCCCACGTGAAGCTTCCGTAAAGACTTGAGGCAAGCATTACACTGTTTAGACGATGGTCTTGAGTAAGTCTTGAGGTGGGTTACCTTTAGTCCCACGTGAAGCATCTGTAAAGATTGAGGTTAGTGTTATATTGAATCCTCCATAATAGTCCTAAGTAAGTCTTGAGGTGGGTTATCTTTATTCCCACGGGAAACATCCATAAAGGCTTGAGGTAGATGTTTCACTCGTTTAGTGGTGTGAACATTGTGTGGACCGTTGTTCCATCTTGTACCGGATCCTTTTGAGAAGTGACCAAGGGCTTGTGTTAGGTTTGATAGAACCTTGTAGAGCCGAGAGAACTCTAAGATAGAGAACCCACTGAGATATTGTTATCTCACCCCACTATTGTTGTTGCTTTTCAAGTTCCTTTGTGCAGGTTTGATTTACAAGTGGAGCTACGCTCAGGATGTTTCAAGTGAAGAATAGTTTTAGTCTTCCGTTGTGTACTTCTGTATCTTTGTACAATAATGGATATTGTATTGTCTTAGCTTTTATTTCTTTTTAGTATGATTTCCATATCTTGTTCCATAGCTTGTATAGTTTTAGAATTTGGACAAGAATGTGAATCATACTAGTAGGTATTTATGATGGCGTCAATACCAAAAATTAACATTGTATGATATTATTATAGATATATATTATATGGGTGTTACAATTGGTATCAGAGCAGGTCGTATCCCCGACCTAGCCTTGAAACATCATAAGTAAATCTTTCCTGCCTCTTAAAGTGTGTCGCTCCCGGGATTTTCTTCCTAGTACAAACGCGAAAGTGGCGCGGAAAAGGTAGAGTCGCCAGCCAGACATTTTTATCCCGAAAGAATGGGAAAGGTAATGTTGTACAAACCTAAGGAAGAAGGAGAAGACAAGGTCCTGCGAACCAAAGATCTGGGTTCGGGAGTCGGTTACGACCTGGGAAGGTATTAGCACCCCAAATCGTCTGTCGTACCCGACGGAATCCACGCTTGTTTGCTTGTTTCAAAGGGTGAGAAAATAAAGTTGTTGAGCAAATGAACTGCTAACTGGAATGGGAATGGAAATGAGAAAGGAACTGAAAGAGAACAAAAAGAAAGAATGAGGAAAATGTAGGGAAAATAAAGAATGTGCTTGAACGGGCCCTACCCCGCTGCCTACGTACCTCATCGGGAAAATGAGGATCAGAGTCGACGTAGTTCGCCTAACTAAGGCGGGAACTATTTGTTTGTGTTTTTTATAGCTGGAACTGCGTATGTCTATGCTCAGGTGTTGCAGGCTCGTCTGGTACGAGTGCATTTATCGTCTTGCATGCGAGACAAGTCGTTGCAAGTTCGCGTTGTGAGTGAATGAGGTGAGAAAGAGAAGTTCCCGCAGGATAGTCGCTTATTGTTTGTTTTTGTCTTTTATGAGAAATGTTTTGAATTTGTTTGTGAACATTCTCATACTAAGACCTATCCATCATGGTAAATACTTACACCTCGCCCCGAAACAGGACGCGTATAAGTACTCCGCAACAAAGTCTCATGGCGTATAAGAACATCCAACCTTTATTAGGTATTTTATTATTTTCTACATAAGGTGAGAAAGAAAGACTCAAGTGGAAAAAGGGAAAAAACTAAGGGGGACTAAGACACAACCCTAATTTAGTTATTATATACAAAAAGGAGATCCTAATGGTTTGTGAAGTTTTCTAATCCTAAGGAAGAAAAGAAGAAAAGGAGAAAAGAGAATCAGAAACTAACTTACTTCCTAAGGAAGTTAAGTTATCTCTAAAGAAAGGGAAAGCCTAAGAGCAAAGCACAAGGTGGTAAGGAAAACACAATTATAATGCATAAGATATAGGAATTAAGTGAGGCTTACCTCAATCTTCCCCCCTACAATACAAAAATTAGCATGACAATGCATATTGAAAGTAAAATCAAAGCATAAAAGCGATTAAGTACCATAAACGTCCTAGAATGGAACTAGGGTTCAAAGTAAGACCTAAGTCTAAAGGTGAAGGTACCTAAAGGTTATATGACTTCTAAAGTCAGTAGCTACATGATATAGTTCCCTAAGGATACTAGGATACCTCACAAATTCAAATTATGTCAAACTATGTACAAAATGTTCACCTAAGTTCACATGAATGCAAATTAGGGTTCTTGGATGAAGTATGAATGCATATGGCTTACAAGCATGAACTAATACATGAAATGAGTATCAAAGTCAGTAGTGAATGCTTATGAATGAGGATGAATGATCATACTATCATGGATGCAATGACTTAGTCATGTGGAGCAAAGAGAAGAAGATGTGAGAAGAAATGATCATGGTGTCGCATAAGATTACAAATGATGCAAGGTAAGGATACATGTTGTATGGATATGTATGAGATGATTATGGGTTAGTAGAATACAAGTTATGATATTCCATTAGAGTTCATGGATTGACACTAATGATTTCCGCATAATTCATGTTAACATTTAGAGGAGAAGAGAAGCTAGTTTAGATTAAACTATTTCACATAAGAATGCACTTAGGAACACAGAAACAAACCAAATGATTATGGTTCAAAAAGTTACCTATAACTGGGATTAAGTACCTATAAATGACCTATAATTAACTCCTATAAGTTACCAAAAAGCATCTCAAGCAAATGGCATGAATGCTTTCCTAAGATTTAGGTTATGCAACAAATAAACACATAAATCAACCTATGGTCTAGTTGACATGGAAAAATAGAAAGAAGGCTCTAAAAATTATGAAATTAAATCCATGGAATGATAAAGTCATTAGCTTGTATGGTCTAAAAGTATTTCACCATATTATGCACCAAAGTGCCAAAACAATTACTTGATGAGCAAGATAACAAGACATGATCGCCAAAAAACAACTCCATAAAGTGGATCAAAAAGGGTACTAAAAATTATGAAAAAATGCCTAAGGAGCATCATAATGTCACCAATTATAGTGCTTAATCACACACAAAAAATAGGTCTCACACCTATGGGGAAAAATGGTTTTTGGTCCCCTATCTCAATACCATTCCTTTTGGGACAGCTTGTAATCAAAAATCCAAATTAATTACTAAAACCATTCAAATCAGGAAACAAAAAATATTACAAATTAATTAAGAGGATGAGGATCACTCATGATATTTCCAGAATTTTATCACACCTAAAACTATTTTTAATAATTGCGACGAAACGGGCAAAAAACGATATTTTAAGGCAAAGCGAGAGGAAGTGAATTCTACAATCCGTAACCTAATCCCTAAGCTCCGAAATCGACACATATAATCAAAAATCATAAATAAATCCAGTGCCTCGGGTGGGAGGGCTCAATATGCACCTTAAGTTATATGATCATAAGCCACATACAACTAGAATGGTGCATTAAAGTGGAGAATCGAGATTACTTACTTGATCGAAGTACAAATTCTTCATATAAAAGAAAATCCAAAAAAAAAAACTTCACGCCAAGTCTTGTAATCTCCATAAGCAAAATAAATGCTTATCTTCCATAATTTCTTCGTGAAGCTCCACCATAATCGAGATCGATCTGTATCGATCAAAACTCATGAACAATTTTTAATCCAAAATTAATTCACAACAAATAATCAAAATCATCAACAAAATCCCAATTAAAAATTAACGAGAAACTAATTAAAATGCTAATTATCAAAAATCAATTGGAAATTAACTAACTAATAATTTTTAACAAGAAAATCATTAACAAAATAAGAAATATAAGGAAAAGGGGTGTGAATTAAAACTGACGGTGTGGATAGAGAATCCATGGGTAAAGGCCCAGCCCACATATCATTAGGCGCAGGGAGATGTGTGGTGAGCAAATTAGTGGTTGTGAATATTCGTTCCATGGCCCAATCAACTCATGAAGCCCGTAGAAGGGGTGTGTGAGCAAAATCAGAGGTGTTGCAAGAAGTCCATGGTGATAGGCCCAACTTCATGAAGCTTAACGCAGGAAGGGGTGTTGAAGTAGAAACAAGGTGTGGATAATGTTTCTATGGGTTCTGAGGATGAGGCCCAAACCCATATGGTTTCATGAGAAAACCCTAATTGCTGAAGTGATGATAAAATGAACAAGACTCTTCTTCTTCATCTCAGATGCACCATTTTCACCGCCGTCAACATCACTCACCCTGCGCCGGACGAAAACACACCTTTCAATACGCAATCTCTCACATCCCTTCACAGGACCACCGACCGGAATCTCCTGCACCAATCGGCGCCGCCGATGAAATCTCTCTCAACGCGAAATGTGTCGCCGACAGCCATCCAAACTCCACCATGTTGTTTTTACATCCAAGCAACTAAGCATCGTTTCAATTGGAATTTTGTTCACTCTGTTACTAACCAAAACTCATCAGAGCCGGAGCATTACTCAGTGGAGTCCGTTGTGGCTCACTCCTCTTCGACATTCACGCGGCTAATAAATGATGCTCAAGTATGATGTTGATCTGTAATCTTCTTCTTCAATGTGCCTTCCTTCATCTTCTGCTTACCGATTCACCGTCGATCATCATCGTTCTCCGATTCATAACAACGACGGCGAACCAACCCATTCATGCCGCAAATCTTCTTCTTCGATCTTCTTCGAAATTTCATTTGAATCCAAGATACTCTCTGATCTTAAGTCACACTCCAAACCTAGGTCCTATCGCAAAACTCAAATGGTGGTGATGAAGATTCTTAAATCAAGACCTTAAAGATAGAATTTAAAAAATTGAAGCTCACGGTGTAACGTCGAATTTGATGTCCAAAGACGCAACAATAATTTACGTCGAATATGATAAAGCTTCCTGCTGAAGATAAGAGTTTAAGTTTCCCCTCGCTGGGGATGAGAGACGATGATACCCTTCTTCTCGGGAAGCAACTTTCTCCTTGTCGCTCTGCTAGAGAAGAGATGGTCTAATGAGACTTGCTAAGGAATTCTAATCAATGAAGCCTGCTGATGAAACAACTCTTGAAGTACGATGCTAACAATGGCTTTGCTTCCAGCCTCTGGGTTGATAGATTGCTAACTAATCATGCGTGAACAATGATTCTTTGCAATTTTCAACTCGCCTCAGATTAAGGTCCGTCGGAAGAAAATGTCTCAAGAGGATTTTACAAAAAGCATGACATACAAAATGCCTCAATGTCTTCAAACTCTTGGAGAGATTATTCGGATCTAGAAATAAATGCCCCAGCCTGCAGGGTCTGTGAAATAATTTGCCTCGCAATGACTCATGAAAGACCTCATATCACTGTGAGGTATTCTGCCCCAGTATTTTGAACTTTGGGTAGGTGCTTTGGATTGACCATCTTCGGGAGAGAGTGATTTCTCATGCTCTTGGGGAGGCATGCCCCAGAACGAGCCTTGAAGTGATCACCTCTGACTGACTATGCTTTGAAAAAAACACCCAGAATAATTGTTCTTTGAGAGATTTGAATCTCGAAGCGATTGCCCCATCTTGGCTGAACTTTGAAAATGCCTCCGACTGATGGCTCTTTGAGAGATTTGATCTTGAAGTGATTGCCCCAGCTTGGCTGAATTCTGAAGAAATTGCTCGACGTGATTGCCCCAGATTATTTGGCTCTTACCACGACTATTGGGAAAGTCCCTACTCAATGGAATTTCTTAGAAGAGTGCACTTTGATATGATCGTCCTTCGGAAGTTTCAGACTTCTCAACTTGGCAAGATTAAGCTTCTGGACTGAGGTTTCGTACGTGAATTTTTATGATGCCCAACAAATATATGCAAGCAGAAAATGTTTATTTTGAGAATGAAAATTCTAATGCCAAACACATGTTTATTTTGAAGTTTTACTGTAAAAATATGTCGCCAACCTTTGTGAGTGAATCACTGGTTAAGATACAACATTGATTTTTGATGAATGAAAGCATGCACATGCAACACCAATAAAGAGCTTTTAGCATAACTCATAGGAGTCAGAAACATGATCTTGTGGTAGTACGCTCTCGAAATAACCTTGTTTCAGTTAGGACTTTTGAGGGTTGTATCGTGGCCTGGATCACGGTTACAGAAACAAAGGATATAGGCTCAAAGTTTATTTGTAACCACCCTTCTTCGTGATGTTCTCCATTCCTATGTTCAGCTAGCTTTCACAAGCGCTCACCTCTCAAAAAAGGTTTTGTGATGATTAAGGAACCAATTACTCTAACAATTTAAGCACTAATCAGATTGTTGTTTGGAGTCAGTTACCCCTTTGTCTTTTGTGTCTATGCCTCACGATTTTGTTCTTGCCTAAGGATCTTTCTTATGTAATCCTCTTCGCATTTTCGTTTTTGCGTTCTTTTGCTTATCCCTAACTTTTTCCTGGACTGATTCTTGTGAATCTTTGATTGTGAAGTCCAGCGGGATGCCCTAATTTTTGCCTATGTCGCTTGTTTTCAAGTTTCGACTTAGCGGGCTTTCTCATCATTTTTTTTCATTCTTTTTTTGAACAAATCGTGTGACACTATTTGTCTTGATTGTTTTGAAAGGGTCGTGACTGTCTCACTTTTCATTTGATAAGGAATAACCATTGTGGTTTCTGGTCTTTGGACCTCTTGATTGGGATAACCATTGTGGTTTCTGGTCTTTGGACCTCTTGATTTGGTACAATGAAAGGTAATGGATCCTCAAATACACTCCTTTATGAAAGCTTGAACGCTTGGTCCGAATAGCTGACACCTACCCTGCCCCTGGGTTACATGCAAGGGTTTTTTCATGCGAAAAGAAACTCATACTTCAAGGCTCAAATGGGTTGGCGAGGGCCTATCTCCCTTATATCTCTGGTGTTTAGGATTTGAAAAAATGCCTGTACATCATCAACAAAGTCTTTCTCAAAAGCACACAATTAGAGATTTTTGCGTTTTCATTCCGTCATCCTCCTTCACAGAGTTTAAGCACAACAGTTGGTATTGCAATGCACATACACAAAATCATGAATGAATACGAATGGATTACTTCAAGAAAAACATGTGCATTTATTATGGTTAACATTCAAAAACAAATAAATTTCATGCATGCATACAAATGTTTAAACAAATAATAGAAACTACAAATGAAAATGCAGTAAAGCCGAACATTGCCGCCATTGAGGAGACTTAACTTTGTCTGGACTTATTGCTTCTGGAGATGCCTTTGCAAACTTGGAGGTCAATTTGATGAGGAGACTTCAATATCTGGGCAAACTTTCTGGCATGGTGACCTTTGAGTCGATCAAATTTTGCACCTTGTACTTGAACACATCACAATTGTCAATTGTATCCCTAAATGCCCCTTAGTGGTACTTGCATTTGGCCTTCACATCGTGGTTGCCATTATTGAAGAGGCCTGACTCTGTTTGGATTTATTGCTCTCGAAGACTTTTAGCAGTCAGCAGTCTGGATATTCATTCCATTACTGTTTTGGTGCCATATTCTCACTTTTACATGGCGTGAACACAATAGTCTTGAAGTCAATCAAATTCGCGACCTTGTATTTACCTTTGTCTCTGAAAGACTTGCAATCTTCAATTAAATGGCCAGGTGCCCCGGAATGATAATCATACTTGGCAATGAAACCCCAAAGGAAGCTTTATCGGAGATGATCATGATGCGACTAACTCCATTAGTTTGAATCTAAGCTAATGAGGAAATTTGTTGCGCGAACGACCTCGGAATATGATCAAACTTCTTCTCAAATTGTTTTGGCCTTTACCCATATGCTTTGGTCCTAGGACTCTCTTGGGAAGCTCAGGTTGGATGCTGACAAATGACATCTGGAGGGAAGAGGTTGATAAAGTTAATATATAAGGTTGCTCGGAAAGATCTTGCACGATCTCCTGCCTACGTATCTCCATTGACCAATGGAGAATCAGAGCAGCGTAGTTCCCCTTACTAGGGATGAAAATAGATTTGTTCAGAATTTCCATAATCAAGCTCATCTTAGTCTTCATCTGGTTGACTTCCTCTTTCAACAGTTTCTGATTCTGAAATAAAGCTTGTACCTCTGCCATGAATGGCCTTAGCTGGGTCTTCGTTTGGTTACCTCCGCCCGGAGTTGCTTCAAATATATACCTTGATGAATGTGATTCAAGTTGGTCATTTAGAAGGGAAACCAAGTCAAGATAATAATCAGTCTCTGAACACCTGTCATGAATGCAAGGATGTATGCAAATGCTATGTTCAGTTATTTCTAAGGAATCTATCTGCTTTGATTCAAGTTTTGACACAAAAAAAAAGTCCAATGGCATGATTCAGATATGTGATCCTCAGAAATCACTGAACATATGTTCTATGATGTCATGTATGCAACAAGCATGTGATCAATAATCCGATGTCGGTGTTGAGCAGTGAACCAACTATCTGTATAGAACCACAATAACAACATCATCTTTGTATAGAACCCCATAACTGAGAACCTAATAACTGTAGAACTACATCGCATCATAGAACAGTCACTGATGGTGTTGAACAATGAGCCAAATATCTGTGGAGAGTCATCATAACAGTCACAATATCAAGGTCACAATGGTAATCACTGTAACAATCTCTCTGAATAGAAATCCCGGATCTCAAAATCAAAGAACCATATAGCACCAGATAATATCACAAAACAACACTGGCAAAACGGGTATGTTTAAGTTTAGGGTTCCTGCAAACCTGTAAGCCCCTCTCAATCTCACGGGTGTGCTACTCGGGTCAATATCACGGACTCTCAAAGCCGAATAGCAATAATACGTTCACCATTTCCGAGAAATGGCTCATGACCAAATCAGGGAATCGGTTTGGAATTATGTACTACTCAGGGAGGTCTCAGCTGAGTCCAAGGAAACAAGCATCCCTCATAAGTCCTCAGCTTCAAGCACTGAATCGAGAAACAATAGTACATTCATCCCGAAGGGTACAATACTATCGTCATACTAATAGTTTTCCTTGACTGGATTCCTATGAGAGAACCAGGCCATCCTATGCGAGTTCCCAGTGGGCCCTCAAATGCGAGTGGGTTTGCCAACAAATATGGTCTGCCACTGTCATCACTGGAGAGGGATGTTTCCACAAAGGTTCTCAATGATCGGTCCCTTGACTGCACATAACTATCAAGGTAGCGTATTAACCCAGAAAGATTCAGGTATCAATACATTCCCGAGAAGGTCGCAAGTCAAGGTGTGGAACTCACTACTACCAACATAGCAAGATGCCATGAAGCCAAAGTGGAACCACTCTAAGTCCTAGAGTGCACTCGAGCCCCGGTTACGAGCTCATCTCACAATAACCCCATCCCACAGAAAAAATGAAAACCAGCACAGTCCAGCATATGATGCATGTGAAAATAAATACTGAAAACAGTAAATAAAGCTGTAAAGTAAACTGTAAACGAAAACAGTAAATAAGCACAGCAGCACACACATATAAACACCAAAAGAAAGCAAAAAAAAAGGCGCTAGGATTGACTCTACAAGGGAAACCAGAGATTTTGGGTTCGATCCCCAGTAGAGTCGCCAGCTGTTGCTCCCGGGATTTTCATCCTAGTACAAACGCGAAAGTGGCGCGGAAAAGGTAGAGTCGCCAGCCAGACATTTTTATCCCGAAAGAATGGGAAAGGTAATGTTGCACAAACCCGAGGAAGAAGGAAAGGACAAGGTCCTGCGAACCAAAGATCTGGGTTCGGGAGTCGGTTACGACCTGGGAAGGTATTAGCACCCCAGGCCGTCCGCCGTACCCGACGGGATCCACGCTTGCTTGTATTGTTTCAAAGGGTGTGAAAAATACGAATGTTGTTGAATAAAACTGCTAACTGGAATGGGAATGAGAAAGGAACTAGAAAAGAGAACAAAAAGAAAGAATGGAGAAAATGTAGGGAAAATAAAGAATGCGCTCGAACGGGCCCTACCCCGCTGCCTACGTACCTCATCAGGATAATGAGGATCAGAGTCGACGTAGTTCGCCTAACTAAGGCGGGAACTATTTGTTTGTGTTTTTTATGGCTGGAACTGCGTATGTCTATGCTCAGGTGTTGCAGGCTCGTCTGGTACGAGTGTGTTTACCGTCTTGCATGCGAGACAAGTTGTCGCGAGTTCGCGCTCAGAGTGAATGATATGAGAAGAGAAGTTCCCGCAGGATAATCACTTATTATTTGTTGTTTTTTGTCTTTTTTGAGAAGTGTTTTGAATTTGTTTGTTTTATGAAACAACCCCTTGATGAGACTTGTACATCATGATAGACAAGCCTACACCACTCCAAGATGGAATGAGTGCAAGTGCCTCATGGAATAAGGCTATACACAAGGAATCCTTTCATTTATTTGTTAAGTGTTTTTGGATTTTGTTTGAAGATAAGAAAGAATGACTCAAATTGCAAAAGGACAAAAATATAAGGGACTAAGACACAAACCTAAGTTTATTTGTTTATTTACAAGAGATCCTATGGTTAATGAGGTATTCTAAACCTAATGAAGAAACGGAAAAGAAGAAAAGAGAGTTAGAAACTCAACTTACTTCCTAAGGAAGTTAAGTTAGTTCTAAAGAACAAAGGGGGAACCTATAAAAGCAAAGCACAAGGTGCTAAGGAAAACACATTTAGAATGCATAAAAGATAGGAATGAAGTGAGGCTTACCTCAATATTCCCCCCTACAAAACAAAAGTTAGTATGACAATGCATATTGAAAGTAAAATCAAAGCATAAAAGCGATTAAGTACCATAAACGTCCTAGAATGGAACTAGGGTTCGAAATAAGACCTAAGTCTAAAGGTGAAGGTACCTAAAGGTTTCATGACTTCTAAAGTCAGTAGCTACATGATATAGGTCCCTAAGGATGCTAGGATACCTCACAATATCAAACTATGTCAAACTATGTACAAAAAGTTCACCTAAGTTCACCTAAATGCAAGTTAGGGCTTATGGATGAAGTATGAATGCATATGGCTTAAAAGCATGAACTAATACATGAAATGAACATCAAAGTCAGTAGTGAATGATTATGAATGTATATGAATTAACATACAATCATGGATGCAATGGATTAGGCATATGGAGCAATGAGAAGAAGATGTGAGAAGAAATGAAGTAAACATCGCATAAGATCACAAATGATGCGAGTTAAAGAAGAATGGCATGTGAATATGCATGAAATGATTATGGGTAAGTAGCAAACAAGATATGAGATGCAATTAGAATGCATGGATAGGCATTAATTATTCCCACATAATTCATGTTAACATTTAGAGGAGAAGGGAAACTAGTTTAAGTTAAACATGTTCAAGTAATTATGCGCTTTAAAACACCAAAACAAATCAAATGAATATGGTTCAAAAAGTGACCTATGACTGGAATTAAGGACATAAAAATGACCTATAATCAACTCCTAAAATTTACTAAAAATTTCCTCAATCAAATGGCATGAATGCCTTCCTATCATTTAGGTTATGGAGCAAATAGACACATGAATCAACCTATGATCTAGGTGGCATGGAAAAATAGCAAAATGGCTTAAAAAATTATGAAATTAAATCCCTAGAATGATATAGTAATTATCTTAAATGTTCTAAAAGGATTTTACAAAATTATTCACCAAAGTGCCAAAACAATTACTTGATAAGCAAGATAACAAGGCATGATCGCCGAAAAACAACTCCACAAAGTGGATCAAAAATGGCACCAAAAATTATGAAACAAATGCCTAAGTAGAATCAAAATGTCACAAATTTCAGTGGTTAATCACACACAAAAATAGGTCTCACACCTATGGGAAAAAATTGTTTTCGGTCCCTTATGTCAAAATACTCCTTTTTGGGACAGCTTATGATCTAAAATCCAAATTAATTATTAAAACCACCTAAATATGGAATCAAAAAATATGAAAAATTGATTAAGAGGATAAGTATCACTCATGAATTTTTCCAGAATTTTATCCCAGATAAAACTATTTTTAAAAATTGCGACGAAATGGGGAAAAAACGATATTTTAAGGGAAAGCGAGAGGAAGTGAATTCTACAATCCGTAACCTAATCCCTAAGCTCCGAAATCGACACATATCAATATATATCACAAATAAATCCAATGCCTCAGGTGGGAGGGCTCAATATTCACCTTAAGTTATATGATCCTAAGTCGCATACAACTAGAATGGTGCATTAAAGTATAGAATCGAGATTACGTACTTGGTCGAAGTGCCGATTCTTTCACATAAAAGAAATCCAAAAAAACTACAAGCCAAGCCTTGTAATCTCCCATGAGAAATATAAATGCTCATCTTCCATAATTGCTTTGTGAAGATCCCCCATAATCGAAACAAAAACAACGGCACAAAATATCATTTGAATCCAAAGGTATCCCACAAATAAAGTGGAATACCAACCAAAAGGCCGTTGTTAAGATCTTTGCGAGAACCTTGCATGAACTCAACAAACGCATTAGAAACCAAAAAGAGGTGCAACCGGAAGTTGCACCTATGCCTCACAACTCAAAATCAAGTAGAAAGATGAATATACGAGTTATGGACATGCATTGAAATTTATGTTTCAAAACGGGGCAGCACTTATGCTCTAACATAAACAACATGCAAACTCAAACCAGAATCGAACAAATTTACATGCAATGAATGGCAAATGATCAACAAACATAGGTACAAGTCAAAACAAGACCAATGCATCAAAATCACACCAAACCGAACTTAAAAAGCCTTGAAACGGAAAAAAGCATCAAAAATCACCGACTCGGAATTGAACGAGAATCGCATGGTGACTTGCAAATGTGCCAACGGATTCAAATATGCAATCGGTTTTTGAAAATGCCACTCGGAAGTGATACTTTTTGGCCGATTTCGTCGGCTGGCAGTAGCGAAATAGCCGGAAAAAATTGTGCGAAATCGACTAAAAAGCTTACCAATGGCTCCAGAATAATCAACAAAGTCAATTTACACTATTCACATTCGCGAAAACGCGCTACGGTTAGGAAGTTATGACCAAGACATATTCTCGACACGCGATACATGAACAACATAATCGATTAAGCCTCAACCTATCCTATTTCGAATTTGCACATTGAAACAAACATAAATTTAAAAGTCAAGCACCTCAATCAATATCAAGTCACAATAATTAACTCTCCTAAGAATTTTGTCAAACACCTAACATGCACCGATTATTCTATGTCAATTTTAACAATCATTTCCAATTATGTACCACAATAATTATTAGGATAAATCAATCAAGAATCAATCAACAATCAAATCATGAATCAATGCACATAATCTCCACAAAATTAATTTAACTTCAAAATTCAATTCAAGAAACAATTCAACAATTATTCATGAATTAAAGTTTAAGAAACTTACCGAATGAAGAATCGATGAAGAAATTGTGAATTCGGTGGAAGTGAGACGTAATCATGAACGGAGGATAGGAAGAGAGGTCGTGTGGCTGCCAGCGGTAGAAGATGGTGGTCGTACGGTGGTGAAGTTGACCGGAGGTGGTGGTTTGTGGCGGCTCGGCTACCGGAAGCTTGATCGAAATTGTTATGTTCTTGAGTTCTTGATGAAGTTGTTGTTGTGTTCTTGAGAAAGAGTTGAGAGAATGAACTTCGATCCTTTAGAGAGGGTTTGTGAGAGTTTTTTGGTGTTTGTAAATTATGATTGAAGTTATGAGACAAATTGTGGGTCAAAAGAATATATAGTGGAGTGTAAAATGAAAGGCAAAAGGTAGAATTTCGGCTTAAGTGAAAATAACAATATCTTCGGCAAGAAATTTCGACTATGAGCCTTCCACAACATCGTCCGCCTCTGAATCACGGTTGAAATGCAAAAAGAACGGACGTCATACGATCAAAATCGAGTGCGATCGATACGTTTAAGCTGCAAGACATCACAAAATAAGTTGTTTTTTCGGCTTATGTGGTGTCCGCTACTTCGAAAATGTGACGAGGTCAACCTCTTCGGAGCATAATATCGACTTGACTTTGTCAGCAAAGTTGTAGATCTATGAGTCAGTGACCTGGTGTTAAAATGTAAGCTCAACTGGACAAACGACGAGGGAGATATGAATTTTCTCGTGAAACCACTTTCACCCTTTTTCTTCGGTTCAACACTTCAGTTTTGTGAAATAAACCAAAACGACAATCTTTGGAGCACTGTTCGAACTCGCGTTAGTCTTTGAACTTGAAGAGGATAAAATTTGTGAATCAACGCTTCAAGAACGGGTGAAATCCGATGAAAATTGACCGAGTTATGAATTTTACAAAATCTGACAGACAGTGCACTGCATCAAAGAACCTTACTGGTAATTCGCATTATCGAGATCCTTCCGCTCGGACCTAACCCAAACTGAATTCATATAATGAAGATAACATCTAAAAGGAATTTTAGGCACCAGAACGACATCAATCCGATGAACGAGCCAAGAGTTATGAATTTTTTAGTGTTCAAAACTCACAGGTTCAACACTATTTTTCATCATGTCGACTCTAAAAACTCGCACACTCGGAGATCTTCTTCAAAGAATTAGTTCTCGGTCAAAACCCAAAAGTTAGAAATAATATCAAGATGGAACTTTTGGCATATGAATCTCACAGACATGTTGACCCAATCAGAAGTTACAAACTCTTGAATACCGCTAGCACAGTTAATCGGCGAAACCGAAATTTCAGAAACAAATAAATCTCGCCATTTTCCTTGATGAATTGGCCTCCGAGCCGAACACAAAAGTTGTAGAGAATACCAAAACGGTCTTAACTATTGAGTTTCAAGCCAAAACGAGTTTCCGAGCATAAGTTACAACTTTTGCAAACTGCACCATAAAACTGATATTCTGCTTAAACTCCTCTGAATCAACCGATAACTTTTGGCTTCTTCTGAGATTCTTGTGCACATGCCACATGAAGAAATAAAGGTCAGTCGCAACCTATGAAATATCAAATGGATATGTATGTTCATGTATGTTTATGATGCAATTGTGATCTAAATGCAATGCAATGTATAAAAGGATATGCTAAATAACATGAAAATGAGAGGGCAAATTTTGAGGTATTACACTGTGTTGATGGTGTGAATTCGCCAGAAATTTTCTGGAGATTGAGAGTTTGAAAAAAAATTCTCAGCTTTTTTGTTTTCTCCCTTTCTTTTTTTTTCTATACTGTAACTGAATTTTATCAGTTTTGTAACTAACTTTTCTCTTGTGATATTCTGGTATATCAGTTTATGTATGTAACTGATTATTTTACACTTCTCTGTAATGAAATTTTTCATCCTTTCTCACTTGATTTTTCTTTCCTCTGATAAACATAGCTAGTCACCACTGCTTCCTTTTTCTTTTGCTATATGGTAAATAAAAAAATGGGCTTTATTTGGAAATATGGAACAAAATAAATAATCAAAAATTAGTGCTGGATTTAGATTTTAGAAAATGGGCTTTGGGCTTGATTTAGTTTAACAATAGAACCTTTTTTATAAGATGATATTGGATTCAAATGGTTTAAAAGAAGAGTGATATCGATTTTGGATTGTAAATTAAAAATGGACTAAAAATAGATCAAAGGAATTGGTTATGTAATTGCATTTGGGAGAAGAGATACTTAATATGTGATTAGTAAAAAATGTGAACTTAATTGGAATTAATTATTTTAGGAAAGAATATATATGGTTTGAAATAATAGAGAATTGGATATGACTATGGTATTTGGATTGGATTGGTTAGGGTTAACATGAAATGGATCATGAATGTAGACTTGAAAAGAAATGGTTAAATGATGAGCAAGGTTTATGGCATAGAAAAATATGGGCTTGAGAATCGAATGTGAAAAAGCGAATAAAACATTCAGAATTATTTATTATGAATAAACTTGAGTCGTTCCTTTTCAAATAAGTCAATATCACGCGCTTTCTCCTTAGCTCAAATCGAACCTTTGAACAAACCACTTTTCAGAACTACGATGTTGTGATGAACCCAAAATTGATAATCCATGAATCGTACCTTTCTTTTAATCATTTATAAATGTCGTGCCTGAGCGAATACCTTCACAAAATAAACTCAGATCATCGTCACCTTGATGATGAATAATCGTCGTGACTGAAATCCTCGAGGATCATTGAACCAGGGAAATAAACCATAATTAAATGGCGAGAGCACAATAAGATGAAAATGTTGATGGCCATATAACCAAGATTTTGAAATTATCGGATAACCATACCTAGGGTGCGAAGCCCTAATTCCATAATCCATGAAACAAACTCCGATGAAGTAGAAACCACAATCTAATGGGATAACCTGGCTCCTCATATGGTATTGATCTCATGCCTGAGGTAATCAATGCAGATGTATGATTGTAAGTGTTATGACCTAATGGGAGATGCATATGAATATGAAGCGATAAGCCAACTAAGGTAAAAACAATTAGGGTAAATTTTGAGGTATTACAGTGTGTCTGGCCGGCATGATTCTTAATGCCACACTATGTAGTAATGGGTCTGATCAGCCTAGTGCTATGTATGTGGTAGGTAGGATCATGGTTGTGCGACCATGAGGATTCTGTAGTGTTGTTGCAACTTGTGTTGTGAGAGTGGGCTCAAGCCAAGAGTTAGCAGAAGGAGCTTTGGTCTGCTCAGTTGGAGTCTTCTTAAGAATTTTACTTCATGTGACGTGGGGTTACAGAGACGTGTGTGGGTTGAGGAATCCTTTGGAATGGATAGGATCCGAAGGGTAAAGATATTTACAGGATAATGGTCAGTGTATAAGGGAATGAGTAAAGTTGTCGGTGGACCGATAATAGTCACTTGTGTAATCAAGAGCGTTGAGAAGCTTCATTCCGCAAAGAGAGAGAGAGAGAGAGAGAGAGAGAGAGAGAGTACTTGTGGAATGTGTGGCGTAAGTTCAAGAGTGAGTAATTCTTGTAAGTGTTTCAATTCTAAGGACACGGTGGCATTGTGGATGAGCGAGAGCACCTCAAGGAATGTATTCGGATAATACCTCCCAGATGGATTGAAGTTACCAGTTAAGAATGTTCATTTTCTTTTGGGAACCAAAGGTTATGGTGAAACGTGAAGAGGAACACAAGGATGTGACTACATGTTCCAATTGGGACAAGTACACCCCAGACGAAGGATAAAAAAGCTCTATTTAGCGATATGAAGTATATGAGGTATGGACTTGATGAAGTTGTGTTAAATGTTATAATAAACACATTAGACGTGGAAGAAGTTCTGGTATGATGGCTTGTGTTTGAGTGAGAGAAGATTACCGCGGAACGTGAAGTTAGTACGGTATGGAGACGACATTGACCGCGAGATATGAGAAGGAATTGGATGGTTTGTGCTCATTTGAAGCGAGTGTTTGCTTCTTGATATGCTACGTGTCCAAATGGAGCTCTATGATCAGTGTTACCTCCATGGACACCACTAGTATTGCCAAGGACAGGATTGTCAACAAGTGAAATCGAATAAGTATGAGGCAAGCCTACACATTTAGAGACTTGGTTTGGATAGTCGTTAATTCGGTATTATATGAATTGTTGGAAGAAGTGAACATCTTGAATGCTTGTTGGTCTACGAGAATGGTGGATGGAAGGAATTTCCTAGGGATATTGTTGACTTGGTTAAGAAAGATTTTGATGTAAAGAAAGAAGTTATGGAGGTCGATTTAAATGGCCATCACCTTGCACTGGACTTTTGCTCATGTATCAGATGAATTTGTAATCTGGTTTGCAGCAACCTATTGCTTGGATTGATGAGGACAAGTCCTTAAACCACGACTTATCCACTGTTTTCTTTTAGCATTGGTCGGTGGAATAATCTGTTAATAATTGTAATAACGTTTAGTTACGAATGGAAAGAGCATGGAGGCCTAGGTAACAATGAAGATCAGAAGTTGCTTCTGTGTTTGAGTAATCGTTTACTCTACTGGTAGTGACTGGTCGCCGTTGTCAAGTTTTGAAAGTTGGATTTTTTTCTAAGATGTATGCAACTGTATTTGGGTTCCCGATTGAAGCTCTATTAGTACCAATAGAAAGTTTTCGAAATATTCTATGAGATGATTAGTAGCGGGTAAGGGAACCCTGAATTATATGTAAGTGGAGGTATCGAAGGTTCATTAGAGGAGTACATTACTTCAGTTTTCAAGTGTAAGAAATAATCGAAGTAATTGGGATTTATTTCTAGTGGGGTGGAGAAGGTTGTTGTTGTTTTACTTCTCACCAAGGAATTTAAGGGAGAGGACAAAGTTATATACTAAAGATGAGGTGTTCATTGTTTTGTTTTCTTCCTGATAAGGGTTATGTGTTGGATTCGTTCATAGACAAACTAAGTGTTAGCTTGCGACTAAACCCTTTTTGATAATGTGATTGTGCGAGTGGAATCGAGCCATTATGTTGTGTATCTGTGTGGTGACTGTCACAGAATGGTAAGTTATACTTCTTCGCTTGTTGGAGTTGTGATTTGCATGTTGTGCTCGTTTGTGCTATCTCGAGTTGTGAAAGGCGAGCGTTTGTGCTCATGTCTCAACATCGAGAGTGAGAATCATCTTGCAAGATGGTGTGGACTAAATTAGTAACTTTGAGTCAGATTGTTTGTTAATGAGAAGAACAAGTTCAATTGTGTTTGATTGCTTAGCTCGGATAGGTAACCGATTAACATCTGACTTTGTTGAGAACCTTAAAGAATCATACCTTTCTAAACTGTAAGTCTGTTCTGATTTCCGTTCGAAATATCAGTGGGTAAAGTGTTGAACTCTCCTTTGAACATGTTTCGGTGGACGGTATATGATCTGGATAATTGGTGTCGTTGTTATGACTATTGAAGAATTTGAGTCGCGAGATTATACGAGTAGCATGAAGTGTCGATCTCTCCGGAATTGTTTTGGTATTTGAATTATTATGTGGATAAGAGAAGAGTGGTTGGTCAGTTTTGTATCGTTAATTCTTAACATCAAGTCAAGGAAACCGAAAAGGTGATACCAATTGTGTGCAGTTGAGTCGTACCCGGAGATAAGGATGTTAAGTCATCTTCTGAGTAAGAGTGAGAAATGAATGTTCTGAGGTCATGCGTGCACATTAGACCATTTAAGGAATGAAACCCCGAGAGAAATGGATTGAACGGGAAGTTGGTTATGGTCTTAAAGGGCAACAGAAATCTTAAGTGAACGAGATTTTATAAAAAGAATTGTTATAAAACATAGTAACCATAGTCAGATTAGTTAAGCCTAATTGGATAATTTGTTTTGAGTTTAGATTGGGATTTGGAATTGTATCGGTTACGATTGCAGCAGTACAACCCCGATATCTCTGTCGTTGGAGAGTATGGACCGATGTCATGAACTTATAGTTGACAAGTGAATTATTCTACCATTGCATGTGCAAGTTCTTATCCTATTGGTTGGTGAGAGCTCCGATGGATAAGTATTTTTTCTCCACAAACTATCAGCTTCTTAGTATTGTTTGATAATTCGTGGTATCTCCGTTGTTAGGCTTTGAAAGCATAGTGGAAGGAGACAAATGAAAGAATTCAGTTAGATTGTTGAGGATCAAAAGAGAATTTTATTTCTATGTGGGTTGTCTATGGTGGGATACCGAAAGAATGAAGTGTCCGATATAAATGGTTACAATTTTGATGTAAGACCAAGTGGAATTGGTAAAGGAAGTCGTTTGACAACTTTTGTTATAGCGTTAGTGATTGGAGGATCTTAATAAGATGCTTTTGTTGGGAAATTGTACAAGGAAGGGATCTCACCAAGATGCCTTGTGGAACCTTGTCGAGGTTAACCGGAGTATTTTGTCTCGTGTTGAGAATCAATGGAAGGTTTTAACGTGGCATGTTTCTTCGACGGAAAGATGAGACTAAATGATTAAGTATAAAGCAACAAATAAATTGCGAAAGGGGTAAGTTGGAAACAAGCGTGTGAACATGGACGCGAAGTTATTTTGTTGCGAAACGAGGACTTTGAGCCACAAAGTCAGACTGGAAATTTGAGTACATCAGGATATGTAACGGAGTTAAGGATAAGTATGAATCTAAGACAGTGTTGTAAACTGTCGTGGGAGTGAGTAAAGGAAATTCGAGGACGAATTTCAATTCAAGGGGGGAGAATGTAATACCCCGTATTTAAATTAAACACCCTGGATAATATTAATTAGTGTTCTGGGCAGGCCCAACTCCCAGAATTGGGCCAGGCAAAGCGACGAGCTGACACGCTCGGCGTCGAGCACCATGCCAAGGATAACGGTCCTTGTCGACCAAAGCCATACCGACCAGAATGAAATCCCCCAACGGCTAATTTTGACCGTTACCTATTCGTGCGGATTCCGTGATCCGCGCCAAACAGTTTGAACCAATGACCATCCACTAACGACAGTATATAAACCCTCTCAGAGGAGAGGGCCAGGTATTCAATTCTCTCACCTTAATTCTCGTACTTGCACGCTCTTTGCTCAGTGTCTTACTTTAGCATCGGAGTGCCTTACAGGAACACCCCCCCGCTTCTCCTCACCAACCGTCCTTCAGCAACGCTCAACGCCAGCCATATCGGATCCTGATCTCCAGGTACGATCAATTAGGATAAATTAGTATTATCTGACTCAGATATTTTCTGGATATTCTCATATTGGACCCATTAGTATACTAACTATCGCATATTGGTATAATATACATTGTTTGGTTCTTAAGAGAAAGAGAAACAAGTTATGTATTATAAAGGAAAAGAAAAGAAAGAAAGTCAAGAAAGAGCAGATCAAGATCCGCGTCACCCCGGCGAACGAGGAAACACGTGCCCAGGTCCCCTTCATTCAATTCCAGCGATGATGAAGACACCAGGGGCCCCCTCTCGTCGGAAATCATGGCGGATAAACTCCCACGGGGTTTGGAAAAACCTCCACCCTTAGGCTCATACGATGGGACCACAGATCCTGACGAGCATATCGAGAATATTGTTGCTCTGCTCGACTACCGAGGGGTGCGAGGGGAAATAAAATGTCGCCTCTTTCCTACGACTCTAAGGAAATGAGCGATGACGTGGTACAAAAGCCTCGAAGCAGAGTCCATCACTTCCTGGAAATAGCTCGGACGCACATTTTCCAGGCACTTCACCGCTTCTAGACGACACCCGAAGACGGAAGCATCGCTCGAAGCAATCATCCAGGGGAAAGACAAACCTCTGCGAACCTATATCGAGAGGTTCAACAAAGAAGCAGTCCAGGTATCCATAACGGACGACATGAAAAAGTACTTGCTGGAGCGAGGTCTATGCCCGTCGACCGATTTCCACCGAGCGGTTGGCATCGAGACCACGACCACCCTTGACGCTTTCTTGTTGAAAGCCTAAGCTTACATCCAATATGAGGAAAAGCAGGCTACTAGCTCCGTCCGAGACGCCCGACGTCGTGAGGACGCAAAGCCCCCCCGAGTCGATGAACCCTCGACATCTCGTCGGGGAGGAGACAAAAGAAAGGATGATCGCCCCCGTGAACCGCGGGAGCACAGAGGACCTGTCGGCTGATTTCATGAATATACTCCCCTCCTGGTCTCTATAGAAAAGATCATGTCCGAGTGTGCCAACTCAGAATTCAGACAAGCAGGAGTACGCTTTCCGAAGCAGCTGCCTAGCAAACCGGGCGCGGACAAGACGAAGTACTGTAGATTCCACAAAAGTCACAGCCATAATACCGAAGACTGCATCCATCTCAAAGACGCAATCGAGATACTTATTAAAGACGGGCACCTCAAACAGTTTACCAAATCGAGAGACACCCCTCGCCAAGAAGCGCAGGAGACTCAGAAGATCGAAGAAGTTGTACCCATACCAGCAGATGCGAACATGCAGGTTGCCCTGAGCATCTACCGCCCAGAAAATTTCTTCCTGCCCGACCACACGGGGAGCCCAGGATATTTTTCCTCCCACAGCCCGTGGGAGACCTTTCCCTCTGCAATGGTCATCTCAGGGGGAGGATTTAACAAAATCACGGTCGGATCCGTAAAGAGGAAATTCGACCAACTGATCGCGAAAGGCCCTGCTCAGAGAGCGACCCTAGACCCCCCAAGAAAGGGCTCAGTACCTCTTGCTTTTTACCGGGAGGAACTCTTGGGAGGAGCACCAAATGCCAGCATCCCACTACTCATCCGTGCATGGATGGCAAATTTTGATGTAAGGAGAATCCTGGTGGACTAGGGTAGCTCCTGCGACATCATGTAATCCCAATTATTTTCAACACTCCAGTTGAATGAAACACACCTGACTCCGTACGTCGGATCAGACTTACAGGGTTTCAACGGAGCAGTCTCCCGACCATGGGGTTACGTCGATCTCTTCGTCACCTTCGGGACATCCGAAATCACCAGAACTCTTCGCGTCCAATTCCTGGTCGTAGACTGTCCTTCGTTGTACCAATTCATTTTGGGACGACCAACATTGGCCGAGCTGATCGTTGTTCCATCCATCATTCACCTAAAAATGAAGTATTATACTACCTCAGGAAAAGTCGCTACGCTACACGGCGACGTCGAAGCTGCTCGCCGATGCTTTGAAGCAGCATTCAGGGGTCTCAGCTCGATATCTTACCAACCAAACCCATCAGCCATGACTTCTCTGGATACTCCACAAACATCCAAGGCTTTTCCTCAGGTCGACTCAATCGATTTGGACTGCAGGTTCTCAGATAACGACGAGGGCGTTCGGAGGCTGACCAATTCACTTTCCCGGCCAATTCCTGATGGAGAGTTCGAACTAATTCCTTTAGGGGATGATCCGGCTCGGTGCGTCAAGATCGGAGCCCATCTGCCCGACTTGGCGAAACGACAATTAGAAGCATGCCTCAAGGGAAACGCTGATATGTTTGCTTGGAGCGCCGCAGAAATCCTAGGCCTCGACCCCGAGACAGCCTGTCATCACCTCTCCATCGACCCAACGCACAAAGCGGTCGCCCAACGAAGGAGGAAGCAGTCGACCGAGAAAACCAAAGCGGCTGAATCTGCTGTTAAAGACCTCCTAGAGGCAAATTTTGTAACTGAGGCCAGGTATACAACCTGGCTCCCAAATGTTGTACTTGTTAAAAATTCTAGTGGAAAATAGAGAATGTGTGTTGACTATACTGATCTTAACCGGGCATGCCCTAAAGACGCATATCCTTTGCCCAACATTGACAAACTGGTCGACAATTCGTCTGGTTTCAAGTTATTGTCCTTTATGGACGCCTACTCGGGGTACAATCAAATACCCATGGCCGTGTCCGACAAAAAATACATGGCCTTCATGACCGAATTGGGCAACTATTATTATAACGTTATGCCCTTCGGTTTAAAAAACACGGGCGCGACATATCAGCGCATGATGAACAAGGTATTTCAGACAGAAATCGGGGACATGCTTGAGGTATACATGGACGACATGATCGTCATATCTCAGCAAGAGATAGACCACGTGTCCCACTTGCGAAAAGTATTTGATCAAGCCCGGAAATGAAAAATGCGTTTCAATCCCGAGAAGTGCACGTTTGGGGTCCGAGCGGGGAAGTTCCCCAGATTCTATTTAACCGAACGAGGTATTGAAGCCAACCCTGACAAATGTTGGGCATTCATGGAACTTCCTACCCCTGATTCTAAAAAATCCATACAATCGTTAAACGGGGTCCTCGCTTCCCTCGCACGATTTGTGGCAAAATCCGCTCAGCACGCCCTCCCCTTTTACAAACTCCTCCGCAAAGAGGCCACCTTTGAATGGACGGAGGAGTGCGAGCAAGCTTTGTCCCACTTGAAAAGGGCATTATCTGAGCCCTCAGATTTGTCCAAGCCCAACGAAGGGGAGACGCTTTACCTTTATCTCGTCGTAGCAAACGAGGCCGTAAGTGCAGCCCTCATACGCGACCTACCCGAGGGACAGAAACCTATTTACTTTACGAGCAAGGTGCTCCACGGCCCCGAACTTCGATACCTCCAGGTAGAAAAGGTGGCCCTGGCCCTCCTTTTTGCATCCAGAAGACTACGACATTATTTCCTAGCCCACACCATCATCGTGAGAACAAACCAACCCATAAGACAATTACTCGGTCGACCGGACATGGTTGGGAAAATGCTAAAATGGTCGTTGGAACTGTCCGAATTTGATATCAAATTCGAAGGGAGACAAGCTCTCAAGACTCAAGCACTAGCCGACTTTGTAGCAGAGCTCACTTTCACCGAACAGGAGCCGAAATCTCCATCCAAATGGACCATCTTCATAGACGGAGCATCTGGCCCGGCGGGTAGTGGAGCTGGAATTATCCTGGAAAACGAAGAGGGAAACATCATCGAAGTATCTTTAACTTTGTCCTTCCCCACATCCAACAACCAGGCGGAGTATGAAGCCTTCCTGGCCGGCATACGACTCGCGGCCGACCTGGAAGCAGAAGAAATCAGAATTTGCACGGATTCCCAGCTGGTTGCTAATTAAGTTCGAGGAGATTTCCAGGCCAAAAATGATAATATGGCCGAATACCTGGCCCTTGTAAAGGACAAACTAAAACAATTCACAAACATAGAGGTCAAACACGTCCCGCGAGAGAATAATACCCGAGTTGATATCCTTTCCAAGTTGGCAAGCACTAAAAGAAAAGAAAACAACAAGTCCATCATACAAAAAGTGCTCCCCCGACCAAGCATTGGACAATCTTCAACCCACCTAGACATTAATCTTGTAGGCGACGCCAACTGCTGGATGACCCCAGTGTTTAACTACTTGACCAAGGGTGAGTTACCAACAGACCCGAAAACGGCCAGCACCATGCGTCGAAGGTCATGCTCGTACTCTTTGGTCGGTGGGCGTATGTATCGCCGAGGTTTCTCCACGCCACTCCTCAGGTGCGTAGAGGAAGAGAACATCCCACACGTACTAAGAGAAGTCCATGAAGGAATTAACGCACAGCATCCAGGCGGATGATCGTTAGCCCGAAAGATCCTCCGGGCAGGGTACTATTGGTCGACACTCCAGCACGACGCAAAAGAGCACGTAAAAAGATGCGAAAAATGCCAACGACATAGGGACATACACGTAGCACCCCCTACCGAGCTAAAATCGCTATCTTCCCCATGGCCGTTCGCGTGGTGGGGGATGGACATCTTAGGACCATTCGTCGTCGGATCCGGCCAAAGTAAATACCTCATTGTGGGCGTCGATTATTTCACCAAATGGATAGAAGCTGAGACCTTGGCCAAGATTACTGCACTCAACATACTACGCTTCTTTAAGAGGAGCATTCTCGCTCGGTTCGGGGTACCGCTCGCCATTGTAACCGATAACGGTACCCAATTCACCAATAGACATTTCAAAGAATTTGTTGCTTCAGTAGGAACAAAACAACATTTCGCCTCGGTTGAGCATCCCCAAACCAAAGGACAAGCAGAAGCTGCAAATAGAGTAATCCTAAGAGGTCTGAAATGGAGACTGGACGAGCACAAGAAACACTGGGTCGAGGAGTTACACAATGTACTTTGGGCATATATAACCACTCCCCACTCAACAACCGGTGAATCCCCGTTCCGATTGGCATATGGGACCGAAGCAGTAATTCCTATGGAAATGCACATCCGATCCAGGCGGACAGAGTCCCCAATGGACCAAGACACCAACTCCGAAGCTTTAAGAGATGAGCTTGACCTGGTCGAAGAAATCCGAACAGAAGCTGCTCTCTGAGAGGCCACTCTTAAACAGAAAATAGTAGCTCAGTACGACTCTAAAGTCATAAGACGGACATTCGAGGTGGGTAGTCTTGTTCTAAGAAGAAATCACAAAGATTCCCGCAAAGGAAAACTAACGCCTAACTGGGAGGGCCCGTATCGCGTCCGGGAAAAGACCGAAAACGGGGCCTATTATTTAGAAAATCTTCACGGGGAAGAACTTACTCGGCCATGGAACGCCGAGAAGCTCAAGAAATATTATAGTTAATTACAGAGTCACCTTGCTCGACTCTCAAGCGAGGAGCAATAGGTCTGACTAAACCTGCATGCCCAGGTACAACCACTGCAGCCCAAATAACATGACTATCAGGATCTTCTTCCAGGGGAAGGAGGTGACTGTTGCACGGGAGGATACTCAAACGAGTCCGACGTCTCCTGTGTACCACGACCAGGCAGAACCCCAGCTCGCGATGGGACATTCAATTCTCGGAGCCCGAGTCATTATCTTGGCCCGGGTACCGACCAGGAGCCAACCTCCAACATCTGGTTGGTCCCCCAAACCAACAGATTACAAACACACACCCCGTATTTTCCCAATTACATCTAACCATCATAAAGACATCAAACACTTAATGTTTATAGAAATATAAAAGGAAGGAAGTCCTCCGACAGACGCACAGTTAAAAATACTTGTAAAATAAAAACATTGTGAAATAACAAACGACCACCAAGGTCGGGCAATTTTACTGAAAGGTTGCGACCCCGAAGGGCCGACTTGTTCATAATTACGCACAAAAGGGACCACGTCCCCGAGAAAAACAAAAGGCATAGTAAATTACAAAGTTACGGCGCGCAGGCCAGACTAATTCCCCTCCCCTTCTGGAGCACCAGGTTGACCTTCGCTCTGAGGCGGCTGCACCTCTGGTTGTTCAAGCTGAGCAATCACCCTGGGCTGGGAGTCCTCCACGACCAAGTTTGCGGGGACCACTATCTGACCATCCTCGACCTTGTAGAAATAGTTGATGCGACTGATATCCAGAGCCAATTCAGGATGAAGGGCTCGTATCTGGTCTACAGCGTTTTAGAAACTGAGCTCAGTCGACGAGTTCAGATCTTCCATATCCTGGTCGATCCGAGCAAGAAACTGGGCCCTGGTCACCAAACCCTTGGTGTCAGCATCCTTATCCTACTTCGGGAAAAAGGCGTCCTTCAGCTTTTTGCTCTGGTCCAATGCCCTCCTCTTATCGACCTCCAGCTTGGCGATAATGTTCCCCCGATCGGTCAGCTCCTTAGCAGAGGCAGCAGCTTCCTCAGAGGTTGTAGCCATCTTTCCTTCAGCAGCGGCCAGGAGCTCTTTCAGCTTTACCACCTCCTTTTCCTTCCCAGGGTTCCCTTCGGCCGTCAGCCAGGCCATAAACAATACCCACATAATTGCGCTTGCGTCCTGGGCCAGAGATAGACGTCGGGCAGGGCGATCCATTGCCTCAACGAACAAAGAGTCCGCCCGATCGACCTCCATGCTCGTGCCTTCGAAATAGTTTCGCTTCACGAAGCAAGGCGACAGCACAAGATTCGGTTTGGGGGGAGCATTGGCCGTCAAATCCACGATCGCAGCAGATTTATGCCTCTTCATGAGCGAGCCAGTAGACGCACTCGGAGACCCTTGGACCAGGGGGCCCGACCCTGAGCCGCTCGTTTCGGTCAGCTTGGTTTGAACAACCCGCGACCTCTTCTTTTGTTGTTGGCGCAGTCGCTCCTGGATTTAGTCTAAGGGGTTCGACATGGAGCCTACAAAGAAAAAGAATACAAAATTAGTCACGAACGCCCAAAATTATTAAAACATAATAACAAGAAGAAATAAAACAAATACCAAAGAACTCTGACACTTCTTTCCCGGTGTTACACGCCAGGAGATCTATGACGTCTATTAAAGGACGCTCCACAGCCTCTCCCCCATCCTAATTCAGCATTATCTTACTCTCCCCGTCCAGCAGAGGGGTCGGAGTAAAAGAGGCTACCAACTTCCGAAAAGCCTCGAAGCTAGCCGCATCGTCCTCGTTAAGAGAATCCCCTACTTGGAAAAACTCACTAACCGGACGTCCGTAGTGAGAATAACTCCACGAGAAGGGAAACAAACAGAGCCTCCTCGGAATCACCTGCCCTCGGTCATCGAGTCTGGGCTCATCATTTTCGTCGGTATCTACCCCCAGGAAACTCAGTGCTCTCACGGCTTCCGCGCTCGCCGGCTTTACCAAAAAGTAATATGTCTTGAAAGCATGGATAGATTCCGAGTGAGCTTTGAAGATCTTGGTCCGCTGTTTGAAGGAAATAAATCCCTTTCGGTCGGTCCCCCACCCTACCTGGCGCTGCAGCGAGAACAAGCGAAAGAACAGAGGAAGCGTGACCCCAACACCCAGATGGGCGCATGTCACCTCGAACGCTCTAAGGAATGCATAAGAGTTGGGGTGCATCTGAGACGGGGCTACACCCAAGTGCCCGAGCACGGCACAAACCAGATCACTGAAGGGCAAGGTTACCCCTAGGATCGATGTCGCATACTCGTACATTGAAAACTTCCGGCCGCCGAAGTCTGAAAATATCCAGTCATCATCCCCCGGGCAGGTGACGACCCAATCCTCTGGATCGCCAACAGTAGGCAAAGGCTCCGCGCGAGGCCTCGAGAAGGACGACACCTTATCAAGCATTTCACTACCCATTCTTCGGGTGCGATTATTTTTTCCAGACACCGAGGGGAATCGGTCGTCTCTCCTGAGTCAGGGGCTCCGTCGTGGTCGCGTCTGATTTTCCCGACGAGCTTCCGGAGTCAGAAGGAACAGATGCAGAAGAACCAGAATCTTCCGAGGACACCTCCTCCGAGGAAATATCGAGCGATTCCATAAGCAAATTCTCACCTGAAAAGCAGAGGAAAGGCGTCAGTGAATTCGATTAGAATATCAAATCCACCCTTCCACCGCTCAACAAGTGAAAGGGTGCGTATCGGCCCAGGAGTAAGATCTCGAGCCATAGCCCTCGGCTAACCATCGCTCAAGGCGATGGCCAGTGCCCGACGACGGCGAGGATACGATCAAAACCTAGATGCTTACTAGGTCCCAGGTCAAAATCGACCAGGACCATCGCCGACCACAAATTAGGGTTCGTAGTCGACGAGCAACGGTGACAGAAGGTCTTTAATCTACTTATTCTAAGCCTAAACTACCGGAAAATATATCATATGCCACATGCATTGCTAAAATATCAAGCCTATGACTAAGAAAAACGCAAAAAAGAGCCGTACCTGGAGCTTGGGAGGCCATTGCAGAAGAAGTTAGCTTGGAACGCGGTGGTCGACGAATGAAAGCGGTGGTCGACAACTGAGAACAGTGGCTGATCTACGAGCAGTGCAGTGGAGAAGAAGGTGAAACGAAAAAGCTTGCAGAATGCCTTGGGTTCCTATTTATAGGGAAGGGAACATGTGCAGAAATGCACGATCCCTAACCCTAGGCAATGATTACCTACGCTCTAGCCCCTAGGCTAGCCATCAGAACATTAAATAGGTGCGAATTCCCAGACACGCCAACTTTTCGTTTCATATTCCCCCTTCGTCGAGCAACCAAACAATTGCCCGCCTGTCGTGGGTCATCGAACGATCACTCCCTGGTCTGCGCACGAAAAACACCAGACGCACTGCGTACGCCTTAGACAGAAAACCATCACTAAGTCATCGCTCCTCCGCAGGAGCAACGACTTGGGGGCTCCTGTTCTGGGCAGGCCCAACTCCCAGAATTGGGCCAGGAAAAGCGACGAGCTGACACGCTCGGCGTCGAGCACCATGCCAAGGATAACGGTCCTTGTCGACCAAAGCCATACCGACCAGAATGAAATCCCCCAACGGCTAATTTTGACTGTTACCTATTCGTGCGAATTCCGCGATCCGCGCCAAACAGTTTGAACCAATGACCATCCACTAACGACAGTATATAAACCCTCTTAGAGGAGAAGGCCAGGTATTCAATTCTCTCACCTTAATTCTCGTACTTGCACGCTCTTTGCTCAGTGTCTTACTTTAGCATCGGAGTGCCTTGCAGGTACACCCCCCTCTTCTCCTCACCAACCGTCCTTCAGCAACGCTCAACGCCAGCCATATCGGATCCTGATCTCCAGGTACGATCAATTAGGATAAATTAGTATTATCTGACTCAGATATTTTCTGGATATTCTCATATTGGACCCACTAGTATACTAACTATCGCATATTGGTATAATATACATTGTTTGGTTTTTAAGAGAAAGAGAAACAAGTTATGTATTATAAAGGAAAAGAAAAGAAAGAAAGTTAGTAAGAGAAATAAAAGGGAAAGAAGGAAAAAGAAGAGAAAGAAAGGGAGAAAAGAAGAAGAAGAAGAAGAAGAAGAAGAAGAAGAAAAACCCTAAGAGAGGAAATGCTTGGATCATCACCATTTCTCCACCGAATCTTCATCTTCACCAAACTCCTCTTCATTGGCAAGGTGGGTTCTTAGTTAGAAACTTTTTCTTTGAGTTTTGGTTGAATTTGTGAGTTTTTGGGTTTTATAGAAAATCTAAGAATTGATAGATTTAAAGGTTAAAACTCGATTAAATGGAAGTATAATGATTAATATATGTTCATATACATGTTTGATGATCGATTCTTCTATGTTGGTGATGTTTGGGTCGAGTTTGGCAAGGAAATGTAGTTTTCCTGTAAGCCTGAGATTTCTAGAATCGCAAAGCTCGCTCAGCGAGAAATGCAGGAAGTTCCTCGCTTAGCGAGCTGCCCCTCGCTCAGCAAGACCTGGGAGTTATGTTTTGTATTTTTAAATCGTAACTTGTGATCCGGGTATCCGTTTTTAGTGCTCCGCATATCGATTCGAAGCTGAGAATATTTACTAATTAAAGATGCTAAGAGATATTAAGTTTACCCGACTTTTATCCGACTTTTCCGATTAACCGTAATTATGTTAGTTAGGGAATTTTGGAAAGTATACCTAATCATGAGGATTGATTGAGAGTAGATACATGAGATCATTGTGAGAATTGTTTAATGGAGATAACTAGATTAAAATGTTAGGATTATATGTTTACGAACTATAATTTAAAAGTATCAAGAATGGAGAAAGAGTGAGGAAATTTTGCCATAAACAAATAGTGTGGCCTAGAAGTGCAACTAGGATTGTTGGATGGTATAACTTGTGAGATGCCTAGTTTTACCTAGGTTGTTGTGAACCGTTAGCAGGCTATACACTAGACCCTCCGTAATAGTCTTGTGTAACTCGCGGGTATGAGTTTAAAACACATAATATCAATTTATGGCCCATGATCATAAAGTCCATAGTGCATCTTTTTTGGTTGTAGAGAATTTGGAGACTTTGATGTTAGATTAAACTTATTTTCTATCTTTTGTTGAAAGTGTGGTGTTGAATTTGTGGTGTAAAACTTTAATTTTTTGATGAATTTGTGTTGTTGAACTTATGTTGAATTTGTAATATTTAAGGTTTGTTAAATTTAATTATTAAATGTAGGATAATAATAGTATTTTATTTTTATTGGTAGTATTAGGATTTATGAGTTTTTTTTTATTATATCATGAGTGAATTTTAAATTTTTTTTTCTTTTAAAATGAATAACGGCCATGCCCGCATGCCCGCATGCCCATCATTAAATGGGGCGGGCCTAGAAAATGAGCCCGCAACACTACCTTTGACCGCCTTGCCCCGTTTTTTTGCGGGCTTTTACGGGGCGGGTCTAAACGGGGCGGGCATGCCCGTTTGCCACCCCTAGGTAAGTGCTACACTGTTTAGACTATGGTCTTGAGTAAGTCTTGAGGTGGATTACCTTTAGTTCCACGTGAAGCATCCGTAAAGATTGAGGTTAGTTTTATATTGAATCCTCCATAATAGTCTTGAGTAAGTCTTGAGGTAGGTTATCTTTAGTCCCACGAGAAGCATCCATAAAGGCTTGAGGTAGATGTTTCACTCGTTCAGTGGTGTGAACATTGTGTGGACTGTTGTTCCATCTCGTATCGGATCCTTTTGAGAAGTGACCAAGGGCTTGAGTTAGATTTGATAGAACCTTGTAGAGCCGAGAGAACTCTAAGATAGAGAACACACTGAGATGTTGTTATCTCACCCCACTATTATTGTTGTTTTTCAGGTTCCTTTGTTCAGGTTTGATTTACTAGTGGAGCTATGCTCAGGATGTTTCATGTGAAGAATAGTTTTAGTCTTCCGTTGTGTACTTCTGTATCTTTGTACAATAATGGATATTGTATTGTCTTAGCTTTTATTTCTTTTTATTATGATTTCCATTTCTTGTGCCATAGCTTGTATAGTTTTAGAATTTGGACAAGAATGTGAATCATACTAATAGGTATTTATGATGGCGTCAATACCAAAAATTAACACTGTATGATATTATTCTAGATATATATTATATGAGTGTTACATAGAACGAGTAAAATTGGAGAACGAGGAAAAGTGGAGAAAATGATTACGAGAAGTCGTTGTCGAAAGCCCAATCAGAAAGTCGATCGAAGATTCAAGCGGCCATCAATTTAAGGTAAGGGTGGGGTTCGAACTCTATAATCGGGATTATAATGATTAGTATGTGGGGTATTACATTAGTGGTATCAGGGCAGATCAGTCCGTATGACCAATGTTGTCTAATGTTGTTAACTCCCTAGTACGTGGCATGTGTGTGAAACACGATCGATACTTATTGTTAGTTTCTAGTCGTTGTTTGCAGGTGTTGGTTGGAATTAAGTATGGGATAAGCATGACTCCCGGACTATTGTTGGAAAGTCGAAGTTGGTTCAAATTTGATGTTGATTGCAAGAGTGCAAGGTTATTACGGAGATGTTGTTGTGGACCGGCGAGAGCATGGATTCATGAATTCGTATCGGTCTGATTGAGAAGTGTGTGGATTTATGGATGGAGATTGTTTAAGAAAGAAGGATTTATTCCAAATAAAAAGACAAGTTGATGAATTAAGTTGAAGGATCAAGTCGATAGATTACTATGCCTTGAGTGTAGTTGGATTAAAAGTCTAGTAATTTTGAGGTTGGATGTAGAGCAAGATTTATGGTAGAACTTGGGAGCAAATGGAGAGAGGTGGAATTTATATTCATCAATCTCAAAGTTCTAGTTTTTGCAATCTTGGAGCAGCTGTCACGAGAAGTGGCATAACTTTTTAACCGTGATTTGGATTGAAGCGGTTCTAGACTTTTTGGAAAGATTACGAAATTCCCTACTGTTTTCATATAAGATTTGAATTCAGGAGGTTTATGATGAGGGAGATAAGTGCATTTTAATAGTTAGGTCTGCTGCTGAATTTTGGAAAAATCTGCATACGGGAATTGATGACCAGTCCCATTGCAAGGAGGATAACTTATTACTCGTAAGTCAGATTCAAGCGATTTTTGAAGTTTTGGAATCTGCACGAAAATATCTTCATTTTAGAATATAATTTCGTGAGTTGGAGGTTTTTATTGGAAGAGAAAATTGTGTTCGAAGTTAAGTGTGTATTGCTGAAATTTTTGGAAAGATGAAGACGAGTGTGGAATGTTGATAGAAATAATATGTCGATATTAGAAGGAATGTGAAAGTATTGGAGAACGCATAGAGATGCGATTTATGTCGAATAGGGACGGTTAAAGTTCTGATGTTAGATGATGGTAATGTTGAGAAGAAGATGGATGTTTGGTTAGTGTTGTTAAGAATTTTAACCTGGTTGGAAGTTTTGATTGGAGCAAACCGCCTTAGATGGTACTTGTCGTACCTCGAAAAATATGATCCTAAAACAAACAACAGAGTCGCCACCTAATTCTATTTATTCTACGAGAGAAAAGGGAGATATAGATACAACCTAAATAGGATAAGAAATGGTCAACGAAACCAAATTCTACGTTCGGGAGTCGGTTACGCAAAGGGGAAGGTATTAGCACCCCCTCACGTCCGTTGTACTCAACGGGAACCTCTTAGCTAACTATGCGATTAAATGTTGTTCTTAAGTTTTTTGTTTGTCTTCTAAATTGTTATTAATATGTTTGTTAAAAGGGAAAGAAAGTTTTTTAAATTATTATTAATGTTACGGGAAGAAGATTAAAGTTTTTTATTAGGGTGAGAGAGAGATGATTAATTTTTATTATTATTGTGATTTACACAGAGAAAGATGGAAATTTTTTATTAGGGTGCTCGCGATGGATTAAAATCCTTGTGCCTACGTATTCCCTTATGCAATGGGAAAGTCAGAGCTTCATAGTTCGTGCCACTACGGTTTGTGTTTTTTAATTGAATGATTGTTTAAAACGCATTTTACTGCTAAGCGTTGGATTATACTCACGGTGGAGGCTGAAGCACTAGCTTGTTTGCGAGATAGAATGATTTAAACAATGTTCATTTAAAGAAAAGGGTTTGACCTTTGTTAAGTGTTTTAAAGTGAAAGGTGAATGGACCACAACTCAAGGGCTAGCCTTAAGAGTGATTGCATTCAAGGACTCGTGGAGTGCTGGACTCCAGAGTTCAGTTATTCGTTGATTAATTGTAAAGTGATTTGCGTTTGTTGGTAAATTTTAAGTTGTATTATTTCATTGTGAGAGGGCGAATGAATTACAAATCGAGGGCTAGCCCCAACAGTAATTCAATTAAAAAACCCAAGGAATGTTAGATTCCTGAGTTTAGTTCTTTCACAATTTTAATTAGAGATTTATGTTTTGGAAACGAAAGAGCGAATGAATTACAAATCGAGGTCTAGCCCCAACAGTAATTCAATTCAAAAACCCGAGGAATGCTAGATTCCTGAGTTTAGTTCTTACGTCAATTGATTATGTGTATTAAGACGTTTTGCGATTGCTTTGGATGTATTAGGGTTCAGTATTTTTATAACGAAGGAGTAAATGAATCACAACTCGAGGGCTAGCCTCAAGAGTGGTTCATTAAAGAACCCGAGGAATGCTAGATTCCTGAGTTCAGTTCCTCGTTAGATTAATTAAGATGCGTAAAAGTCGTGCAGATGGCAATTACTTAGTGACCGACTTACGTGTGTGCAAAATGTAGGCGAGAATTGATTTATGTTTACTTGGCGTTGGACCAAAAAACATAATTAATTTTGAAACGATTATTCTTAAGGTGATCATGCTTATTTTTATTTACTTGACAAAATAAAGTTGAAATACTATACATAAATCCATACAAGTCCTTACAAGACATACAAATAATCATACGATTAAATAAAGGGCAAGGGCATAAGCATACACCATAAATGAAATCGATCACAAGATAATAAACTAACTAAATTGAATAAAATTATAAAATAAAATAATTAACTGATTAATTAATTAAAATTAAATAAAATAAATTAAAATAATTGAATAACATAAGATAATTTTAGTATTTTTGAAATTTTAACAAAATAATAATAAACAAAAATGATAATAAGAAAATAAATAAGTGGAACAAAAAAATATAAAAAAAAAAATAAAGCCCAACAAAAATAGGCTGGAAATCAGTAAAAGGGGGGGCAATTAGCAGGCAACTCAGGCCCAAGCAAGTGGAAGCCCAAAACGTAAATGGGGTGTATAGTGTGGGGCTCCGGTCAACCTGGTTGACTCCAAGATAAACTTAACCGTCCGATTCGCATAAGATCTATCAGGAGCTTTAAAAAACAAGGTGATTAAAATATGCACATGATAAGGTTGTATGGATAGCACACACAGGATCAAAAACGTGTTCCACCGAAACGGTGACAGGTGTCTGGTGGAGATACTTGTCACCGTCACCGCAAGGCACATTCACCAGTAACATCAAGGATCATGCAAAAGAAACGGAATAGAAAATTCATAAAATAAAAAGAAACCGTCAAACCCTTTATCTATCTCACAAACTCTATCCACTCAAACCTTACCGTCTCTCCCTCGATGCCCTCTACCTCCCAAACAAAAACCTCGTCGGAACCCTAAAACGCTCGCCGGAGAAGATGAACCAGCGGTGGTTCGCGGTAGAGACCGCCGTCTTTGTCGGCGGATCTAACCCTAAAACCGAAACTCTAAACACTAACCCACCCTTGTTTCTTGCCCTTTTTATGAAACTTCAACTCGTTTCCCCTGAATCCACTCGAAAACCAGCAAAACAAAACTGTTCCCAAATTTAAAACCCTAAATCAGATATCAAAACAAGCTAACAAGCATGGAGGAAAGCAAAAAGAAACAAGCGTCAACACGAAAATGAGGAAAGGATCTTCAAGTGAAAATGAAATAAAGCTTTACGGGATACCTTTCGAATGCCTTCCCAAACGAAACACCGAAAACGACAACTAAGTAATCTCGCTTGATTCTTTCTTCTTCGGATTCACATATGGCCTCCGTTCTTCTTCTTTTTCTTTTTGCCTTTTCCTTGCTTGACTGTGGTTGTTCGTTATTGCTTAATGTTGTAGGCTTGAAAGGGTTTGTCGTGGTTCTTGAATGGACGAAAAGCTTATGGAGTTGATTGAGGGAAAAAAATCGTTAAGGTTTATCCCGAACAAAAGGTTTCTGATTTTCTCTGCTTCAGTTTTTTTTTAAGTTTCTTGTTTCTCTCTTTGTGAATTTTTTCTTTGTTTTCGAAAATTCTCCTTCTTTGAATTTTTCAGAGTTTCAAACAAAACTTTCTCTTGTGAATTTCCAAAATAAAACTCGAAAAATCCCCCCCTACAACGATGGATTTCTCCACTTTTTATATTGTAAAATTTAGGGTTTCCCCCTTTGAAAAATTGCTGAGAAAATCCATTTTAGTTATGCCTGCTATGCTCCTTTTACATTGAGAAATTTTCTTGCCAATTTCGTGAAAACTTGGTCTTGCAATTCTTCTGACATATCTGTCCATTTCTTGTCCATTTTTGCTTTTATCACTGCACACTGTTGACTCAGTTCGAAATGAACTGAAAAGATTAAGTTTGGATTGAATTGAAGAGTTGGTTTTCAATGGAATCAGTTTGTTTTAAGGTTCAATCTTGTTTTTTGCTAACTTCCTCTTGGCTCACCTACCGATATGTCCTTGTTTACAGGACTTTGCTGGCTTTAACAATAGGCTTGGGGCTGATAGCCCTTGAAAGTACAAAGGGGAAACAGAGGTTGGCGTGTGGCTTGGCGTAATCTCTGCAAAAGCTTTGGAGCACACAAAGGGGATAGTGATAGTACGGTTTAACAAAAGGGTGGGACCTCCTAGTTGAAGAATTGGGATTTTCACTACGGTAAGACCTGAATTATTTCATGCACAACTTTAATTTGATACACAAAATTGGTTTCATCCTTGGTTCATGTAACACGGTGGGAGAACTGACTTTAGTTATGTTGCGGATAGCAAGAGTCGCCACCGACTTTTATTTTATCCAAAGGAAAGGCATAAAAGAACAGGAAAGACCTTTTAAAAGATTTTTGGGTCCGGGGGGTAGGTTATGTAAATGGAAGGTGTTAGCACCCTTTACATCCATGGTTATCCATGGGCTCTTAGTTACTTAGCTCACTTTAAACTGTTTTGAGAAAATGTGAAGTGTGTGGATAAAAATTTTCATAAGAGTTTAATAATGATCCATGTACGGATGCGTAAAAAACTTGTGTTTGAAAGTTGTTTGAAATTGTGAAGTATTTGAAATTTGTTTTGAAAATAGTGAGCAAGTAACTATGAGGAACCTACCCTAAAGTTTAAGTCTTTCTGTTCTTTATCCTTTAGATGGTAAGACTATCCCTATTATTAAGGAATAGGTAGTCATTACCTTGGATGTGAGGGACAAGTGAGGGACATCTGTTTAATGAAGGCAACTGTAGGGTGTATTAAGCATTTAGGAGGGACTGTCATCATTATTCGAAAGGGACAAAATCTTTATGAAGGCAACCATTTAAGGGACTTGATCTTTAATTATGAAGGGACTAGATGACTTTTCTTTTAAGGGACTTTGCTTTATACACCCTACTTGACCTTTTTGAATAGGCAACATTGAGAGGCAACCCTAGAAAGTGAGATGGCGATCAAAGATCGACTTACGTGTGTGAGTGTTTAATTTTGTATTTATCTTATAATTTAAATGACCTAAATTCAATTTTAAATATCATACATGTTTACACTCCCTATTTTACTAACCATAACATGAAAAATAAATAATTTAAATATTACAAAAAATTACATCCAGGAGCAATTACATAATAATAAAACAATTGAAATAAATAAATAAGCAATTTAATTGGGTTAGTAATAATAATTAAAAATAAATAAGGTTAGTAATAAACATGATTAGTAATAATAATTAAAAATAAATAAGGTTAGTAATAAACATGATTAGTAATAATAATTAAAAATAAATGGGGTTAGCAAAATATTATAAGAACATAATTAAAATAATTAGCAAAAAGAATAATATAATAATTAAAAAGATTAGATTTTAATATAGACAATTATAAAAGAAAATATGAACAATTAAATAATTATTATAACATTTTGAATTATATACAAATTATTAAATTATTTTTAAATATATTATAATTACAAAATTAAATTAGCATAGATTCAATTATTTTTAAACATATATTAAAAAATTATTTACATATAAAACTTAGATTATAAACAAATTATAGAAATAATTACATATTAAAAAAAAATTGATTATAATTGTATTTACAAAAATTGATTAAATAAAATATATATATATGATAATTATATTTACAAAAAGTTAGAAAATAAAATTAGGTTTAGAAACAAATAAATTAGGGTTTGTTTTGTTTACAAAATTAATTTAATATATGTATTATAATCTAAATACATGAAATAAAAAAAACTAATTTTTGAATTAAGAAAAATAATTTTAGAATTTAGAAAAATATAGTATATACATATGTTTTATTTTGGAATTATTTAGATATACAATATATATATATACAATTATTTCTAATTAATCAAAACAAATAAAAATAAAAAAAAGGTTGGAACTCACCTGGCTGGGGTTTGAACCCAGGCCATTCTGTTTACCAGCAACAAAATCCACCACCAAACCACCATGCGCGCAAGCAGTAAGAGAGGGAGTGAAATTGGTTTTGTTCTTTGTCATGAAAAATCCAGAAAAATAAAAGAAACAAAAGGCCTGGGGGATTCGAACCCAGGACCTTACACACAAACACACAAGTACATGACCAATCCTGCTGGGTGAGCGCATCCCTGCCCTTTGCTTCATGCCTGCGCCTCATTACCAACTGATCCACATGACATTTGTGATAATATAACAGAAACATAATATAATAAAATAAATCCTTTATTTGAATTTGACTTTCGCGCCAGTCAACTTCTTCTTCTACCTCATAACCTTCGCATTTACCTGCGAATTTCTCCACGAATTTTCCTGCGTATTTGGAATTGCAGCAACACCGACGAAATTCAACAACCAACAAAACCATACAATTTCACAAAATTAACCCTATCAATATGATCCAGACATTCATGCGAATCATTCTATGGTTTTAGAATCCATTTATATTCCATAAATCAGAAAACCCTAAACCTTGGTCCAAACCCTAATAATGGTGTTTCACGGGTTATTCATGATTTCTTTGATTTCTTTGCCCAGAAACGTTCTACACATCATCACAAATAAGATTAGACAAACAAAATTCATTAAAGTGCAGTGAATTAGTGAAATCAAAAATTTGATATTCAAGAACAAATATGATTCGGTTAGCATGATATGGGGTGTTTGGGATGCATATGAGTATTGGTTTTCACTCAATGGTGTTCAGTGATCATGGCTATGTGCTTCAAATACCTTCAAATGTCCTGGAAATTCAAAACCGAATGCAAGCTTTGGAGAGGTTTTTTGGTTTATGAAACTTACTCTTGAGGCTGTCAAAATTCGTCCCTTGTGCTAGGTTTTTGTTAAGTACTTATAGGAGGATCAATTTAGGTCAAAAAGTTGGATAGTTGTGTAGAAGATTTGATTCAAAAAGATTCACCATGATAAGCCTTTAAAATTCAAATATTTTTGTATAAACACTTTCTATTTTAGGCAAATCAACATGATCTTCTTTCCCCTTCAATTTCAATCATATTTATGATTTTCTAGAAGCTTGATCCAATTCAAATCTTATATTTTCATATTTTATTTTTATTTAAAATGATTTTTAGTGAATTAAATCAAAATAAATAAAAATAAAATAGTAAAAAATCTGATTTTTATTGACTTGGGTCGTGCATGAAGCTATTGTATGGATTGGGTCATCATTTGGCAAGCCCATTTGGAAGAAATTGGTTTTAGACCTCCATTTTCATCATAAACCAACCCAAAATTTCCCAACTTTGCAAGGGCACACATCCTTCAATTTTAATGCTATGAAGGTGTTCTTGGACATTTTGGAAAGCTTGAAGAGACCTCTAACCAACCCCACTGGTTTCATGTCCATTTCATTTACCAATCTCAAGTTATGCCCTTTTGAAGTTGTTGACTTTTTGTTGACTTTCAAAAGGACCTATAATGTCTTAGCTCATACCTTCCAAATGAAGCATTTTTGGGCTTGGCTTGTGAGACACAAAGTTGTAGAGAATTCAATTTCCTTCAAAATTAGCTTTGAATGGAGACTTGGTGATGAAGTATGTGAAAGTTATGGCTGGTCAAAGTTCAGTTGACTTTTACTAAGAAAACCCTAATTTAGAAACTCCTGATTCTTGATGATCTGAAATCTCCTTGATGAATCATGATCAACCCTTGATCAAATGATGAATTTTACTTCATATACTTGATGTTGGCAAAAAATCATGAAGTTTGACTTTGGTTTGACCACAGTTGACCTCAGTTTGACTTTTTAACTACTTTGACTGATTTTGACTTATCTGATCATCTGACTGAGCAAACTTTTGAGAAAAGTCCTGAAACTTGTCATGGGGATTCTTAAACACATATAAAATGTTATGAAGCTCACTTGAAGTCTTGGAAGTCCATTTAGCCTGATTAAAGTCAAAACCCTAGTTTAGGATGCATTGCTTAAGAGGATGCATTGTTTGAGGGAATTGTCAACTCTTCTGACCAATTGTGAACTTTGTGAACTTTGTGAACCATCATAAAATGTCTTGTGAACCTCATGGGAGGTATTGTGAACCTTGTGAACCTTGTGAACTTCATAAAGTGACTTGTAGACTTCATGATATTCATGAAAGGTCTTGTAAGTGTTGTGAATCTTGTGAACCTTGTGAGCCTTCTTAGCACACAAAGTCTTGTATTGTGAGGGCAAATTTTGGGGTGCAACAGTTGCCCCTGTTCAATTTTCTGAAACCTGAGGGGTTAGATTGGTATATTTTCTAGTCGTGACCTGGAAGGTTGAAGGGGATTGAACACAAAAGCCCAAAAATTTGCACTCACCAGTGCATAGAGTGATATAGATGGCTAGTTGATTATGCTTGAGTGGGCTTAAAGATGCCACTTGGAGAAAAGTTCTTCAGATACATTTCTTGGAGGATAAAGCAGTTCAGAGTATGAAGGTATAATGATAGTTTTCAGGAGGATAAAGCAACCCTGAGGTAGTAATATGCTTTCAGGAGGATAAAGCAATCCTGCGGTAATGATGATAACTTTCAGGAGGGTGAAGCAATCCTGATACAGTGATAAGCTTTCAGGAGGATGAAGCAATCCTGAGGTAAGAGAAGCTGTCAGGAGGATAAAGCGGTCCTGAGGTAACAATATGATTTCAGGAGGATAAAGCAATCCTGAGGTAATAATGTGATTTCAGGAGGATAGAGCAATCCTGAGGTACAAGAAGCTGTCAGGAGGATAAAGCAGTCCTGAGGTAGTGATATGCTTTCAGGAGGATAAAGCAGTCCTGAGGGATGGATAATATGCTTTTAGGAGGATAAAGCAATCCTGAGGTAATAATAGTATGCTTTCAGGAGGATACAGCAGTCCTGGTAATATGCTTTCAGGAGGATAAAGCAATCCTGAGGTAATAACAGTATGCTTTCAGGAGGATACAGCAGTCCTGAGGGATTGATAATATGCTTTCAGGAGGATAAAGCAGTCCTGACAATCACGAGCCTGTTTGTTGGAGAATTAACCTGGAGACAAGGTAGCATTCTCTATGATAGTATTAGCTTATGCATTATGTATGCATGTATGATATGATGCACCTGAGTAATGTATTATGTATCTATGGACATGTATGCTATGGTATGATGTATGTATGATATGATGCTGCAGGAAGCGTCTGGATATCTTCGTATAACAACTGCTGGCCAGGGAAAATAAATCCCGATTCGTTGCTGAAGAATATGAGGAACTCATTCCCGTCTTGTTTGATAATATATTATACATAACCTTCCGTCTGCTGGGGATAGCAAGGTATATATAACCTCCCGTCTGCTTGGGATAGTAAGGTATACATAACCTTCGTCTTCGTTTGATAGTAGGATAGATATAACATCCCGTCTTCGTTCGTCGTACCCTTATTGGAAAGTAAATTCCCGAATATCCGTATGAGGATAAAAGAGATGGATATAAATTCCAGGGGAGATGTGACTTTATGAAGATGGATTTGCCCTACTGGGGATTTGTAACTGTCTTGTAAAGATGAACCGGCGAAGCTTCGTTGAAATCCTTCCCTCGTTCGTCCTTAGTAAATACTATTACTGCATTTTCATGCATTTCTGGTAAACATCAATCATATTAAGCATACATGCGTTTCTGGTAAACATCAATCATATTCAAAAACATACATACATTCAAACACAACCAATGGACGTTTCGCTTATGTAAATAGGGTAAAAGTAAATCTGGATTCAAAAGATGGAATTTATTTATATCAAAAAGTGACCCATACATGGGTAAGTTTGTACAAGGAGACATAAACCCTAGTAAGAGGATTTTGTCATAAAATTTTACAAACAAGGAGAATCAGCTATGTGGGAAATAATCCTATTGAGTTTCAATTCTACTATTGCCATTATCTTCAAGTATCTCATCTTCTGCTGTTGAGACGGAAACAATTGGATTGAGCTTTATCTGTTCGAACTTGAGTAAGTAGCACAACTGGTTGCAGTTTCATGGGTGATCCAAACGAGACATAGTCATACGCTTTAATCCCTAACTTTTGCCTGGATTGCCCTTTCAGGTTTTCAATCCACCGGGATACCCTTTTTTGCCCAAGCCGCCTTTTCAGGTTTTCGACTTGCCGGGTGTACATTTTTTATATATATCCCTAATTTTTGCCCAAACCCTTTTGGTTTGCCGGGATGCCCTTATTTTTGCCTAGGCCTGTCAACCTAGCGGGTCTCTTTTTATGCGTAGTATTTTTTAACTATGTCTGCGTTTACAGGCTGCGGGAAGTTTTCACCATCCATTGTAGTGAGTATCATGGCACCTCCTGAGAGCACTGTCTTGACTACAAATGGTCCTTCATATGTTGGAGTCCACTTGCCCCTAGGATCACCCTGTGGTAATATGATATGCTTGATTACCAAGTCACCAGCCTGATATACCTTTGGCTTAACCTTCTTGTTAAAAGCTTTGATCATCCGTTTCTGGTACATCTGGCCATGACAAACTGCTGCTAACCTCTTCTCATCAATCAAATTTATCTGGTCCAGTCGAGTCTGAATCCACTCATCTTCATCCAAGCCTGCATCCTTCATAATTCTTAAGGAGGGAATCTGAACTTCAATGGGCAGAACTGCTTCCATACCATAGACTAAGGAGAATAGGGTTGCCCCTGTTGAAGTACGTATTGTAGTACGATAACCATGAAGAGCAAATGGTAACATCTCATGCCAATCCTTGTAAGTAACAGTCATCTTCTGTACAATCTTCTTGATGTTCTTATTAGCAGCTTCAACTGCCCCATTCATCTTTGGACGATACGGAGAAGAGTTGTGATGCTTAATTTTGAACTGCGTGCAGAGATCAGTAATCATAGTGTTGTTCAGATTAGAACCATTGTCAGTGATAATCCTCTCGGGGATGCCATACCTACATATAAGATTATTCTTAATGAATCGAGCCACAACATTCTTAGTAACAGATGCAAATGAAGTTGCTTCCACCCACTTCGTGAAGTAATCAATAGCAACCAGGATGAAACGATGCCCATTAGAAGCAGTAGGCTTGATCTCACCAATCATATCAATGCCCCACATGGCAAAAGGCCAAGGAGCAGTCAACACATTCAATGGTGATGGAGGTATATGGACTTTATCAGCATAAATTTGACACTTGTGACATGTTCTAGAGTGTTGATAGCAATCAGCTTCCATGGTAGACCAATAGTAACCTGCTCTCAATATCTTCTTTGCCATAGTATGACCACTAGAATGAGTGCCAAAGGTCCCATCATGCATCTCTTCCATAATTTCTGTAGCTTCCTTCTTATCCACACAACGAAGCATAGTTGAATCATGATTGCGCTTGTACAAAATCCCATTACTCAGAAAGAACTTGGCAGAAAACCTCCTCAGAAACTTCTTATCTTTGACAGATGCCCCTTCAGGGAACTTCTGAGCTTCAAGATATCTTTTCACTTCGTAGAACCAAGGCTTTTCCTCTGCCCTTTCTGTGTCAATCTCATTGCAGTATGCAGGCTTCTCAAATCTATCAATAGTAATCTTAGGAGCTTCATCATCCCAGCTGATCTCAAACATGGATGCCATGGTGGCTAAAGCATCTGCCAACTGATTCTCTCTTCGTGGAATATGTCCAAAGGTAATCTCTTTGAAATGTGGGATCAAAGACAACACATGCTCTCTGTAAGGAATGAGGTTATCATGCTTAGTATCCCAATCTCCTTTAATCTGACTAACTACCAGGGCTGAATCTCCATACACATCAAGGAACTGAATCTTCATATCAATAGCAGCTTTAATACCCAGGATACATGCCTCGTACTCAGCCATGTTATTGGTACAATAGAAACAAAGTCTGGCAGTAATCGGGGTATGACAACCTTCAGGGGAACTAATCACAACACCAACACCATTACCAAGTGCGTTGGAAGCACCATCAAAAACCATAGTCCATCGGGATCCTTGTTCAGGTCCGTCATATTGTCCAGGTTCTTTGGTAATAATCATAATGTCTTCATCGGGGAACTCAAAACTCATTGACTGGTAATCATCCACTGCTTGGTGAGCCAAATGATCAGCAACAACACTTCCCTTGATGGCCTTCTGAGTAGTATACTGTATGTCATATTCTGTCAAAATCATTTGCCATCTTGCAATTCTTCCGGAGAGAGCAGGTTTCTCAAATATGTACTTGATTGGATCCATCTTTGAAATCAATAGGGTAGTATGGGTCAACATATACTGTCTTAGTCGGCGAGCAGCCCATGCCAAAGCGCAGCAAGTTTTCTCGAGCAGTGAGTATCTTGTTTCACAGTCGGTAAACTTTTTGCTAAGGTAGTATATTGCCTGCTCTTTTCGACTAGACTCGTCATGTTGCCCCAACACACACCCCATTGAGTTGTCTAATACTGTTAAGTACATAATTAAGGGTCTTCCATCAACTGGTGGCATCAAAATTGGAGGTTCTAGCAGATATCTCTTGATTTCATCAAAGGCAGTCTGGCACTCATCATTCCATTCCATCACCTGATCTTTCTTCAACAACTTGAAGATTGGCTCACAGATGGCAGTCAATTGGAAAATAAATCTTGCAATGTAATTCAATCGTCCCAAGAAACCTCTAACCTCCTTCTCAGTACGGGGAGCTGGCATTTCTCGTATAGCTTTCACTTTTGCAGGATCCACTTCAATACCTTTTCCACTGACTATGAAACCCAGGAGCTTTCCAGACCTAACTCCAAAAGTACACTTGTTTGGGTTCAATCTCAACTTGTATTTCTTTAACCTCTCAAACAACTTATGCAGATGATCAAGATGTTGCTCTTCATTCTGAGACCTGGCTATCATATCATCCACGTACACCTCTATCTCATGATGAATCATATCATGAAACAAAGCCACCATGGCACGCTGATATGTTGCCCCTGCATTCTTCAAACCAAATGGCATCACCTTATAGCAAAAGGTACCCCACTGTGTAACAAATGTTGTCTTCTCCATATCTTCGGGTGCCATCTTGATTTGATTGTAACCAGAGAAACCATCCATAAAAGAGAATACCTTATGCTGAGCAGTGTTGTCTACCAGAACATCAATATGAGGAAGTGGAAAATCATCTTTGGGGCTAGCCTTGTTCAAATCTCTATAGTCCACACACATACGTACCTTACCATCTTTCTTAGGTACCGGCACCACATTTGCAACCCACTGAGGATAAGAAGTCACTGCTAAGAACCCTGCATTGAACTGTTTCATTACTTCTGCCTTGATCTTCTCTGACATTTCAGGACGCATACGACGAACCTTCTGCTTCTTTGGACGACAATCTTCTTTTACCGGTAAACGGTGAACCACAATGTCTGTATCCAACCCTGGCATATCTTCATAAGACCAAGCAAAGATCTCCACATAATCACGTAACATCTGAATCAATCTGCTCTTGACACTATCCTCTAATTCAGCCCCTATCTTGACTTCTTTCCTGTTTTCTTCAGTTCCCAAATTCACAACTTCGACTGGCTCTTCATGTGGCTGTATGGCTTTCTCTTCTTGTTGTAACAACCTAGCAAGCTCTACAGGTACTTCACAATCGTCCTCATTTCCGTCTTCAGTTTGATAGATCGGATTCTCGAAATTATAATTGGCAATAGTAGAACTGTTATCAACAGGATCCTGAGTGGATGAGGATCTGCATTTTAGTGATGTGGGTGTGTGTAAGAACACATAGCTGATAAAGCAAAAATAAAAGAAAAGAAAGACAAGGAACACAATATTTACTAAAACGAAACGTCCACTGATTTTTATTGAATGAAGTATGCAAATGAAATGACATCCCGTAACAAACACACCATTGTGCCCCGGGTAAGGCACAAGGCTCAAGAATTTTAATTGTTCAAAGAATTATAAACTTAAAAAGCAACAACACAGTAATAGTATTTACTCCTGACTAAAGGAGATAGGGATAACATATTCAGCTTTCCAATTATTGAGTCCAGCGCCCACAGTAGGAAAGATCCAAGCATCCAGATTGTAGTCTTCTTCATAGTCACCTACAGCATTGATCTGATCTTTCATAACCCCTTGATTGGTGATACGAACAGCACGAGCACGACGAACAGCCTTCTGGGACTCTGCAGTGAAACCCAAACCAAATTTGTTAGACTTGTATGGGATATCAGGAAGCTGACCCCAAATAGTACAACCGCCTTCATCCACCACAGCTCTAGCATCATTGAGGGAGGCCATTGCCATTGTTGGAGGTTTTCTAGTGACCACAGGAACTTTCTTCGCAATAGGAGGAGCTACATAATCATTAACAATCCAGGGAACCACTTCAAATGTCTGACACGGAGTTTCAATGTATTCACCTTCCATTTCCAGATACTTGAAGGTATTCACATGGCTGACAAAATATTCTTCCTCTCCATAGACAGTAACAACCTTTCCTTCCACCGGATATCTTAGCTTCTGATGTAATGTAGAGGTTACAGCACCTGCCCCATGGATCCAGGGACGACCAAGCAAACAAGAGTACGAAGGACGAATATCCATCACATAAAATGTAGCAGTAAAAACCTGAGAGCCAACTTTAATTGGAAGATCAATCTCCCCATGCACTACTCTTCTAGAACCATCAAAAGCTTTTACCACAATATTACTGGGTTTCAACACAGCATCTTCAGGACTCAGCTTGTTCAGGACTTCCTTAGGCAACACATTTAGAGAGGAACCATTGTCTATCAATACATGGGACAGGGTAGTGCCCCTGCATTCTATTGAAATATGCAGAGCCCTGTTATGATCCCTCTTGGCAGGGGTCAAATCAGCATCAGAAAATCCCAACCCATTATCATAAGTCAGGTGGGCAACACAATTCTCAAACTGGTCAACAGAAATTGCATTGGGTACATGAGCATTCTTCAGAAACTTGATCAAAGCTTTTGCATGAGCTTCAGAACATAACAACAAGGATAACATGGAAATCTTTGAGGGAGTATGCCCCAACTGATCAACAATGTCATAATCACTCTTGCGAATGATTTTCAATACTTCTTCCATCTGCTTAGAGAGATCATCAGCAGCTGGCACATCAGTAATTATTGGTTCAATAACAGGACCCTTGCCCCGAGCATCAGTGGTAGAGGTAGCAGCAGGAGTAACTGCATTCTTGGAAGTGACTGGTGGAGAAAACACCCTTCCGCTTCGTGTGATCTTACTAGATCCAGCAATATTGTCAACATCAACAGGCACATCAGCTAAGGGCTCCTGCTTAACACCATGGATGTAAACATCAGACCCATAGTGCCAAGGCACAGCTTTATCAGATGTATAGGGAATAGGACCAGGAGTAGTAATGATCAGAGGAGCCACTCTGGCTTCAGCAACAACTTTCACAGGGCCTTCAGCAGTAATCCTGATTGGACCCTGATGGGTGATTTTAATAGGTCCCTTTGAAGTGATTCTCACCGGCACTTTGTCAACCATATCAACCTCTTCAATCTTCTTACCTCTAGTAATATGCTCCACCATACTCTCTACAGACGATGGAGTCCTCTCAAACACTATAGTATACTTATCCATGAGACGTTGAATTCCATCTCTCAATCTCCAGCAACTATCTGGCTTATAAGTACAATACAAACAATCTTCACGACAACCTGGAAAGAGCCCAGCCTGTACTAACTTTTTCTTGATAACATACAATGGTGTGGTCAACTCCGCAACTGAATAGACATGTAAATCTTCATCAATGGCATTAACAGTCTTCTCGTGATTTGGCATGGGAGCAGTAATCACATTTGGAGTACCCGGAGGGTCAAACTCAATCTCTCCAGCCTCAATCATATCTTGAATTTTGTTCTTCAAGACCCAGCAATTATTAGTATCGTGTCCCTGACAGTTTGAATGATATGCACATCGTGCATTAGGATTGTACCTGGGAGAGGTAACATTAGGATTCTGAGGAGCCTCTTTCAGAGTAATAAGTTCAGCCTTCAACAAGTGTTGCAATGCCTGAGCCATTGACATGTTGATCTTCGTGAACTGCCTTCTAGCCCTCTGTTGGTTGCCCTGTGGCTGCTCTGGTGTTATAGGAGTTGGATTTGAAATATGGACTGCACTCACAGACTGATGCCTTCTGTTACGATCAGGTTGACCATAAACAGCATTGGATTCTTTCTTCCCAGTGGGAGGCTTCTTTGCAGCACCTGATGAAGAAGTGCCCACTTGGATCTTACCATTCTTTATACCATTTTCCACGCGCTCTCCTGTCATTATCAACTCAGTGAAGCCAGATGATGAGCTTCCAATGAGATGACTGTAAAATGGACCATTCAGCGTACACATGAATATATCAACCAATTCCCTGTCAGTTAAAGGGGGTTGAACTCTTCCGGCTAAATCTCTCCACTTCTGAGCATACTCCTTGAAACTTTCTTTGGCACCCATAGACATGCTTTGCAACTGCATGCGAGTGGGAGCTAAATCAGCATTGTATTGATACTGCTTATAGAAAGCATCAACAAGATCATTCCAATCCCTGATGTTGACACTCTCCAATTGATAATACCACTCCAACTGAGCTCCAGATAAGCTCTCTTGAAAAAAATGGATCCACAATTTCTTATCAGCAGTGTGAGGTTGAATTCTTCTGACATAAGACCTCAGATGCAGCTTGGGAAAAGAGACCCCATCATAAACAACAAAAGTAGGAACCTTGAAACCAATAGGTATGACAACCCCAGATATCAAGCTCAAATCTTCAAAATCCATCCCAGAAGACTTCTGCAATTCCATAGCATCCATTCTATCCACCAGCATCTTGAATTTGTCTTCATTAGGATCATGGTAGTAATTAGCCTCGGAATCAGAGTCCCCCATAGTGTTGTGGAGACTGCCTCCCTCTTTTTCAGACTCTTCAGACTCATAATCGTCAACTGGTTCTTTGGTCTTGGCAAGACCTTTGAACCTTCTTCCCATGTTGATCAGGCCACCTGACCTTCTAGTGTTCTTAGTCTTCTTGGCCAGCAGCGTCTTCAATTCATCCTGCCCCTTGGATAGGTTCAGGATCAGCTCTTGGAACTGTGCATTCTGTGTCTGGAGATCCTTAACTGTTTGTTCAAGAGCCATTGCTGAAATAAACAGCGAGAAGATGAGAAACCTGTGCACAATTATAAACCTGAGATGCAATGATATGGAATGTAAATGCGTATGTAATGTTTTCAAGGACCGCAGGATTTAAATTTGCTTAAACAAACAAGAAGGTAAACTTTTATCAGTAATAACTTTGTGTTGCCTCTTGGGCTTACAAAAATGAAATGAAATAAATACAAAAGATGGGGTTTTAAGTCTCCCATGGACGTTTCCTCTTTGTGTTGAGGTATGAGTTGAGATTTCGTTCCTCGTGAAGTTGCTTTGTTAGTTCCAGGATTCTTTCTTGGCTTGCTTTGTAATGAGCCTCGAAAGTATCCCTTTGCTCCTTCAACTGGATCCAGGATCTCTGTAAGTCTTCCATGTCAGTAGGCATGTCTGGGTGAAGGATGGTATAAGCAGTATCTCCTTCAGCAACAGGTTCCATGGTAACTGGCAGGATAGCAGGATATGGCATCATGAGAGTCTGAGCACGAGATCGCACCCATCTGAGATAAGCCTCCATAGGAATAGTGTACTTAGGCTCCAGAGTCTTGCTGTCAACCTTGTTTACCTTTCCCCATGCTCTTATGAATCTCTGACGGTAACCCTGAAGATCGTTGTCGTAGTCAAACACAATGCCCTGAATCACCATGTCATGTGGACCATCACTCCGAGCGTAACCAAACTGTCGTAAAGCTAGTGAAGGGTTGTAGGTAATGCCTCCTCTTATGCCTAGAAGTGGCACATTAGGAAACTCCCCCCAACGGTCAATGATAGTGACATTCTCCATAGATCTGGAGCACCAATGGATATCTGAATGCGAGAGTGACATGATCCTCTTGGACCATCTGAACCCTTGCTCATTCTTCATTACTGAGCGAGGAAGGTGAGAAATAAACCACCTAGATAGCAAAGGTATGCAACACATCAGGGTTCCTCTTGCCCTTGTAGTACGGGTATGAAGAGAATGTAGGATGTCTCCAAGCAATGTAGGCACTGGATTGTGACTCAGGAATATATTGATGGCATGAACGTCTATGAACTGATCAGGATTGGGGAACAACACTAAGCCATAAATCAGCAAGGCTAAGATCTTCTCAAAAGCATCATAGCTCATATCTTTCAAGAACACTTGAGCCTTCTCTATCAACACCTTAGCAAGAATACCTTTGACTCCGCTTCTCGTTTCTAGAACAATGTCAGCCTTCTTCAGATGTAGAGCTGCAGCAATAACCTCAGGTTTAGGCTCTTTTTCCAAGCCTGTGAATGGTTTCTGATCAAGTACAGGTATACCCAGAAGTTTAGAGAACTCTTCCATTGTTGGAACCAGCTGGTAGTCGGGGAATGTGAAGCAATGGTGCTTAGGATCAAAGAACTGAAACAGAACACTCATCATGTCTTCATTGAACCCTGAAGTGACTAGGTCCAGTAGGTGACCATGTCTCTTGATGAACTGGGAGTGTTCAGACACTTGAGAAACCAACTCTTTAAGCTTAGGAGGTATTCCCACAAAGTTGATCCGGATAGTGTTTCTACGAGCAGAAGCCATGACCTGCAACAAAGAACAAAGATAAATCCCTTGGTCCTTGAAATGGTTAGTGAAAATGTTATGCTTATGATGCATGATGATGTCATGATGTTATGCTCAATCACAAACATGTGGCACACACAAGCAAGTCACACTATAGCCCTAGGTTTAAAGGCTTGCATGAGGTTCAAAGGTAAGTACCCTCCCCTGAAGTTAGTTGGTTCATCTTGTCCTACAAATGTAACCATGTTCTAAGGGATCTCAATATCATTGATCCTTCACAAGGGTGGTTGATCAGAAGGCAACTTACTTGCCAACCAAAACCCTCCAAGTTTAAGATCTCAATGAGTGTAGTATCGAGTGTCAACCCACTTCAGTCTGCACCAAAGCCGGTTACCTCACTACTTTCTAAAGGCCAAGATGAGTTAACTAGGGTTCTAAAAGTTAGTTAGTGTATTGACAACATATGGCAGCCTCATATTATCCTCAACTTGACTTAAGGAACATAAGCACCAACCAAGAAGTCACACTAACTATGGCCACCAGATCAACCATATCGATATACGTCGTACAGTTTCCTTGGTCTATTGCCATTTACCTATGGTACACTAGATCCGGGTTAGGACCTTTCACACATAAGAGCACCCCAACAAGATAATATAAAGCAAACAAGGCAAACAATTTAAAGTGATCTAATTCCTAAGGGTACCCCTCTTTAATATTAAATCCCCAGCAGAGTCGCCAGTTCTGTAACACGGTGGGAGAACTGACTTTAGTTATGTTGCGGATAGCAAGAGTCGCCACCGACTTTTATTTTATCCAAAGGAAAGGCATAAAAGAACAGGAAAGACCTTTTAAAAGATTTTTGGGTCCGGGGGGTAGGTTATGTAAAGGGAAGGTGTTAGCACCCTTTACATCCATGGTTATCCATGGGCTCTTAGTTACTTAGCTCACTTTAAACTGTTTTGAGAAAATGTGAAGTGTGTGGATAAAAATTTTCATAAGAGTTTAATAATGATCCATGTACGGATACGTAAAAAACTTGTGTTTGAAAGTTGTTTGAAATTGTGAAGTATTTGAAATTTGTTTTGAAAATAGTGAGCAAGTAACTATGAGGAACTGTAGATGTTTAAGAATTGGCAGAATTTTTGACCAAACAAGAAATGTTAAATTCAGTTCAGAATGTCCTATCAGATGTTGGGACATTAGCAAACAGAGTATGTGAACTTGGTTCAGGATGTCCTACCAGATGTTGGGACATTGTATAAATGACTAAGTTCAGTTTTGTCAGGATGTCCCAACAGATGTTGAGACATCTCAGACCTGCTACCAGAATTAATTATTGATTAACAGATCAGAGATATTTAAGGAGAACTATCTGGAATTAATTAATGCTGGATAAAACAGACCAAGGCGCATCTGTAGGGAGTTTTTAAATTGAAGATTCAGATTAAAACAGAAGACCTAATGCACCTAGAATATAGGAGGTAACAAACCCTAAATTCAAGGTGACAGCTGCTACACATTAGGGCTGGATCATTCTACAGAAAGCCCAAAATTCAGAACCTATTTAAACAACAGAATCTCATAGAATTGAACACGAATTTAAGAAGACTAAATAGGGTGTCTAGTGTTTTAATAGCAGGCTGCTTTTATGTACCACTTTATGAGCTTTTAAGCAAAAGTGCATTTGTGACTTGATTGAAACTGTGAAGTAAAATCAAGCTGTTATTTTTGAAGGATGTCTTCAACTTTTGTAAACTTGTAAACTTGATCACTGGGTGATTAAGGGGGAGTGAGTAGGGTACTCTTATCTAAGTGAGTCTTAGGTAGAAATTGCATTGGGTAAGTATTAAGTGATAGATTAAACAGGGTGGTTTAAGTCTAGAATTAATATTACTAATAGTGGATTTCCTCCTGGCTTGGTAGCCTCCAGATGTAGGTGTGGTTATACACTGAACTGGGTTAACAAACTTCTGTGTTGTTTATTTTTCCTGCTGTTTAAGTTTTGATTAAAATTTGTCAAATGTCCTATTAAGTGTTGGAACATCTCTTAGGACATCTCATTACAGAATTTCAATTGGCATCAGAGCAGGCACCCTGCCTGTTTATACTGGGTGAGATCTAGGGAAAACAAATTCTGTAACATGGACAGAGATATAGGGTCAGTAAATAGACCACCTATACTGGATGGTTCTAATTATGACTACTGGAAGCCAAGAATGATTGCATTCTTAAAGTCACTTGACAACAGGGCATGGAGAGCAGTAATTGTTGGATGGAAACATCCTGTTAAAGACACCAAAGATGGATCAATAGTTCTGAAACCTGAAGAAGAATGGAGTAAAGAGGAAGAAGATTCAGAACTAGGCAACTCAAAAGCCCTAAATGCTTTATTCAATGGCATTGATAGAAATATTTTCAGACTGGTGCATCATTGTGAGCTGGCCAAAGATGTGTGGGATACCCTCAAGACAACTCATGAAGGAACATCAAAAGTAAAAATGTCAAGACTTCAACTTCTCACCACCAAGTTTGAAAACTTGAGAATGAAGGAAGATGAATCAATTCATGAGTTCTACATGAACATCTTGGATATAGCCAATACTTCTGGAGCCTTGGGAGAAAAGATGACTGATGAAAAGCTTGTAAGGAAGATTCTCAGATCTTTGCCAAAAAGATTTGACATGAAAGTCACAGCAATAGAAGAAGCACAAGACATATGCTCCATGAAAGCTGAAGAACTAATTGGTTCCCTTCAAACTTTTGAGATGGGAATGAATGACACACATGCTAAAAAGAACAAAAGCATTGCCTTGGTTTCAAATGCAGATGAAGAAGAAGATGATGAACTAGTAAATGATAAAAGCTTATCAGAAAACCTTGTATTGATTACAAGACAGTTCAAACAGATTCTCAGAGGTATGGAAGGTAAATCAAATTCTAGTGGAAGATTCACAAACTCTTCTGAAAACAAGAGAACCTATGATGCTAACAGAAGATCAAATCTTGCTGAAAAGACCAGTCAAGAAAAAGGAATCAAGTGCCATGAATGTGAAGGATATGGACACATCAAGAAGGAATGTCCTAACTTCTTAAAAAGACAAAAGAAGGGACTATCTGTAACCTGGTCTGATGAAGACTCAGGAGATTCAGAAGAAGAATCAGCTAAGCACATTGCTGCTTTAGCTGGACTGTGTGAATATGACAGTGATTCCAGCTGTGAAGAGCTTACTTATGCAGATCTTGAGCAAGCCTTCAAGGATCTGTACAAGAGAAGTACTGAAGTATGCAGTGAGGTCATAAAGCTAAAGAAGCAGAATGAAGTACTAGAAGAAGAAAAAGCAAGTGATCAAGTAATCATTGATACCTTAAAAAGTGAAGTAACTCTTTTCAATTCTAAGCTGGAACATATGTCCAAATCTGTTAGAATGATGAACAGCAGCTCAAATACACTGGATGCTATTCTCTGCAATAATAAACATTCAGGGGACAAAAGTGGACTGGGATATAACAGAGATGAAGCAAGCTCTAGCAAAACTACTTCAAAAACTATACAGTCAAACAAGATGTCCCAACAGATGCTTCAACATCAGAACACAAAGACAAACATAATGTTCCAACAGATGTCTCAACATTCTGGAAAGAACAAGATGAAGAAGAAGTATCAAAGATGGAGATGCCATCACTGTGGAAGATTTGGACATATCAAACCTCACTGTTATAAGCTACATGGATATCCAAATCAGATGTATCAGCAACCCTCCAAACAGAAAGTAGAAGGTACCAAGAAAGTGCTTAGACATCAAAGAAATCAGCAACATCCTAAGCAGAAGACAGAGGTCATCAAGAAGGTTTGGAGACCAAAAGCTGACATTCAGACTGATCAAAGCCACAGTCCCAAGAACCAGATCAACAATCAAGCTTTGAGATCAGCTGAACAACACACAGGGCAGAGGCATCAAAAGAAATCTCAACTCATCTGGTCAAAGAAAAGTACTGCATACATAGCACATACATCACTGAAAGTATCAGCTAAAGAAGACTGGTATTTTGACAGTGGATGTTCAAGGCACATGACTGGATTGAAGAATCTGCTAGTGAACTTAAAATCACATTCATCCAGGTATGTAACTTTTGGAGATGGAGCTAAAGGAGAGATCAAAGGAGTTGGAACCTTGGACTGTCAAGATGTTCCAAGACTAAATGATGTATTGCTAGTTAAAGGGTTAACTGCTAACCTTATCAGTATAAGTCAACTATGTGATCAAGGATACAGTGTAAACTTTACAAAAACTGAATGCATAGTGACTAACCAAGAGCAAGAAGTTGTCATGAAAGGTGCAAGGTCAAAAGACAACTGTTACATGTGGGAGCCATTAGACTTCAGTCCCACTTCAACTTGTTCTCTAGCTAGAGAAGAAGAAGTAAAACTATGGCACCAAAGGCTAGGTCATCTTCATTTCAGAGGCATAAAGAAGATCATATCTATGGATGCTGTAAGAGGTATTCCCAAACTGAAGATTGATGATGGCAAAATATGTGGTGAATGTCAAATAGGCAAACAAACCAAGATGTCCCATCCAAAGCTCTAACATCTGACAACTTCCAAAGTTTTGGAACTTTTACATATGGATCTTATGGGACCTATGCAGGTTGAAAGTCTTGGTGGTAAAAGGTATGCCTATGTTGTGGTTGATGATTTTTCAAGATATACATGGATAAACTTCATCAAAGAAAAGTCAGATGTATTTGATGTATTCAAAGAATTATGTCAAAGATTGCAAAGGGAAAAATCCAGCTGTGTGATCAGAATAAGAAGTGATCATGGAAAAGAATTTGAGAATCAAAAGTTCTTAGATTTCTGTTCTTCAGAAGGAATCAACCATGAGTATTCTTCACCTATCACTCCTCAACAGAATGGGATTGTTGAAAGGAAGAATAGAACCATTCAAGAATCAGCAAGAGCTATGATCCATGCTAAGAAGTTACCTCTGTATTTCTGGGCTGAAGCTATGAACACTGCCTGCTACATCCATAACAGAGTTACCTTGAGAAAAGGAACCCTGTCCACAATATATGAAGTCTGGAAGGGCAGAAAACCCACTGTGAAGTACTTTCATGTGTTTGGAAGTAAATGCTATATTCTGACAGATAGGGAGCAAAGGAGAAAAATGGATCCTAAAAGTGATGAAGGAATTTTCCTTGGATACTCTATAAACAGCAGAGCATATAGAGTATTTAACTACAGAACAAATGTTATCATGGAGTCCATAAATGTGATAATTGATGATGCTCCTACAGATGTCCCAGAAGATGTTGGAACATCTGCTGATATCAAGGTTGAAGCTGAAGAAAAGAATGATCAATATAACTTCACTCAAAATGATACAAGGTCAGAAGATTCAAGCAAACCTCCCTCCATCAGAATACAGAAGGATCATCCCAAAGATTTAATAATTGGTGATCCCAACAGAGGTGTGAGCACTAGATCAAGAGAAGTGATTTCAGGTTCTTGTTTTGTGTCCAAAATAGAACCTAAAAACATCAAGGAGGCTCTCACTGATGAATACTGGATTTGTGCTATGCAAGAGGAATTAGGTCAATTCACAAGGAATGAAGTGTGGAATCTTGTTCCTAGACCTAATGACATAAATGTGATTGGTACAAAATGGGTGTACAAGAACAAGTCAAATGAACAAGGAATTGTTACAAAGAACAAAGCTAGACTTGTGGCTCAAGGATACACTCAAATTGAAGGGGTAGACTTTGATGAAACCTTTGCACCAGTAGCAAGGCTTGAATCAATAAGACTACTGTTGGGAATTGCTTGTATCTTAAAGTTCAAGCTATTTCAAATGGATGTGAAAAGTGCCTTTCTTAATGGTTATCTTAATGAAGAGGTATATGTAGAACAGCCTAAAGGATTTGTTGATCCAAGCTGTCCAAATCATGTATACAAACTCAAGAAAGCACTTTATGGTCTGAAGCAAGCTCCAAGGGCATGGTATGAGAGACTTACCACATTTCTTATCAAGCAAGGATACAGAAAAGGTGGGATTGATAAAACCCTGTTTGTTAAAGATGAAGAAGGAAATGTCATGATTGCACAAATATATGTTGATGACATTGTGTTTGGTGGGATGTCTGATAAGATGGTCAAACATTTTGTCAAGCAGATGGAAGCTGAATTTGAAATGAGTCTAGTAGGTGAATTAACCTATTTTCTTGGTCTGCAAGTTAAGCAAATGGAAGACTCAATATTCATCTCACAAAGCAAGTACTCCAAGAACATAGTGAAGAAATTTGGAATGGAAAATGCTTCTCATAAAAGAACTCCTGCTCCTACACATTTAAAGCTGACTAAAGATGAAAAGGGTGAGAAGGTAGATCAAAGTTTATATAGAAGCATGATTGGAAGCTTGTTATACTTGACTGCTAGCAGACCAGACATTGCATTTGCAGTAGGAGTTTGTGCAAGATATCAAGCTGATCCAAAAGTCAGTCATCTCAATCAAGTCAAGAGAATCCTTAAATATGTTAATGGTACATGTGACTATGGCATAATGTACTTTCATGGATGCAAACCAATTCTCACTGGCTTCTGTGATGCTGATTGGGCAGGAAGTGCTGATGACAGAAAAAGCACTTCAGGAGGATGCTTCTTCCTTGGAAACAATCTGATTTCTTGGTTCAGTAAGAAACAGAATTGTGTATCCTTATCTACAGCTGAAGCTGAGTACATAGCAGCAGGTAGCAGTTATTCTCAGTTGGTTTGGATGAAGCATATGCTCACTGAGTACAATGTCCCACAGGATGTCATGACATTGTACTGTGACAACTTAAGTGCAATCAACATATCTAAAAATCCTATCCAACACAGCAGGACAAAGCATATTGATATCAGACATCATTTCATCAGAGATCTTGTAGAAGAAAAGGTGATTTCATTGGAGCATGTAGCTACAGATCTGCAGTTAGCTGATATCTTTACCAAGGCATTGGATGCTGCACAATTTGAGAACTTAAGGGGCAAACTTGGAATCTGTTTATGTGATATCTAGCAGTTAATGAGATGTGCCAACATGTCATATGACATTGCATGGCATAAGTTCCAGATGGCAAAGCTAGTCTGGACTAGATTCTTGGGAATTTCATTCCTAATCATTTGGACTGTAACGGCTACTTATTTGGTAATTCCTTATAAGCAGCTATCAAGAGTCTCATCACATCATCACAAGCGAATCACATTAACTAGTAATCCTTCAGAAATCTTAAACCCTAAAGCTGCACATTCATCTTCCTCAACAATGTCTCAAAACCCTAAAACAGCTGAAGAAGTTCTCAACCAGGAAGACGTGGTTCATGCCACTCCTATTTCTATGGTGCCAATGCAATCAACACCATTAGACGAGCTCAGGGGAAATGCCTCTCACACTAAGAAGGCAAGAACACCAAAAAGAGGTAAAGATCAAATCAGAAGCAAAGCTAAAGAAATTCCTTCACATGTTAAATACTCCAAATATGTTGATGATTCCATCAAGGAGATTGTCAACCAAGTTTTCTCTGAACAAAGAGTAGTGAAAGGAATCTCTGTTCCCTTGAACACCATTCCTGCACCTCAAGATGAACCTGCTCAAGATACAAAGAACACTGCTGCAGAACAAAATGTCCCAACGGATGTTGGAACATATGCAGATGAGAAAGCAAATTCATCTAATGCTGATACTGAACAGACTGAGGACAAGAAAGAGGTCTCAAGTGAAAGTGATAAAGAAGTTTCTATGGAACAGGCTAAAGACTCAAATGAAGATCAATCTTATACTGATCAACAAGCTGATGAGGAGACTGCTCAATCCCCTCCAATAGTCAATCTGGAACAGGATTCTGATGCAGAGATCATATCATCTGTGAATCCCAGCATTGCCAAAAGGCTAAGGTCCAGGAAAGGAAAGATGCAAGATGAACCTGTCATTCCTGAGAAGAAGAAGGCTAGTCCAAAGAAAGGCAAGGCTAAAGCCACTTTTGGTCCAGCAAAACCATGGAGCAAGGTTCAAACTCAGAAGAGAAAAGCTGCAACACCATCAGATTCAGATGTTGGATCAGATGTCCCAACATCTCCTCCCAAGAAGAGACCAGCAACATCCAGAGCTTCAACTGCTGTACCAGAAGCTCCCTTGGACAACATATCATTTCACCATGTCTCTAGTGTGAACAGGTGGAAGTATGTGTACCAAAGAAGGGTTGCTTTGGAAAGAGAACTGAGCAGCAATGCACTTGAGTGCACAGAACTCATTGACCTAATCTCTGCTGCAGGACTGTTCAAGACAGTCTCAGAGTTCTCTCCCTGCTATGAACTTCTTGTCAAAGAGTTCATTGTGAATCTTCAGGAGGATTGCTCAAATGGTAAGTCCTCTGAGTTTAGAAAAGTTTTTGTTAGAGGTAAATGTGTACAGTTTTCTCCTCAAATCATCAATGAGTATCTAGGAAGAGAAACAGATGGACCAAATGAGCTAGGGAAAACAGATAATCAAATCTGTAAGGTGATCACTGCAAACCAGGTCAAAGCTTGGCCTGTGAAGGGAAAGCTCTCTGTGAGCATGCTTACTAGAAAATATGCCATGCTTAACAGGATTGGAACTGCTAACTGGGTGCCTACCAATCACACTTCATCAATCTCAACTGGTCTGGCCAGATTCATCTTTGCTGTGGGGACTCAAACCAAGATGGATTATGGAGCATATATTTTTGATCAGACTATGAAGCATGCCATCTCTACTGCAACAAAGCTGCCAATAGCTTTTCCATCATTGCTGTGTGGTATTGTACTCAATCAATATCCTGGGATTTTAACTGACAAGGATACTGCCTGCAAGAGAGAGAGTCCTCTGGCTTTTCATTACAAGTTATTCCTTAGTCATCATGCTGCAGATGTTGAAACACCTGCTGGGACATCTGTTGGTCCCTCCTCTGCTAAGAATCCAATCTCCAAGAAAGCATTAATTGCTGAGCTAAAGTGCACCTGCAAAGAGCTTGAAGCTAGAAAGAAGAAGCTGGATGAAATAATTAAGAGGTTGGAAAGTGAAGAAGATCAGACAGCTGCATCTGATGAAGACAGTGAAGCTGCGAGTGAAGCTAATAAAGATGAAGACACTGAAGTGGAGGAAGCTACTGAGAGTGATGAATCTGAGTGATCTGTGTATGTGAGGCATTTGTAATGACAGCAATGATTTGTAATTCTGGATAATAGTTCTTTGGCCCCTAATTTTGTGCCTACCAAGGGGTAGAACAACATCAAATGTAATTGCTGTTTAAATGATGAATGAAATCTGTTTGTTTCTGACTGAACTGAATAAGTGTGAATATTTTTGTTGAAACAAGACTGGACTCATATATGTTTGAGGGGGAGTAAAACTCAAATAAAATTCAACAGAAAAGTAATGATATACTCTGATAAAAAGAACTTCTGCTGCACTCTGAAAACCAGAAAAGATGTTAGCCAAAAATTAGCCAAAGGGGGAGTTTGTAGATGTTTAAGAATTGGCAGAATTTTTGACCAAACAAGAAATGTTAAATTCAGTTCAGAATGTCCTATCAGATGTTGGGACATTAGCAAACAGAGTATGTGAACTTGGTTCAGGATGTCCTACCAGATGTTGGGACATTGTATAAATGACTAAGTTCAGTTTTGTCAGGATGTCCCAACAGATGTTGAGACATCTCAGACCTGCTACCAGAATTAATTATTGATTAACAGATCAGAGATATTTAAGGAGAACTATCTGGAATTAATTAATGCTGGATAAAACAGACCAAGGCGCATCTGTAGGGAGTTTTTAAATTGAAGATTCAGATTAAAACAGAAGACCTAATGCACCTAGAATATAGGAGGTAACAAACCCTAAATTCAAGGTGACAGCTGCTGCACATTAGGGCTGGATCATTCTACAGAAAGCCCAAAATTCAGAACCTATTTAAACAACAGAATCTCATAGAATTGAACACGAATTTAAGAAGACTAAATAGGGTGTCTAGTGTTTTAATAGCAGGCTGCTTTTATGTACCACTTTATGAGCTTTTAAGCAAAAGTGCATTTGTGACTTGATTGAAACTGTGAAGTAAAATCAAGCTGTTATTTTTGAAGGATGTCTTCAACTTTTGTAAACTTGTAAACTTGATCACTGGGTGATTAAGGGGGAGTGAGTAGGGTACTCTTATCTAAGTGAGTCTTAGGTAGAAATTGCATTGGGTAAGTATTAAGTGATAGATTAAACAGGGTGGTTTAAGTCTAGAATTAATATTACTAATAGTGGATTTCCTCCTGGCTTGGTAGCCTCCAGATGTAGGTGTGGTTATACACTGAACTGGGTTAACAAACTTCTGTGTTGTTTATTTTTCCTGCTGTTTAAGTTTTGATTAAAATTTGTCAAATGTCCTATTAAGTGTTGGAACATCTCTTAGGACATCTCATTACAGAATTTCAGGAACCTACCCTAAAGTTTAAGTCTTTCTGTTCTTTATCCTTTAGATGGTAAGACTATCCCTATTATTAAGGAATAGGTAGTCATTACCTTGGATGTGAGGGACAAGTGAGGGACATCTGTTTAATGAAGGCAACTGTAGGGTGTATTAAGCATTTAGGAGGGACTGTCATCATTATTCGAAAGGGACAAAATCTTTATGAAGGCAACCATTTAAGGGACTTGATCTTTAATTATGAAGGGACTAGATGAATTTTCTTTTAAGGGACTTTGCTTTATACACCCTACTTGACCTTTTTGAATAGGCAACATTGAGAGGCAACCCTAGAAAGTGAGATGGCGATCAAAGATCGACTTACGTGTGTGAGTGTTTAATTTTGTATTTATCTTATAATTTAAATGACCTAAATTCAATTTTAAATATCATACATGTTTACACTCCCTATTTTACTAACCATAACATGAAAAATAAATAATTTAAATATTACAAAAAATTACATCCAGGAGCAATTACATAATAATAAAACAATTGAAATAAATAAATAAGCAATTTAATTGGGTTAGTAATAATAATTAAAAATAAATAAGGTTAGTAATAAACATGATTAGTAATAATAATTAAAAATAAATAAGGTTAGTAATAAACATGATTAGTAATAATAATTAAAAATAAATGGGGTTAGCAAAATATTATAAGAACATAATTAAAATAATTAGCAAAAAGAATAATATAATAATTAAAAAGATTAGATTTTAATATAGACAATTATAAAAGAAAATATGAACAATTAAATAATTATTATAACATTTTGAATTATATACAAATTATTAAATTATTTTTAAATATATTATAATTACAAAATTAAATTAGCATAGATTCAATTATTTTTAAACATATATTAAAAAATTATTTACATATAAAACTTAGATTATAAACAAATTATAGAAATAATTACATATTAAAAAAAAATTGATTATAATTGTATTTACAAAAATTGATTAAATAAAATATATATATATGATAATTATATTTACAAAAAGTTAGAAAATAAAATTAGGTTTAGAAACAAATAAATTAGGGTTTGTTTTGTTTACAAAATTAATTTAATATATGTATTATAATCTAAATACATGAAATAAAAAAAACTAATTTTTGAATTAAGAAAAATAATTTTAGAATTTAGAAAAATATAGTATATACATATGTTTTATTTTGGAATTATTTAGATATACAATATATATATACAATTATTTCTAATTAATCAAAACAAATAAAAATAAAAAAAAGGTTGGAACTCACCTGGCTGGGGTTTGAACCCAGGCCATTCTGTTTACCAGCAACAAAATCCACCACCAAACCACCATGCGCGCAAGCAGTAAGAGAGGGAGTGAAATTGGTTTTGTTCTTTGTCATGAAAAATCCAGAAAAATAAAAGAAACAAAAGGCCTGGGGGATTCGAACCCAGGACCTTACACACAAACACACAAGTACATGACCAATCCTGCTGGGTGAGCGCATCCCTGCCCTTTGCTTCATGCCTGCGCCTCATTACCAACTGATCCACATGACATTTGTGATAATATAACAGAAACATAATATAATAAAATAAATCCTTTATTTGAATTTGACTTTCGCGCCAGTCAACTTCTTCTTCTACCTCATAACCTTCGCATTTACCTGCGAATTTCTCCACGAATTTTCCTGCGTATTTGGAATTGCAGCAACACCGACGAAATTCAACAACCAACAAAACCATACAATTTCACAAAATTAACCCTATCAATATGATCCAGACATTCATGCGAATCATTCTATGGTTTTAGAATCCATTTATATTCCATAAATCAGAAAACCCTAAACCTTGGTCCAAACCCTAATAATGGTGTTTCACGGGTTATTCATGATTTCTTTGATTTCTTTGCCCAGAAACGTTCTACACATCATCACAAATAAGATTAGACAAACAAAATTCATTAAAGTGCAGTGAATTAGTGAAATCAAAAATTTGATATTCAAGAACAAATATGATTCGGTTAGCATGATATGGGGTGTTTGGGATGCATATGAGTATTGGTTTTCACTCAATGGTGTTCAGTGATCATGGCTATGTGCTTCAAATACCTTCAAATGTCCTGGAAATTCAAAACCGAATGCAAGCTTTGGAGAGGTTTTTTGGTTTATGAAACTTACTCTTGAGGCTGTCAAAATTCGTCCCTTGTGCTAGGTTTTTGTTAAGTACTTATAGGAGGATCAATTTAGGTCAAAAAGTTGGATAGTTGTGTAGAAGATTTGATTCAAAAAGATTCACCATGATAAGCCTTTAAAATTCAAATATTTTTGTATAAACACTTTCTATTTTAGGCAAATCAACATGATCTTCTTTCCCCTTCAATTTCAATCATATTTATGATTTTCTAGAAGCTTGATCCAATTCAAATCTTATATTTTCATATTTTATTTTTATTTAAAATGATTTTTAGTGAATTAAATCAAAATAAATAAAAATAAAATAGTAAAAAATCTGATTTTTATTGACTTGGGTCGTGCATGAAGCTATTGTATGGATTGGGTCATCATTTGGCAAGCCCATTTGGAAGAAATTGGTTTTAGACCTCCATTTTCATCATAAACCAACCCAAAATTTCCCAACTTTGCAAGGGCACACATCCTTCAATTTTAATGCTATGAAGGTGTTCTTGGACATTTTGGAAAGCTTGAAGAGACCTCTAACCAACCCCACTGGTTTCATGTCCATTTCATTTACCAATCTCAAGTTATGCCCTTTTGAAGTTGTTGACTTTTTGTTGACTTTCAAAAGGACCTATAATGTCTTAGCTCATACCTTCCAAATGAAGCATTTTTGGGCTTGGCTTGTGAGACACAAAGTTGTAGAGAATTCAATTTCCTTCAAAATTAGCTTTGAATGGAGACTTGGTGATGAAGTATGTGAAAGTTATGGCTGGTCAAAGTTCAGTTGACTTTTACTAAGAAAACCCTAATTTAGAAACTCCTGATTCTTGATGATCTGAAATCTCCTTGATGAATCATGATCAACCCTTGATCAAATGATGAATTTTACTTCATATACTTGATGTTGGAAAAAAATCATGAAGTTTGACTTTGGTTTGACCACAGTTGACCTCAGTTTGACTTTTTAACTACTTTGACTGATTTTGACTTATCTGATCATCTGACTGAGCAAACTTTTGAGAAAAGTCCTGAAACTTGTCATGGGGATTCTTAAACACATATAAAATGTTATGAAGCTCACTTGAAGTCTTGGAAGTCCATTTAGCCTGATTAAAGTCAAAACCCTAGTTTAGGATGCATTGCTTAAGAGGATGCATTGTTTGAGGGAATTGTCAACTCTTCTGACCAATTGTGAACTTTGTGAACTTTGTGAACCATCATAAAATGTCTTGTGAACCTCATGGGAGGTATTGTGAACCTTGTGAACTTCATAAAGTGACTTGTAGACTTCATGATATTCATGAAAGGTCTTGTAAGTGTTGTGAATCTTGTGAACCTTGTGAGCCTTCTTAGCACACAAAGTCTTGTATTGTGAGGGCAAATTTTGGGGTGCAACAATTCACTAATCAATCTCTTTATTTTTTGTATGTAAACTTGCTTGGAGCAAGGTTTGGTCAGGTTACTTCATAACCAAGGCAATGTGACAGTAGACAGTATAACAGATGATGGTTCCATATCCTTATGCTAAAAGTGATTGCTGCCTCAACATTAGTTTGTTTCAATACTAACTTTGCAAAGAGAACCAAATTCGCTTCAACTCCAGAGAAAGCCAATGCAGTCAATCCTTGATGCACTAACAACAATGATGCACTCTTCCATCCACCAGTCCTAGCTTTCAAAGCAGGTTTTCCATAAAAAAATCAACGGATCTATCTCTTGTGCAAGAATTGATACACTTCTCATCATGCTTGTAAACTGCAATAACCTGAGAGCTAGAATCTTCTTCGTTTCCGTCCATTGTTCGTCACAAACTACACTGGATAGGATGAAGTTTAAATTTGGAAGGATTAAAACTTGTAGAATTTGTATTAGGTTTGTAACCCCTGTAATTCTAGCAAAACGTGGCTCAAACTATGTAATGACACTAATTTATTTGAGAGCTTGGCTTTGATATGGCTTAAAACAAGCTTGAACCAATCTTGCAAAAAAAATACAATATGGATTGCCATTTTCTTACAAGTGACTTGAAACTTTTCAATCAACCTTGGGAATTGAATCCCATACATTTCATGTGACCAGTAAACAAATAGTATTCCTATTCTTATCTCCATTATGGCCTGAGTTATTAGTCGTGTTAGTCCCACAACCCCATATTTTCCTTTTCCAAACTATGATCTTTTGTGTGCTTCTTAATTCAACATCTTGGCATATATGTCAAAAGGGAAACAGCAAGGTCAACACCTGTTGCAATATATATACGTACAAACTGTTTCTCCCAATGCCAAAGCACACTAATGGGCACAAACCTTCAACACACTCCAAAAGATAGTTTTCAAAACCAAAGTTGCAAAAGCGGAATATATCAAAATGTGACTTGAAAATCCTAACTGAAAGTTGGAAGCTTTAGGGAATGAATTTGGAATTCTGGAATTGAGTAAGAATTGGAATAACACTTGGAATGAAAATAGAAATTTTGAAAAAAAATGGATTGAAACTTAGAACTTGAATTGAAACATGAAAGTTTGACATTAAATTTTGAATTAGAATTAAAATTGAAACTTGAAATGGAGATCTGAAAATGAACTTGGACTAAGACTTGGAATGTAAATAGAAACTTTGAAAAATGGATTGAAAATTAGAAATAAAAAATTAATATTAAAATTAGAAAAAACTTGAAAGTGATTATAAATTAAAATAGAGAAATAGGAAATAAAATTAGATAATAAAAAAACGAAATAAATTAGAATTAAATTAGAATTGGAAAACAAAATAAATTAGAATTAACTATAGAAATAAAACTTGACAATAAACGAATTTTGTTACAAAAACTAAAGTGACTAAATGCACCATGGTATGATGATATGAATGTATGAATGAAAAGTTAGGGGTAAAATTTGGGGTGTGACAGTTGCCCCTATTTAAATAACTTTACCAGATAAAATGAGTGATGTTAATCCTCATAAAATCGGAGTGAAAGGTATTTAAATATAGAAATAACCGAAAAATTTGCCCCCTAAATGCAATGGCATGCTATGAACTTATGAGGGACTTTTTGTTGGGGATATGACATGCGAGATGCAATGAAACCTAGCATGCTGATTTTTTTAAAATGATGAATATGCTGAATATGGTATGATGATATGAATGTTAAAGGTGATCCACAGAAACGAAACTGAGGGTGAAGACCCACTGGGGGATAATAATATGTTGGGGATGACAAGACGGAAACAGGGTGTATTCAAAATGACAGGTCAGCAGGTTCAAGTGTAACTGCTGGCACTAGGAATAACAAAAAACGAGAAATAAAATGGAGATCCTGAACATAAGATTGAAGACAGACTGATACCCTATGATAACATGAAAATGGTTCAAAGTGAAAACGTAATGGCTTGATGCGACCAACTGACACTATGAACAAGAACAGACTATATGAGGTGATGCGTGTACAAGTTCAGGGTGGCTGCTGGAAATCCCAATACAGCAATTCGGCGATTGAGAAAGGTAGTTGGAATGACATTGATTCGGCGATCGGGAAAACAAACTCAACACGGCGATTGAGGAAAATAAATAACAGGCGTCGACACGGCGGTCAGAAAATAAAATAACAGACATTGACACGGAGGTCGAGAAAATAAATGACAGACATCGACACGGCGGTCGGAAAATAAAATGACAGGCGTCGACACGGCGGTCAGAAAATAAAATAACAGTCATCGACACGACGATCGAAAAATAAAATCAATTCAACGCGGAGGTTGAGGAAATAAATAATAGACAATGACACGGCGGTCAGGAAAATAAATGACAGACATCGACACGGCGGTCGGGAAATAAAACCAATTCAACGCGGTGGTTGAGGAAATAAATAATAGACAATGACACGGCGGTCAGGAAAATAAATGACAGACATCGACACGGCGGTCGGGAAATAAAATGACAGTCGTCGACACGGTGATCGGAAAATAAAATAACAGTCATCGACACGGCGGTCGGAAAATAAAATCAATTCAACGCGGCGGTTGAGGAAATAAATAATAGACAATGACACGGCGGTCAGGAAAATAAATGACAGACATCGACACGGCGGTCGGGAAATAAAATCAATTCAACGCGGCAGTTGAGGAAATAAATAATAGACAATGACACGGCGGTCAGGAAAATAAATGACAGACATCGACACGGCGGTCGGGAAATAAAATGACAGGCGTCGACACGGTGGCCGAGAAAATAAATGACAGATATCGACACGGCGGTCGGGAAAATAAAATCAATTCAATGCGGCGGTTGAGGAAATAAATAATAGACAATGACACGGCGGTCAGGAAAATAAATGACAGACATCGACACAGCGATCGGGAAATAAAATGACAGACATCGATACGGCGGTCAGGAAAATAAAATAACAGACATCGACACGGCGGTCGGGAAATAAAATAACACGGAGGTTGAGGAAGTAAATAACTGTCATTGACGCGGCGGTCGGGAAATTAAATTAACCGATAAATAAATCCAAGTGATAAATCAACAAGTTCAAGTGTAACTTTTGATACCAAGGATCAAGAAAACAAACACAGTGTTCGGGCAGTGGTCCTGTGCGGCCAATTGTTACTAGGAGTAGAATGCGAAGCATTTAAAGATAAATCGCACGGCTCCAGGCGACCAGCTGGCAAATAAGAATAAATGTTGGAGCTTTCCACGAGATAAACGACCAACCTCTGGAAATTCCTTACATGAAGAGTTCAAAGAAGAACTTTTAGGAATCGTCAGGAAAACACGTATTCGTGTTGAATTAAACAACCTTAAATCTTAAGCAAACAGCTTAAAGGATTTATGCCAATGATAATTGGACTTAAAAGAAATATTAGTGGTACTAAGGTACATATCAATGAGGGCCTCTGCGGGGGGATACCAGTGTTATTGGAAAAAGACTTTGGTTAACCACACTTCAGGGTGCCCACAACAATAGATTTCAAAATGAAAATTGACAGTAATCTGGACCTAGAGTCAGAAAGACAACAACTGGGGAAGGACAAATGATTATGTCAAATGCGTATGATTGATCATGACATGCAAATGCTGACTCTGGGGAGACAGAGAGTTTTGATAAAGCATGGGAGAGTAGGATCTTAACGTCAACACTTAGACGAGCAATAAAAAAGATGTTGGGGAGATGTCTTTGAGCTTGGAAACCAATGTTTGGTCCAAGGATCCATCCAAGAGCGCTACCAGCTTTTAATCCTTTATAGGGATTTCTGTAATAATGGCATGAGAGTGTTGCTGCAAGCCAGGGGTTTTTTAGAAGACAGAAGATTTTTCAATATTTCCAAAGTCAACGGAATTTGAAAGTTTTTCATGTGTTTCCAAAAACAATTTTCTAAAATATTTTTCATTTTCAAAGTTAAATGGTAATTCAGTAAAGACATTTTGCATAACAAAATAAAATAAGAAACTGTAAGGAAAAGGTTGTATTTCATTCAAGAATGGTAGCTTGCCAATAGCAAAACTCCATGGGAAATTACAATTTGAAAAGGGCAATGGGGAAAGGTCTACATTGAATCCAACGACCACTATAATCCCTAATAACTAAGACCGCTTAACACCTCGCTTCTGACAAAAGCAACTGGATTGGTCTTCAAGTAATGATCTTCAATAATGGTATACACCATCTGACACAGTCAAATGCCTTTGTCCCTAACTTTTGCCTAGACCGCCCTTTCAGGTTTTCAATCCACCGGGACGCTCTTTTTTTCCTAAGCCTCCCTTTCGGGTTTTCAACTTAGCGAGCTATATTTTTTTGTTTTTATCCCTAACTTTTGCCTGGATCTCCTTCATAGGTTATGATCCACCGGGATACCCATTTTTTCCTAGGTTGCCATTTCTGGTTTTCGACCTATCGAGCTTTATTTAGGCATAATATATTTTGACTGCATTAGAGTTCACCGGGTGTTTAAGCTGTTCTCCATCCATATTTGTGAGGATTAGGGAACCTCCGGAGAATGCCACATTTACAACATATGGGCCTTCATAGTTAGGGCTCCATTTTCCACGCGTGTCTTTGTGGACTGGCAAGATTTTCTTGAGTACAAGGTCTCCTTCTTTGAACTCTCGGAGACGGACTTTCTTGTCAAACACTCTCTTAATGCGCTTTTGGTACAACTAGCCATGGCACATGGCGGTCATTCTCTTTTCATCAATGAGGTTCAGTTGGTCATATCTGTTCTGGACCCACTCAGCTTCCTCCAGTTTGGTTTCCATCAAGATCCTCAAAGATGGTATCTCTACTTCGATAGGGAGAACTGCATCCATCCCATACACCAAAGAGAACGGGCTTTCCCCTGTTGAAGTGCGAACTGATGTTCTATATCCGTGTAAGGCCTACGGTAACATCGCATGCCAGTCTTTGTAAGTTTTCACCATCTTCTGCAGGATCTTCTCTATGTTCTTGTTCGCAGCTTCGACGACTCCATTCATCTTCGGACGATAAGGAGAAGAGTTATGATGTTCAACCTCGAATGTCTCGCATAACTCCTTCATCGTCTTGTTGTTAAAATTGGTCCCATTATCTGTGATGATTCGGCTTGGGATCCCATAACGACAGATAATTTGGTTCTTGATGAAACGGGCAACCACTTGCTTCGTCACATTGGCGTAGGAAGCTGCTTCTACCCACTTGGTAAAGTAATCGATCGCAACCAAAATAAATCGGTGACCATTGGAAGCTTTAGGCTCAATTGCCCCTATCATATCAAAGCCCCACATTGAGAAAGGCCAAGGGGATGACAAAACATTCAAAAGGGTCGGAGGTACGTGCACCTTGTCGGCATAAATCTGGCATTTATGATACTTCCTGGCATATTTGAAACAATCTGATTCCATGGTCAACCAGAAGTATCCAGCTCTCAGAATCTTTCTGGACATGGAATGTCCATTGGCATGTGTTCCAAATGATCCTTCATGGATTTCTCTGATCAATAAGTCTGCTTCGTGCTTGTCTACACATCTGAGTAGAACAATATCATGATTTCTCTTGTAAAGCACATTGTTGCTGAGGAAAAACTTGGATGCCAATCTTCTCAAAGTCTTCTTGTCTAGAGTCGTTGCACCCGCTGGGTACTCCTGATTTTGCAAGTAGTTCTTGATATCATAGAACCAAGGTTTCTCATCAGTTTCTTCTTCGACTAGTAGACAGTAGGCTGGTATAGTTTTTCGCTCGATTGTAATGAGTGGAGCTTCATTAAGAAATCTGACTTGAAACATAGAGGCCAACATATCCAAGGCGTCTGCTATTTGATTCTCTGCCCTTGGAACGTGATGGAAAGTGACTTCATCAAAGTATTTGATTAGTTCCACAATGTAGGCACGGTAAGGGATCAACTTCTCATCACGGGTCTCCCATTCACCTTTGACTTGGTAGATTACCAAGGCTGAGTCTCCATACACTTCAAGGATCTTGATTCTGGTATCAATTGCAGCTAAAACACATGCTTCATACTCAGCGATGTTGTTCGTACATTCAAAACATAATCTGGTTGTGAAAGGATTATATCCACCATCAGGATTCATCAAAATAGCTCCCACACCATGCCCCATGTAATTAGAGGAACCATCAAACATCATCTTCCATCGAGAACCTGGCTCGGGACCTTCATCTAGACTTGGAACTTCACAGTCTTTTACCAACATAATGTCCTCGTCTGGGAAATCAAATTTCAAAGGTTCATAGTCTTCAACAGGTTGATCAGCAAGGTAATCAGACAAAACACTGCCCTTGATAGACTTCTGGGTTACATATTGGATGTCGTATTCAGATAACGGCATGTGCCAACGGGCAAGTCTTCCCGTCAAGGCATGCTTCTCAAAAATGTACTCTATTGGATCCATTTTCGAGATCAACAAAGTAGTGTGACAAATCATATACTGCCTGAGGCGTCTGGCAGCCCATGCCAAAGCACAACAAGTCTTCTCTAAAAGTGAATATCTGCTTTCACAATCTGTGAACTTCTTGCTTAAGTAATAAATGGCATGTTCCTTACGACCGGTTTCGTCCTATTGGCCTAATACGTAACCCATAGATCCCTCGAGTACAGTCAGATACATGAAGAGAGGCTTCCCTGGAGTAGGTGGGATTAAGATAGGAGGTTCCTATAGGTAAACCTTAATCTTTTCAAAAGCCTATTGACAATCAGAATTCCATTTAATTGCTTGATTCTTTCGGAGCAACTTGAATAAAGGCTCACATGTAGCGGTCATGTTAGAGATGAATCTGGAGATGTAGTTCAATCTTCCAAGGAAGCTTCTGACTTGCTTTTCTGTTTTTGGAGCTGGCATCTCTTGAATTACTCTGACCTTGTCCGGATCTACTTCAATTCCTTGCTGACTAACAATAAAACCAAGTAACTTTCCTGATCGGACACCAAAGGTACACTTAGCTGGATTCAGACGCAGTTGGAACTTCCTGAGACGCTCAAATAACTTCAGGAGATGATTCAAATGATCCTCCTCACTCTGTGATTTGATAATCATATCATCCACGTAAACTTCTATCTCTTTATGCATCATATCATGGAAAAGGGTGACCATTTCCCTTTGATAAATGGCTCCTGCATTTCTGAGACCGAACGACATAACCTTGTAACAATAAGTGTCCCATGGTGTGATGAATGTAGTTTTTTCCATATCGTCAGGATCCATCTTGATCTGGTTATATCCTGAAAATCCATCCATGAAGGAGAAAACAGCAAACTTAGCAGTGTTGTCAACCAAAGTATCAATGTGCGGAAGAGGGAAATCGTCCTTCGGACTGGCTTTGTTCAAATCTCTATAGTCCATGCACATTCTAACTTTGCCATCCTTTTTGGGGACTAGCACGATGTTAGCTACCCACTCAAGGTACTTCGCAACTACGAGGAATCCAGCATCAAACTGCCTTTTGACCTCTTCTCGAATCTTCAGAGCCATGTCTGGTCTTGTTCTTCGGAGCTTTTGCTTTACTGGCGGGCAATCTGATTGAAGCGGCAACTTATGAACAACTATGTCTGTGTCCAAACCGGGCATATCCTGATACGACCATGCAAACACATCCACATATTCTTTGAGAAGCTTGACCAATCTTTCTCTGACGTCTGCCCCAAGTGTTGTACCAATCTTGACTTCCTTCTTGTCTTCATCGGTGCCAAGGTTGATGGTCTCTACCTGCTCCTTATGTGGCTGAAGATCCGTGTGTTCATACTCAACCAATCTTGCCAGTTCTTCGGGAACATCACAATCTTCCTCACTTTCATCTTCCGCTTGGTAGATGGGCGAATCGATGTTAAGAGAGAATATAGAGTCATTGGATTCAACAGGGTTTTCATTTGTTTTGCATATGGGAATGATTTGCTTTTATTAAAAGTGAAAACAGAGAGATGCAAGAAAAAAATTTTATTGGTTTTGAAAGATTGCCATTTTCTTTTAAAAGTGAAAAGAGAAAAAAGCAGTAAATAAAACAAGACAGGAATTTAACAAAATGCCTTCATTGATTAAATAACTTGAAAATGAGAAGGGGCCCTACAAAATGATCCCATAGCCTTGGGCGAAGCTAGGGAACTTTGAAAACATTAAAAAAACTATAAATTACTTTGACAGTGGAAAAAAATCCGGGATCTCAACTGCCTCCCAATTGCCCAAAGCTGCTTCACACTGATAAACCAAATGATCCACATCTTCATCTTCAGCATCCCTATCAATTGCATTGATCTGATAGCCGGCACTGGAAAACACCTCTTGAATGGTCTTTGGACGTCCTTTGATGGAGGTTGACGCTCCTTCTTTCACATGAGTTGGTTTGTAACCCAACCCGTAGCGATCTAGCTTCTACTTGACTTCAATGACATCACCCCAACCTTCGTAGTTTCCTTCTTCGATAGTGGAAATGGTACTTTTCAGTGACGCAAAAGATGGAATACCCTTGCCCTTCGGTTCCTCTACTTCCATAAGGACTACATTGGCTATCTCCAGAGCATGGAAAGCAGTTTCCAAAGCATCTTCATCAGCCTCAATATAGCTAAAGGAAGAGAGGTTGCTGACCATGAGATCTTCTTCACCAGACACGGTTACCAACTTATTATCGACCACAAACTTCATCTTCTGGTGTAAGGTAGAAGTGACTGCCCCAACGGCATGGATCCAAGGTCTTCCCAGCAAACAACTACAATTAGGGTTAATGTCCATAACCTGGAAAGTGATCTTGAACACCTGTGGTCCAATCAAGATTGGCAGGTCTACTTCTCCAATAACAGTCCTCCTTGACCCATCAAAAGCTTTCACAATCAGTGCACTGGGCCTCATCTCTGCCCCTTGATAAGATAACTTAGCAAGCGTTCTTTTCGACAAAACATTCAATGAAGATCCTGTATCTACAAGAACTCTCGCTAAAGTATCCTCTTGACATTTTACAGATATGTGAAGAGCACGGTTATGGTCCAAGCCATCCTTTGGAAGATCCTCCATACTGAAACTGAGATTATTACATGCGGTAATATTGGCAATGACACCATCAAACTGATTCACAGTTATGTCGTGCGTAACATGAGCTTGGGCTAGTAATTTCTTGAGAGCACCTTGGTGGGCCGGCGAATGCATAAGAAGTGATAAGATAGATATTTTGGAAGGTGTTTGATGTAGCTGATCAATAACCTTATAATCACTCTTCTTAATGATTCTGAGAAATTATGCATCCTCTTCTTCCAAGACCAATCCTTTATCCTTGTTGGCGACAACGGGAATGACTTCTTTAGGTGGAATGGGTGGAACTGTATTGACTTGCTGAGTGTAAACATGACCACTGTGAGTTAATCGACTTGCACCTGCTATGTCAGCACTCGCCACTTTATAAACTTTCTATCTGACCAGCCTGTTCAAACTTCTGATGAACTCCCCCTGTATCATACTTCCACGGAACTGCTTTGGTATCTTCATAAAGGAAATGGTTACTCCTTTGCTCAATCCTTGGTTCGGGTATATTGAAAATGGGCACCACAGGCTCTGGCATATTGAAGATGGGTTGAACTCTTGGGGACTCAAGCAGGTTAAACATTAGTTCCATGGTAGAATCAGATTCAGGAAAGTTGAAAATGGGTTCAATCATTGCCACTTCATTCCTCTTCACCCGACCACTTACTTGTAAAACACCCCGATTAATCAAACTTTGAACATCTCTTAAGACCAGTTCACATCCCTTTGGATTATTATCACAAGTCTCACAAATCTTATGACAGTTCTTTAGCATACCCACCTCTACTAACTTCGCATGGAAGTCTCTAAGCGGGGTTTTGATCTCTGTGGCGTTGAAAATCAAATCTTCGTCAGACTCATCAACTATGGCATTTATGGACCCATGTTTGGGTAGAGGATTATTTTTGACATTCGGACCAGTATTTCCAAATGACAAAATGTTTTTATCCATTAAATCCTTCACAACATACCTCAAAGAAATACAATTTTCCAAATCGTGCCATGGAGCACCTTCATGGAACAAATAGTGGGAACTTGAGTTGTAACTTGGTTGAAGCGGATCTGGTGGAGGACCCAAAGGCCTTGGAGTAACCAAGCCTTTCTTCAGTAGTGAGGGATATAATTCAGTATAGGTCATAGGGATCCGAGGATGGGGTGCCTTCCTCCTGGTCTTCTATTCTGAAAGTTGGAATTCGGATGAGGAGCTGGAGTGCTCTGCTGGTAGGCTGGAGCATTGGGCGCTTGTTGATAGCCTGGATTGTTGAGCATAGGTTGATAAGCTGGAATCACTGGAGCCGCTTGTTGATACATCGGTACTGCTTGAGTTGGCCGATACATTGGAACTTGTTGATTATATGACGGTTGTGTAACACGGTGGGAGAACTGACTTTTAGTTATGTTGCGGATAGCAAGAGTCGCCACCGACTTTTATTTTATCCAAAAGGAAAGGACATAAAAGAACAGGAAAGACCTTAAAAGATTTTGAGTTCGGGGGGTAGGTTATTGTCGCTCCCAAAAGATGAGACTGGCTCAAATGAGGTACAGACGCGAACGGTCGGCGAAAGGAGGATGTGAGAACACACAGGAGTGAACTCACAGGAAAAGGAAAGAGTCGCCAGCTAGGCATTTTTATCCCGAAGGAAAGGTAATGCTGCATAGACCTAGAAAAATATGGATAAGACGGTTGCGAACCAGAGAGACTGAGAAAGGGGGTTGGTTACAACCTGGGAAGGTGTTAGCACCCAGATTGTCCGCCGTACTCGACGGGATCCACGCTTAGGAGATTTGTGTATTGAAGGGGTAGTGTCAGTGCAATTTGTGTATCATAGCTGGAAAAGAATGCAAGTGTCAGTGTGAAAGAATTGTGAAGTGTATAAATGAAGTGTCAGTGTAAGAAAGGATAAAGTGCTCATGATAATGAGGCTGAAAGAATGATGATGGAAAGAAAGGGAATATACAGAGACTTTTGTTCGATAACTGTTAAGTTATGCCTACGTATCCTCTCGTGCAATGAGGAAGTCAGAACACCGTAGTTCGACCCAAAGAGACTGAATATAAACTGACTGTGAACTGCTTGCTTGCCTATGCTCAAGTGTATGATTTGTCTGGCACAGATGCAAACTGTCTTGCATTAGACGGAAGAAGCAAGTTCTCGTTTATGAGTGAGTGAGGTGAGAAAAAGAATCCCGGAGGAGACGATTATTGCTTGTTTTGATGCTTTCAGTCTTTTATTACTTTTGAAAGTTTGTCATAAGTTAATGAGCTTAAGCCTAAACCAATGGATTTAGTAAACTCATCACATCCTCCCTCTGATTAGGGGTAATGAGAATACCTTAAGTGTGAAGTCAGCTTCTCACACTTAAACTCCATGATGTAGGATTAAGATCATTAACCTACTTGTGATTATTTAGATGTTTTCGGTGTCTTTGTTTAGTGTTAAGTAATGAGGTTAAGCCATAATCAGGGATTAAACAGACTCATTACACCATCCTAATAGAAGGATAATAGATGAGAATGTTTAAGCTGAGGAAAGCTCCTCAACTTAATCCATGATTAGGGATTAAACTCATGACAAAACAAAGCCTTTATTAAGTGGATTTTAGTTAATGATAAGATGATGAAGTGATTATTAGGGTTTGTAAGACAACTTGAGGGGACTTCTCCATTAACACTAGGGTTAGTCCTTCTTAACCAATTAAGGAAGAATTAGAACCCTAATGCAAGGCCCAAGTTACAAGCTTGATGTCTTGATGATTATTAAGTGAATTGATTAAAGGATTTAAACACATTAAGGGTTTAACACTTAGGATTAAATTTATACACTCCATCCTAATAGAAGGATGCAGGCATAAGCTTAATCACAAAGCCTTAAAGCCTTTAGGGTTTAGTCCTTGATTATGAGGTGAGAAGAGAAGACTCAATGAGACACAAAGGTAAAATCTAAATGGGGGGACTAATCAAAACCCTAATTATTGTCATGCTTGGTTGTTCCTAAGGTTTGTGAGGTGTACAAGAAAGATCTTCAGAGGAACCACCAGGAAGCAGATGAAAGGAGCAAAGAGAATCAAAGTAACTTGCTTCATTTAAGAAGACAGGTCACTTGAAGAAAGAAATTAAGAAGAAGAATAATGAGCAAGCACAATCTTAAACACAAGACAAAATGCAGCAATGATGCATAAGAGTGGTGAAAAGAAATTGTGAGAAGTGAAGGCAAATTCACTTCTCAAAGTGACTTACCACCTGAAAAGTTAGTGAAAGAAATGCAATGCAATGCAAAATGAGATGAAATGACATGATGCAAACCAAAACCAGAAGCATGTGTGTGATGATAATGATGCTATGAGATGATGCAAACATGAAACAAGGCATGGGGATGATCATATAAACATGTGGATGCAAGAGAAGCATGCTTAGAACCATGAACATACATGAAAAGTTAAGGAATGCAAATGACATACAACATGGCAAATGAAAGATGCAATGATCAAACATGATTCTAATATGTCCTAAGATGTGTTATGAATCAAATGTATGCATAAAATGTCATGGCAAGTCATGGTATGCAAGCAAATGCAAGATGAATGCAAAAGAAAGCCCAAATTAGGGTTTATGATTAATGCACAAAACAAAAACCAAAACCAGAAGCAAACATCATGATAAAAAAATGAAAATGCATTCAAAGGAACCCTAAACCTATACAAACTCACTGCCCAAAGGAGGGGTTCTAACTCTTAACCTAGTGCAAGTTATGAATTTCCTAAGATTGCTAGGGTTTTAAGGTACCTTGTCAAGAAAAATGTCAAACAAATTGGAAATGCAAGATCAATTCATGCAAATTTAACCCTATAAACTACATGCTATACTAAGTGCAATGCAAAAAGAATCAAAATCCAACTCTTAAAGACTAGGCAGAAATGAATTTTTGAAGATTGGATCAAAATAATGCCTTGAAATGAAATTAATTCCATGGAAAATAGTCACAAGTCATCAAGATCAAAAAAGAAATTTGGTTTTAAGGTTGGACAATGTTTCTAAATGATTTTAAAGGTTTCATGAATTTTTTGGTGATTTTTAAATACCTAAAAGTATTTTTAATTAATTAATTCTCATTAATTAATTAAAAATAATCTTTTAAATGATTTAAAAATATTTTTTAATGCAAAAAATAAAAATAAAAATGTTTTTGGTTTCTGAAAATTAATAAAAGGTTGCATAAAAATTTTCAGAATTTTTGAATGATTTTTACTATTTTTAATAAAATGAAGAAAACAAATGAAATTTAATGAAAATAAAATTGAAATTAAACTGAAAAATGAGAAAGTCAGCAAGATCAAGGGCTGAGGTTTGAACTCACACGCGCGCGAATTGACCTGGCGCGCATCTGGACGGCCAGTATTCAAATTTGCTAATTATGATTAGTGCCCTAATTAAATGCCCTAATGACTTTCAGATGACCGGAACAGTGGTTCCGGTCATCTTCTCCGACGAGCCAAATCTCTAACTCTCTCTACACGCAATAAAAATGAAATCTAAATGCCCAGAATCCATCCCCATTCAACACTGAATCAAAACCCCCAAACAAACATCATTTTTCATCCATTAATCAAGCAAATCGAAGCAGAACATATTTAGGGCAAAAAGTTTCAGACAGCTCATACATGCTCAATATTCCACCATTTTCATTTTTAAACACATCATGATGATCAGGATATCAAATAGAATCAATTTATAACAAGTAAAATGAGTTCTGGAAAATTTGTTCTTGATGGATACCTGAGCTGAAGTCCTTCGAACAGGAGCTTTCTGACCCTTTCTCCTATGCAAACTCACCCCTTTGGTCCCCCTGAGCTCAATGGAATGCTTCACAACTCTTGTTGATGGATGGTTTGAGAGATGGCAGAAGTTCTGTTCAAGGGAGGGTGGTGATCGTGTTTTTGATTTAGGGAGTTTCAGGCTATGGTGATGGGTGGTTTTTGATCAGTGAAGTGTGCTGAGTTGATTTGTGAAGTTGGTTTATGTGTTTGCAGCTTGTGGAGAGTGTTTCGAAAGCTTTTGCAAAATGGGGTGGAAATGAGAGAGCTGTGTTCTTGGTGCTTTCAGGCTTGTGTGTTGTGTGCTTTGGCTTGCTTTTGGTTTGTATAAACAAATGGGATTGGTCAGATGAGTTGATGTGTACTGCTGTGATTGGTATGGCTCAAGTTGCCAAAATGTCAAATTGGTGTAAGAGAGGCATGGGCTACTAGCTAGCCAAGGACAAGTGGGGTGTCCTGCGCAGCAAGAAGTGTGGAGAGCCATAGGATTGATTATGAAGTCAGCAAACAAGTGGATTCAAACTTGAGTGAGTTTTTGCAACTTGCTTCACTTTTGTTTCCTTTGAGAATTCTTGCTCCATAAGTCATGAAAATGAGTGATCCCTTGGCCCATTCTGAATTTTAGATGTCACATGATCATGTTGTGAAGAAATGGTACACATTTGAGGCCTTTAGAACACTTGATCATAGCATTTTGCAAAATGTCTCTTTGGTAGAAAACTTCAAATTTTGTGATTTTAGCCAACTTTGACAAGCCATAACTTTTGATCCAAAATGAATTAGGTCATGTTCTTGTACTTTTTGAAAAGGGAATGATCCATTCTACAACTTTCATGACCAAAGTTTTTCCATTTGAAGCATTTTTGAATCAAAAAGCAAGGGTTGAAAAAGTTTCCCAAAATGGCAATTTTCATTAAAAGTCAACTTTCCCAAAAAGTCAACTTTGCAAATAACTTGAAATTCTTCAATTTTGTGAACTTCCAACATCTTCTTTGATCAAATAAAGATCATACACAATCAAAATGATGAAGAACACCCTTTGGTTGGATCATTGGGGGCCTCAGATGCCCTGATTTTGCACTGACTTGCTTAGAAAGTCAACCCTTGATTAGATGACTTCCCCATTGAATTTCTTCATGAAAATTGATATGCATGATCCCTATACCATATAGAGACCAATAGAAACAAGAATGACCAAAAAATTTGGAGTTATGGCCTTTGAAACCAAAACCCTAATTCTAGGTCATCTGTGCAGCCAGACCTGGCTCTGCTTCCATGCCATTCTCAGTTCTTGTGATTCCTTGACATTATTGACTTTTAGGGGATATAATATGATGCTTGAACATACATGGACCCCTTTGAAGTGATTGATGACCTTTGGAGTGGCTTAAGAAGCTCTTGGATTGCTCAGATCACAAACCCTAGATGCAGGTGACTTTGAGCCAATGCAATGAATCAAAATGTGATATGAGATGCTATGATTGAGTTTATGCATATGAGGAGATCACAAGCCATGGTGTGAATGGGTGAGGGCAAATTTGGGGTGTTTACAGTTATATAAAGGGAAGGTGTTAGCACCCTTTATATCCATGGTTATCCATGGGCTCTTAGTTACTTAGCTCACTTTGAATTGTTTTGAGAAAGGTGTAATGTGTGATTAAAACTTTCTAAGTACTTTATAATGATCCTCATATGGATGTATATAAAGACTTGTTTTTGAAAATTTGTTTGAAATGTGAAGTGTAAAAAAGTATTTTGAAATGTGTGAGCAAGTAATTAAGAGGAACCTACCCTATATTAAGTCTTTACTGTTCTTATGTTCTTTCAATGGTAAGACTATCCCTATTATTAAGGAATAGGTAGTCATTACCTTGGATGTAATAAGGGACATGTATAGGGACATCTGAACTTAGGCAACTGCAAGGTGTCTTTAGCAATACGAAGGGACTTATCATCTTTTATTCGAAGGGACGAGATCATTTATCGTAGGCAACCTCGAAGGGACTTGATCTTTTCCACTGTAGGGACTAGATGATTTTTATGAAGGGACTTTGCTTAAGACACCTTACTTGACCTTTTGAAATAGGCAACATGAGAGGTAACCCTAGAAAGTGCGAGATGGCGATCAAAGATCGACTTACGTGTGTGAGTGTTCATATTCAAATATTTATCTTTTAAAGTTAGTTATTCTAAGTCAATTTTTAATTACAAACATGTTATACACGCCCTATAATTACTAACCATGCAGTTAATATATTTACAATAAAAATAAAGCAAAAATATAAACCTAAACTATTACAAAGCTTTGGGACAATTACAATATAATCGAGAAATATGATAACGATAAATAATAATAAGCAATAATAATAATAAGAGTGAAGATAAATGGTTAGAAAATAAAAATAAGAGGAAATAAGAAATTAGCAAAATAAATTAATATTATGAGGTATTTTAAATATTTTAATAAAAAAAATGGTATTTTAATAATAATAAATAAATATTAATTTATATACATATTTAATAAATGATTAATGATTAATTATGATTTATGAAAATATTAGGTTAAATTCTAAAGTTAAGAAAATATTAGGGTTAGGGTTAGGGTTAGAAAAATTAGGGTTATGCCTTATTAAAAAGAAATTAGGGTTTTCATTATTAATTTAACTATAATTAATTTATTTACCAAATATATATAATATTAATAATATGAACATATAATGTATTAAATATAAATAATTTGGTTTTTTTGAAAATAAAGTTTGAATTTTAAAAATATGAATTTTTGGTATAAGAAATAATATAAACATTTGTTTTAAAATTGGTGATTTAAGAAATTAATTAAGTAAATATAAATAATAAAACAAAATAATGAAAATAATGGGGAAAAAAAAACATACCTGGGGCTGGGATTCGAACCCAGGCCCTAGGCTTCAATCATCTTGGACCAACAACATCACCACCAGGCCAAGCGCGCGCTGGTGTTAGCATAGGAGTTGCAATCCTTTTGTTACTAACCTGCAAAAATCACATAAAAAAGCAAAAAAAACAAAATGGGTTGGGGGGAATCGAACACAGGACCATTGGGATCACAAGCAAACACACAAACCAGCTAAGCCACATGGGGCGCGTTCAACATAGATTGAACAAGAAATTCTTTTATTTTAAATCAAATATTTGAATATGATCTTGGCGCCATCTGACTTCATCTTCTCCAATTTTCCTGCGAATTCACCTGCATTTTCTTCTACGAATTTACCTGCGAATCCAGCTTCGTAGGTTTTCCTAACTTGCTTCAATGATCATCAAACCTGTAATAATTCATCAAATTGAAAGCACCAATGCATTCTATACAACAAACCCAGTTCAATTATGTTTTTAGAATTCATTTATATTCATTATTTCGCAAAACCCCAAATGAGGAGCATAAACCCTAACTATGGCCGTTTACGATTCAGGTCATGAATCCTCAATCTAATTATCCAGAAAGCTTGCAAACTTCATTCTAAACACAAATCAACAACCAAAATTAGTATATGATGCATAAACAATGAAAATCAAAAATCAAAAACTCAAGAACAATCTTGATTCGGTTACGGCTTATGATCATGCTTTTGATGTGTATGATGATTGAAATATGATCAGTGAGTCTCAAGGAAGCTAAAGCAACCTTTGTTTTGCCTTGAAAGTCTCTCTAAGTCAAAAACTGAATGTGACTTTTTGTGAGAAAATTTGGAATTCCATGGTGTTCTTGGAGGCAGAATTTTTCGTCCCTTAGCATTGTGATTAGTTTCTGTATATGTAGAGAGTTAAATTAGGTCAAAAATCTTTGGATTTATGGGCTTTGTCTTGATTGCTTGATCATGAAGATACAACTTGCTTTTTTTTGTCAAAAATCACACAAATCCTTTCCTCTTTGGTCTAGCCCGAATTTCAATCTTTCAATCAACTTGAAAACATGTTTATGAGTTTTTAGAATGAAGATCAAATCAAATATTGAGCTTTTCATATTTTATTTTGATTTAAAATGATTTTAAATGAATAAAATCAAAATAAATAAAATAAAATTGATAAAAATCTGAATAAATGATTTTTGGTTCGTGCATGATGTCATGGTAGTGATTGGGTCATAAAAATACAAGCCCATGTGGAATGAATTGGTTCTAAGACCCCATTTGCTCAATAAACCCTTTAAAAATTTCCCAACTTTGCAAAGACACAAATCCCTCAATTTTAAGTCTATGGAGGTGTTCTTGGACATTTTGGAAAGCTTAAAGAGTCCTCTAACAAACCTCTTTGGTTTCATGTCCATATCCTTTACCATTCTCAAGTTATGCCCTTTGGAAGATGTTCACTTTTTGTTGACTTTTAAAATGACCTATAATGTTTTAGCTCATACCTTCCAAATGAAGCATTTTTGGGCTTGGCTTGTGAGACACAAAGTTGTAGAGAATTCAATTTCCTTCAAATTAGATTTGGATGGAAAATTCTTGATGAAGCATGTGAAGTTATGGTTGGTCAAAGTTCAGTTGACTTTTCCTGTGAAAACCCTAATTTAGAAACTCCTGATTCTTGATGATCTGAAATCTCCTTGATGAATCATGATCAACCCTTGATCAAATGATGAATTTTACTTCATATACTTGATGTTGGCAAAAAATCATGAAGTTTGACTTTGGTTTGACCACAGTTGACCTTAGTTTGACTTTTTGACTGCTTTGACTGATTTTAGCCTATCTGATCATCTGACTGAGCAAACTTTTTGGGAAAGCCTTGAAACTTGACATAGGGATTCTTGAAGACATGTAGGATGTTATGAATCTCACTTGAAGCTTTGGAAGTCCATTTAGCCTGATGAAATTCAAAACCCTGGTTTAGGATGCATTGCTTAGGAGGATGCATTGTCTGAGGGAATTGTCAAACTTTCTAATTAATTGTGAACCTTGAGAGGATACTTGTGAACCTTGAGAACCTCTTGGGACACCTTGTGAACCTCTCAATACACAATGTCTTGTCTTAGGTGAGGGCAAATTTTGGGGTGCAACAACTTCCCCTGTTCAATTTTCTGAAACCTGAGGAGTTAGATTGGCCTGTGTGCCATTCGTGACTTGGAAGGTTGAAGGGGATTAAACACAAAAGCCCAAAACCTTGCACTCGCCGGTGCGTAAAGTAACACTGCTTCTAGGTTATATATGCTTGAGTGGGCTTGAAGATGCCACTTGGAAGAACTGGAGGATGGCTTATAGATGCCATCCAAAATATCAGAAGGTGATAGTATCTCTATGTTGTCACTGGATATCAGTACTAGGTCTTCGTATAGGCCGTCTCTGAATCATTTATGTAACATGGTTTTGAATTGAATGTCAGCACTAGATCTTCTTATAGATCGTCTCTGCATTATCTCTGGGGGAAAAGAATATCCTTCATTAGGTGTCAGTACTTAGATCTTCGTATAGATCGCCTCTGAACCATCTTTAGGAACATACTTTAATTTAAGCATCAGAATCAAATCTTCGTGGCGATCCTTTCTGAATTGCTTTTGGTAATATCTTGGGCTAAGTACAAGATCTTCATATCGATTATTTATGTACCATCCCACAGATAAACTGTGGCATAGACCATTAGAAATAAATCTTCGTAGCGATTATCTCTTCTGGAAATATCCTGGATTAGGTAATAGTCCTTCGTATAGATCGTCTCTGAACTGTTTTGAGTTGTTGATAGTGTTTATCTGCCTGTAACTATCCTGCAAAGAAAAGGTTAGTTTATGCAATATGTATGCATGTATGGCATGATGTTCCTAAGTAAATGTTTTATGTATTACGGATATGCTATGGTATGATGTAAATGATGTATGTATGAATCATGTAGCCTGAAGCGTCTGGGTATCTTTGAATAATAACTGCTGGCTAGGGAAAATAAATCTCGGTTCATTGCTGAGGAATATGAGGACTTCGTTCCCGTCTTGTTTGATAGTATAGTACTTATAACCTCCCGTCTTCGTTCATCGTACTTCTTATTGAAGGAATAAGTTCCTGAGTATCCTGACTGAGGATAAAAGAAATGGACATAAATTCAAGGGGAGATGTAACTCAAAGTATTACGGATAGATTTGCTCTGCTGGGGATTTGTAGTTGTTCTGTGGGGATGAACTGGCGAAGTTTCGTTGAATTCCTACCCTCGTTCGTCCTTAGTAAATACTATTACTGCATTTTATGCATTTCTGGTAAACATAAATCATATTCAAAAGCATACATACATTCAAATACAACCAATGGACGTTTTCGTTTAAGTAAACAGGGTAAAAGTAAATCTGGATTCAAAGACGAGATTTTATTTATTTTTGAAAGTAACCTATATACAGGCAAGTTTGTACAAGGAGACAGAAGTCCTAGTAAGAGGAATTTGTCATAAAATTTTTACAAAAAACAAAAACAACTATGTGAGAAATAATCCTATTGAGTTTCAATTCCACTATTGCCATTATCTTCAAGTATCTCATCTTCTGCTGTTGAGACGGAAACGATTGGATTAATCTTTATCTGCTTGTAATTGATTTAGGTAGCCTAAACAATTGGAGTTACATGGGTGATCCAACGAGACATAGTCATACGCTTTAATCCCTAACTTTTGCCTGGATTGCCCTTTCAGGTTTTCAATCCACCGGGATACCCTTTTTTGCCCAAACCCTTTTAGTTCGCCGGGACGCCCTTATTTTTTCCTAGGCCAGTCAACCTAGCGGGTCTCTTTTTATGCGTAGTATTTTTTAACTATGTCTGCGTTTACAGGCTGTGGGAAGTCTTCACCATCCATAGTAGTAAGCATCATGGAACCTCCTGAGAATACCCTCTTGACTAAAAATGGTCCTTCATATGTAGGGGTCCACTTGCCCCTAGGATCACCCTGTGGTAATATGATACGCTTGATTACCAAGTTACCAGTCTGATATACCTTTTGCTTAACCTTCTTATTAAAAGCTTTGATCATCCGTTTCTGGTACATCTGACCATGACAAACAGCTGCCAGCCTTTTCTCATCAATTAAATTTATCTGGTAAAGTCGAGTCTGAATCCACTCATCTTCATCCAAGCCTGCATCCTTCATGATTCTTAAGGAGGGGATCTGAACTTCAATGGGCAGAACTGCTTCCATACCATAGACTAAGGAGAATGGGGTTGCCCCTGTTGAAGTATGTATTGTAGTACGATAACCATGAAGAGCAAATAGAAACATCTCATGCCAATCCTTGTAAGTAACAGTCATTTTCTTTAGAATCTTCTTAATGTTCTTATTAGCAGCTTCTACTGCCCCATTCATTTTCGGACGATACGGAGAAGAGTTGTGATGCTTAATCTTAAACTGCGTGCAGAGATCAGTAATCATGGTGTTGTTCAGGTTAGAGCCATTGTCTATGATAATCCTTTCAGGGATGCCATACCTACATATAAGATTATTCTTAATGAATCGAGCCACAACATTCTTGGTAATAGATGCAAATGAGGCTGCCTCCACCCACTTTGTAAAGTAATCAATGGCAACCAGGATGAAACGATGCCCATTAGAAGCAGTAGGTTTGATCTCACCAATCATATCAATGCCCCACATGGCAAAAGGCCAAGGAGCAGTCAACACATTCAATGGAGTTGGAGGTATATGTACCTTATCAGCATAAATCTGACACTTGTGACATGTTTTGGAATGTTGGTAGCAGTCAGCTTCCATGGTAGACCAATAGTAACCTTCTCTCAATATCTTCTTTGCCATAGTATGACCACTAGAATGAGTGCTAAAGATCTCATCATGCATGTCTTCCATAATCTTTGTTGCTTCCTTCTTATCCACACAACGAAGCAAAGTTGAATCATGATTGCGCTTGTACAAAATCCCATTACTCAAGAAGAACTTAGCAGAAAACCTCCTCAGAAACTTCTTATCTTTGACAGATGCCCCTTCAGGGAACTCCTGAGTTTCAAGATATCTTTTTACCTCATAGAACCAAGGATTTTCCTCTCCTCCTTCAGTGTTAATCTCATTGCAGTATGCAGGCTTCTCAAATCTGTCAATGGTAATCTTGGGAGCTTCATCATCCCAGCTAATCTCAAACATAGATGCCATGGTGGCTAGTGCATCTGCCAACTGATTCTCTCCTCGTGGAATATGTCCAAAGGTAATCTCTTCAAAATATGGGATTAAAGACAACACATGCTCTCTGTAAGGAATGAGATTTTCATGTTTGGTATCCCAATCTCCTTTAATCTGACTAACTACCAGGGCTGAATCTCCATATACGTCCAGGAACTGAATCTTCATCTCAATGGCAGCTTTGATACCCATGATACATGCTTCATATTCAGCCATGTTATTGGTACAATAGAAACAAAGTCTTGCAGTAATTGGGGTATGACAACCTTCAGGGAAAATGATCACAACGCCAACACCATTGCCAAGCGCATTAGAAGCTCCATCAAAAACCATAGTCCATCGGGATCTTTGTTCAGGTCCGTCATATTGTCCAGGTTCTTTGATAATAATCATAATGTCTTCATCAGGGAACTCAAAACTCATTGACTAATAATCATCCATTGCCTGATGAGCCAAATGATCAGCTACAACACTTCCTTTAATGGCCTTCTGAGTAGTGTATTGTATATCATATTCTGTTAAGATCATTTTCCATCTCGCTATTTGTCCGGAGAGAGCAGGTTTCTCGAATATGTACTTGATTGGGTCCATCTTTGAAATCAACAAGGTAGTATGAGTCAACATATACTGTCTTTGTCGGCGAGCAGCCCATGCCAAAGCGCAGCAAGTTTTCTCGAGCAATGAGTATCTTGTTTCACAGTCGGTAAACTTTTTGCTAAGGTAGTATATTGCCTGCTCTTTTCGACCAGACTCATCATGTTGCCCCAACACACACCCCATTGAGTTGTCTAACACTGTTAAATACATAATCAAGGGTCTTCCATCAACTAGTGGCATCAAGATTGGAGGTTCTAGAAGATATCTCTTGATTTCATCAAAGGTTGTCTGGCACTCGTCATTCCACTCCATTACCTGATCTTTCTTCAACAACTTGAAGATTGGCTCACAGGTAGCAGTTAGCTGGGATATAAATCTTGCAATGTAATTCAGTCGTCCCAAGAAACCTCTAACTTCCTTTTTAGTACGGGGAATCAGCATCTTTCTTTATAGCTTTCACTTTTGCAGGATCTACTTCAATACCTTTTCCACTGACAATGAAACCTAGGAGTTTACCAGACCTAACTCCAAAAGTACATTTGTTTGGATTCAATCTTAGCTTGTATTTCTTCAACCTTTCAAACAGCTTATGCAGATGATCAAGGTGTTGTTCTTCATTCTGGGACCTGGCTATCATATCATCCAAATATACCTCTATCTCCTGATGAATCATATCATGGATTAAAGCCACCAAAGCACGCTGATAAGTTGCCCCGGCATTCTTCAAACCAAATGGCATCACTTTATAACAAAATGTGCCCCACTGTGTAACAAACGTAGTCTTCTCCATATCTTCAGGTGCCATCTTGATTTGATTGTAACCAGAGAAACCATCCATGAAAGAGAACACCTTATGTTGAGCAGTGTTGTCTACCAGAACATCAATATGAGGAAGTGGAAAGTCATCTTTAGGGGTGGCCTTATTCAAATCTCTGTAATCCACACACATGCGTACTTTACCATCTTTCTTGGGTACTGGTACCACATTTGCAACCCATTGAGGATAGGAAGTCACAGCTAAGAACCCTGCATCAAATTGTTTCATCACCTCTGCTTTAATCTTTTCTGACATTTCAGGACGCATGCGACGAACCTTTTGCTTCTTCGGACGACAATCTTCTTTTACCGGTAACGGTGAACCACAATGTCTGTATCCAACCCTGGCATATCTTTATAAGACCAAGCAAAGATTTCCACATAGTCACGTAACATCTGAATTAGTCTGCACTTAACACCATCTTCTAGCTCAGCCCCTATCTTGACCTATTTCCTGTTTTCTTCAGTTCCCAGATTCACAACTTCGATTGGCTCTTCATGTGGCTGTATAGCTTTCTCTTCTTGTTGTAATAACCTAGCAAGCTCTACAGGTACTTCACAATCTTTCTCCTTTACTTCTTCAGCTTGATAGATCGGATTCTCGAAATTATAATTGGCAATAGTAGAATTGTAATCAACAAGATCCAGAGTGGATGAGGATCTGCATTTTAGTGATGTGGGTGTGTGTAAGAACACATAGCTGATAAAACAAAAAATAAAAAATAAAAGTAAAAGAAAGACAAGGAACACAATATTTACGAAAACGAAACGTCCATTGATTTTTATTGAATGAAGTATCCAAATGAAATGACATCCCGAAACAAGCAGACCATTGTGCCCTGGGTAAGACACAAGGCTTAAAAGTTTGATTGTTCGAAATTACAAACTTAAAAATAAAAACACAGTAATAGTATTTACTCCTGACTAAAGGAGATAGGAATAACGTCTTCAGTCTTCCAATTATTGAGCCCATCACTCATGGTAGGAAAGATCCAATCATCCAGGTTGTAGTCTTCATGACAGTCCCCTACAACATTGATTTGATCTCTTATGACCCCTTGATTAGTGATACGAACAGCACGAGCACGACGAACATCCTTCTGAGATTCTCCATCAAGTGGACCTATAAATGCAAGAACATAGGAACTATGATGTGCTATCCACACATGAACAACCGCAGGACTAGCCTACCGGACGGTGGCAAGTGTCACTGTCGGTGTGGTTGGGGAACCAAAGAATCTTATCCTCTTGGAATCGTTACCGGTGCATTGATTGGTGATTTATGATTGTTTATTTTTATTTATTCCTCATAATCTCTTAATATCCTCTTAGTCTCTTCATTAAGCTTCTTAATTAACTAAAGTTATAAAACAAAAGAAAATCAAAGGCTGATGAACTGACCGACACAGCCAAACCCCTAAGCCCTCTTTATCTTCCTCTCCGCCGCCATTAACATCACCTTCTACTTTTCTACGCCACCGCCAAGAACAACGTCGGGGAACCAAAACCTCACCATTCATCAACATCCTAAATTGCACTCGAAAACAACCTAACTTCTCCCTCAAATCCGAAACAAAACACAATAACCTAAACTCTCTTCTCCTCAAATCCGAACTTAATCTTATCAACTATCCAAATACAAACTTCGTTCACATCTAATCCGAAACCAAACAACATATCAGGACCTATTCGAATCTATATCGACAGCAATTTCATATACAGTGCGAATTTGTACCTTGAATCAAAGTTTGCGCTGATATTCTTAACAAATGGAAGGATGTTGTTTCCGCTTGTTGCGAGATTGATGACGACTCAATTCGTTTTCACAACGAAGATTCAACAATGAATACGTCAATATCACGGAGAGAAACGGCTCGAAATTCTGCTCAGGTATGCATATCGATTTCACCTTTTCTTCTTCTTGATACAAATCCGGATCATTGAAATTATTGTGTGTTGATTTTTGATACGAAAGTGTGATGTAGGATTGATAGAAGATTCTGAACGCTTTGTTGATGACTGAATGAAGCTCGAAGATGGAGCTATGAATATGCTGGAGATTAAATCAAAGACTCATGGAGATTGATGAAAGTTGTGGAAGTTTTCTGAGGGATTGATAAAGATGATTGGGGAGAAAGATGGAGAAGAAAAAATGAGAAAATGGAGAGAGTAAAAATGGAGGAGAATCACGATTGAGGCGAAGAAGTTGTGTGAAGAAGAAGAGCTTTGTGAAGAAGCTGAATTCAGCTTTATAGAAGTGAAGATTAACACTCTTGTGAAGAATCCAGATGAAGCTTCTAGAACAAAAAATGGTTAGGCAAGTTAGTTAGTTATGATTCTGTTATTCCTTTTTGATTTTCCGTTTTGAATCTGTTATGAGGTTAGTTTTTCAGTTGGAATTCTGTTATCAGTTTTGATTTCGGTTAGCCATTGTAACTGACTTTTTCTTATTGAATCTTGCAGGATTTTTGTTATATGCAGGTGAGTTTCGTTTCTCAAAGAGGTCTAAAAAAAGTTGATGAGGAGTTGTTTTGGGTGAAAAGATCTGGTTGCTAACTTTTTTTTTGTCCTGCCTTTCTCTTCCCTTTTTTGTTTGTCATGTTATCAGTCTCCTATCAGTTAGGATTTCTAACTGTTTTATTCTTATTTTTTTCAGTGAAATTTGGTTGATCAAGGAGTTTGATAAGGATTACTCTTGTGCTGATGATGAACAGAGCTGTTTTTATAAGTCTAAAATTGGTAACACAGTTGGGTCACGGATTGATTATCTTGGTGCAGAGTGCAATGAAATTGTTGTTTCCTTGAAGGTATGTCCTCAACTAATGACTTTTGATGGCACGGTGAAGAATGTAGAAGTTGCTAATTTTTTGAACATTGGAAGTGATGTTGAAAATCATAGTGCTTTGGTTGGACACTTTCAAACTAAGGTCCTTGATGCTCTCCCTTTGTCTACCTCTTACAATATATATTCAGATTCATTAATTGGGCCAGTTGCAACAGACTTTCCATTTGGAAATAAGGATTTCTTATTGACAAGCAGTCCCATATGCCATCACAAGCAAGAGCCATAAATTCATCTTCATCACAAAACTCAACAGTATTTTGTTCTATCTAAATTTCGTATCACCAATAGCTCTCGTGAGATTTAAACTGCCATTGACTCTTCCTGCGAGATATTACACAACGTGAATAACCAGCCTTTGCAACAAGAACCTGGTTGTTTCTGATAACTGCAACACAGGCTGCGCTTCCTGAAGTTGGTCCAGCAAAATCAGAATGAGGCCCCTCCTCGAAAGCCCAATCATTAGCTCCGCCAATACCAACGCTGCTTCGTGGTGACCAAATCAACCCTTCTATCATCCCAGTAAATTTGTTTATCTTATCTCCCAAGATTGATAGCTTCAGCTTATGTGTAGAAATCTTCATGTTATCAACTTTCTCAATTCCTGTTATTATTATGTATTTTCCTGTGAATTATGAGGGACTCTTCTATTGTTGTCATTTTGTTTTAACCTTTTTTGTGTTAAGATCTGTTTGAACTGGTTAAGGGAGTGTTGAAAGTTTAGTGAATCATCAATTTGTTGTATTTGGAACATTTTGGTTATTCTGTATTTGAAGGGTTGGAAAGTTTAGAAGTTAGAGAATAACTTTGCAATAGAGATTCAAAGAAATGACTTTGCGATAAACATCAATAGATAGACTGAACCACCACCGCATGTTGTTTTATCCTTATCCACAAAGATTAATCCACCACAACTACTCCTTTTAGCCACAAAATACCTACAATAATCAAGGGAAGGGTTTGAAGAGAGAGATGATGAGAGTGAGTGGGAGAAAAGGAGGTAGTTGAGGAGAAGGAGCAAGCGTGATTTGAGTACAATCAAAGTGGAAAGTGTTTGTATGAAAAATGAATAGGATATGAAGTGAATCTCGCAAGAATTAACATGAAATTGGCTCAATGAAATATAGTTAAGGATAATAACTTGGATAATAAAATCACATATGAATTGAATAATTGACTTTTCATTTGAATAATGGAATTAAAAAGGTAATCGTTGGATCTTTAAGATGGAGAAAAAAATTCCGAAATGAATAATGGATTGACTTTAGAAAAGAAATGGGCTTAATGTTGAAAAGAAATGGTGGATGTTTAGAGACAAGTGATGTGAAAAATGGAATGTTAGAAACATGAATATAGACACACAAAAAATGACTTTGGCTATCAAAACAGGATAAGATCATGATGAATCAAAAATGGTGAATTAAATTGAATCGTAAAGTGGATCTGTAAAATGGAGATGACTTGTATTTGAAATGGATATCAAGAACTAGAATTTGAAATTGAAGGATGTCTTCCAAATAAACCAATAACTGTGCATTCTCTTTTAACCTAAATCGAATCTTTCCACATAATCCACTCTTAAGAACTTTGATGCCATACTAAAATCCGCACAATCTCGGATTATTGTTCTGTAAACAAATGGATCCCAACCACTCTTTAATACACTAGACCTTAATTGGTGAAGTGCCCTCAAATCAAATCATGAACAAGAACTCCAAATTCTCCTTGAGATATTCAATGACGAAGAATACACCTTGAGACGTTAAGAAGATCCAAAACTCTTATTCAAAGCAAATCTAATCAAACACCTCAACAATGGGTTAGATGCACCAGTGAATATGCTCCACAAGTTAAATCCCTGATAGATACGGATAAGGTATGAAACCCTAATTTCATATGGCCTTGATCACATGCCTTAGGAGCCAATGCAATGCATGATTGAATGTTATGACCTAATGGGAAATACGGATGAATGCGAAGCGATAAGCCAGTTAAAGTAATAAATAACGAGGGCAAATTTCGAGGTGTTACAGTTGCCCATATTCAATCATATGCAAGCCTGAATGAATAATTGCAACAACTTTTATACGTTCAAGGTGTGGAGTGATTGAATACTCGAATAAAACCTAGAAATTTGAACTCAGGATAACTGAAATTCCATCTGCCCATTATTTATGTATTTTTTGTTTTGACCTCTGAATAGGTAGCAGAGATAGAACCAGGTGGAATGGAATCAATGCGATAACTTGCACTTTGACTGCTGAGCGAATCAAAGCCACAACGAGGGTGCCTGTTGGCGAAACAGGGCTTAACGAGACCATCAGCGAAACAGAAACTCATCAATGTGACTGCTGGAAAGGACCAAGCCACACAAAAAACACGTGACTGCTGGGCAGGACCAAGCCACAGAAGATGCCTGTTGGCGAAACAGGGCTTAACGAGACCATTAGCGGAATGAAACTCAATCAATATGACTATTGGGCAGGACCAAGTCATAAAGAAAAACACGCGACTACTGGGCAGGACCAAGCCACGGAAGGTGCCTGTTGGCAAAATAGGGCTTTAACGAGACCATTAGTGGAATGGAACTCAATCAATATGACTGTTGGGCAGGACCAAACCATAAAGAAAAACATGCGACTGCTGGGCAGGACCAAGCCACGGAAGGTGCCTGTTGGCGAAACAGTACTTTAACGAGACCATTAGCGGAATGGAACTCAATCAATATGACTGTTGGGCAGGACCAAATCATAAAGAAAAACACGCGACTGCTGGGCAGGACCAAGCCACGGAAGGTGCTTGTTGGCGAAACAGGGCTTTAACGAGACCATTAGCGGAATGGAACTCAATCAATATGACTGCTGGGCAGGACCAAGCCACAAAGAAAAACACGCGACTGCTAGGCAGGACCAAGCCACGGAAGGTGCCTATTGGCGAAACAGGGCTTTAACGAGACCATTAGCGAAATGGAACTCAATCAATATGACTGATGGGCAGGACCAAGCCATAAAGAAAAACACGCGACTGCTGGGCAGGACCAAGCCACGGAAGGTGCTTGTTGGCGAAACAGGACTTAACGAGACCATTAGCGGAATGGAACTCAATCAATATGACTGCTGGGCAGGACCAAGCCATAAAGAAAAACACGCGACTGCTGGGCAGGACCAAGCCACAAAAGGTGCATGTTGGCGAAACAGGACTTTAACGAGACCATTAGCGGAATGGAACTCAATCAATATGACTGCTGGGCAGGACCAAGTCATAAAGAAAAACACGCGACTGCTGGGCAGGACCAAGCCACGGAAGGTGTCTGTTGGCGAAACAGGGCTTTAACGAGACCATTAGCAGAATGGAACTCAATCAATATGACTGCTAGGCAGGACCAAGCCACAAAGAAAAACATGCGACTGCTGGGCAGGACCAAGCCACGGAAGGTGCCTGTTGACGAAACAGGACTTTAACGAAACCATTAGCGGAATGGAACTCAATCAATATGACTGTTGGGCAGGACCAAGCCATAAAGAAAAACATGCGACTACTGGGCAGGACCAAGCCACGGAAGGTGCCTGTTGGCGAAACAGGACTTAACGAGACCATTAGCGGAATGGAACTCAATCAATATGACTGTTGGGCAGGACCAAGCCATAAAGAAAAACACGTGACTGCTGGGCAGGACCAAGCCACGGAAGGTGCCTGTTGGCGAAACAGGACTTAACGAGACCATTAGCAGAATGGAACTCAATCAATATGACTGCTGGGCAGGACCAAGCCATAAAGAAAAATAACATCGACTTGGAAGGACCAAGATATCTGGCAAATGGTATAAGTATCTTCTACAGGGAATACTTCAGGTTGAAAAGATGTTATAGGTTGTATGTAATATACCTCAAAACTGGCTCATGTTGGCATGCATATGTTTGAATTTATGGATTAATGCTCCATGATGATGGAAATGCTACGCTTTGGAGGATGCAAATGTAATGATGATTATGCATATGCAAATGCAAAGGGATCTCCTGATAAGGAGACTGCAAGTATCCCAGATGGCTTGACTGGGGAGAACTGATGATCACTGTATTGATCTGGTCCATCCTGGTGAGGAGAAGATAACTCTGCGGGGAAAGTTGTCAATGATATACCGGCTCTGAACAGCCGCCATTGCCAAAAATAAATTGGAATTTGAGATTGGAGTGCCAAGACCCTGCTGGAGATGGACCCTTCTTGAACTCTGATGGGGAAGTGAGGACCTCCTGACTTGGCTGGGAACCAAAAGCATGACACTGCTGAGGAAGCAACTCGCTGGGGAGGAAAGACACTCCTTATATTGTTGGGAATTGCCCGTGTCTGAAAGAAAACTTCTGCTTGGGGATGACACCCACATTCTGCTACCTTGCTGGGAGAAATTTCAACTTCCACTTCACTAGGGATGACTGGAGACACCCCGGGAGACACCTGTTCCTGTTCAAACATAAGGAAATGCTCCTCCTGAAAATTTGCTTTTAGCCCTGTTAGCAACACCGGTACTTGTACCTGCATGAACACAATCGATAGTACCTGCAACATGGAGAGTTATTTTGGGATCTGCCTGCCCCAGGCTCGTAGTATGAATCATTATTTGGGTATCTCGACACCCTTTCAGAGTTGTATTAAATGTTTTTGTCCTCCTGCATGAGTTAGAAAGCATTCAAATGTTCACAACACAATGTAAATCATAATTTGCTGGACGTTTTCGCAATCAATCAATGTTAGATGAAAAAACAAAAAAAAAAGAAGCAAATAGTCGCAAATTGACTGAAGTTGAATTTTTATTGATTCGAAAAAATGGCCATGAATAGGAAATACAAGGGAAGCAGTTCCCTGGAAAGAGGAAACAACCAAAAAGGAAAACAGACTATCCTATTGGCAATGTGAGAAGTGGATCTCATCAAGTTTCAACCCGGTTATGACTCGTATATCTTCAAGACGCTCCGCTCGCTCTGCCCCTTGAGGTAGATTAATTGAACTGATCTTCAACCCTTAGGATAGCCTCAACTGTAGATAGGTTACGGATCTCGCATATCGCAGTCGTTTGTGTTAATCCCTCTTTTGCGTGGATCGCCTTTTCAGGTTTTTAATCCACCGGGATACCCTTGTTTGCCTGAGTTGTCCGATGTGGATTTTCAACTCAGCGGGTGTACATTTTTTTCAAGATTTCCCTAACTTTTTCCCGAGCCTTTTATTCTGTTTTTGGCTCGCCAGGATGCCCATTTTTGCCTGGATCTTTATTCTGTTTTTTATCCAGCGGGTCCTTTTTACACGAAGTATCTTCTTACTGCGTCTGCGTTGACAGGGGATTGGAAGTCTTCTCCATCCATGGTTGTCAGCATCAAGGCTCCACCTGAGAAATCCTTTTTAACCACGAACGGTCATTCATATTTGGGTGTCCACTTGCCCCTGTGATCGTTGAGAGGAGGAAGAATCCTTTTCAGCACCAAGTCACCTGGCAAGTACCTCTGTGGTCGCACCTTCTTGTCAAAAGTCTACTTCATCCGCCACTGGTACAAATGTCCATGGCATACAGCTGCTAGACGTTTTTCTTCAATGAGGCTTAATTGATTATATCTGGATCGGAGCCACTCAGCTTCATCTAGCTTAATGTCCATTATCAACCTCAACGAGGGGATTTCCACTTCAATTGGTAGGACTGCCTCCATACCATACACCAGTGAGAACGGGGTTGCCCCTGTTGAAGTACGTACTGACGTTCTGTACCCATGAAACGCAAATGGTAGCATCTCATGCCAGTCTTTATATATTACAACCATCTTCTGCACAATCTTCTTGATGTTCTTATTGGCTGCCTCGACGGCGCCATTCATCTTCGGGCGATATGGAGAAAAGTTGTGATGCTCTATTTTGAAATCTCGACACAAGTCAGCCATCATCTTGTTGTTGAGATTAGAACCATTATCAGTAATGATCCTTTCAGGAATTCTGTACCGGAAAATGATGTCTCTTTTAATAAATCGGGCTACCACTTGTTTAGTGACGTTGGCGTAAGACGCCGCTTCGACCCACTTCGTGAAATAATCTATAGCAACCAGGATGAAGCAATGACCATTAGAAGTTGTCGGCTCGATCTTGCCAATCATATCAATAACCCACATAACGAACGGCCATGGTGAAGACATGATACTCAACGGATTCAGAGGCACATGGACCTTATCAGCGTAAATTTGACACTTGTGGCATTTACGGGAGTACTTACAGCAATCGGATTCCATGGTAATCCAATAATATCCCGATCTCAACAATTTCTTGGCCATAGCATGTCCTCCAGCATGGGTACCAAAGGAACCTTCGTGAACCTCCTGCATCAACAGGTCTGCTTCGTGTCTATCCACGCATCTGAACAGAACCATGTCGAAGTTTCGCTTGTACAGCACTCTATCTTGATTCAAGAAGAAACTTCCTACCAGTCTTCTAAGGGTCTCCTTGTCCTTACTGGATGCCCCAGCCGAGTATTCTTGAGCCTTCAGGAATTTCTTGATATCATGATACCAAGGCTTGTTATCTTCACCATTGTCGACTGCAAAGACATAAGCAGGTCTTTCAAGACGGGAGACCGTAATTCGAGGCACGAAATTCTCTTGACAAACTTTAATCATGGACGACAAAGTTGCTAGAGCATCGGCAAATTGGTTTTTGTCTCGAGGAATATAATTCAGCTTGACTTTGGTGAAGAAAGTTAACAGCCTCCTGACATAATCTCTGTAAGGAATCAAATGAGGTTGATGAACCAGCCATTTGCCATTGACTTGATTCACCACCAAAGCAGAATCTCTGAAGATCTCGAGGTTCTTGACTTGCAAGTCGATTGCCTCTTCAATTCCCATGATACAAGCTTCATACTCTACCTCATTGTTAGTGCATTCGAAAGTCAACCGAGCAGCTAAAGGTGTATGGACCCCTTCTGGCGAGATGATAACAGTGCCTACTCCACTTCCATTCATGTTCATAGCTCCGTCAAACATCAACTTCCATTTGGATTCAGGGTCTGGCCCCTCCTCCGGAAGTGGTTCTTCGTAGTCTTTCGACTTGAGGAACATGATGTCCTCATCCGAAAACTCGAACCTCATGGGTTGATAATCATCAATTGGCTGCTGAGCCAAGTACTCTGACAATACACTTCCTTTGATTGCCTTTTGCAAAGTGTAATGTATATCATACTCTGTTAATATCATCTGCCACCGGGCTACTCTTCCTGTCAGAGTTGGCTTTTCAAAGATGTATTTCACAGGATCCATCTTGGAAATTAAGATAGTAGTGTGAGTCAGCATGTACTGTCTTAGTCGGCGAGCAGCCCATGCCAAAGCGCAACAAGTTTTCTCGAGTAGTGAGTAGCGCGTCTCACAATCGGTAAACTTTTTGCTAAGGTAATAAATGGCGTGCTCTTTTCGACCAGACTCGTCCTGTTGACCCAACACACATCCCATCGATCCTTCAAGCACGGTAAGATACATAATCAAAGGTCTCCCTGGCACTAGAGGCATAAGAATTAGAGGTTCTAGCAAGTATTCTTTGATTCGGTCAAAGGCTTGCTGGCAGTCTTCATTCCATTTAATGGCCTGATTCTTCCTCAGAAGCTTAAAGATGGGCTCACACGTGGCAGTTAGGTGAGAGATAAACTGTGCAATGTAGTTTAGTCTCCCTAAGAAACCACGTACTTGCTTTTCAGTCTTCGGATCAGGCATCTCATGGATGGCTTTCACTTTGGCTGGATCGACCTCAATTCCTTGTTCACTAACAATGAAGCCAAGTAGCTTGCCAGAACGGACCCCGAAGGTACACTTATTCGGATTCAACCTCAGTCTGAACTTCCGGAGTCTGTCAAACAACTTTGCTAGATTAACCAAGTGCTCTTCCTCTGTTTGGGATTTTGCTATCATATCATCAACATAAACCTCAATTTCATGATGAATCATGTCGTGAAATAGCGTCACCATCGCCCGTTGATAAGTGGCTCCAGCATTCTTCAAACCAAATGGCATAACCTTGTAACAGAAGGTGCCCCAAGGCGTGATGAAGGTTGTCTTTTCCATGTCATCGGGAGACATCTTAATCTGGTTATAACCGGAAAATCCGTCCATGAAGGAGAACACAGAAAACTGAGCAGTATTATCGACGAGCACATCTATGTGAGGTAGAGGGAAATCATCTTTAGGGCTGGCCCTATTCAAATCCCTATATTCTACACACATCTTGACTTTACCGTCTTTCTTAGGAACCGACACAATGTTGGCAACCCACTGAGGGTAACTGGTCACGGCCAAGAAACCAGCATCAAACTATTTGTGTACTTCTTCTTTTATTTTAATTGCCATATCAGGACGTGTGCGCCTCAACTTCTGCTTCACTAGAGGACAGTCTTCTCTGAGAGGCAGCTTGTGTACCATAATGTCAGTGTCTAAACCAGGCATATCTTGGTAGGACCATGCAAAGACATCAACATACTCTCAAAGCATAGAAATCAAACGAGCCTTGACAGATTCTTCTAATTCAGCCCCGATCTTGACTTCTTTCTTGTCTTGTTCAGTACCCAAGTTTATTACTTCGACAGCTTCTTCGTGCGGCTGAATCATCTTCTCTTCCTGTTTAAGCAATCTGGCCAATTCTTCAGGTAGTTCGCAATCATCTTCACCTTCCTCATCGGTTTAATAAATTGGATTGTCGAAGTCATACTCAGCCATAACAGGGTCGTCATTGATAAGATCCGGTGACGAGCACCTGCATGAATGGTGATTCATGCAAGGCTTTAGCAAAAACTTGAGAAAATGAGAAACATTGCCATTTTAAAACTTTTCTTTCTTTTTGAAAAACAAAAGCAAAAATGAAAGACAAAGAACAACATGAATGAATGTGAAACGTCAGCTTTATTTATGATTATGAATTTTGTTAAGAACAAAAGAACCCTTACAAAGAGCTACTATGCCCCGGGCAAGACATAGTGCTTGAATACAGGAAAAACAGAAACAAAAATTATTACTCTTTGAAAGAGGTGACTGAAATAAGCCTTTCTGATGTCCAATTGCTAAGCTGAGTCCCTGGAACGGCAGGCCTGATCCACTCATCTAGGTCACAGTCACTATCAACTGCGTCATCCTGCACGGCACTGATGTTTCCATAATCCACCACTCCCGCACTCGTGAAAGTAATCGGGCTTTGACAACCTTTAGCACTTGGTCCAGACGATGACTTCCCAGGATGGTAACCAATTATGAACATATCTTTCTTTTCTAGCACTTCTATTGGACTGCCCCAGCCTTTTCGTACCCTAGATTCTACCAACTCAAGCGCTTACTTATAAGAGGCCACATAAACCCCTTTCTTCGGTTCTTCAGGAGAAGCTGCCACTGCAGATGCTTGTTCAGTCTTTAAGGGCTCAAAAGCCTGACATGGAGTCTCAACTATTTCGCCATCCATCTCCACATACTTGAATGAAGCCAGATGACTAACAAAAATATCTTCTTCCCCACTGACAGTTACAATTTGACCCTCCCAGACAAACTTTAGCTTTTGATGGAGTGTGGACGATACTGCTCCCGCTGAATGTATCCAATGTCTTCCGAGCAAACAATTGTATGCAGGTTGTATATCCCTTACGTAGAACGTGGTATTGAAGATTTGCGGACCTACTTTAATTGGTAACTCCACCTCCCCGAACACCGATCTCCTTGACCCATCAAATGCTCAAACTACTAGGTCGCTGTGCTTTAAAACTACTCCATCGTAATCCAACTTCATAAGCACCTTCTTGGGCAAGACATTCAACGACGATCCGGTATCCACTAACACATGAGAGAGTACTACGCCCTTACATTCTAAAGAGATATGGAGTGCCCGATTATGAGCACGCCCTTCAGAAGTCAGATCCAAGTCTGTGAAACCTAATCCATGACTGGAATTGACACTGGATACCACCGCTTCCAACTGATTTACCAAAATATCCTGAGGAACATACGCCTTGTTCAGAATATTCAAGAGGGCCTTCCTGTGGGAATCAGAACACATAAGCAAGGACAAGATGGAAATCTTCGACGGAGTCTGCTGCAGATGGTCCACAATCTTGTAGTCGCTCTTTTTGATAATCCTCAGAAATTCTTCAGCTTATTTATTAAAAGTAAGGTCTGGATCAGTTATTGGTGCGGGATCGTTGACAACCACTGGTTGCTTCCCTCTTTCTCTGGCCTGGGCTTCTGCGGTGTCTCTGGGTGGTATCACACTATTTCTTAGTGTTTCTGGCGCAAATAATCTCCCACTTCTAGTAAACCTCCCTACTCCAACATTTTCTACTTGAGTTGGGGTTGTACTAGACGTGGCCAACTCTTGCTTCTGGCCTTTACAGTATATTTCACCACCATATTTCCAAGGAATAGCTCTATCGCTCTGATACATTATCGGTCCTGCAGTGGGGATGGTTATCGGTGCCGCTCTGGCTCGTGAAGGAACTTGTGATGGATCGTAGAAGATAGTTACTGTGGAGACTTCGCTTTCTTTTACAATCTTGTCAAACTGCAACATTCCCTCATCAATCATACTTTGGATCCCTGCTTTCAATTGCTCACATCTATTTGTAGCTTCAACACATCCTGGACAATCAACTTCACACCCAGGAAAGATACCTTTCTTTGACAAGCAGACTTTAACAACATCCAGCGGAGTCTGCAGATTGTTAACATCACATACCAAGTTAATATTCTCCCCTTCATCAACTGCCCCAACAGGTACCTCTGTGAGAAGGCATAGGGTTCTGTATTACATTAGGAGTAGGAGCGAAGTTAATCGCTTTGGAATCTACTAGTTCTTGGACTACATACTTCAAGGCCTTGCAGTTTTCCGTGGTATGTCCAGGAGCTCCGAAATGAAATTCACATCTAGCGTTCGTATCGTACCCTTCAAGAAGTTGCCCCGGCTTCGGGGGTTGCAAAGTCCTGAGCTGAACCAACTGGAGTTGGAGGAGATTCTTCAAAATTTGTGAATAGGACATAGGCGGAGTGTCAAACTGCCTTTCTCTGGTCCTCTGAGAATAGTATGGACGGGGAGTTATTTTTTGATACCCTTGTGAGCGTTGCGGCTGCGGTGGTTGGACTTGCTGTTGAACAGGTTGAGCTAAGATAGTGATAGGGGCCACTTGCTGATAAAAACCTCTGTTATTTCCTCCCCTCTACGCGTACACTGCACCAGTCTCTCCTTCTCTTCTTTTCACGAAGGGTTTCTTAATACCAGAACTTGAAGCGCCTCCGTTCTGAATCTTCCCTTGCTTGATCCAACTTTCTATCCTCCCGCCAGTCAAGATGATATTCGAGAATCCACTTGAAGAACATCCAGCTAGCCTTTCCATGAAATGCCCAGGGAGGGTATCCAGGAATAGGTCTACCATTTCTCTCTCCAATAAAGGCGGTTGCACTCTAGCGGCCACTTCACGCCACCTTTGTGCGTAATCTTTGAAACTCTCTGAGCTCCTCTGAGTCAGACTATGAAGTTGGGTGCGACTGGGTGCCATGTCAATATTATACTGATACTGTTTAAGGAATGCTTCTCCCAATTCCTTCCAGTTTCTTACAGAACTTCTCTCTAGCTTCATATACCATTCCAAGGACCCTCCGGAGAGACTATCCTAGAAGTAGTACATCCAGAGCTTTTCATCCCGAGTATGGGCAGCGATCTTCCGATAGAATGCCTGCAAGTGAGTCTTTGGGCAGGAACTACCGTTGTACTTATCAAAAGTGGGCGGCCTGAATTTTTGAGGAATAACCACCCCGGGGACTAGGCCCATGTCAGACACATCTATCCCCAAAGTATCTCTACACTCGAGGGCTTTGACTTTCTCAGCAAGCATAAAAAAATCATGAAGATTTCCTTCTCCAGCGAACCCCATGTCGTTGTTGAAAGAAGGGAACCGATCCTCCTGCCTGTCTTGTACTGGAATGAAAGTTGTCGAGCCTTGTTCTGGAATCTGAGGTCCCCCTGGGCCATTGCTGGTGTTGGGAGGAGCCCCTTGCACGTCAGGAGTGGTCACATGAGTATTAGTCTGAGGAGGTTTGAGTCCTTGAATTGCATTCCTTAACTCTTGATGTCCCCGAGCCATCCCTTGCATCATGACCATGAACTCTCCCATTCTGGTGCGAAACTCATTAAGCTCAGTTTGCATAGCGTCCATGACTGTCATTTGGTTATTGCGAGTTGCGTAGCGATGTGGGATATCTTGTCGAAGATGCCAGGTCTTGGCAGCTCTCGCAATCTTTTCCTATAACACAGATAAATTAAGCATCATGTAGAAAAAACCTGCAAAAACAAATTAGAAATGCAAATGATGCGTATGCAATGCAATGTGTTCCTTTTATTCCCAAGGCTTTCCCTGTTTCTGGTCCTGGCATTAAGAGAATAATGATTGGGAAGAAGACCCAAGTGATGTTCAAATACAGTGACGGCTGTGGAGGATTGAAGCTCATTACCCTGTGTCGGTGCAACAAATAATGAACAAGAGATTCAAAACAAGTCAATCACATAAACTGAAGTTTGAAACAATAAAGTCCCCGAAGGGTGCCAATCAAAAGAACAAAAAAGTACATCAAATAAAAGGAATCCCACAACAAGCCTGTGGGTAATCCGAGTACAATAACATGAACCTAAACCCTAGGGAGCTCTAAGTCTTGCAGCCTCCAGCTAAGACGCTTGACATTCTGGAACAACTGAACGATATCCGGATGGTCAGGCTCCTGGATGAGTCTCTGGATGAGGAGGCCCCTTAGATCAAAGGAAGCATGTAACTCTTAAATCTGCTGCACGAAAGCCACCTCACTCTCTTTGCTCGGACCCGACTCAGCCTTTGACTTCTTCACATCAGCTTTCAATTTCAAGTCTTCTATTTCTTTCTGAGCTTCCTTTACTACTTGTTGGATTTCTGCTAGACTTTGGAGACGACCCTTCTCTTGATGATAAGCCTTCTGAAGGAGATCTCTCTGTCCATCCAAAGAATCTTGAAGACTCTTGATTTCCAGCTTATGCTTGACGTCCAGCTCTTTTTGCTTCCTCAAATTGTCTTCCCATTTTTCTTGCCATAAGGTAACAGCTTCATTGGCTTCATTCAGGTCCTTCCTCTCCTTCCGGCGCTGGGCCGCCTTGTGAGTTTCAGCTAATCCCTTTTTCTTGAAGTAAAGTTCTCTCTCTTGAAAATCTTGCTGCTTGAGCCTAACCATCTCTTCAGCTTTGCGAGCTCTTTCCTCCAACTTTTGATTCTGCATCTTCAACTTCTGACATGAATTGTAAGCTTCTTGATTCTCTAACATGAGCTGTTGAATCAAAGCTTCCAACTTTTGATAATCTTGTAGAGGCACTGAAGTCGTGGGTGCTACCTCCTTAGGGTAGAGAGGTGTCTCTCTAGAAAATGGGAGCAACTGGGTCTTCACACGATCCTCCAACCAGCTGGCGAAAGGATCATAAGTGTTAGGATCCACTCTTCCAAAGTATTTCTTCTCTTTTATCACTCTAACTTCCCAAGCTTGGGATAACAGCATGCTCTTCTTGAGATTTCCTTCTATTGGAAAGTACAAAGATTCCTTTGCCTCTTCAATCAAAGGCAAATCTCTTAATGGATAACCAAACTGCTTCCTGGACAAGATAGGGTTGTAACTGATCCCACCTTTCCTTCCTATCAAAGGCACATTTGGGAAGCTAACACAATTAACCAATAATTCTTTGCCCACAAGATCTCTGTTGCACAACAATTTACATGTCCTTTCCTTTTTTCATTTCTATGGTGAACCCCGTAGTAAAAGTCACCTACCAAAGTGGGTATTGGATTTCTTCTGGCAAATATAGTGATAGCTTCCATGTTAATTAAACCCTTCTCTCCTGGAAACAAACTGGTCCCATACACTATCAAAGCAAGCAAGGTGTTGAACTTAGCCCATTTGTTCTCAAAGGCCATGCCTTGAGCTTCCTTGATAAGAAAATCTAAGAAAAGTCCTTTACCCTTGGTGGCATCCACTTCTCAGTTAACTTTGGACAAATCTAGAAGGAAAGACTCAGCTATATCTTCGGATGAAGGCATCTTCTCTAAGCCATAGTAAAGAGCACCATTTTTGATAGGGATTTTGAGGATGCTGGTTATCTCTTCTAATGTAGGAGCCAAGATGTAGTAAGGGAAAACAAAAACCCTCAACTGTGGATCATAGAACTGCAGTAGAGAATGCAAGCTATCCCTCTGATCAGTGGTTGGCTTATTCACATAGTCTAAGATCTTTCCAAACTCTCTTCTGAAATCATCAAGCACTTTGTCCCCCATCAAGCTAATTAACCTCTGAATACCATATGTTTCTGGATGTGGGAACGTATAATGGACATTTCTCTTCCTTGGAATCTCCATGTTGAAGCAGCAAATATGACCAGGACTAGGAGGTAATGAACCCTGAGAATAAAAAGAACACAAAATGATTAATGATGTCATGATGTTATGCAAGGCAAGGCATGTGATCAGTGACGTGTCTGTGCAGTGAATCAGGTAATCAAGTGTCTGTGCAAGGCCACAATATCATCACAAGTATCTCTGATCAGGAGTTTATGACTTCAGAATCCATAATTAACAGAACAAGATCATATCACTAAAGTGTATTGGCATACGAGGGTATGTTGAAGTTTAGGGTTCCTGCAAACCTGTAAACCCCTCCCAATCTCACGGGTGTGCTACTCGGGTCAAACATCACGGACTCTCGAGGCCGAATAGCAATAATACGTTCACCATTTCCGAGAAATGGCTCATGACCAAATCAAGGAATTGGTTTGGCATTATGTACTACTTAGGGAGGTCTCAGCTGAGTCTGGAAAAACAAGCATCACTCATAAGTCCTCAGCTTCAAGCACTGAATCGAGAAACAATAGTACATTCATCCTGAAGGGTACAATACTATCGTCATACAAACAGTTTGCCTTAACTAGATTCCTATGAGAGAACCAGGCCATCCTATGCGAGTTCCCAGTGGGCCCTCGGATGCGAGTGGGTTTGCCAACAAATGTGGTCTGCCACTGTCATCAATGGAGAGGGATGTTTCCATAAAGGTTCTCAATGATCGGTCCCTTGACTGCACATAACTATCAAGGTAGTGTATTAACCCAGAAAGATTCAGGTATCAATACATTCCCGAGAAGGTCGCAAGTCAAGGCGTGGAACTCACAAATACCAACATAGCAAGATGCCATGAAGCCAAAGTGGAACCACTCTAAGTCCTAGGTGCACTCAAGCCGGGTACTTGGCTTATCTCACAGTAACTCCCATTCCGCGGAAAAAATGAAAACCAGCACAGCCAAACAGTCCAATATAATATGATACATGGAAAATAAATACTGAAAGCAGTAAATAAATGCGGTAAAATAAACTGTAAACGAAAACAGTAAATAAACACAACAGCACACACATATAAACACCCAAAGAAACAAAAACAAACATGCGCTAGGATTGACTCTACGAGGGAAACCATAGATTCTGGGTTCGTTCCCCAGCAGAGTCGCCAGCTGTCGCTCCCGGGATTTTCATCCTAGTACAAACACGAAAGTGGCACGGAAAAGGTAGAGTCGTCAGCCAGGCATTTTTATCCCGAAGGAATGGGAAAGGCAATGCTGCACAAACTTGAGGAAGAAGGAAAGGACAAGGTCCTGCGAACCAAAGATCTGGGTTCGGGAGTCGGTTACGACCTGGGAAGGTATTATCACCCCAAATTGTCCGTCGTACCCGACGGGATCCACGCTTGCTTGTTTGTTTCAAAGGGTGAGAAATAACTGCTGCTGAACAAAGAACTGCTAACTGGGATGGAAAATGAAATGAGAAATGAGTTGAAAAAGAGATCAAAAAGGAAGAATGGGGGAAATGTAGGGAAAATAAAGAATGTGCTCGAACGGGCCCTACCCCGCTGCCTACGTACCTCATCGGGAAAATGAGGATCAGAGTCGACGTAGTTCGCCTAACTAAGGCGGGAATTATTTTCTTGTGTTTTTTTACAGCTGAAACTGCGTATGTTTATGCTCAGGTGTTGCAGACTCGTCTGGTACGAGTGCGTTTACCGTCTTGCATGCGAGACAAGTCGTCGCGAGTTCGCGTTGTGAGTGAATGAGATGAGAAGAGAAGTTCCTGCAGGATAGTCGCTTGCTATTTGTTTTTGTCTTTTATGAGAAGTATCTTTTAAATTTTCCTTTGTGAAACAACCCCTTGATGAGACTTGTACACTAGACAAGCTTACACCACTCCAAGATGGAATGAGTGCAAGTGCCTCATGGAATAAGGCTATACACAAGGGATCCTTTCATTTTTTTGATAAGTGTTTTTGGATTTTGTTTGAAGATGAGAAAGAATGATTCAAGTTGAGAAAAAGGACAAAAACTAAGGGACTAAGACTCAATCCTAATTTTGTTTATTTATTTACAAGTGATCCTAACGGTTTGTGCGGTTTCTAAACCTAATGAAGAAAAGAACAAGAAACTACTAGAATTCAACTTACTTCCTAAGGAAGATAAGTTAATTCTAAAACAAAGGGGAAGCCTATACAATTGAGAAATCAAATAATAGGGCAAGGCAATAAAAATGAATAAGGAATAAAATTCTAAACAAATTCATTTAAAGGTATAAACCTAAAATAACCCTAAACTTATTCTAAGTTCATTTATTATGACTTCTAAGCCTAAGTCCTAAAACTAAGGGAACTATCCAATATTATCATTCTAAAAATCAGAAATTAAACTAGGTTAAGTCAATTTAATATCCTAAGATTAAACCTAATTAAACTAGTTCTTAATGAATCCTAATATTCTAAACTATACTAGTTGAATTTTACATGTATAACTAGCCTAAAGATTAATACACTAAAAATAGTAAAAATCCTGGAAAATTATGGATTTAATACTATAGGCTCCTAAAACTGATTATTACATTGTGCTAAAAAATATCCTAAAAATTCAGAAGTTAGCTATATCTAAAAATCACTTAATTCTACTTATGGATTAACTATACTTTTCTATGGATTAAGCTACCAAAATAGTGGATAAAATGACCTAAAAATTCTACCAAAATTATCCTAGGTCCTATTATGAGTCCTCTAACTATGGCAAAAAGAGTGGGTAAAAAATCCTACTGTAAGTGGAAAAAATAAAATGAACAAAATCATGTACAGTTAAAAGAAATTCAATAGAAGCTAATTAAAAGAAAAATCAGAATTAAATCGAAAACAATTAAAATTCAGAAAGTAAAACTGCCAAAAATTTCTAATGGGAATTATTAAGCTACTGGAATGTTTGTGAAATTTTCTAGTGATTTTTACTATTTTTTATTGATTTATTTTGAAACTATGTTTAACTAAAATTAAAGAAACTAAAAGAAAAAAGGGAGGGGGGTTTAGGAAGAATATTTTTAAAGTTAAAATGCTAATGGGCTTACTAAATGGGGGGTGTGAAAAGAAAAATAACAAGGCCCATGCGCAGGATGGTTGAGTGTACATGGTGGACCTTTAGTCAATTATGTTGACTCTGATTTTGGTCGTTAGATCAAGTCTTCCTATTGGTAATTCCATCAAGTGGACCTATAAATACAGGAACATAGGAACTATGATATGCTATCCACACATGAACAACCGCATGACTAGCCTACCGGACGGTGACAAGTGTCACCGTCGGTGTGGCTGGGGAACCAAAGAATCTTATCCTCTTGGAATCATTACCGGTGCATTGATTGGTGATTTATGATTGTTTATTTTTATTTATTCCTAATAATCTCTTAATATCCTCTTAGTCTCTTCATTAAGCTTCTAAATTAACTAAAGTTATAAAACAAAAGAAAATCAAAGGCTGATGAACTGACCGACACAACCAAACCCCTAGGCCCTCTTTATGTTCCTCTTCGCCGCCATTAATATCACCTTCTACTTTTCTACGCCACCGCCAAGAACAACGCCGGTGAACCAAAACCTCACCCTTCATCAACATCCTAAATTGCACTCGAATACAACTTAACTTCTCCCTCAAATCCGAAACAAAACACAATAACCTAACCTCTCTTTCCTCAAATCCGAACTTAATCTTATCAACTATCCAAATACAAACTTCGTTCACATCTAATCTGAAACCAAACAACACATAAGGACCTATTCGAATCTATCTCGACAACAATTTCATATACAGTGCGAATTTGTACCTTGAATCGAAGTTTGCGCTGATATTCTTAATAAATGGAAGGATGTTGTTTCCGCTTATTGCGAGATTAATGACGACTCAAGTCGTTTTCACAACGAAGATTCAACAATGAATATGTCAATATCACGGAGAGAAACGGCTCGAAATTCTGCTCATGTATGCATATCGATTTCACCTTTTCTTCTTCTTGATACAAATTCGGATCATTGAAATTATTGTGTGCTGATTGTTGATACGAAAGCGTGATGCAGGATTGATAAAAGATTCTGAACGCTTTGTTGATGACTGAATGAAGCTCGAAGATGGAGCTATGAATATGCTGGAGATTAAATCAAAGACTCATGGAGATTGATGAAAGTTGTTGAAGTTTTCAGAGGGATTGATAAAGATGATTGGGGAGAAATATGGAGAAGAAAAAATGAGAAAATGGAGAGAGGAAAAATGGTGGAGAATCACGATTGAGGGGAAGAAGTTGTGTGAAGAAGAAGAGCTTTGTGAAGAAGCTGAATTCAGCTTTATAGAAGTGAAGATTAACACTCTTGTGAAGAATCCAGATGAAGCTTCTAGAACAAAAAATGGTTAGGCAAGTTAGTTAGTTAGTTATGATTCTGTTATTCCTTTTTTATTTTCCGTTTTGAATCTGTTATGAGGTTAGTTTTTCAGTTGGAATTCTGTTATCAGTTTTGATTTCGGTTAGCCATTGTAACTGACTTTTTCTTATTGAATCTTGCAGGATTTTTGTTATATGCAGGTGAGTTTCGTTTCTCAAAGAGGTCTAGAAAAAGTTGATGAGGAGTTGTTTTGGGTGAAAAGATCTGATTGCTAACTTTTTTTTTGTCCTGCCTTTCTCTTCCCTTTTCTATTTGTCATGTTATCAGTCTCATTTCAGTTAGGATTTCTAACTGTTTTATTCTCATTTTTTTCAGTGAAATTTGGTTGATCAAGGAGTTTGATGAGGATTACTCTTGTGCTGATGATGAACAGAGTTGTTTTTATAAGTCTAAAATTGGTAACACAGTTGGGTCACGGATAGATTATCTTGGTGCAGAGTGCAATGAAATTGTTGTTGCCTTGAAGGTATGTCCTCAACTAATTACTTTTGATGGCACGGTGAAGAATGTAGAAGTTGCTAATTTTTTGAACATTGGAAGTGATGTTGAAAATCAGAGTGCTTTGGTTGGACACTTTCAAACTAAGGTCCTTGATGCTCTCCCTTTGTCTACCTCTTACAATATATATTCAGATTCATTAATTGGGCCAGTTGCAACAGACTTTCCATTTGGAAATAAGGATTTCTTATTGACAAGCAGTCCCATATGCCATCACAAGCAAGAGCCATAAATTCATCTTCATCACAAAACTCAACAGTATTTTGTTCTGTCTAAATTTCGTATCACTAATAGCTCTCGTGAGATTTAAACTGCCATTGACTCTTCCTGCGAGATATTACGCAACGTGATTAACTAGCCTTTGCAACAAGAACCTGGTTGTTTCTAATAACTGCAACACAGGCTGCGCTTCCTGAAGTTGGTCCAGCAAAATCAGAATGAGGCCCCTCCTCGAAAGCCCAATCATCAGCTCCACTAATACCAACGCTGCTTCGTGGTGACCAAATCAACCCTTCTATCATCCCATTAAATTTGTTTATCTTATCTCCCAAGATTGATAGCTTCAGCTTATGTATAGAAATCTTCATGTTATCAACTTTCTCAATTCCTGTTATTATTATGTATTTTCCTGTGAATTATGAGGGACTCTTCTATTGTTGTCATTTTGTTTTAACCTTTTTTGTGTTAAGATCTATTTGAACTGTTTAAGGGAGTGTTGAAATTTTAGTGAATCATCAATTTGTTGTATTTGGAACATTTTGGTTATTCTGTATTTGAAGGGTTGGAAAGTTTAGAAGTTAGAGAATAACTTTGCAATAGAGATTCAAAGAAATGACTTTGCGATAAACATCTATAGATAGACTGAACCACCACCGCATGCTGTTTTATCCTTATCCACAAAGATTAATCCACCACAACTACTCCTTTTAGCCACAAAATACCTACAATAATCAAGGGAAGGGTTTGAAGAGAGAGATGATGAGAGTGAGTGGGAGAAAAGGAGGTAGTTGAGGAGAAGGAGCAAGCGTGATTTGAGTACAGTCAAAGTGGAAAGTGTTTGTATGAAAAATGAATAGGATATGAAGTGAGTCTCGCAAGAATTAACATGAAATTGGCTCAATGAAATATAGTTAAGGATAATAACTTGGATAATAAAATCACATATGAATTGAATAATTGACTTTTCATTTGAATAATGGAATTAAAAAAGTAATCGTTGGATCTTTAAGATGGAGAATAAAATTCCGAAATGAATAATGGATTGACTTTAGAAAAGAAATGGGCTTAATGTTGAAAAGAAATGGTGGATGTTTAGAGACAAGTGATGTGAAAAATGGAATGTTAGAAACATGAATTTATGTAGATGTTAAAAATTGGCAGAATTTTTGAAATACAAAGTAAAAGTTATGAACTTAGTTCAGGACATCAGGATGTCACACCAGATGTTGTGACATCGCGAACCTGCTATCTGCCTTAAATGATACGCAACAGAAGTGCTTAAAATCAGGAGTAAATATCTGGAAGTAAACGTAAAAGGTGAGCACTCCAAGGCGCCTCTTTAGGAAGTTAAGTTGTCTGGTTCCAGTGTAAAGGAAACATAAAAATAACTCACCTTGATTCAAGGAGATAACTGTGGGATTTAGAAATTACAAGTCTGGATAATTTGCAAAAAGCCCACAAACTCAGCATCTACTTAAGAAACTGATACACTCAAGTAAAGCCAACGAATTTAAGCAGAGTGTCAAGGGTGTTAGTGAAGCTAGTTACTTAAGCAGGTTTTATTTGTGTGTTATTCACTTTATAAGCTTTTAAGCAAAAAGTGAATTGTGTCTTGATTGAAACTGGTAAGTAAGATCAAGCTGGTGTGTCTGAAGTGTGACTTCAAACTTATTAATCATTCTAAGTTAGAGATCACTGTGTGATTGAGGGGGAGTGAGTAGGTACACATATCTAAGTAGAGTCTTAGATAGAAATTGCCTTGGGTAGATATTACGTGAAGGATTAAACTGATTGGTTTAACTCCCTAATTAATATTACTTATATTGAATTTCCTTCCTGGCTTGGTAGCCCCCAGATGTAAGTATGGAGATACACTGAACTGGGTTAACAATTTCCTGTGTTAATTAATTTACTAGCTCATTAATTTATTTCTTAGGATATCAGTGTCTAAACATCTGTTTCGACATCACATATCTGATCCCAGAATTACAATTGGCATCAGAGCAGGCACCCTGCCTGTATAACTGGGTGAGATCTAGGGACTGCAAATTTTGGGAACATGGACAGAGATGTAGGATCTGTGAATCGACCACCTATTTTGGATGGATCCAACTATGATTACTAGAAGCCAAGAATGGTAGCATTCTTGAAATCTCTTGATAGTAGGGCTTGGAAAGCAGCTAACAAAGGATGGGAGCACCCTGTCAAAGACAATAAGGATGGGGCAAAAGTGATGAAGCCTGAAGAAGAGTGGAGCAAGGAGGAAGAGGAGTCAGCACTTGGAAATTCCAAAGCCTTAAATGCCTTGTTCAATGGCATTGACAGGAACATCTTTAGGCTTGTGCACCACTGTGAGCTAGCCAAGGATGTTTGGGACACCCTCAAAACTACTCATGAAGGAACATCAAAGGTGAAAATGTCAAGACTTAAACTTCTCACCACCAAGTTTGAGAACTTGAGGATGAAGGAAGATGAGACCATCCATGAGTTCTACATGAACATCCTGGAGATTGCTAATACTTCTGGTGCCTTGGGAGAGAAGATGAGTGATGAAAAGTTGGTAAGGAAGATTCTCAGATCACTGCCCAAGAGGTTTGACATGAAGGTCACTGCCATAGAAGAAGCTCAGGACATCTGCACAATGAAAGTTGAGGAGCTCATTGGTTCCCTTCAAACCTTTGAGATGGGAATGAGTGATACTATTGTGAACAAAAACAAGAGCATAGCCCTGGTCTCAAACACTGATAAGGAAGAAGAAAGTCATGAAGCAGGCTCTGAGGACAACTTATCAGATGCAATTTCTATGCTTGGGAGGCAATTTAACAAAATTATCAAAAGACTGGACAACAGGCCCAGACCAAGTGGAAGAAACTCAACCTCTGAGAAAAAAAGATCTTATGACTCTAACAGAAGGTCAAACTATGATGAGAAGACTAACCAAGGAAAAGGGATCCAATGTCATGGATGTGAAGGTTATGGACACATTAGAAGTAAATGCCCACCCTATCTAAAGAAGCAAAAGAAAGGCCTTTCTGTGTCCTGGTCAGATGAAGACTCAGGAAGTGAGTCAGAAGAAGAGTCTGCAAAGCACATCACTGCTCTAGCTGGAGTATGTGAAACTGAAGGGGAATCTAGTGATGAGGATCTGACATTTGAAGAGCTTGAAACATCTTACAGGATGCTGTGTGAAAGGAGCACTGAGGTATGCAAGGAAAGTGAACAGCAGAAGAAGCAGATTGAGGAATTAAAAGCTGAAAAGGCAAGTCATCTGGAGATCATTGCCACTTTGAAAAATGAAGTCAGCCTACTCAACTCCAAAATGGAGCATATGTCCAAATCTGTCATAATGCTGAACAGTGGCTCAAACACACTGGATTCCATTCTCAACAACAACAAGCACTCAGGGGATAGGACTGGGTTGGGATTTAATAAAGCTCAAAACTCTGAGGCTAGCACCAGCCAAACAACTCCAGATCCTATGAAGTCAAACAAGATGTTCAAGCAGATGTCTCAACATCATGAGAAAAACATGATGAAAAAGAAATATCAAAGGTGGAGATGCCATCACTGTGGAAGGTTTGGTCACATCAAACCTTTTTGCTACAAATTGCATGGATACCCCAATCAGAGTTCCCAGCACCTTCCTAAGCAGAAGACAGAGGTCACCAGGAAAACTTGGATACCTAAAGCTAGACATTATACTGATCAAAGCTACCAGTACATGCCTAAGTAGAAGAACAAGTTCACCAGGCAACCTTGGAACTCTAGAGATGGACACTACCCAGGGCAGATGCATCAGAGGAGACACACATATATCCAGCAATGGGAGCCTAAGAGAGGAAGACAACCTGATCTGAACTCACATTCTAGGCAAAGGAAACCTCACAACAAGCACAAGTGGTCCAATCAGGTTGTTGCCTTTATAGCACACACATCTCTCAGGGTATCTGCTAAGGAAGACTGGTATTTTGATAGTGGTTGCTCAAGTCACATGACAGGACTGAAGAATCTGTTGGTAGACTTAAAGCCACACTCATCCAGCTATGTAACCTTTGGAGATGGAGCAAAGGGTGAAATCAAGGGAGTTGGGACCCTGGACTGCTCAGGTGTACCAAGTCTAGATGGTGTGTTGTTTGTGAAAGGGTTAACTGCTAACTTGATCAGCATAAGTCAGTTATGTGACCAAGGTTACAGTGTCAACTTCACCAAAGCTGAGTGCATAGTTTCTGATAAAGAGCAGAAAGTGGTCATGAGAGGAGCTAGATCAAAAGATAACTGCTATATGTGGGAACCCCAAGATTCCAGCCTCACATCTACTTGTTCCATAGCCAAAGAAGAAGAAGTGAAGCTATGGCATCAAAGATTGGGTCATCTCCATCTCAGAGGAATGAAGAAGATCATCTCTATGGAGGCTGTAAGAGGGATCCCAAGACTTAAAATTGATGAAAGAAAAGTGTGTGGTGAGTGTCAAATGGGTAAGCAAACCAAGATGTCACACCAAAAGCTTCAACATCTGACAACCTCCAAAGTCTTGGAATTACTGCACATGGACCTTATGGGACCAATGCAGGTAGAGAGTCTTGGTGGAAAAAGATATACCTATGTGGTTGTTGATGACTTCTCAAGATATACCTGGATAAGCTTCATCAAAGAAAAGTCAGATGTGTTTGAGGTGTTTAGAGATCTGTGCCATAGGATCCAAAGAGAAAAGGCAAGTTGTGTGGTCAAAATAAGAAGTGATCATGGAAAGGAGTTTGAGAATAAAAAATTCTCAGACTTCTGTTCATCAGAAGGGATCAACCATGAGTACTCTTCTCCCATCACCCCTCAACAGAATGGGGTTGTAGAAAGGAAAAACAGAACTATTCAGGAGTCAGCTAGAGCCATGATTCATGCCAAAAAGTTACCCCTGTACTTTTGGGCTGAAGCCATGAACACAGCATGCTACATCCACAATAGAGTCACACTAAGAAAGGGAACTCTATCCACCATCTATGAAGTCTGGAAGGGTAGAAAACCTACAGTCAAGTACTTTCATGTATTTGGAAGTAAGTGCTACATCCTGGCTGATAGGGATCAAAGAAGGAAGATGGACCCTAAGAGTGATGAAGGGATATTTCTTGGATACTCTATAAATAGCAGAGCTTACAGAGTATTTAACTCCAGAACCAAGGTTATGATGGAGTCAATAAATGTGACTATTGATGATACCTATGCAAAGACAGATGTTGTTGATGATGTTGGAACATCTGCTGACAATCCAACTGAAGTTAAAATAGAAAGTGATAATCTTGACTTCACTTTAACTGAGGCAAAGTCAGAATAATCCAACAAATCTCCCTCCATCAGAATCCAGAAAGATCATCCTAAAGAACTGATAATTGGTGATCTCAACAGTGGTGTCACCACTAGATTAAGAGAGATGATCTCAGGCTCCTGCTTTGTTTCAAAGGTAGAACCTAAGAACATCAAGGAAGCTCTGAATGATGAGTACTGGATCTCTGCTATGAAGGAAGAATTAGGCCAGTTTACAAGGAATGAAGTATGGGATCTTGTTCCTAGGCCTGATGGCATTAATGTGATTGGCACTAAGTGGGTGTACAAAAATAAGTCTAATGAGCAGGGAGTAGATACAAGAAACAAGGCTAGGCTTGTGGCTCAAGGATATACTCAAATTGATGGGGTGGATTTTGATGAAACTTTTGCACCAGTAGCAAGACTTGAATCCATCAGACTACTCCTAGGAATTGCTTGCATCCTAAAGTTCAAATTATTTCAGATGGATGTTAAAAGTGCCTTCCTAAATGGGTACCTTAATGAGGAAGTATTTGTGGAGCAACCAAAGGGATTTATTGATCCAAGCTGTCCAGACCATGTATATAAGCTGAGGAAGGCTCTGTATGGGCTAAAGCAAGCTCCCAGAGCATGGTATGAAAGACTGACCACCTTTCTCATTAAGCATGGATACAGGAAGGGAGGAATAGACAAAACCCTGTTTGTAAAGGATGAAGAGGGAAAGGTTATGATTGCTCAGATATATGTGGATGACATAGTGTTTGGTGGGATGTCAGACAGGATGGTTAAACATTTTGTGACTCAAATGGAGTCTGAGTTTGAAATGAGCCTAGTGGGAGAATTAACTTACTTCCTTGGACTGCAAATCAAACAGATGGAGGACTCCATGTTCATATCCCAAAGAAAGTATGCAAAGAACACTGTCAAGAAGTTTGGGATGGACAATGCAAGTCACAAGAGAACACCTGCCCCCACTCATCTAAAACTGACAAAGGATGACAAAGGTGAGAGTGTGGACCAAAGCTTGTACAGGAGCATGATTGGAAGTCTACTATATCTTACAGCTAGCAGACCAGATATAGCTTTTGTAGTAGGTGTGTGTGCAAGGTATCAAGCTGAACCAAAGGTGAGCCATCTCAACCAGGTTAAGAGGATCTTGAAATATGTAAATGGCACTTGTGACTATGGCATAATGTACTCTCATGGTTGTGAACCCATCCTCACTGGGTTTTGTGATGCTGACTGGGCTGGAAGTGCTGATGATAGAAAGAGTACATCAGGAGGATGCTTCTTTCTAGGGAACAATTTAATTTCTTGGTTCAGTAAGAAACAGAATTGTGTGTCTTTATCCACTGCTGAAGCTGAATACATTGCAGCTGGTAGCAGTTGTTCACAGCTGGTATGGATGAAACAAATGCTCACAGAATACAATGTCACACAAGATGTCATGACATTGTACTGTGACAATTTAAGTGCTATTAATATCTCCAAAAATCCTATCCAACACAGCAGGACTAAGCACATAGATATCAGACATCACTTCATCAGAGACCTTGTGGAGGAGAAGGTGATCACATTGGAACATGTAGCCACATAGCTGCAGTTAGCTGACATATTCACCAAGGCTTTGGATGCTACCCAATTTGAAAACCTAAGGGGTAAATTGGGAATCTGCATGTGTGACGTATAGCAATTATGGAGAAGTGTCAGCATGTCTTATGACATCGTGGGGCATGACCACCAAGTGGCAGCACTAGTGTGGCCAATAACCGTTTGTATTCCAGTTTTACAAATTCCAATAGAAACGGGCTCTATTTATGTACAAACGTGCCTTCAGCTTCTCACATTCTCATTAGCACCACTGAACCATTTGCATGCTACAGCTGAGATTCTGAACCCATCTAAGTCTATCATCAAACCTTTATGCATCCCCACTACAATCGCAAACATGTCACAACATCAGAACCCTAACTCCATTGATGAGGGTCTCCTTCAGGAAGACGTAGTGGACGTCACTCCATTGTCTGTAGTACCCATGGATGCGACACCCATAAACGTCAGAGGAAGCATTCCCATCGCCCAAAAGCCCAGGACTCCCCATGCAAGAAGACCCAAGGAGCCAGTCTTCAGCAAAAGTAAAGGAGCCTCTTCAACTTCCAGTGCTCCCAAAGCTTCTGCTTACGTGGACTCCACAATCAGAGATCTTGTAACCAAAATCCTGATAGAAGAAAGGGTTGTGCCTGGGGTGTCAGTTCCCCTGAACAGGATGCCTGCCTCAACTCCCAGCAACCAAGCTAAATAAGACATGCCTGCTCCACAAGATGTCCCAAGCAATGTTGAGACAACTGAGGGTTAGGACAAAGCCCCAAATGATGATGAAGGAGTAGAAGGTCCTACTGATGATCAAGCTGCTGAGAATGAGGCTTCCCAATCTCCACCAGTTGTGAACCTGGACGATGATTCTGATACAGAGATCATAGCAGTTGTTGATCCTAGCATAGCCAAGAGGCTTATGGCTAGGAAGGATAAGAGGCCAGCTGCTCAAGCAACCCCTGAGAAAAGACAGCCAACCCCCAAGAAGGACAAGGTCAAAACTGCTTTTGGACCTACAAAGCCATGGATTAAGGTCAGCACACAGAAGAGGAAGGTCACAGCTCCATCTGATTCTGATGTTGAGAAGGATGTCCCAACATCTCAACCCAGAAAGAGGCCATCACCTTCTAGGACTGCCACTGCTGTCCCTGAAGCACCCCTGGATAATGTGTCCTTCCACCATGTCTCCAACGTAAGCATGTGGAAATATGTCTATCAGAGAAGGGTGGCTCTGGAACGAGAGCTGGGTAGTAATGCCTTGGATTGTACTGAGGTAATTGATTTAATTTCCAATGCTGGACTGTTCAAGACTGTCTCTAAATTCTCTCCATGTTATGAGTTGTTGGTAAAAGAATTTATATTGAACTTACAAGAAGGATGTGTTGATGGGAAATTTGAGGATTTCAGAAAAGTGTATGTCAGGGGAAGGTGTGTAGACTTTTCTCCTAGGGTGATCAATCAGTACCTGGGGAGAGAAGCAGATGAGCCAACTGAGCTTGGCAAGACTGACAATCAAGTGTGCAGAATAATTACAGCTAACCAGGTCAAGACATGGCCAGTAAAAGGCAAACTCTCAGTCAGCTTGTTAACCAGGAAATATGCCATGCTACACAGAATTGGGGCAGCCAACTGGGTCCCAACCAACCACACCTCAACCATAGCCACTGGGCTTGGGAGGTTTATTTGTGTTGTAGGCACCCAAACCAAGCTGGATTATGGAGTATACATCTTTGACCAGACTCTCAAGCATGCAGGAACCTCAGCCATCAAGCTTCCAATAGCCTTCCCATCACTACTCTGTGGGGTGATTCTCAACCAGTATCCAGGAATCTTACTGACAAGGACTCTGTCTGTAAAAGGGAAAGTCCACTATCTTTCTATTACAAGCTGTTTCTAGGTCATCATGTTGCAGATGTTGAAGCACCAGGTGGGACATCTGCTGGGACATCTGCTGTCAAGACACCTATATCAAAGGCAGCCCTAATTGCAGAGCTCAGGACAACCTGCAAGGAGCTGGAAGAAAGGAAGAAGAAGCTTAAGGACCTGATTCAAATACTGGAGCTGGAAGAGGCTGCTGGGAATGATGATGGAGCTGGTGATGAGTCTGAGGATACAGAGGATGAAGAGTGAAGCTGTTTGTTGGTGGAAAATGTATGTTTGGAGTCTGTCTGTTCTGAATTGTATGTTTGTTATGTTTATTTCTTTAATGTTTTGTTTGGCCCCAAAATTTATGTCTAACAAGGGGGAGAACAATGATATTATGTCTGTCTGCTGAAATGGTATATTTTGGACCTATCAAAGTGTCACTGGGTGTAATGGGTACTTATCAAAGTCTGTTGGGCCAAGTCATGGCAGTGTACATCTCAGGTAACTACATGTTTGAGGGGGAGCAAATTCTTAACTCTCACATGATCCAACAGAAAGGAACTCCGCTGCTCTCTGACAAAACCAGAAGAATATGTTAGCCAAAAATTAGCCAAAGGGGGAGTTTGTAGATGTTAGAAATTGGCATAATTTTTGAAATACAAAGTAAAAGTTATGAACTTAGTTCAGGACATCAGGATGTCACACCAGATGTTGTGACATCGCGAACCTGCTATCTGCCTTAAATGATACGCAACAGAAGTGCTTAAAATCAGGAGTAAATATCTGGAAGTAAACGTAAAAGGTGAGCACTCCATGGCGCCTCTTTAGGAAGTTAAGTTGTCTAGTTCCAGTGTAAAGGAAACATAAAACTAACTCACCTTGATTCAAGGAGATAACTGTGGGATTTAGAAATTACAAGTCTGGATAATTTGCAAAAAGCCCACAAACTCAGCATCTACTTAAGAAACTGATACACTCAAGTAAAGCCAACGAATTTAAGCAGAGTGTCAAGGGTGTTAGTGAAGCTAGTTACTTAAGCAGGTTTTATTTGTGTGTTATTCACTTTATAAGCTTTTAAGCAAAAAGTGAATTGTGTCTTGATTGAAACTGGTAAGTAAGATCAAGCTGGTGTGTCTGAAGTGTGACTTCAAACTTATTAATCATTCTAAGTTAGAGATCACTGTGTGATTGAGGGGGAGTGAGTAGGTACTCATATCTAAGTAGAGTCTTAGATAGAAATTGCCTTGGGTAGATATTACGTGAAGGATTAAACTAATTGGTTTAACTTCCTAATTAATATTACTTATATTGAATTTCCTTCCTGGCTTGGTAGCCCCCAGATGTAAGTGTGGAGATACACTGAACTGGGTTAACAATTTCCTGTGTTAATTAATTTACTAGCTCATTAATTTATTGCTTAGGATATCAGTGTCTAAACATCTGTTTCGACATCACATATCTGATCCCAGAATTACAATAGACACACAAAAAATGACTTTGGCTATCAAAACAGGATAAGATTATGATGAATCAAAAATGGTGAATTAAATTGAATCGTAAAGTGGATCTGTAAAATGGAGATGACTTGTATTTGAAATGGATATCAAGAACTAGAATTTGAAATTGAAGGATGTCTTCCAAATAAACCAATAAATGTGCATTCTCTTTTAACCTAAATTGAATCTTTCCACATAATCCACTCTTAAGAACTTTGATGCCATACTAAACTCCGCACAATCTTGGATTATTGTTCTGTAAACAAATGGATCCCAACCACTCTTTAATACACTGGACCTTAATTGGTGAAGTGCCCTCAAATCAAATCATGAACAAGAACTCCAAATTCTCCTTGAGATATTCAATGACGAAGAATACAGCTTGAGACGTTAAGAAGATCCAAAACTCTTATTCAAAGCAAATCTAATCAAACACCTCAACAATGGGTTAGATGCACCAGTGAATATGCTCTACAAGTTAAATCCCTGATAGATACCGATAAGGTATGAAACCCTAATTTCATATGGCCTTGATCACATGCCTTAGGAGCCAATGCAATGCATGATTGAATGCTATGACCTAATGGGAAATGCGGATGAATGCGAAGCGATAATCCAGTTAAAGTAATAAATAACGAGGGCAAATTTCGAGGTGTTACACCTATGTATTCCCTTATGCAATGGGAAAGTCAGAGCTTCGTAGTTCATGCCACTACGGTTTGTGTTTTTTAATTGAACGATTGTTTAAAACGCATTCTACTGCTAAGCATTGGCTTATACTCGCGGTGGAGACTGAAGCGCTAGCTTGTTTGCGAGATAGAATGATATAAACAATGTTCGTTTAAAGAAAAGGGTTTGACCTTTGTTAAGTGTTTTAAAATGAAAGGTGAATAGACCACAACTCAAGGGCTAGCCTTAAGAGTGATTGCATTAAAGGACTCGTGGAGTGATGGACTCCAAAGTTTAGTTATTCGTTGATTAATTGTAAAGTGATTTGTGTTTGTTGGTAAATTTTAAGTTGTATTATTCCATTGTGAGAGGGCGAATGAATTACAAATCGAGGGCTAGCCCCAACAGTAATTCAATTCAAAAACCCAAGGAATGTTAGATTCCTGAGTTTAGTTCTTTCACAATTTTAATTAGAGATTTATGTTTTGGACTTGGGAGGTATCACCAGTCCAGATACAAGGCACATTTCTCTGGCAGCAGCACCAAAGATCTGGTCACCTTTGATTGCTCTCAACCTCTTTTCAAGGGTGTCAAAATTCTCTTGCATCTTCTCATGTTTCTCATTTCCATTCTCAGACATGTCTGGCACATCATACACCTGAGGGTCGTTAAAGTGTGGTTGGACACGGGTGTGCACAATATCTGGTGTAAAATTAGTAATCGCGTGGTTCTCTTCAGCGGTCAAAGGAATGGTCTGCTGAGCGGTAAATCCTTAAGGGGGCGGCACAAAACTTTGGGAAGGAAATGCAAAACCCTGAGAAGGAGGCGCGAAACTTTGAGAAGCAAAGCCTTGGGAAGGATGGAAGAAACCCTGAGCAGCAAATCCTTGGGAAGGAGGAATAAAACTTTGAGAAGCAAAACCCTGGGGAGGAGGTACAAATCCGTGAGGAAGCCCAAAAGGAGGCCAGGTTACAGGAGTAGTGACTGATGGTGTAGGCTCAGTCGTTGCAGTGACAATCTCAGACACCAGAGTCTGTTGGGTATCTAATTTTTCTCGAATGACTTGCAGCATTTCCATCATTTGACCTATATTTCCACGAAGGTCAGAAAGCTGTTCATTAACTTTCTCCATTTCTGGGTCTCTGTCAACCATCTTCTTCTTGGCCTGAGCTCGAGTGGAATACTTGCGTGAGATCCTCAGTGTGACAGTTGGAAAGGAGGTGACGAGAATGAGTTTTTTTGACAAAATTCAAATGCGGAGATGCACTCCTGAGTAGAAGAATGAAAATGCTTCAAGGGACTTAAGAAATTATTGCAAAACATCAAAATGGATAAAGCTTTCTTATTATTTTTCAAAAACTAATAAACCGAAGTCCATTCATGGTAAAATATATGATGTTTGCAACAAAACTTTCTTTGTTCCTTGAAACTCTTACTAAAATGATGCATATGATGATGAGATGCAAAGATGCAGGGATGCAAGGATGCAAGGTGCCACAAGTAAATTCGGAACCTTCTTAATAGGTGGGCTGTAAGAGATTGGTTCTACGTTTTGCTACCCATAAGTCCCACTCACAGGGTGGTTTCTACAGTGATGGTTTTAAGGGAACTCAAGGTCACGGACGTTTATCGTATTAACGCCCCGTCGCAGGCTAGCTGCATTTTGACGATAATGTCAATAAGGTCTACCCTGAGTGGAGTTCTCATGCTAGGCCCTCAAGAGGTGAGCCCTTGGAGACTAACATTACACAACTACCAATACAGAAACTGGTTCTTAACAATGGGTCCCAGAATCACAGCCCTTTCATGAACCAGGTCACGCGACAGACTAGCTGCGTTGTGACAAGATCTACGAAAAGTCTAACTATCTGGGGGAGCTTTCATGTTAGGCCCTCAAGAAGCGAGTTCTTGGAGACTAACACTAATACTACCAATTCTAACCTAGGTGTTCCCTCTTCTTTTTCCACAACTCAGATTTTACTTTCAAAGTGATCCCAAGATCCCACAGACAAATAATATAACGAGCAAATAGGAGAAAGCGGTAAAAGAACAAATAAACAACCATAAATAACAAACATAGAAAAGACAAAAAGATCAAACAAATAAACACACAAATCTAAGTTAGGCTCGACTCTCTCTAGCATGGAGCATTGTCCCCAGCAGAGTCGCCAACTATCGTACCTCGAAAAATACGATCCTAAAACAAACAACAGAGTCGCCACCTAATTCTATTTATTCTACGAGAGAAAAGGGAGATATAGATACAACCTAAATAGGATAAGAAATGGTCAACGAAACCAAATTCTACGTTCGTGAGTCGGTTACGCAAAGGGGAAGGTATTAGCACCCCCTCACGTTCGTTGTACTCAACGGGAACCTCTTAGCTAACTATGCGATTAAATGTTGATCTTAAGTTTTTTGTTTGTCTTCTAAATGGTTATTAATATGTTTGTTAAAAGGGAAAGAAAGTTTTTTAAATTATTATTAATGTTACGGGGAGAAGATTAAAGTTTTTTATTAGGGTGACAGAGAGATGATTAATTTTTATTATTATTGTGATTTACACAGAGAAAGATGGAAATTTTTTATTAGGGTGCTCGCGAAGGATTAAAATCCATGTGCCTACGTATTCCCTTATGCAATGGGAAAGTCAGAGCTTCGTAGTTCGTGCCACTACGGTTTGTGTTTTTTAATTGAACGATTGTTTAAAACGCATTCTACTGTTAAGCGTTGGCTTATACAAGCGGTGGAGGCTGAAGCGCTAGCTTGTTTGCGAGATAGAATGATTTAAACAATGTTCGTTTAAAGAAAAGGGTTTGACCTTTGTTAAGTGTTTTAAAACAAAAGGTGAATGGACCACAACTCAAGGGCTAGCCTTAAGAGTGATTGCACTCAAGGACTCGTGGAGTGCTGGACTCCAGAGTTCAGTTATTCGTTGATTAATTGTAAAGTGATTTGCGTTTGTTGGTAAATTTTAAGTTGTATTATTTCATTGTGAGAGGGCGAATGAATTACAAATCGAGGGCTAGCCCCAACATTAATTCAATTCAAAAACCCAAGGAATGCTAGATTCCTAAGTTTAGTTCTTTCACAATTTTAATTAGAGATTTATGTTTTGGAAACGAAAGAGCGAATGAATTACAAATCGAGGGCTAGCCCCAACAGTAATTCAATTCAAAAAATCGAGGAATGCTAGATTCCTGAGTTTAGTTCTTACGTCAATTGATTATGTCTATTAAGACGTTTTGCGATTGCTTTGGATGTATTAGGGTTCAGTATTTTTATAACGAAGGAGTAAATGAATCACAACTCGAGGGCTAGCCTCAAGAGTGGTTCATTAAAGAACCCGAGGAATGCTAGATTCCTGAGTTCAGTTCCTCGTTAGATTAATTAAGATGCGTAAAAGTCGTACAGATGGCAATCACTCAGTGACCGACTTACGTGTGTGCAAAATGTAGGCGAGAATTGATTTATGTTTACTTGGCGTTGGACCAAGAAACATAATTAATTCTGAAACGATTATTCTTAAGGTGATCATGCTTATTTTTATTTACTTGACAAAATAAAGTCAAAATACTATACACAAATCCATACAAGTCCTTACAAGACATACACATAATCATACGACTAAATAAAGGGCAAGGGCATAAGCATACACCATAAATAAAATCGATCACAAGATAATAAACTAACTAAATTGAATAAAATTATAAAATAAAATAATTAACAGATTAATTAATTAAAATAAATTAAAATAATTGAATAACATAAGATAATTTTAGTATTTTTGAAATTTTAACAAAATAATAATAAACAAAAATGATAATAAGAAAATAAATAAGTGGAACAAAAAAATATAAAAATAAAAATAAATAAAGCCCAACAAAAACAGGCTGGAAATCAGTAAAATGGGGGGACAATTAGCAAGCAACTCAGGCCCAAGAAAGTGGAAGCCCAAAACGTAAATGGGGTGTATAGTGTGGGGCTCCGGTCAACCTGGTTGACTCCAAGATAAGCTTAATTGTCCGATTCGCATAAGATCTATCAGGAGCTTTAAAAAACAAGGTGATTAAAATATGCACATGATAAGGCTATATAGATAGCACATACAGGATCAAAAACGTGTTCCACCGAAACGGTGACAGGTGTCTGGTGGAGACACTTGTCACCGTCACCGCAAGGCACGTCCACCAGTAACATCAAGGATCATGCAAAAGAAACGGAATAGAAAATTCATAAAATAAAAAGAAACCGTCAAACCCTTTATCTATCTTACAAACTCTATCCACTCAAACCTTACCGTCTCTCCTTCAATGCCCTCTACCTCCCAAACAAAAACCTCGTCGGAACCCTAAAACGCTCGCCGGAGAAGATGAACCAGCGGCGGTTCGCGGCAGAGACCGCCGTCTTCGCCGGAGGATCTAACCCTAAAACCGAAACTACAAACACTAACCCACCCTCGTTTCTTGCCCTTTTTATGAAACTTCAACTCGTTTCCCCTGAATCCACTCGAAAACCAGCAAAACAAAACCGTTCCCAAATTTAAAACCCTAAATCAGATATCAAAACGAGCAAACAAGCATGGAGGAAAGCAAAAAGAAACAAGCGTCAACACGAAAACGAGGAAAGGATCTTCAAGTGAAAATGAAATAAATCTTTACGGGATACCTTCCGAATGCCTTCCCAAATGAAACACCAAAAATGACAACTAGGTAATCTCGCTTGATTCTTTCTTCTTCGGATTCACATATGGCTTCCGTTCTTCTTCTTTTTCTTTTTGCCTTTTCCTTGCTTGACTGTGGTTTTTCGTTATTGCTTAATGTTGTAGGCTTGAAAGGATTCGTGAAAGGGTTTGTCGCGGTTCTTGAATGGACGAAAAGCTTATGGAGTTGATTGAGGGAAAAAATCGTTAAGGTTTATCCCGAACAAAAGGTTTCTGATTTTCTCTACTTCAGTTTTTTTTAAAGTTTCTTGTTTCTCTCTTTGTGAATTTTTTCTTTGTTTTCGAAAATCCTCCTTCTTTGAATTTTTTCAGAGTTTCAAACAAAAATTTCTCTTGTGAATTTCCCAAAAAATACTCGAAAAATCCCCCCCTACAACGATGGATTTCTCCACTTTTTATATTGTAAAATTTAGGGTTTTCCCCTATGAAAACTTGCTGAGAAAATCCATTTTAGTTATGCCTGCTATGCTCCTTTTACATTGAGAAATTTTCTTGCCAATTTCGTGAAAACTTGGTCTTGCAATTCTTCTGACATATCTGTCCATTTCTTGTCCATTTTTGCTTTTATCACTGCACACTGTTGACTCAGTTCAAAATGAATTGAAAAGATTAAGTTTGGATTGAATTGAAGAGTTGCTTTTCAATGGAATCAGTTTGTTTTAAGGTTCAATCTTGTTTTTTGCTAACTTCCTCTTGGCTCACCTACCGATACGTCCTTGTTTACAGGATTTTGCTGGCTTTAACAATAGGCTTGGGGCTGATAGCCCTTGAAAGTACAAAGGGGAAATAGAGGCTGGCGTGTGGCTTGGCGTAATCTCTGCAAAAGCTTTGGAGCACACAAAGGGGATAGTGATAGTACGGTTTAACAAAAGGTTGGGACCTCCTAGTTGAATAATTTGGATTTTCACTACGGTAAGACCTGAATTATTTGATGCACAGCTTTAATTTGATGCACAAAATTGGTTTCATCCTTGGTTCACTAATCAATCTCTTTATTTTTTGTATGTAAACTTGCTTGGAGCAAGGCTTGGTCAGTTTACTTCATAACCAAGGCAATGTGACAGTAGACAGTATAACAGATGATGGTTCCATATCCTTATGCTAAAAGTGCTTGCTGCCTCAACATTAGTTTGTTTCAATACTAACTTTGCAAAGAGAACCAAATTCGCTTCAACTCCAGAGAAAGCCAACGCAGTCAATCCTTGATGCACTAACAACAATGATGCACTCTTCCATCCACCAGTCCTAGCTTTCAAAGCAGGTTTTCCATAATAAAATTAACAGACCCATCTCTTGTGCAAGAATTGATACACTTCTCGTCATGCTTGTAAACTGCAATAACCTGAGAGCTAGAATCTTCTTCGTTTCCGTCCATTGTTCGTCACAAACTGCACTGGATAGGGTGAAGTTTAAATTTGGAAGGATTAAAACTTGTAGAATTTGTATTAGGTTTGTAACCCCTGTAATTCTAGCAAAACGTGGCTCAAACTATGTAATGACACTAATTTATTTGTGAGTTTGGCTTTGATATGGCTTAAAACAAGCTTGAACCAATCTTGCAAACAAAATACAATATGGATTGCCATTTTCTTACAAGTGACTTGAAACTTCTCAATCAACCTTGGGACTTGAATCCCATACATTTCATGTGACCAGTAAACAAATAGTATTCATATTCTTATCTCCATTATGGCCTGAGTTATTAGTCATGTTAGTCCCACAACCCCACATTTTCCTTTTACAAACTATGATCTTTTGTGTGCTTCTTAATTCAACATCTTGGCATACATGTCAAAAGGGAAACAGCAAGGTCAACACATGTTGCAATATATATACGTACAAACTGTTTCTCCCAATGCCAAAGCACACTAATGGGCACAAACCTTCAACACACTTCAAAAGATAGTTTTCAAAACCAAAGTTGCAAAAGCGAAATATATCGAAATGTGACTTGAAAATCCTAACTGAAAGTTGGAAGCTTTAGGGAATGAATTTGGAATTCTGGAATTGAGTAAGAATTGGAATAAAACTTGGAATGAAAATAGAAATTTTGAAAAAAATGGATTGAAACTTAGAACTTGAATTGAAACATGAAAGTTTGACATTAAATTTTGAATTAGAATTAAAATTGAAACTTGAAATGGAGATCTGAAAATGAACTTGGACTAAGACTTGGAATGTAAATAGAAATTTTGAAAAATGGATTGAAAATTAGAAACAAAAAATTAAAATTAAAATTAGAAAAAACTTGAAAGTGATTATAAATTAAAATAGAGAAATAGGAAATAAAATTAGATAATTAAAAAAACGAAATAAATTAGAATTAAATTAGAATTGGAAAACAAAATAAATTAGAATTAACTTTAGAAGTAAAACTTGACAATAAAAGAATTTTGTTACAAAAACTAAAGTGACTAAATGCACCATGGTATGATGATATGAATGTATGAATGAAAAGTTAGGGGTAAAATTTGGGGTGTGACAATACTTGTTGTAGAGACTCCGGTGTTAGAGGAATATTGAAAGTCGTGTGTTACTATGTGTGTACATAAGAGAAGGTGTATTGGATTTTTGGATGTTTTGTATCGTGGATGAAGTTGGAATTAAGGAGACTAAGAAGGAGATGATAAGCCATAGAGAGTTGGTGGAGCATTATGCTTACGGACTCTGGGCACAAGTTGAAGTACGCTATGGCATTGGGTAATGATGATTTATGCCACCTTTATGGTTGTCGGACGTCTATTGACAAATTGAGGAACTGATCAACCTTAATCTATTGTTGATAGCAGACGAAATCATAAATGATGGATATATGTGTCATGCCAACTAGTATAGTATGTACGTCGAATTGGTTGAAGTCAGGCCGAGTGCTTGAGTGTTGGTTGTTTTGTCGATGCAGGTTATGATATAAGAGTATTGGTTAGATTTAAAGATGATAGTATGAAGTTGCGTTGGATTGAATTGTAATAAGAAAATTCATAGTTGGACTCTGAATAATTAGAATGTTGTTTAGTGATGAATTAAGTAGCTTGAGACTTGAAGATTTCTTGAGATGATTAGAAAGGAAAGTAGGTGGAATGGTAAAATTATGACTTGACAAGAATGTCGGATATAATTGAGTTGCAAGTATTACAAGGAGTGAAATTATAAGTTGGATTATTATAGTGCAATTTTGGTGGAACAAGAAGATTTGTTTGGTTGTGTTGATTCGAATAAGAGTTATGAAAGGTTGTGTCGGTATGAGTAGGAATCGAGAATTCGGTAAGATAAATTAGTTGGAAGTGAAGAATATGAGTTATACTGTGGGAATTCGTTAGACCCATCGTACCTTATGTTGTTGCAATGATGATGTGTATTCAAGAGGCATTTCGAAGACGTGTTGTTGAAAGATAGTAAAGTTGTAGTTATATTGAGGATAATTGGGAAGTGTAAGTATAGTTTATCCAAGGATTTGGAAGTAGTCGCAGTTGTAATTGCATTGAACGTTCATAAGTGTTATCTAGTGGATCTAAGTTTGAACTATTATGTAACTAAGAGAGTTTGAATACCTATTGGAATAACATTTCCAAAGGATTGAGTCGGAGGCTTTGTTGATATGGCGATGTTGGTGATTGTAAGTTGGATTTAAACTCAGTAAACTTGGTATTTTGCAAGTAATCAGAGTGCGAAGCGAACGCGTGGTGTAGTGTTGTTATTCTTATGTGAATGAGCTGAGATGTTGATAGTTGATTGAGTTGATGTTATGTTTAAGTTGGATGTTCTTGTGTTGATGTGTTCTAAGTTGTAAGTTGGTTACTCGTTGTGTTGTGTTGATGGTTGTCAAGTGTATTACTTGATTGTTGTTTGAGTTGTTGCTAACCTTCATGTTATGAATTGTTGTCTGTATTATAAGTGGGGTTGCCTTTCGGGGATGAGAGGTGATTAGTCGGAATGAATAAGTAGTTGGAGTAGTTGAATCGGATAAATTTTCGAGGACGAAAATATTCTAAGCGGGGGAGAGTTGTAACGCCCGTTTATTTAATTAATTATTTAATTAAATATAAGTGTATTGCGTTGTTTTGATTTGCGATGTTTTGTGTATTCGAAGTTGATTTAAGTTGATTTCCGAAATATTGGAATAAATCGTTGATGTTTATAAGTTGATTCAAGTTGAATTTATTAAATAAGTTGATTTAGGTTGTGGATAATAATATTGGATACTTTGTGTTTATAGTTGATTATGTTGATTTGGTAGTTTAGGCGATTTATTTGATAGTCGGTAATTAGTCGATTTAGTCGGGAAAAATAATATTAGAATTAATATTATGGAATTATGAGAGTATTTATTTAAATGGGCCTAGTTGTGGCGTGGATGGTAGAAGTCGTGGGGGTGCGGATTAGAAAACCCAATTAAGATTGAATTATTATAATAATGATTATAATAAAAAGAAAAAGAAAAAGGAGAATTAGTCAAGAGGAGAAGTTGAATCAGTAGAAGTTGAATTAGTAGAAGTTAAGAAAAGTGGAACTTGGAAATGTTAGAACGAGTAAAATTGGAGAATGAGGAAAAGTGGAGAAAACGATTACAAGAAGTCGTCATTGGAAGCCCAGTCGGAAAGTCAATCAGATATTCGAGCGGCCATCAGTTTAAGGTAAGGGTGGGGTTCGAACTCTATAATCAGGATTATGATGATTAGTATGTGGGGTGTTACACGCAGGACCTTGTCCTTTCCTTTCTCTTCGGTTTGTGCAGCATTATCTTTCCCATTCATTCGGGATAAAAATGTCTGGCTGGCGACTCTACCTTTTCCGCGCCACTTTCGCGTTTGTACTAGGATGAAAATCTCGGGAACGACAGTACCCAATTTCACCTTTCGTGCCTCATGACACTCCATCACCTGGAAAATCCTCTCGATCTCTTTGAACCACTCCTGCCCTCCATCTGGGTCATACCTTCCCTTGAAAGTAGGCGGACTATTCTTCCGAAACTCGTCATTCTCGTTATTCCCCACATTAGGCGAATTCTGCATAGCTTGTACAACAACATGCAAAGCGGCAACAAGTGCAAAATCATTCTGTCTAGCCATTCTCTATATGTTACGCATCAACAACAGAAAATAATGATTAAGGAACCTACATTGTCAGTAATCAACTGTCACACACAACGACAACTCAACGACTCGACTACTTGGTCGGACGGACCGACCTGCTCTGATACCATATTGTAACACCCTAACTTCCCCCACATAATTTAATTGGAAAAATCAGAGTAAAACCACATGATCCAGAAATTAAGGTATTACTTTCAACATAAAAATTGCTCTTTTCAAGACATGTAACATACAACTAAAGTAAATCAAATTTGATTCATTACACAACGGAAGATAAATCATCTCAAATGTAAAAAAAAACATTATTTTACAAAAACATAAAGGCATATCCTAAATTCTTTAGCAAATAAATTAAAAGTAAAGCGTTCCCAACTCCCAATGTTACATATCAGAGCAGGCGCCACTACCAAGGAGTACTTCGACTTCACCGACGACGAACTCTAACTATTCCTGATTACCTGCACATTACCCACGTAAAGGCAACATTCAAACAAAAGGGGTGAGATCCTCAAATCAATCAAAAGTAAGAGATGATATAAATACAAGAGCATAAATCATCAAGTTATTCACCCATATCACAACAATCAATAACATCACACACTTCAATCCATATACATATAATCACATTAAATATCATGCAACACGACTATCATAAATGCAATAAGACACACTAGACTCAATGTATATGGTGCCAATTCGATCCCTGTTTCATGATCACAGCTCCCGTCGGAACGTCTATTAGTCGCTCACACCCCACATGGGCACACGACAATCGTGATTGCTCACACCCCATATGGACACACAATCACACCAAAAAAATAACATCAATTCCATCAAGGAATCCAAATGGGTGCTCATACCCCACATAGGAACACATCATCCCACAACTCGTGCAAGTGATATGCACCTCAACAACAACATACAATGACTCAAACATAATCAATGTATCATGCAACTTTAAACCAAAACAACAACATGTTATACAACTATACAACAACATACCACAACAACTCGACAACAACAACATGCTATCATAACTCATCAACAGTAACATACTATCACAACTCAACAACAACAACAACATACTTTTAATCACACATGTATCATCATAATAATCTCCCCAAGATATATCATTGATAGAAATCATCAACAAAGCCACAAAAGAACCGCGCGATACAACAAGAAAACAACCTAAAAATAAGCAATAGTGTCTGGCGCCTCTCCCATCACCCGGCAGTGCATAGGCGGCGTCCAGGGCTTCACCCGACACTGCATTTAACACCTGATTTAATTTAATTATTTGTGTATGTTAAAGTATGATGTTGTATATTTGTGTGTGTAATTTTGTGTTTTCGTTGGTGTTGGAGTTACCCTTAGTAGTGGGTATTGGCCTTGAGAATGAGACTTTAAGGTGGTAGGGGTGTGTGCCTAAAAGTGTAGAGATTGATGGTGTGGTGAGCAAGACTAATCTAATTATATTAGTAATATTTAGTTAATTATAATATTAAGTGAATATTATTTTAAATTAGATATTTGATAGAAATTATTTTACTATTATTAAATCATTATTTGGGTTAAGTGAAAACGATGATAATAATAATAATAAAATAAGAAAATAAGGGGTTAGAAGAGAGGAATTTCATTCTACGTGAAAATAAGAAAGAGAACAGGAGGAAGAGAAAGCTAGGGCTCAAGGGAGAAGAAGAGATTTTATGCAAGAAATCTAAGGTAAGGGTGGGGTTCCTTAATCACTTAAGGGATATATGATGTTTGTATGAGGGTAGATAAATTGTTAGGGTTGTATATGTGTGTTTGTTGATTGTTTGATGTTTCGGTACGAAGTTAGAGTTGTGTGTCAGTGATAATAAAAATACTTGAATTGTATGAATTGCACACTTGAGTTATTGATGAAATTGGTTGTGTGATTAATCGGGTAAGGGTGTGAATCTCGGTTATATGATATATGTAAAGGTATATGTATGTGTTTGTTTGGTTTGAATGTGGTGGAAAAATACTTGTTGGTGTATTTTGATGGGTTTTGATTAAGTTTGGGTGTGGAATGAAATGATTAAATTATGTTTCAAAAAATTTTAAAAATGGAAAATGTGTTGGGTGTCTTTTTAATAGTGACAATATCCTAGTATATTTTATTTTGTGTTCGGGGTTTTTACGGAATCAAAATCAAAGGTCTAAAAGGCCTCCAACGATGAAAAGTACAGCAGTCTGCACATTGTAGGTAAACAATGAACGTCGTTAGGCTTATGTCGAACACTGTTAGGCTTATGGAGAACGCCATGTAGCTAGGTCGCAACCAGACAACTTTGAGTCCAAATACGGTTTCGACCATAACTTTCAAACCGTAAGTCTATTTCAGTGGCCATTTGAATTGTTGGAAAGCTGGTTTTAGGTACTTTCTACTAAAAATATTTTTAACACCATAATTCCAACTATTTTATGTGTTTATTATATTCCCTTGTATGTTGTGATTTGTTGAACCTTGGAATATGTGTTTCGGGTGTGCGATGCGTGTTGTTACTGTGAATTGTTGTGTTCGCATATTAGAACAAGTGTCTACTATATGTTAGGAAACAATGAGGTAATATATTGATGATATGATAGACTTATGCATTGTTTTGTAGTTGTATTTTATTGCATGAGTTGTGGGATAAGACGTATGCCCATGTAGGGTGTGAGCGTTCATCCAGATTCTGCATTGTACAATCGAATTATTGTTGTTGTTGAGTGCAATAGTTGGTGCTTATGATGTTGCATGATGTCGTTGATTAGTTATGGCATGTTATGTTGTAGAATAACTTGTAAATGTAATAGTTGTTTCTTATGGTGTATTTGTATGTTGTTGTTGAGGTGCATAACATGTTGCATGAGTTTTGGAATAATACATGTGCCCATGTGGGGTCTGAGCATTTATCTGGATTCTTCGTAAGGGAATCATGTTGCTGTTGTTGTTGAGGTGATTTTGTGCTCATGTGGGGTGTGATTAATCATAGATGTCGTGTTCCCATGTGGGGTGTGAGAGACCTATATAGAAATTCCCACGAGAATTGTGATCTTGAAAAAGGGATTGAACTTGGTACCATATGCATTGAGTAAAGTTGGCGTCTCATTGCAAAATAGTTGAATTGTGTTGCATTGTGAAATGTATGATTATCTGTGTGTGGTGTGATTATTTATTTTGGTCGGTGGTTGTGATGAAGGGTGATTTATCTGATGATTTTTATGCTTTCGTATTTATATCATTTATTTCTTTTGATTGATTAAGAATCTCACCCCTTCTGTTTGAATGTTGCCTCCATGAGGGTAACATGCAGATAATCAGGATTAGAGTGGAGTTGCGGTTAGTGAAGTTGAAGTCCTTCACTTAGTTTCGGCGTCTGCTCTGATATGTAACACTAGGGAGTCGGTGAAGGCTTTTGTTCTGTTTTAATTGTTGAAGGATCATTTGTTTTTATTTTTCTTCCAAACTAATTCTTTTGCTTTATGGAATTATGTTTTATGATTTAACTAAATAAGTTTGCTTTATGGAGTTATGTTTTATGATTTAACTAAATAAGTTTCCTCTGCATAATAAAAGTGATTGTTTGGACTATAATTTTGTTAATTCCTGTTAATTTTAATTATGTGTTACATGTCCTATGCATGAGCAGTGTTGTTGAGTAGTAACATCTTTGGTTTTGAAAATTTTATTTACTAATTACTCTGATAAATTGATTTAATTTACATAGGGGAATTAAGGTGTTACATAGTGGTATCAAAGCAGGTCGGTCCGTCCAGGTTGTCTAATTATGTTGTTCCCTAGTATGCGACATGTGTGTGAAAACAATGTCAATGCTTGTTTTGTTTTCCATTTGCAGTTTAGGAATGGAACAAGTGGGGGAGAAACGTCTGCTTCTCTTGGATAATTCAGTTGTTGAGAGATTGGATATCATGTTGTTACATGAGGGAGTCCAGTGTTGGATTGTCCAACTATTTGAGAATGGTGTGATCCTTGAGGAAAGATAGTCAAGTGTTTTTGTTGTTCGTTTCCTTGTGATGGGGGAAGGCGATGTTATGGCTTGAGATGGGCCGGTGATGTGTGGAGTATCATGACGTGTTTCCTTAGGAGGTGCATGACTATCTTTAGTTAGAACAAGCTGATGTCAAATTTTTGACGAATTGATGGAGATAAACAATGTGTTTACCAATTGTTCAGATGAGTGGGGTAGTGAATTGTGGAGACAAGTGTAGCTCCGGTGTTATTAGTAAAGAAGAAAGAAGGTAGTACGGGATCGTGTGTGGATTACCGATGGTTGTTTAAGGTGATGAGTGAGAATAAATATTCATTTCAACGGGGTTGATGATTTGATGGACCAACTGGTGGGCGAGTATGTTTTTAGTATAATTGGATTGAGGTCAAATTACCTTCGGATTTGGGTGAAAAATGAGGATAGTTGGAGGATCTTAGAAGTAAAAGAAAGAGGTGGAACTCATGTTCACCATTTTCAATCTTTATTTTTGCACTTATGAAACAACTTTCACTAAACATGTGATAATTATTCGCTGGTAACTCCAATGGGAGCGATTTTGGAATTTTTGGAAAGCTTACGGAATTCCTTATAGTTTGCATATAAACTTTGTCTTCTACATTTTTTTGAAGAGGGAGAAAAACACGTTTGAAGATTTGGGTCTGATGTTGAATTTGGTGAGGACAGGTATACGGGATTCCTTAACCATCCTCATTGCATATGTGATAACTTCTTACTCGAAACTTGGATTTAATCGGTTCTTGAATTTCTGGAATCTACAGGAAATTCTCTTCAGTTTAGCATATAATTTTGTATTTGAAAGGTCTCTATTGAAGGAGATAATTGTGTTTGAAGATGAGCGAGTCTTGCTGGAAATGGGCAAGGTGAGGTTAAATATAAGATGTTTGGTAATGAGAAGGTTAAATAATAAAGTGGATTATGTGTAATTGATGACATGATGTCGACATGTGTCGGGAAGATTTTGGACAGTTCTATCACCAACCAGATGATGAAATGGTACTATTGAGATTATGAGTAGGATGCGACCTAAATGTGAAACTATATGGATCTTCGAGATTATGAAATTAAAGGAAAGACATAGGATTTATCAGTGTTGTTAAAGTTCTCTATTGGGATAAATGTTTCAATCGAAGTAGACCAATTTGGATTGTACTTTATGTAGTCGCACTTTCAGTACTGGAAGAATATTTAACATTTGTGTTGTGCTACAAGCGTGTATAGGAGACTACATAATGGATTTTGGACGTTTGTGTATCATTGACGGGGTTAAAAAGAAGGAAATTGAGAAAACGTTTGTAAGCCTTAGAGAGATTTTTGCACACTATGCTTAGGTAACATTCATCACAAGAAAAATGACACTATTGTAGTAGGGTAATGATGATTTATGCCACTGTTATGGTTGTCGGCTGTCTATTGAAAAATTGAGGAACTAATCACCCTTATCTCATGTTGATAGTAGACAGGATCATGTTGGATGGGATAGATGTGTCTTGCCAACCGGTATAATATGTACATTGAATTGTTTGAAGTTAAGCCTAGTGATTATGGATTGTTTGATTATTTGATGCAGATTCCTACATCTGAAGATGAGGCGGATTTAAGGATTTTGTATGTCAATCAGATGATGTTGTTAGTTACCTATCAAGAGTAGAGAGAAATGTATTGACTATTGATATGCCAAAGGTGTCTCCTTGGAGAGACTTATTATTATTGGTAAAGAAAGGGATGATAGCATGAGGTTATGTGTTGATCGGTGAGTAGTATGGGAACTCACGGTTGTATCCGAGATAGCTTGAGTTTCGATTTGTGATGAATCGAGAATCCGACAAACATGGGACTTGAAGCATTGGAAAAATAATCCATCGAGGGAGTAAATGGAAATGTGAGACCATGATTTAACCAAGGATGTTTGGTAGAGGATAATAGTGACTAGTATGCCTTAAAGTGTATGTAGAGAGTATGAATCGTAACTTCCATACTTATTTGGATGGGATCTAAGTAGTGTTCATTATGGATGTTCATATCTATTATAGAAATCAGAAGAAGAGCGCGTAAAGTATTTGAGAATTTAGTTACAAGTATTAAAAGAAGTGGTTATATGTAAGTTATCAAAGTGTGATTTTTGGTTAGTAAAGATGAGTTTACTTGGTTGTGTTAATTCAAGATTTGGAATTGACTGCGGTTGTAATAGTGTTAAATATTCGGAGGTATTATTTGTATGGATCTAGGTTAGAAATAGTTAGTAATTACAAGAGGGTAGAATACCTGTTTGATCGGAAGGAACAAAGTTTGAGACGATAAGGATGGTCGGAATTCCTGATGAGTTAAGTCAAAATCCTTTTTGTATGTCTGCTTGATGGTCAGAGAATTAGAATTGAGTTAGCTGTTCAGAGGTTGGTATCTGGTGTGAGAGATAACATAGTAGAGTGTGCGGGTGGCCATATTAACAGTAAACAATGATTTTCTCGTGATTGTTAGAGAGGGTCGGGAGTTGGATGTGAACTTGGTAGATTTGATAGTTACAAGTAGTCGGAGTGCACAGTGAAAGCATGGTATAGTGCAGTTTGTTCATGTGTGTAACAACAAAGTGGGTAGTCTGGTTACATTGATGTTGTGTTATGGAATTTTGTGTTCTTATCTTTGTGGTTGCCTCGTTTCCTATGACGATGGTTCGAGTGCGAGTAGGTAATTCCTGTGATGGGGGATTAGCGGAGTGTTACCTATGGTGATGGTAACGATCGTATTGTGTTCCGTTTTTAGAAAGAACCTGTGTGTTCGTAACTTGATTATTCTTTGTGTCTTGAGTTAGTCTTCGAGTGAATTGCGTGAGCATTGCTTCGTGTTGTTGTTTTCGTTGATATGATGGATTATTGTTTTGTGTTATTCGTGGGGTTGCCTTTCATGGCATGGGAGTTGATTAGTTGGATGTGAGAATGTATCTGGAGCGGTTTGCATTGAGTAGATTTTCGAGGACAGAAATATTCTAAGTGGGAGAGAGTTGTAACACCCCGGTTTAATTTAATTATTTACGTAAATTAAAGTATGATGTTGTGTATTTGTGTGTGTGATTTTGTGTTTTCGTTGGTGTTGGAGTTACCCTTAGTAATAGGTATTGGCCTTGAGAATGAGACTTTAAGGTGGTAGGGGTGTGTGACTAAAAGTGTAGAGATTGGTGGTGTGTTGAGCAAGACTAATCTAATTATATTAGTAATATTTTGTTAATTATAACATTAAGTGAATATTATTTTAAATTAGATATTTGATGGAAATTATTTTGTTATTATTATTAAATCATTATCTGGGTTAAGTGAAAATAATAATAATAATAATAATAATAATAATAATAATATAAGAAAGTAAGGGGTTTGAAGAGAGGGATTTCATTCTATGTGAAAACAAGAGCGAGAACAAGAGGAAGAGAAAGCTAGGGCTTAAGGGAGAAGAAGAGATTTTGGACAAGAACTCTAAGTTAAGGGTGAGATTCTTTAATCACTTAAGGGATATATAATGTTTGTATGAGAGTAGATAAATTATTAGGTTTTTATCCGTGTGTTTGTTAATTGTTTGATGTTCCAGTAAGAAGTTAGAGTTATGTGTCAGTGATAATAAAAATAATTGGATTATATGAATTACACACTAGATTTATTGATGAAATAGGTTGTATGATTAATCGGGTAAGGTGTGAATCTCGATAATATGATACGTGTAAAGGTATATGTATGTGTTTGAATGTGGCGGAAAATACTTGTTGGTGTATTTCAATGGGTTTTGATTATGTTTGGGTGTGGAACGAAATGATTAAATTATGTTTCAAAATGTTTCAAAAATGGAAAATGTGTTGGATGTCTTTTTAATAATGATCGTATTATATTGAATTATGAGTTCGGGGTTTTTTACAAAATCGGATGTCCAAAAGGCCTCCAATGATGAAAAATGCAGTAGTTTGCACGCTGCAGGTAAACGGTTACGCAGTTAGGCTTATGGCAAACGCCATGTAGCCAGGTCGGAGCCAGACAACTTTGGGTCTAAATACAGTTTCGACCATAACTTTCAAACCGTAAATCCGTTTCAGTCGCCATTTGAATCGTTGGTAAGCTGGTTTTATGTACTTTCTGCTAAAAATAATTTTAACACCATAATTCCAACTATTTTATGTGTTAATTGTATTCCCTTATATGTTGTGATTTGTTGAACCATGGAATATGTGTTCCGGGTGTGCGATGTGTGTTGTTGATGGGAATTGTTGTGATCGCATATTGGAATAGGTGTCTACTGTATGTTGGGCATCAGTGAGGTAATGTATTGATGATATGATAGCCATATGCATTGTTTCGTAGTTGTATGTTGTTTCATGAGTTGTGGGATAAGACGTGTGCCTATATGGGGTGTGAGCGTTTATCCGGATTCTGCATTGTAGAATCGAATTGTTGTTGTTGAGTGCAATAGTTGGTGCTTATGATTTTGCATGATGTCGTTAATTAGTTATGGCATGTTATGTTGTAGAATAACTTGTAAATGCAATAGTTGTTTCTTATGGTGTAGTTGTATGTTGTTGTTGAGGTGCATAGCATGTTGCATGAGTTGTGGGATAATATGTGTGTCCATGTGGGGTCTAAGCATTTATCTGGATTCTTTGTAAGGGAATAATGTTGTTATTGTTGAAGTGATTGTGTGGCTATTTGGGGTGTGAGCAATCACGGATGTTGTGTGCCCATGTGGGGTGTGGGCGACCTATATAGAAATTCCGACGTGAATTGTGATCATGAAAAAGAGATTGAACTTTGTACCATATGCATTGAGTCAAGTTGGTGTCTCATTGCATGATAATTGAATTATGTTGCATTGTGAAATGTATGATTATTTGTGTGTGGTGTGATTATTTATTTTGGTTGGTGGTTGTGATGAAGGGTGATTTATCTGATTATTTTTATGCTTTCATATTTATATCATATGTTTCTTTTGATTGATTGAGAATCTCACCATTTCTGTTTGAATGTTGCCTCCATGTGGGTAATGTGTAGATAATCAGTATTAGTGTGGAGTTGCGGTTAGTGAAATTGAAGTCCTTCACTTAGTTTCGGCGACTGCTCTGATATATAACACTAGGGAGTCGGGGAACGCTTTTGTTCTGTTTTAATTGTTGAAGGATCATTTGTTTTTATTTTTCTTCCAAACTAATTCTTTTTCTGTAAGGATTATGTTTTATGATTTAACTGAATAAGTTTGCGCTGCTTAACAAAAGTGAATGTTTGGACTATAATTTCGTTAATTCCCATTAATTTTAATTATGTGTTACATGTCCTATGCATGACCAGTGTTGTTGAGTAGTAACATCCTTATTGTTGAAAATTTTATTTACTAATTACTTTGATAAATTGATTTAATTTACGCTGGGGAATTAGGGTGTTACATTGCACAAGAGGCGTACCTTCTCACCAAATTCCCAAAAATAGTAGCGTTCCATGTTATGCCTCTTAATCATCGCCTGACCTCCAAACCATCGCCTGATAATCCAACTCTACTGCTCGATGGTACACGTGCAACATCAATTCTACTGTCTTTGTTTTTTCTGCTTCCTCAACCCCAATTCAGCCTCCATAGTGCACTAATTTCACAACCAAACCCAAAAACATTTAGAAACAATAACATACACTATTTTATAGGCAATATCATGAATAAACCTACTCATTATAACTCATTAGAATCTACCCTTTTATCAACAAACTCCATCAAAACCTCAAACTGCCATCAACAACATCAACCTAATGATTTCTACCCAAACAGATACATCATCTAACCCTTAAGAGATGAAAAAAATATCACCCTTACCTTAAAGTGATAAATTATCTTCTTCTCCAATGGAATTTCCTTCTTCTTGCCCTAACCTCTCTCTCTCTCTCTCTTTTCTTTTTCACGGTCGATTCCCAATGATCCCATTTCTCTCTAATTTTCTCTATAAAAGTCCCTCATTATGTTATTCCTCTTTTACCCTCACTTTCCTTCCTATAATTACTAACTTAACATTTACTCATCCTTCCAAGTTCCCATATCTAACACTTTAGTTGATTTTACTGTCTTATTATTTTATTATTTATTTCATAGTTTATCTCACTATTAACAAAATAACAATAATACAAATAATATTAGCAATTTCACTTAAATCACAACGAAGCACACAAAACACACAATCATCACAACAATTCCTAATTATTCGAAAATCATAAATAAAAAGGAAAACAATGTGTTACACATTTACTTTCTACTATTTCCTCTCAAGGAGTTGTTTTCAAGACCTTTTGATTATCTTCTTTAGTAGCAGCAAACTCATCATATACTTCATATATTACCCAAAAGTCCTTAACTATATGGGGATAAGTTGGTTCATTCAGCATATAAAAGAATGAGGTTCATTCTCACACTTTGAAGAAATTCTAAAGTGGATAACCATACATATTGAAGGAATCGAAATCCATAATCTACTCCACTATAAGCTTCAGATCTTCATTCTTGATATCAATGGTTATTGGCTTAATGTACAAACTTTTGCCAAATTCGACATTCATGGGTGCTTGATGAGAAGATGATGAAGCCATTGCAAAAGGGATTTTAGGGTTCTTAGGGTTTCTTTTGAAATGGGTATTTTCAAAGAAGGTTTGAGAAACAAAAGTATGGGAGAGAGAGATAGATAGAGAGAGAGAAGTGTGTGAGTCTGATTAAGTAGCGTGTTTTGAGTGAAAATGATTTTTTTATCAAAACAAAACTTAAGGACAAAGGAGGCGGGGTGCACATCTTTTAAGACAAATCATTATAATCTAAAGGTTTTTTATCCAGAAGTTACAACCTACGTGTCAGTTGACGTTTCAGATTCATGACACGTAAGTGAACAAGTGTGAGATGCAGTTGAAAAGGTTTTTTTCCACTTATTTGTATATCATAGGCTATTAATATTATTTAGGTCTTTATAGGATGAGATGCTTCAGTGGATACTATTCATCAGAGACTAGCTTATAGCTTCTGGTCATAATAACTTCTAATCATCATAAGACTCTGATTCTACACTCAGATGGAAGCACAAAATATTAAAAGATTTTTCAATTGCTTGATTCTAAGATAGAATAAGATTCTTTGCAGCTCATATAGAATATCGGGATTAGAAACTATTGAATAAAAATAAAGAAATAGACATGCCTTTCTTTGTGCAGCTTCTGATTTGCTGGTGATTGTTCTTGAGGAACCACTATGTTCCAATAATATTCTTTTGATAACCATCACGAGCCTTTTTCAGAGGCCCTTTCAATTGGATGAGCTTAAAGATTAGTTAAGCATCTGAAGCACCAACATTTGATTAATCGATTTTAGTCTTCCCAGTACAAGTAACCTTTCCTTATTGGTTTCTTCTAGACTCCACATTTTCTTCCTTCTTCTGAGTTAGGATTTGGAACATAGGCTTTTCTTTTGTTATATGTTGTAAGAAATTGTTGTCCTAGAACTGAAATTGTTGATTTGTTCTTCCTTTTCAATATATTTGTAGCAAAAAATAATCTCACTTTTTTTTGTACCCATACTCTTATGGGTCCTTTGGAGTTAGTTTTAACAAGATTCCTCTTATTTTGAGCCTTAACTTTGTAATAAGGCTTTGGATCATTAAAAACTTTAGATTTAAAAGTTTGTTGTTTTGAATGAATCTTGGTCTAAGGTTTTAGACCTTTTAGAACCTTGTAACTTGATGTCTTTGGTTCTACATTATTCATAACTTTTGACTTTGAAGTCCTAGGTTCTTATTCTTTTAGAACCTTTAACTTAAGATTCATTGGTTCTGATTTCTTTAGATCTTTTGACCTTAAGGTCTCAGGTTCTAGTATATTCAGAACCTTTAACTCAACAGTTATAGGTTCTGATTTGTTTAAAACCTTAACATTAGTAGCAAACACAAAATGAGAGTACATCCTTTTTTGATCGGAGCTTGAAGAAGAAGGGTTTTATGGTTTAATCAAGGTTTCAGTCCTTGGATTAAAAGGATTTTGATTATAACCAAGACCTTCTCCCCCATTGAGTTCTAACTCATGGCTTTGGAGATTACTGATCAGACTTTCAAGACTGATATTGTTCAGGTCTTTAGCTTCCTAAATAGTTGTCACATTGGGTATATATCTAACAGGAAGACTCCTAGGAATCTTCTTGACATGATCAGAGGTGGTGTAGCTCATGTTCAAGACTTGAAGTTTAGACACAAGAACTTGAAACCTCGAGAACATGGTTTCAATGTTTTCACCCTCTTTCATTCTGATCAACTCATATCGCTGAAACAGAAGATTAACTTTGTCTTCTATAACTTGTTTGTTTTCTTCATAAGTAGTACATAAGGATTCAAAAATGATTTTGACAGTAGACTTATCAATGATCTTTATGTACTCAAAATGATGCAAAGCATTTACAAGAATACCTCCCACTTTGTGATGTTTTCTATAAATCTTCTTCAGAGCAGGTGTGAGAGTATCAACTACAATTCCTACTTATTCATAGGAATATCAATTCCATCTTTAAGAATGTCCCACAACTCATCATCAAGACTTATGATATATGTATACATCTTGATTTTCCACCATTCAAATTTAGTTGAGTCTCCACTTAATGTTGGAGATCTAGTAACATAGTTGTTTTTTCTTCAGATGCACTATAATTATGACTAACATCACCAAGAGGAATGGTTTGTGGACTAAGACCACCATCAGTAGAGTGATATGATTCATCTCGATAATCACCCATGATGAAGACAATAGTTTTTTTCTCAGGATCTTTTCTTCATCAGTGTTAAGTATTTAGCAAAGACCTTGCTCTGATGCCAATCAAAGGTGAGAAAAACTCAATAAGGGGGTTGAATTGTGTTGGCTTTTTCCTTGTAATCTTTTTCCATGTCCGATGGATCTCAATCAAATTCTGAACACTTAGTTCATATTATAACTAAGAAAAACTTGGTATATTTATGAAAAGTCCTTATCATATTTTGAACCAGAATCTGACTTAGAGTATCAAAGTTGGCAGCAGCGGAATATAGTTCAGAAGCAAGGAAAGTAAAAGCAAAGACATAAGCAGTTATATTGTTCCTATCACAACTTAAGAGTAGTCTAGTCCCCTTGCACTTCCAAGGTATTTCCACTATAACCAAACTAATTACAAATGCTCGAGCACCTATCAAGAGACTTCTAATGCTCAAACCCACAAGCAAGAGACTTCTATGCTCAAGCACACAAGAAAGATACTTTCAATTTTCAAACCCTCAAGTAAGAGACTTCTATGCTCAAGCACACATGCAAGAGACTTCAAATGCTCAAGCACGAATGTAAGAGACTTTTGACTCTATAACAAACTGTTAAGATATTTGGGTAACAACTACACTTGATATAAAATCAGAGGTGTACACAAAATACCACTTAGAAAGATTCTAAGATTTAAGAGCCTCTAAAATATAAACAATGTAAATATTTTCTAAGTCTAGCTTGTTTTTGACAGAGTAACTTCTCTTTGAAATGTCAAGGTTCAGAGTCTTTTATTATTGTGTGTTAGGTTGTGTTAATCTTCTTCTTCAGAACTTCTGCTTCTTCTATAGAGAGAAATAAAATAGACATTAAAGACTTTCACCAAAAGGTTGGGCTGGATTTGAGTACTTGATTGGACACATCAAGAAAACACCTTTCTGCAAGAGGAGTCATTCGTTGAAGCTCAGAAAACAAAGAAAATATTTTTCCTTAAGTCTTCATATGTTCAAAAATTCGTTGAGTTTGTTAGAGTTGCCTCGATTGAATAGAGCATGCTTTAGAGGTTGAATTTCTTCATAATTAACTTTTCAGAGGTTGATATCTTCAGAGTATACTTCTTGGCTTCTGAAGCTTCAGAGTTTGAATTACCAGAGGTTGACTTTCTTCAGAGTTAACTTCTTGAGAGTCTATATCTTCCATCAGAGCCATAGTCTTCAAAGCCAAAGCTTGGACTTCAGATTCAGAATCCTCAAGTTTCTTTTCATTTGTTCTTAGTCTTATAATCATGCATACTTAAACATATGTTATAATATCCAATTATTCTTTAAATACTTTGTTATCATCAAAATCCAATGGATATGGTATCAACCTTTTTTGTCCCGACAATTTATTTTTAGATTCAAGTGAGGGAATAATATCCTTGGAGATGGAGATAATTTGTTATAATTTACTTTTTTCTTTTTCAACTTCTTACAAATGAAAAAAAGATCTTGATAATAAAAATAAGAATTTACCTTATAATCTTGACGATTTTCCATGAGACAGCTGTTGGATTCTTCATCATCATCTAAGGATTCCATGTAATTATCCTCTTATGTGATGTAAGCTTTTTTTGTCCTTTTCTGAGGTTTCTTAGATTTTTTCTGATATTGATTTGCCTTTTCCCCTATAAGAATGTTTGGTATGTGCGTCCTTTCTTTCCTCATTGATGGCATGTAGGAATGAATCAAGTTTGTCTTAACTTTTGTCTTGCCTTTCTCTTTGTTATTTCTCATGCTTTAAGAATTTCTAGAAGTTTTGCACTATGAGTGACATTTCTCCATCAGAGTTGGATTCTTCAACTTTAAGAGATATAATTTTTCTTTTCTTCTCTCATTCCTTAGCCATGTCAAGCCTTTTAGTTTCATCTCATGTTTTTGTAATTTATCAAAGAAAAAGCAAGTGTGTGTGTGTGTGCGTGTGTGCTTTCTAAATACATAGATTCACAAATTACATTGAATTTAGATTTCTAACTACGGTTTAGGCATCTCAAGATTTTCACAACCAATTTCTCATTTGAAAATGTTTTCCTAGAGTTCTCATATGAATCACGATATGGGTAAACTGTGTTTGCATTTGATTTATGTTCTCTTTAGGTTTTATTATGAAAAGTTCATACTCATGAGTTAATATATCCAAACTTGCCCTATTTACCTCAGTAGTTGCATCACGGATAATTTGGAGGATGTCCCACATTTCTTTTGCAGTCTCGTAGTGAGAAACTCACAAAAAATCATTAAGATCGAGAGTGTTAGTGAGAAATTCTTTGCATGTAAACATTGTTGCACATTTTCTTTATCATCTTTAGTCCAATATTTCTAGGTTTGTTTTCTACAATATTGTTAACTTTGTGTGTAGGAACAAATGAGCTTTCGTTCACAACCTTCAAAATACCATAATCCATCCCTTCTAATTTAAACTTCATTTTCTTTTTCAACAAACTATAACCTTCTCAATTAAAGGAAGAAGGTTTGTTTGGTAAATAACTTGAATACATTTTCCTCCTAAGACGATTACTCTATAACAAGATTTAGGTTCTGATGCCACTTGTTGGAAAAGTGACTCCAAGAATAAGAGGGTGTGGGTGACTGTGGCATTCAAAATCCATGATTAACTTAAATGTTTGATTACTTAAAAGGAAAAATGTGTTAGTATCCACAAAATTCGGAGAGAGAAACTATGAAAATAAGATAAAATAGTAAAGTAAATAACATAATTTGAAGAGACACGGTTAGAGAGATGACACCAGGGAATTATACAGATTTGGCTGAATGTTAGCTTAGTCATGTCCCCAAAAAATCTTCTTGAGATCTCACTATAATATTGATATTTTATAAATTATGTCCACGAATCTTTAATCTAAGCAAATCAAGAGATTTTACACTTGCTTGTCCCACAAACTAAAAGAGAGCTTTTCTACAGGATGAACCCACAAACCAATAAGATATTTTTCTGACTAATCTCAATAACTAAACATAACTTTTGCAGGCTTAGTTCTATAACCAAACAAAGAGTTTTCAATGGTTGATCTATATAACCAAACTCAAATTTTCAAGAGTATTACATTTTTGAAAATAAAAACAGTGGCATGACACTTGTATAACACTTTCCTCACAAATAATTTTCTCTCACAAGGCATTAAGACAACCTTGGTGAAAGATAATATTTAAAGAGCGAGAAGAGAGTTAATAAAATGTAAAAAACTAGAAAAAATCCAAATTATAATGTGAAATGAAATGAAGATATGCCTCATTTAATAGGAAATTTTTTGGCTAAAAAGGAAACAAACTATGACCCAAAATAATGGCATGCTAATTAATTCGGTACCTCAAATAATTGATTGTTGATGCCCAAAATGGAAGATTTTGATATAGAGTCATTATTAATCATTAAGATAATGTAATAATCGATTATAGACTCAAATAAGCATCATCAAATCCATTAGGCAAAAGATTTGATCAATTAGACATTCAGAAAAAGTCTCTTAATCAAGCAAAAATTATTTTAATCAACTAGCTAGGCCTTAAAATCATTTTAGGTGATTTTGTTAAGTAAATATATGTCTTAAAAGTATTTTAAGTGTGTGTTGCCTTAGTATTTTAGGAGTTACTCTTATACTTTTACAAGACTCTTGTCAGTCAGACACACGCGACTAGGTAAGCTTTCACACTTCCTCTCTTTAATAACATGGAAGCTTTCAAGTACCTTTGTCAGATATTTTATCATATAACCACTTCAATGGAACCTTGAATCTTTTATTTAATGAGACTTGAGATATATTAAAGTTAATAACCATCATAAACAAGTTGGAAGGATATCATCATCAACTTCAACATTCATCAGCATTAACATCATTAAAACATCAAGAAGGTTGACAACACCAGGATCATCAACTTCATACATGTAATCATATAGGTCCACAATTAAGACTAGGTTAAAGGGTTGATGGAGGATGATGAGTGCAGAAGCAATATTTGTATCTTTGAAGGATGATTTTTTAATAGATTGATGTTCTTTTTTTTTTGCTAAAATTTTATTTAATGAACATGTTATTGACAAGTGGTTGTGATATCTTGATAATAACAAGGGGATGAATTGTGTTGGGATGTTAAAGTCGTTTTTGGTTTATAGTAAATAAAAACAATTCTTGAAAGTAAAGAGATAAGACAGAGAGAAATACACACATAATTTATCTTGATTCACCCCACAATCAAGAATTACATCCAATTCTCTGACATGTAAGATATTTTTATTATAATTTAATATAAGTTCACTAAGGTATTTCCTAGTCCAACTTACTTGTATCTTAGATTTTTAAATCCAAAGAACCGACTACAACTTAGTTAATAAAAAAGACATGGCAATAAATTAAACCTTTGAGAAAATACAATCATAGACTTGATAAATTATTTATATATTGATAAACACTCCAACGTACAATAAAGAACAAATATATAAAGATTTTTTTTTCTTTTTTATTAGTTGAGAATTAATAAAAGAATATTTTCAATATCAATGTTTATTTTTATTGTATTTGAATAATTAATATATAATATTGATATTTATTTTATTGTATTTGAATAATTAATATATAATATTCATATTTCAGTATTTACATCAACAACACATATTCAATAAATCATCATTTAAATGCTATAAATTTTAATTTGTAATAAATATTTGTTATGTTGCTAATGTCAAATAATTTTTTCTTCCTTAATTGTATATTTAGTTGTTAATGTCAAATATTTTAATTTGTAATAAATATTTGTTATGTTGTTAATGTCAAATAATTTTTCCTTCCTTAATTATATATTAACAAATTATAAAGAAAAAAAAAAAAAAAAAAAAAAACAAATCGGAACACTTCAAGTAAGTTTCCCGGTAGTGTATTTGATACAAACTAGAACTCTTACATGAAGTGTTCCGGTACATGGAAACTTGGCAACCGGAAGTCTTATTGGTTCTGTTCCGAACCGGAACACTTCCCCTAAGTCTTCCGGTGATAAAAAATTACTAAACCAGAACATTTTCCCTAAGTCTTCCGGTTTGGAAAAAAACATACCGGAAGTCATATCTAAAGTCTTCTGGAACATGGCTTTTTGGGTAAATTTTTCGGAACTCTGACGGTCTGACATGAATGGTAAAAATTAATATAATAAAATAATATCAAGGTTATATTTGGCATTTCAAAAATTTTGTAGGGGTATAGGTCAAAGTGTAAGGGTATATGGTATAATCTTCCTCTTAGAGAGTTTAAGGTTGAAACTATCATGTGTTTAAGTAGAAACTTTAATATTGATCATAATGTTACAGGGGGTTTGAATGAAAGTTTCTTTCCATGAAAAAATATTAGAGAATAAAATCATTTTTTTTCATTTTATTATCATCACAAATAAAATGATTGGTAATTATTATTTAAACCATTTTAGGTCAACAATCATGTACTAACTTAGGTAGTGGTGGAAGATTTAATTCCTCACTCTAATCTAGTCTAGAATAAAGTGATTTGTTTGAATGTGTCTTTATTTGCACGATCAAGTGTTTATTCCTCACTCTAATCAAGTGTTTATTTTCATCATTTAAAGAATATAGTTAATTTTTACTAAAAAGAAGAAGAATATAGGCTCTGTTTGGTAAAAATAGTGGTTGATTGATAAGTTAGCTGATAGCTTATAGATTATGATTGATAGCTTATAATTTATAGGTGACGGTTGATGACTTATAGAAGATAAGCTAATTGAAGTGTTTGATAAAATTAGCGGTTCAATTAGATAAATTAAAATCACATAAAAGTTTTTTTTTGGAATAATAAATAATTTTATTGCCAAAAAACAAAAAGATACACGCCGATTCAAAGATCCAGGCTACACAACGACAAAATAAGAAACAAGCTCAACTAATCCTATTACAATAGGCTCTTAGCTTGATATTCATGCTTAATCGGATTCTGAGCACTTTTTTGATGTGCTGGCTGTTCAGAAACTCAACACCACCACCATGGAAAGCCATTTTGTTCCTATTCTGCCAAATGAAATAAACAACTTCTGCCAGTGCAGCTTTGATCACTTTTGCTCGATTCCATTTCCCCTTGGTCTGCTGAATGATCCAGTCAATGTCCTGATCCCACTCACCTGGACAATGATTAATCCCCAACTCAGTTAGAACATTCTTCCAAATCTCTTTAGTTCTAGTACAACCAAAGAAAAGATGGTTCATATTCTCCTGCATACCGCAAAACAGACATTTCCCATCCGTATTCATACCGTGTTTCATCATTCTATCTTTCGTTAACAGCCTATTTTGACAATTCAACCAAAGTATGATATGGCTCTTGGTCTAGCCACATTACCATACATCAGCTTTCTCCAATTCATCTTCGGTTTGTCACCTCTAAGCCATATGTACATGTCTCGAGTTCTGTAAATGTTGTTGTCGTGAAACTCCATCCAAACTTCATTTTTAATCAACTCATCTTTGTATTTGAACATGGCCTTCATCATCCAAGAGCAACTAACAGCTGGCTAGTAATCTTCTATGCATCTATTTTTCATATAGTAAATGTGGATCCAATGGACCCACATCTTCTCCTTCTTTTCACTTATGTTCCACAAAAGTTTCCCAATTGTTGCTTTGTTCCACTCCACCAATGAGATGATGTTTCTGCCCCCAGTAGCTATGGTATCACATACATGCTCAAATGCCACTAGAGCTCTTCTACTGTTCTCCTCAATACCAGCCCAGATGAATTTCCTGCAAATGCCTTCTATGTGCTTGATCACTTTCTTAGGGAGAGGGAATATTTGCATCCAATAATTGGAGATTGAAAATATCACACTCTTGACCAAATGAATCTTCCATGCATAAGAAAGTAGCCTGTTGCACCAATGTTTCACTTTCGAGGTCATTCTATCAATCAAATTGTGACAGTCATTAATAGTCAGCTTCTTGCTACCCAATGGTACACCTAAGTATCTCACAGGCAGCTGGCCAATGACAAAACCAATTGTTTGACTCAATCTGTCTCTGGTTTTATCATCCGCCCCTCCCACATATATTTTGCTATTGGGGATGCTCACCTGCAGGCCTGTAGAATTGGAGAAGTCTTGCACAACCTGCATGATAAGCTGAAGAGAAACTTCATCTCCTCTAACAAACAGAAGAATATTGTCAGTAAAGCAAAGATCAATGATTTTCAATCTTTCACACTTAGGGTGAAAGTTAAAATTAGGGTTACAACTAAGCTTCTGCAGGAGTCTATGTAAATATTTCATGATTATCACAAACAAGATAGGTGAGATGGGATCCCCCTGTCTCAGTCCTCCTTTAGCAATCAGAATCTTAGAAGATCTCCCATTGATGGAGAATCTATAAGACACAAGTTGTCACACACTCCATTACCCAACTAGTGAAAACTTGAGGAAACTCTAGCTCATTCATAATTTGCTCTATTACGCCCCAATCCACAGTATCATATGCCTTTTGAATATCCATTTGCACCATGCATCTTGGTGAAATGTTCTTCCACGTATACCCTATTACCAACTCTTAAGCCATAATGATATTATCTTGTATGTGTCTGCTAGGTACAAAGGCAGATTGAGACTCATCAATCAAGCTTCCAATCAATTTACCTAGTCATGTAGTTAGAATCTTTAAAATAATTTTGTACACAGTGCTACAACAGGTAATGGGCCTCATATCTTTGAATGTTTTAGCTTCAGGGAACTTTGGGATAAGTGCCACCAGAGAACAATTAAAAGCCTTAAGAGTTTTGCCTTGTTGGAAGAATTCTATAACAGCTCCTATCATATCCTCCTTCATAATCTGCCATGTACTCTTGAAAAAGAAAGTATTAAACCCATCCACCCCTGGAGCTTTAGTCTACCCAATACTCCCAAGAGCCTTCCAGATTTCTCCCTCTTCAATAGGCCTGATTAAGTGGTGAGCCTCGTCTCTAGAGAGAGTTCTACCATTTCTCATTGTAGGGATATCAATTCCAATTAGATTTTTACTCTTTGTGCCAACCAGCTTCTCATAGAACCCAAGGATTTCTCCTTCTATATCTTCTTGGTTACTAAGATTTTCTCCATTTATAGTTTCCAACATATGCAAACCTTTGTGTCTATTTTTTCTCTTACATAAGCATGAAAGAAATCATTATTATTGTCCCCCAATTGCAGCCAAGTAAATTTGGATTTTTGCATGAGAATATTTTCTTCTGTTTGATTCAACAACATAACTTTTTCAGTACTCCTTTTTACCTTATCAATAGCCTACACATCAAACAAATTATTTTGGAAGTATTGTTGGTCCTGAGAAAGATCATCTCTAGCTTTCCTGATTTGAATATGAATGTCAGAGAATTTGTGATTAAGTTTCCTCAAGATAGGCTAGAGTCTCTTCAATTTCCTCCACAATCTGTACATAAAACTACCATGAATTTCCCCTTGCTAATTACTACTAACCAATTGCATATAAGAATGCTCATAGGTACTACAGTTAAGGAATTTGAACATGGAGCCCTTCTTACTTTGCTGGTGACTCATCCCAATCTTCACAGGGGTGTGATCAGATATATTTGGGGGGGGGGGGTTCAACTATGGCTTCTGAGTACTTCTGCATCCACAGGATATTGGCTATCACTCTATCAATCCTAGAATGAATAGCCCAAGAGTATGCTTGTTGGTCCAGGTGAAATTACTGCATCTAGACTGACTTTCAAATAGGCCATTTTTATTCATCGTCTCTTCCAAGTCTTTATACTCAGCATAACTGATAGGGTTCCTTCCAACCCTATCCTGGGCACTAAGAACATTGTTAAAATCCCCTATAATAATCCAAGGTCTATCCATGTTACCACCTATATTCTCCAGTTTGTTCCACAAGACCTTCTTATGCTCCAATTGATTAAAAGCATAAATGACATTTGCCACAAACTTAAAAGAGTTATCTGCTCCATACACTTCAAAATGGATAAACTGCTCATGAGTTTGTAAAAGTCTAATAATAACATCAGACTTCCACATAAGCCAAATCCTGCCATTGTAATACTTATCATAGTTATCAAGGAAGCTCCAATTATTGTCATATCTAATTCTAATGCCACCAGCTTTATTCACTTTAACACTAGTCTCTAGGAGATCTACAATAGGAGTCCTAAAATAAGAATGATATGAAAATACCTCTCTATGTCTGGCTCCCTTATTAATGCCTCTGACATTCCATGCGACTATCATTTATTCCTGTTGCCTACCCCTATAAGACTTTCTCCAATCCTTAGGGGTGTGAATGTATTCTGATATTCCATAAATGAGCTCTTGGGAGTGTTAATTAAGACTATTTTCCCTTTGTCTCTAGTTGCTACTATGGTCTATTCCTTGCTATTTTTGTCCTCCTCCACTAATGTGTCTTTGTCAACCCCTTCTGCTTGCTCTGCTTCCTTCTGAGGTTGAATGGTGTCCTTATTTGTAGTTTAGACTTGCTGATTGGTTACAATTGGCTGCCACACTTTCTTCGGTTGCTCGATGATAGGTTTCTTTAAGGCACAGTCGTGCCCTATCTTCAAACATTTCTGGCAATACTTTGGCACCCACTCATATTCCACACATTGTTGCACCAGTTTGTCCATATGATCCCTTATGTTGATTGTATCTCGAAGCTTCTGTGTTACATCCAATTCCACCAACATTCTAGCATAAGTGACACGCAATTTCTTGGGCGTGCATTCATCTATAGTAATTGGCTTCCCAATCGTGCTGGCAATTTTGGCTAGGCATTTCTCCCCCAAAGATGTAGCGGTAATTGAGGAAATGTAACCCACAACGGTATGACTCTCAGAATATCCTCCTTTATCTCAAAATCAGGACTCCATTGTCGTAAGAACAATGGTTTGCCATAAATGAAATAAGGTCCCTGCGATAACACAACTTCCCTATCCTCCTGATTCCTGAATCTCACTATGAAATAACCTTCCTCGTTGTAATACAAATCAGGTAGGGACACAAAATTCCAGTTCTTCTCTATGAATTTCTTCACATCATTCATTGATAGGGATTCACCAAGGGCAAATAGTATAATCGCGTTTACCCAGTAAGCAAGTTCATCTTCAACATCTGAATCATCAATTCTGACTTCTACATCCCCATTAACAATTGCCGGAGCGAAAAATTACATGTTCATACCACTAATGACCCTACGATTCCCTTGTATGATATCAACCCAAGGTTTTCGCTGTTGTTCAACAATCAGTATCTCAGATTCCTTCTTTTCGCTTTCCAAATTCACTTCAGGTACCACCTCCGTAGATGACTTGTTGGCTTCATCCTCCAAATGTATTGTCGCACTATTAATCTCCTAGATCTCCACTTGGTTCTCTTGCACTTCCAAAATGGCTTGTGAAATTATAATTCTTTCCTCCCCTTTCCGTCGCGCCGCCACTGCAAGTCTTGGCCGGCCGACGCCACGTTTGCCCATGGTGAAAACCATAGCAGAGCCATTTAATATATAATTGTTTTATTCAAATAAAAATAAATTATAAATGAGTGTAGTGAATTTTAATTAAAATAGTAAGGACAAAAATGATAAGCTATAAGTTATAAGCTATAATATTATTTAAAATAGCGTCGGAAAAATAAACTATAAACTCGTGATAAAAGACTGTTACCAAACAGATCTTTTATTGTCATATGAACTTATGAACTATAAACTCAAAAATGGTCGTGTCAAACATAACCATAGTTAATTTTAAATAGAAAATAAAATTATGTGAGAATTTAAAATATTATTCTGTAATAATATATTTAAAAAATTGAAATCGAGAAAAAAAAAGGAATAAATAGTATAATATTTTTTAGAATAACGCATATTTTCAAATTAAATACCATAATAACTATGTTTTCAAAACAATTAGGAAGTAACTATGTTTTAAAGTGTGTACGCCATATCATTTGGCATATAATAATATATATATTTTTTAATTTTGAGTTGGCCTTATGCGCCATTTGATTTGACTAATTTTTTTTTATCTATATACATATGCGTCAATTCATTTGGCTGTTTTTTTTTTTTTTTAAATGAACTAAGGTGCCAAATGGGTTGGCTACTGTTTTTTAAATGCTCTTATGTGCCAATTGAATTGGTGCATGAGTTTTTATTTTTATTTTTTTAAAATTCTCTCATGTGTCAATTCAATTGGTGCACAAGTTTATTTATTTTTTAAATATATTATTAATAATAAAAAAAATTAAAAAATAGTAACAAATACATAAATAAATAATAGAAAATAAATTAAAGATGTTATTATTTGAAATTAATTATTACAAAATTAATATCCCGCACAATTAAGACGTCTCCTAGTTCCACATCCGGGTGCATGACCCCGCCTCTGAGTTCTACCACGAGTTTATTGAGGTGTCTGTGATCTTTGCGTGTTTGGTTGATGATTTTGTTGTTGGTCCGAGAATCCATACGTATTTGAAATATTTGCAACCATTTGCCCTCAATAGCCAGGGAGTTGCTGCCAATGGCGCTGCCGTAATTCAATCTAGTGCCCATGTTTTCAAAGTTGGGTCGTTGTGGTTGGGTTTGGCGAGGATGATATAGTTGGCCGAATTGGTACATTGACTCATTTTAGGAACAAAGCAATGGTTTTTGAGGGCTAACATAATTGAATAGTGGTTCTTGGGTGATCATTGGTGGAAGACTATGGTGGGATGGAAAACATGGATAACTAAGATGATGGTTGTTGAAACCGTATTCGGAAATTGGGAGGGGTCGTACAAAGAACTTCCAAAATATTTGTCGGCATATACCCCAAATAGTAATTGTGTTGGTGGAAATGTCATATTCCACCGACTTTTCTAGGCGTTTGACCCATGTATAAAAGGTTTAACCTTCCGTAAACCTATAATCCAAATTGATGGAAAATGGTTATACGGTAAATACAAAGGAAATCTATTAATGGCAGTGGCGCAAGATGAAAATACCAACATCTTCCCAATCGCATTCGCTCTTATGCTTGATTTCAAACAGATATGCATCAATTGAGAGTGCAAGGAAGAATGTTGATTGTAACGCCCCGAAAATCTAAATTTAATTATTTAATTATTTATTTAATTAATTTAGAAAATTTGGAGAGTTTGGATTATTTTGAGAATTTTGGAGAAAATGAGTATTTTTATATAATAAGGATAAATAGTGTTTTATTATGTTATTTTATTATTATTATTAAAAATATATTAAAGAAAAGGGTAAGGTAGTCTTTTGTGAAATCATGAGGGTAATATGGGAAAAGGCTAAGCTGAGATATTATAGCCAAAGAAGAGAATATGATCAGTTTCTCATATTTTGTTTTCTATCGTGTTTTGGAAGTGCTCTGAAGAAAGAGGAACTCATAGTTAGGAGGCTGTGGAGAACCCAAGAGAAGCGTGTAAAGCATCGAAATTCTCTAAGGTATGGGGAGTTTTCATAATCTATGATAAATGTATAGGAATTGGAATGTGAATGGATTAGGATAGTATGAATTTTAGGAGTTTTGGGGTTTTGAGTTAGGTTGAGTTTTAGGAGAAATCTTGATGAATTAGAGCGATTAGAATGAGTTATACTCGTATATTTGTCTGTATAATTGTTGTCTGGATGTTGTTGAGGTCTAATTGATGTTTTTGAATGGTTTTTGGGTGTTATGATGTGAAATCCGTAATGGAGTTTGGGAGTTTTTGGAATGGGAACAGTCTGCAATTGTATAGCAGAGAACTGCTGGAAAACGTGCGTTAACCGGTTAACGCTATGGGTTAACCGGTTAACCATTGTAATTTTTGGGAAATTCTGGAAATTCGTCGGCGTTAACCGGTTAACGCTATGGGTTAACCGGTTAACACTGTTGGGACAACAAATTTTATTTTTTTAAAAAATTCATATCTTTTAAACCGTAAGTCCGATTCGCATTCCGTTTGAAGCGTCGGAACGAGTACAAAATGAACTTTATTTTGATAAATAGAAACGAGAAAAATGCAACAGTTTTGATAAATGAATTTGTGAAATAACCTTATAATTACCTTATAAATTACCGGGTACGGGTTAATTCTTGATGTGTCAGAGTGGTTAGGAAACCAGTGTTCAGGGTGTAATGTCATGATGATATATATGAATATTTGCTGGTTGTTTTGCTGATTGAAATGAATGATGCGAATTATTTTGGTGAATTTTTCGATGTAGCGCATCATTGCATTTCATAACATTCACGATGGGGCTTTGGCCTATTTATTTGCTTCAATCCCATTGTGTGGATTGAAGTATCTCGATGATTATGGTGTGCTCCCTTGTGGAGGGTTGATGGTCATGTATCCATCTTTTGGTGAAAATGGTACCACATGCATATTGCATATCAGGATGTAGAATTGCATATTTTGGATGAATTTCATGACTGTGTTGGTGTTAATTGATTTCATGATGGTGTTGTGGTTGTTGCTGAATTTTGTAGTTGACGATGTTATGTTATGTGTACTAATTTATTTATTATTCTATATTCTTATAAGTTTATGATATATTATGATTACTCACCCTGCCTGCTTGGAAACGTTGCCTCCTTCGTGGGTAACTTGCAGATGTCGAAGAATAGTCCTGCAGTGAAATAGGAGTAATTCATGAGTCTCAGAGCATGCTTTAGTGTTCCTTAGGAGTGGTTATGGTTTATGTGTCCAGCTCTGTGTCATGTAACACTGGGAGGGGTTTTATTCTGTTAACTGTTTCAGTTATGTTATCTTTGGATAAATGTTTTCCTACTTATATGATGTTAAATTCAGGATGGTGAAAATTATACTTATGAGGTTTTGAATTTTGAAGTTAAATTCCGCTGTGAAATGTTTACGATATATTGATGTTGATTAACCCATGTTACGGGACAGGACACTGTTGTGTATTTTTGATGAAAATGTGATACCCTTTTAGACGATTACTCTGATAATATTTGAATATTATGTTTTGGGTAGAAGGGTGTTACATTAGTGGTATCAGAGCAGGTCGGTATGTCCGACCAAGTCTTGTTGTTGTCAGTCAGTTGTCAAGTCGTTATTTATTTAACAATTATTCTCTTCTGATGTGGGAAGGGTTATGCAGAATGGCTGGAAACAACTCGCGTGCTCTCGCTGATGCTATTGCAGCTCTTGCTCAGACTGCTGCTCGAAACAATGCGCATGATGAGTTTCGTGCATTGGAGAAATTCCAGAGGAATAATCCACCTGTGTTTGAAGGAACTCATGACCCGGCGAGTGCACAGAAGTGGCTCAAGGCAATTGAGAAGATTTTCAGAGTGATGGCGTGTGCTGATGCGCAGAAAGTTCAATTCGGAACTCATATGTTGTCAGAGGAAGCTGAAGACTGGTGGGATAATACTCATCAGCGTCTCGAGGATGAGGCTGTTGTGGTGACTTGGACTGTATTTAAGGCGGAGTTCCTTAAGAAGTATTTTCCGGAAGATGCTCGTGGTAAGTTGGAGATAGAATTCCTTGAGCTGAAGCAAGGAAACTGGACTGTGGTAGAGTATGCTGCCAAATTTGAAAGGCTGGTGAAGTTTTGTCCTCACTACAACAGGGCAGATGCTGAACTTTCCAAGTGTCTTAAGTTTGAGAATGGGCTGAGACCTGAAATTAAACAGGGAATTGGATGCTAACAAATTCGCAAGTATGCAGAGTTGGTGGATAAGAGTCGTATTTATGATGAGGACAGTCGAGCTCGGTCAGCTCACTATAAATAGCTGAGCGAGAAGAAAGGCAAGAGTCAGTATAGAGGAAAACCTTATGTGACTACTGGTGATAAGGGGAAGCAGAAGGCATATGATGAGAAGAAGCAAAGTAGGGGAGCTGCTAATGTACCTATTAAGTGTTACAAGTGTGGAGAGGCAGGTCATAAGGCCGATGTGTGTACCACCAGAGTTATGAAATGTTACCGTTGTGGCAAGCTTGGGCATAAGGTGAGTGATTGTCCTAATGAAGGCCCAACCTGTTACAATTGTGGTGAACAGGGGCATATTAGCACCCAATGCCAGAAACCAAAGAAGAATGCTGCTACTACTCAGAATGCTGGAAGAGTGTTTGCATTAGCTGGTTCAGAAGCTCCAAAGAAGGACAACTTGATCAGAGGTACCTGTTTTATTAATAATATTGAGTTGATTGCTATTATTGACACTGGAGCTACACATTCATTTATTTCTCTTGAGTGTGCTAATAGATTGGGTTTAAAGTTGTCTAATATGAATGGTAATATGATAATAGAGACTCCTGCTAATGGTTCTGTGACTACCATGCTTGTCTGTTTGAAATGTCCTTTGACAATTTTCGAGAAGAATTTTGTGATGGATTTGGTGTGCCTACCATTACACCAAATCGATGTTATCCTTGGTATGAACTGGTTGGAATTCAATTATGTTCATATTAACTGTTATAGTAAAACGATGCAGTTCCCTGATTTGAGCGGGAATGGTGAGTTGATGTTTTTATCTGCTAAGCAAGTGGATGCACTTGTTTTAGATGAAGCTTTGATGTTTGCAGTGTCTACCTCATTGCAAGTTGACGAAAAGACTATCAGTGCAGAGTTGCCCGTGGTTTGTGAATTTCAAGATGTGTTTCCTGGTGATATAAGTGATTTACCACCGGAACGTGAGATTGATTTTTCTGTGGACTTAGTACCGGGTACGAGTCCTGTCTCGATGGCTCCTTATAGAATATCGGCTTCAGAGTTGAATGAGTTGAAGAAACAATTAGAAGAATTGTTAGAGAAGAGGTTCATTAGACCCAGTGTTTCTCCTTGGGGTGCTCCGGTGTTGCTTGTTAAGAAGAAGGATGGTAGTATGAGATTGTGTGTCGATTATCGACAGTTGAATAAAGTGACTATCAAGAATAAGTACCCACTTCCTAGGATCGATGATTTGATGGATCAACTAGTAAGTGCTTGTGTCTTTAGTAAAATTGATCTGAGGTCTGGTTATCATCAGATTCGAGTTAAAGCTGATGATATTCCGAAGACAGCTTTCAGGACGAGATATGGGCATTATGAGTATACGGTGATGCCGTTTGGGGTTTCTAATGCGCCTGGTGTGTTTATGGAATATATGAATAGAATCTTTCATGAGTATCTGGATAAGTTCGTGGTGGTTTTCATAGATGATATCTTGGTATATTCTAAATCAGAAGAGGAACATGTCGAGCATTTGAGAGTTGTGTTGCAAGTGTTGAGAGAAAAGAAATTGTTTGCTAAATTATCTAAGTGTGAATTTTGGCTAAGGGAAGTGAGTTTCCTCGGCCATGTAATTTCAAGTGGTGGAATTTCGGTGGATCCTTCAAAGATTGATGCGGTATTGCAGTGGGATACTCCGAAGTCAGCTACAAAAATTCGTAGTTTTCTTGGGTTAGCTGGTTACTATCGTAAGTTCATTGAGGGTTTTTCTAAGATAGCTTTACCGTTGACGCAATTGACTAGGAAGGGTCAAGCGTATGTGTGGGATGTTTCTTGTGAAGAGAGTTTCATAGAACTGAAGAAAAGATTAACGACCGCGCCAGTGTTGGTCTTACCGAATCCAGATGAGTCCTTTGTAGTTTATTGTGATGCTTCCAAGATGGGTCTTGGTGGAGTTTTGATGCAGGATAATAAGGTGGTTGCTTATGCTTCTAGACAGTTAAGAGTTCATGATAGGAACTATCCTACTCACGACTTAGAGTTAGCAGCTATGGTGTTTGTGCTTAAGATTTGGAGGCACTACTTGTTTGGTTCGAAATTTGAAGTATTCAGTGATCACAAAAGTTTCAGATACTTGTTTGATCAGAAAGAGTTAAATATGAGACAGAGACAGTGGCTTGAATTATTGAAAGATTTTGATTTTGATTTGAATTACCATCCGGGTAAGGCAAATGTTGTGGCTGATGCTTTGAGTAGGAAGTCGTTGCATATTTCAATGCTTATGGTGAAAGAATTGGAAATGATCGAGCAATTCAGAGATATGAGCTTGTTGTGTGAAACTACTGCTGATAGTGTGAAATTGGGAATGTTAAAGCTGACCAGTGAGATTTTGGAAGAGATTCGTAAGGGTCAGAAATCTGATTTGAAATTAGTCGATCAATTGATGTTGGTTGATCAAGTTAATGCAGGTGACTTTCGAGTCGATGAAGATGGAATTTTGAGATTTAGAGATAGAGTATGTGTTCCGGATATTGCAGGAATTAAAAAGAGTATTTTAGAAGAGGGGCACAAGAGTCGACTGAGTATTCATCCTGGAGCTACGAAGATGTATCAGGATTTACGCAGGTTGTTTTGGTGGCCGGGTATGAAAAGAGACATTGCTGAATTTGTATATGCTTGTTTGACATGTCAGAAGTCAAAGATAGAACATCAAAGACCTTCAGGTATGATGCAACCATTGAATGTTCTTGAGTGGAAATGGGATAGTATTTCCATGGATTTCGTGACTGGGTTACCTAAGACTGCTAGAGGTAATGATTCGATTTGGGTAATTGTTGATCGGTTAACTAAGTCGGCACATTTCTTGCCAATGAGGATTAACCATTCCATGCAAAGGTTAGCTGAGATTTATATTGAGGAAATTGTGAAGTTGCATGGTGTACCTTCAAGTATTGTATCGGATAGAGATCCGCGGTTTACATCGAGGTTTTGGAAGAGTTTGCAGGATGCCTTGGGTACTAATTTGAGGATGAGTTCTGCTTATCACCCGCAAACGGATGGCCAGACGGAAAGAACAATCCAATCTTTAGAAGATTTGCTAAGAGCTTGTGTATTAGATCAAGGAGGGTCTTGGGATAGTCATTTGTCGTTGGTCGAGTTTACGTACAATAACAGTTTTCATGCTAGTATCGGGATGGCTCCATATGAGGCGTTGTATGGTAGACGTTGTCGTACTCCATTATGTTGGTATGAGGCAGGAGAGAGTTTGGTACTTGGGCCTGAGATTGTCCAAGAAACAACTGAAAAGATAAAAATGATTCAGGAAAGGATGAAAACATCGCAGAGTCGTCAAAAGAGTTATCACGATAAGAGAAGGAAAGCACTTGAGTTCCAAGAGGGAGATCACATGTTCTTAAGAGTTACTCCTATGACTGGTGTGGGAAGAGCTTTGAAGTCTAGAAAGCTCACTCCACGTTTCGTCGGTCCGTATCAGATTATGCAGAGCATAGGGGAAGTGGCCTATCGGGTGGCTTTACCTCCCTCTCTTGCGAATTTACATGATGTATTTCATGTATCACAGTTGAGGAAGTACATTCCGGACCCGTCACATGTAATTCAGATAGATGATGTTCAGGTGAGAGATAATCTGACGATTGAAGTTGTACCAGTAAGGATTGATGGTAGGGAATTGAAGCGACTTCGAGACAAGGAAATTGCTTTAGTGAAGGTATTGTGGGGAGGACCAGCTGGAGAAAGTTGGACTTGGGAGCGCGAAGATCAGATGAGGGAGTCGTATCCGACTCTATTTACTTCAGGTAATTTTCGAGGACGAAAATTCTTTAAGTAGGGGAGAGTTGTAACGCCCCGAAAATCTAAATTTAATTATTTAATTATTTATTTAATTAATTTAGAAAATTTGGAGAGTTTGGATTATTTTGAGAATTTTGGAGAAAATGAGTATTTTTATATAATAAGGATAAATATTGTTTTATTATGCTATTTTATTATTATTATTAAAAATATATTAAAGAAATGGGTAAGGTAGTCTTTTGTGAAATCATGAGGGTAATATGGGAAAAGGCTAAGCTGGGATATTATAGCCAAAGAAGAGAATACGATCAGTTTCTCATATTTTGTTTTCTATCGTGTTTTGGAAGTGCTCTGAAGAAAGAGGAACTCAGAGTCAGGAGGCTGTGGAGAACCCAAGAGAAGCGTGTAAAGCGTCGAAATTCTCTAAGGTATGGGGAGTTTTCATAATCTATGATAAATGTATAGGAATTGGAATGTGAATGGATTAGGATAGTATGAATTTTAGGAGTTTTGGGGTTTTGAGTTAGGTTGAGTTTTAGGAGAAATCTTGATGAATTAGAGTGATTAGAATGAGTTATAATCGTATATTTGTCTGTATAATTGTTGTCTGGATGTTGTTGAGGTCTAATTGATGTTTTTGAATGGTTTTTGGGTGTTATGATGTGAAATCCGTAATGGAGTTTGGGAGTTTTTGGAATGGGAACAGTCTGCAATTGTATAGCAGAGAACTACTGGAAAACGTGCGTTAACCGGTTAACGCTATGGGTTAACCGGTTAACCATTGTAATTTTTGGGAAATTCTGGAAATTCGTCGGCGTTAACCGGTTAACACTGTTGGGACAACAAATTTTATTTTTAAAAAAAATTCATATCTTTTAAACCGTAAGTCCGATTCGCATTCCGTTTGAAGCGTCGGAACGAGTACAAAATGAAATTTATTTTGATAAATAGAAACGAGAAAAATGCAACAGTTTTGATAAATGAATTTGTGAAATAACCTTATAATTACCTTATAAATTACCGGGTACGGGTTAATTCTTGATGTGTCAGAGTGGTTAGGAAACCAGTGTTCAGGGTGTAATGTCATGATGATATATATGAATATTTGCTGGTTGTTTTGCTGATTGAAATGAATGATGCGAATTATTTTGGTGAATTTTTCAATGTAGCGCATCATTGCATTTCATAACATTCACGATGGGGCTTCGGCCTATTTATTTGCTTCAATCCCATTGTGTGGATTGAAGTATCTCGATGATTATGGTGTGCTCCCTTGTGGAGGGTTGATGGTCATGTATCCATCTTTTGGTGAAAATGGTACCACATGCATATTGCATATCAGGATGTAGAATTGCATATTTTGGATTAATTTCATGATTGTGTTGGTTTTAATTGATTTCATGATGGTGTTGTGGTTGTTGCTGAATTTTGTAGTTGACGATGTTATGTTATGTGTACTAATTTATTTATTATTCTATATTCTTATAAGTTTATGATATATTATGATTACTCACCCTGCCTGCTTGGAAACGTTGCCTCCTTCGTGGGTAACTTGCAGATGTCGAAGAATAGTCCTGCAGTGCAATAGGAGTAATTCATGAGTCTCGGAGCATGCTTTAGTGTTCCTTAGGAGTGGTTATGGTTTATGTGTCCTGCTCTGTGTCATGTAACATTGGGAGGGGTTTTATTCTGTTAACTGTTTCAGTTATGTTATCTTTGGATAAATGTTTTCCTACTTATATGATGTTAAATTCAGGATGGTGAAAATTATACTTATGAGGTTTTGAATTTTGAAGTTAAATTCCGCTGTGAAATGTTTATGATATATTGATGTTGATTAACCCGTGTTACGGGACAGGACACTGTTGTGTATTTTTGATGAAAATGTGATACCCTTTTAGACGATTACTCTGATAATATTTGAATATTATGTTTTGGGTAGAAGGGTGTTACATTGATAACGACTGATAGGGTCCTCCTTCAACACATGTCTATTGCATTAGACACATCATTATAAATTTCATGAGGGAGATCAAAGACAAGACGTTGCGGAAGAAGGTCGTGAATGCAGGGTATGCATTAACCAAACCATCATTCAAACACTACCGTGAAGAAATCAGACTGACAAATGCAGATGCATTCAGATGGATCAACCAAATTCCATTGGATAAGTGGACTAGTGTATACGACAAAGGACAACGATGGAGCCACATGACTACAAATCTCGTGGAATCAATGAACTCTGTATTCAAAGGCATATGTAACCTACTCATAACCGTTTTGGTGAAGGCAACCTATTTTAGGCTCGGGGCACTTTTTGATGCAAGACGTTCAATATGGATTTCTGTCTTACAGTCTAGTCAGATGTCCAATGATAGTTCAATGACGTTCATTAAAGAGGACTATTGGCCTGCATACGACGAAGAAATAGTCTGACACAATGAAAATATGCAAAAAAAGAAAAATGGTCACCCTAATAACACGCATATTCGAACGAAAATGGATACAACAAACAAAATGGTGAGACTATGTATTTCATGTCGTCAGCCCGGTCACAATCGTACAAAATATCCCAATGTTGGACCAAGCACAACGACATAATTTAAATAAATAGAACTGTATCTCTTTGTAACAAAAGCATCGTTCATTTCATTCATAATATTACATTCATAACAATATTTTTAGAAAAAAATTGCGTTAAACTTAAACAACTCAATAGCATGACACACAAATACAACAAATAACAAAACATAACTACGCAATTACAATCAAACATCAACATCTCAACCTATATACCAGATGTCTCCCCATTCTCAACAATCGGAAAATAACAGTAACATACCCAAATAAACCAACTAAGTGCTTCAACTTATCTAGGATATTACAACCATCAAGAGAACATCATTTGGTTGAAACATTATCATAAGGACACCAACATCACTCACCACTTTTCTCCAAGTCCGAGTAACTCCATTTGGGTCCGACTCCACAACATGCCTCTCAATTTTCCTGATCTTTTCTTTATGACCAATTTCTCCTTCTAGCTAGCAGTTTAATTCCCTATGCAAATGTTCCAAAGTCTGCGTGTTCATAAATATCATCTTCATCAGAGGCTTTGTTGTTGGAAAAAAAACCCAGAGCATCTTTCTTCATAAGTGAAAATTTTGGAAGTGGTTCTTCTGATGTTGATGATGATGATGATGATGAACGTTGATTTATGAATGCAGACATGTTGAGGTATAAGAACTCTGGTGTGTGATATTGAAAAATATTGTGAGCAACAAATGAGCACATACACATCATATTAATAAGTAACAAAATATTATAATGCAAATACTCCATTTAATATGACGTATAAGAGTAATTTAATAAAAAAAATTCATACATCAATTCAATTGACGCACGAGAGGAATTAAAAAAAAAAAACAATAACAAAATGGATTGGGGTCTTAATATATAAAAAAATTAACCAATCCATTTAGAGAATAGATGTATTTTTTTATTTTAAAAAAATAGCTCTTAAAGCTATATGGATTGGTGCATACTTATATTTTAAAAAAAATAAATCTCAAACTTACACCAAATGATGAAAAAATAAATATAAATGTTTTATTTAAACTCTATTCAGTCCTATGACTATCCATCGAGAGAAGCGAATTTGACGTGGATTTGAAACAGTGAAAATGCAGGGAAGTTCGAATGCTTCGGAATCATCAATGGTGATAGAAACCCTAAGAAGTAAGGGTTGGTATTTGGAAGACACCGACGACCTTAAGGCAACCATCCTTATTCAAACTGCACTCGCCGATGACAGTTCCAAGGTGCTCCAGTCCATCGAATCGGAGCTCATCAATTCCGACCTCCGATCCATCGGAGCCAAGTCCTTACCCGAACCAACTCTTCTTCGTAACCCTTCTTTTTATCTCCAGGGACCTAAAGTTCTTCAGGTAAAATTACTACTACTGCATCCTTTTTAATTTTTGCAATTCAGGTTTTGAGTTGATTTGTTAAAGAGGAAATTTATGGGTTTCAATTCAACAGATTTCTTCGGTGAGGGACATTTCCATGAGCAGCGTGGATAACATTTCGAGAAATTCGAGTGGTCGAAGAGTTCTGAGACTGTGTCTTACTGATGGTCACTCTGAGATAACTGCCGTGGAATACTCTCACATTCCGTTTATACCTGACAATGTTGTTCCTGGTACTAAGGTAAGGTGTGAGGGTTCTCTTGCTGTGAGTTTATGTGCATTCCTAAGGTTTTAATCGACTGTAGTGCTGGTGGGCTCTGTAGCACCAATACCTCTGAAAAAGGTGTGTCAGTGTCCGAATCTGATACTGACACTTGTGATTACTTATAATTTGTTTATTTATTTTCAAATTATTATTGGTGTCAGACATGTTAGCGTTGGTTTCATATTTTCGGTGTCCGTGCTTCATAGCTGGTTGGATCCTCGATATTGCCAAATACAGTTGATGCTACCACAGTTGTGATTGTAGCAAACTTTGATGTTGTTGCCTCATTTGTGATTGCATATCCATTGTGAAACCTTGTGAATTCCCTCATGGCTGCAACACTATGATAGATGGCGCGTCTAAGACATAGTTTATCATTTCATTAGCAGTTCTACGAGTACCTTTTCAGAGAGTTAAAAACTTAAAATGATTAACATCATGCTATTAAAATTTTTGAGGTTTCTGCCAAATCATCACAACCACATTTTCAATTGCATCTGTCACATTCTGCTGCAATATAAAGGGTCAAAGTGTAACTCTGACCGCAGCTGCAATTGCGGCTACAATTTAAAACTATAAATGTTGCCATGCAGAATTTGATTGCATGATTTGCTGTGATTTGATGCATATATTTGCTTGGTTGCTGACCTTGTTTTCTTTTATGGTTACATGCTGACATGACATTTGAATATTTGTATATAACAGTAAATAGTTATTTAAATTTAGTTAGTTTAAGATCTCAAGTATATAAGTAGGATAGCTTTTTTTTTCCTCTGCTACATGTTTAATAATGTGAATCTGTATTGTTGTGTTTGATTGGGCAGATTCGTTTGGAAAATAAAGTTCCGGTTCATAGTGGTATAGCTTGCTTAAATCCAAAAGCATTGACTGTATTAGGGGGTGTTGTTCAATCACTATATGAAGAATGGCAGATGAACAAAAAATATTCAGGCTTCTCTCGGTCATCTTTAAGACATCTAGAGGATCGTGATACAGGTGGTCCTCCTCCATTTGTGAAGCTGCAGGTTGGATCTATCTCAGGTCAAAAAGGAAAAGAATCTTGCCTCTATTTTTTATTTGCTAGTGCATGCGCTGCTTCTTTAAACATACATGGTGCTCTTGTATATAGTGATTGTTTTCCAAAATCAAGCAATGTTTATTAATATGATTGCATAGTTGAGTTTGTGATTATATGTTGTTACACTAATGATTATATGTTGTTACACTAATGAATTTGTGATAACTTTGTAATGATCGTTACTTACCTTTTATTAGGTCAGTTCCATATAGATTTTTTTGTTTGTTAATACTGCATGATGGAGTAGACTATATTGAGCTGCAATATAATGGAAAACTTGTAAGACTGATTCCCAATTAGTACACATTTCGATAGGTGTGGGGGAAGGGGACTAAGGTGTAGAGGTCATTGGTGAATTTTTAAGTCTTACAAGTAGAGAATTGGGATATCAGTCTCTTTGGCGTCTTGGAAATGTATTTTATACTCACTACTCTGCTAAGGAATAGGTGTTTTAGTGATGGTCAATACAAGCGACTTGTTTTATATTTTGTGCTTCTTTCTTTTGCATGAATGGGGTCTAGAAAAGGAGTTGAATCATGGGAGAAAATATTGCTAGATTGTATTAAACATATGGGAAAATAATGCTAGATTATATGTACGGCTGTTGATAAGCATTCTCAAAACCTTCATGGGGGTGATGAGATTATGAAGTAACAAATGGCGTAAATGGCAAACATGTTTGAACAAATGAAATCAATGATTAAATTTTCACCCTAGAAGCTGAATCAATTTATTCAATTTTAGGATAACAACAATGCAGAACCACAATGCATATGGATCTTGGGTAATGAGTTCTCTTTCAGGAGCTCCGGCAAGTTGAACTTCTAAGCTTTAACTGGAGTGATCCAGGGGGATTGCTTGCCAAAGCAGAAAACAATTGACTTTCAAAACACTATACTTGAGCTCAAAATATAACCTATCTTTATATGAATGGAAGGAGATGGTGTGAGTTGGTTTTGCTGCTTTAGAAAACCGATGCCCAATCTGTCTTCACAGGTGCCTGTAGAGAAATTTATTTTGGAAAGTTGAAAATATCTATGAGCTATTTAGTAAGTGCTACTGAGTTGGCTTGGGATATTGAGGATATACACGGTGAAGTTCTAGTGAAGTCGGGAAATCAAAATTTTAATTGGGCAACAAACTTTAGCTAGGGCTTGTCAGGTTGTAAGAGAAATATTCAGGATGGAATAGGATTGAATTCCATTATTTGGTTTAGTTAAAATCAGATGGAGCGGAATGGAGTGGTATCAATTCCATTCCATTACTTAATGCCATATTGCTTCCCTCTCAATTTGGGCGGAATGAAGAACTTGTCCTGTTCCGTTGTAAAATAAAATATGATTCTATAATGGTGGTTGTGAACATGTTAAACAGTAGCATTTTTTTTTTCTTGCTAAGATTGTGAGGCTGCACTGGATCCATAGCTCAATTGTAAGTGAGAACAGGGACCCAACATTCACTAGTTGTTTTGTACTGAATTATTTTAATAGCAGGGTTATGTCTGGAAAATTATTTCGGCATTTCATTCCTTCAGTTATGGACAAACTGAAAATGTAGTAGCTTAGAACTTATCTTCATCGCTTTTCTTATGAGCAGCCCAAGAAGTGGGTAAAATGTTTAAACTGAGCTGAATATAGCCGCAATACATCTGTCCATAGTGCAGAAGAATAAAATGGTAAGGGAAATCAGTTGAGGGGAAACAATATGGGAAGACACGTGGCTCGTTAGAGGTCAATTTTCAGAGTAACCTTGAGAACAAGGCTGTTAATTCAGAGGAAGTTATGATAGCCAAAAAAGAATTGGAGGCATTTGATGGGACAAGATGGACCTTCTAATGTTATTGCAGATTGAAATATGACTAGGGGGTTGAGGGTGTTTAAGAGGAGGAAGAAAAAAAAGGGATCCATTATAGGGAGAAGTTAGTTAGAATTTGTGACAGGTGAGTACTGGGTAGAGTGGAACTTAGGAAGGGGGCTGAGGAGTAGAAGTGGCAGCAGTTATTTTTCATATCTTACAAATAGAGTATTAATATCTCATTCTCTCTAGGGTCGTGGGATTGTATTTTTACTACCTTGCTAGGGCAGAGTACTTCTTTCTACTTTTATTTTGTGCTTCTGGTTTTTTTTTTTTTACATAAAAATTTACATTCAAATACAAGATTCATTGTTTGCAATTCAGAATACAAAATTGTTTGCTTAGAGTTTACAAATGTGAACTCCTGCAGGTTATGCAGATAATAACTCTAGAAGTAGTAAGCCCATTGCTGGTACTGGTAGAGATGAGATGAGGCCAACTGGTATCCGGCAAGACCGAAATCTGAAAGAAGATATTATGGACGCAAATCCAAAATCCAAATTGCATCCAGAACGAGCTGAAGACAAACCTAGTGGTTCAGGGTTAAGGCCAAAAGGTGATTAACTTTGTCTGATCTTTTGCTTATTTTAATTTATTTTATAAATGACTAGGGATGTAACCTTCTGAGTTGCATTTAAAGTTAAATCCAGAAAGAGAAAGTTGCATCTGGAATTGATATATTTTTTTCATTTATCCAGAAAGAGCTGAAGACAAACCTAGTAGTTCGAGTACAAGGCCAAAAGAAGGTGATTCATTTGCTTCTTTGTATAAATGATACATACAGTAATCTTGTGGTGCATCTAAAATTAAATCCAGAAAGAACATGTTTCTTTTGTATTTGATTGATTGATTTGTTTCTTCTATCAATTTTTGTTGTTTGGAATGGTATCAGCTTTCCATGTGATAGAGGACTGACAAGATAGAGTTGATATAGCTTATTCAAAACCCTTTATACAGATGTGAAGTCATGGAGAATAAATGGATTTTTCAAAATATAGAAACGATATATAGAATAGGTGGAAAACAACTATCATGCCTTTTTCCACCAAGTGGAATTGGCTGCATGCATCAAACGGTCACAAAATGTTGTCATAAATTATATCTAAAAGTAGACAAATTAATTTCTAATATCTCTTAATGATACTTTAAACGCTGAAATCAATTTTGTTAATACATTTTTTGTTCACTGTTATAGTTGTGGAATCTGTTCCTGTGCAAAATCAAGCAGCTGCCCAAAAATTACTTCAGAAACTGAATCAACCAAATCAGCGTGATCGGCATCCTAGGGGTCGGAGACATAGGGGAAAGGATCAAGAAGAAGATGAAGTTGTATTTACTCTTGAGGAATATGAAAAAAGAAAGACCCAAGTAAAGCCTTCTTATAATGGCGAGGCTCTAGATATTAGCCATGACGAGTATCTTGCTAGGCAGCTTCAGAATCAATTTAACCTTGAACATTCTCAGGTTTGTAGTTTAATCTCTTTTAGGGATGTTTGTGAATTGAGCTGTTTCAGGTTTTTCTTTTCCTGTTCAGTATTCTACCTTTGCAATACTTGTTTCAACTTTCAATGTCTTGTGTCTTGATTAGGTACAAAGGGGTCCTCGTGAATCTGAAGCTGAGAATATTCGAATGAATATGTTCACATATGAAAAGGATTCTGACGACAGCTATCAAATGGGAAGAGGAGGTAGAGGTAGAGGTAGAGGTAGAGGAAGGGGAGGGGGAGGGGGAAGGGGAAGTGGTAGAGGAAGAGGAAGAGGGAGGGGAAGACATGGTTAACATTGTTGTGTATCTTGGATGTTTTCTTCCTTTTATTTTCAAATCGATCTTTTAAATATACTGAAGCAGAATTCATTGATATGTGAGTCTTATCTCTCCAATCCTCTGTATATATGCTTAACATCTCATCACCCAATATCTCAATTTTATTTTTGACAACTCCATGTCTCAATTATTCAGTGATAGTTCCAATAGTTAATTAGTGATGAAAAACACATAATCTGATGAGCATTTATACTCTGACTTCAATGATTAGTTTTGCTTAATCACAGCAAAGATGTGTTAAAATGGTTGATTTTGATCTCTCTTTCATAATTTCATTCCAATCCTTGAGTAAAATTTTCACCACGATGTTGTGTATTTTTGGGGCATCAAATTTCCTTTGCGCAGAAGCTGGTTTGGTTCCAGCTTTTGAGGTTCATGGCCACAGTTGGTGGGTGAAGTGAATATGATTTCGTTAGATCTAACTTCTAGCAACTTAAAGAGATTTTAGATTTACCAACTAAAGGAAGTGACTACAATTGTGGTGAATCTGCTAGTTGGATGGAATATAATTCATTCAATGATTCATCAATCATCTCTGATATAGTGTGGTGGCATAACATCTATTATCAAAACTAAATCTTGTGGCTTTTGTCAACAATCTGAAAAATATGTAATGATCAGTTAAGATTCACTTATGTCTAAGTATGGATTGACACCATTATACTTCAAATAAATTTTTTCATGTTTACCATTGGGATTCTAATCACTTAATGTATAAGTTGATTATATAGGCATGATCTATCAATTAGATATTTAACCATATTAGTTCTTAAGATCTATATTACTAAGCACTACATCAAGTTAATAAACTTGTATTCAATTCTAATTGATCAAAATTTGAATCAAACATAGCGGACAAATCATAAGAACTAAACATGCACAAACACCATAAAACACTAAAAAAAAAAACTATATTATCATTGAATTTCACTTGTTTCAACAGAGTTTTAACTGATAGTGAGAAAGCCAGAGTTAGAAATTGAGAACTTGGATTATACATTTTTAAAATCAAAAGATACTGAATTTAAATCTAAGAGATCAGTACAATCATGAGCAAACTTCGCAGCAACAATGAAAATGTAAGGGGGCGCAAATAAGTCTCCAGAATTTGTAACAACACAATATTTCCTCATAGTTAGATTCATAGAATAACGATATAAATGCGGAATAATAAGACTTTTTATTTACTAGAAAGATAAAATACACATTGTATTTAAGAATTTCTCTCACTAGTGTATTTTTCTAATTATTGAAAATGCTCTCAATGTTGGAATTAATATTGTTTTGACTTTTACATCTTATATAGCCAAAACATTGGATACATCATCCATAACCCATTCATTACGGTTCCTATATAAAGTAGTAAAATCCTCCATTTATTTCTAAATAATAAGAAAACAATGACCATCCAAATAATAAGGAAACAATGACTTTTTCAACAATCTCCCACTTGAAGATTGACTTCAGTCGGTCTTCACATCTCGATCATGCTGCAGCCTTCTCTGACATGTTATTCTACCAAGCCAACTGAAGTTGAGCACAACTTCAGTTTATCAATAGTTTCCACCTTTGTCAACATGTCTGATGGGTTCTTACTTCCGAGAATCTTCCTCAACGTTAGTATCTCATCCTCAAGCAGAGTTCTGATAAAGTGATAACGGAGATCGATGTGCTTCGTTCTAGAATGGGATGCTGAATTCTTAGCCAAATGTATTGTACTCTAACTGTCGTTGTGCAAAACACTCCTCTCTTGGATGAATCCCAACTTTGTCAATAATCCTTGAAGCCATATCAATTATTTGTTATCTTTTGTTACTGCTACATACTCAACCTCTGTAGTGGATAAAGCAACGATCTTTTGTATCCTCGACATCCAACTAACAGCTGTAGTACCAACAATAAATATGTAACCGGTGGTACTTCTTCGATGATCAACTTCACCAGCAAAGTCTGCATCTACATAGCCTTGTACTTTTAATTCACCTTTACTAAAGCACATACGGTTCTCCTTAGTGCCTCGTAGATACCTGAAAATCCATTTCACAGCTTCCCAATGGGCTTTACCTGGATTTGACATAAAACTACTTACAATTCCCACTGCATGGCCAATGTCTGGCCTCGTGCATACCATAACGTACATCAAACTTCCAATGGCTGAAGCATATGGAATCTTAGCCATCAATTCTTTTTCTTCCTCCGTCTTTGGGGTCTGGTCCTTTGATAAGCGAAAATGACCAGTTAAAGGTGTGCTAACTGATTTGGCATTGTTCATGTTGAATCTTTGTAAAACACAGTTGATGTACTCCACCTGAGATAACTGCAAAATCCCTCTTTGATTATCTCTCGTGATTTGCATTCCAAGAATCTTCTTTGCTGGACCCAAGTCCTACATGTCAAATTCTTTTGACAATTGCATCTTCAAGTTTCTAATTTCATCAATATCTGAACCTGCTACTAACATATCATCGACATAAAGTAATAAAATGATATAGCATGAATGATATCTTTTGAAGAAACAATAGTGGTCGACATTGCACTTCTGGAAACCTTCCTTGTGCATGAAGCTTTCAAACTTCCTATACCACTATCTTGGAGCTTGTTTTAGACCATACAAGCTCTTCCTTAATCTGCACACCATTTTCTGTTTTCCTTTTTCTAAGAAACCTTTTGGTAGATGCATGTAGATATCCTCATCTAAGTTTTTGGGAAGAAACGCAGTCTTCACATCCATCTGCTCTAGGTATAGCTATTCACTGGCAATAATACTTAACACATACCTGATAGTATTGAGCTTCATAACTGGCGCAAAAATTTCAGTGTAGTCAACTCCTTCTTTTTGCTGAAATCCTTTGACAACTAGCCGAGCCTTATATCTCTTAGATCCATCATGGTCTTCCTTCACCCGATACACCCATTTGTTGTGAAGTGCCCTTTTTCCCATAGGTAACTCAAAAAATTACCATGTCTGATTGGAGATCAAAGACTTCATTTCGTCTTTCATAGCAAGTTCCCACTTGCTAGCATCTGCTGTTTGACATGCTTCTGCATAATCTCCAGGCTCCCCTTCATCTGTCAATAACATGTAGTCTATGTATCTCATGTTAGGAACACGAGTTCTAGAAGTCCTTCTCAATACAGGAGTTGGATTCATAGGTTTTGATATGTCAGGATACTGCTCACTGCCTTGTTCAATTGTTTCCTCTAGCTGAGGATTATCAACTATAGGACTTTCTAAGACATCGTCCACCTCTGCATAAACTGGCCCACTCAAATCGGAGTTGCTGACATGTGTATTTTGTTTGTCCTTGTACATCACTCTTTCATTGAAGATTACATCTTTACTGCAGATCATCTTTTTGTTTCCAGCATCCCATAAGCGATACCCAAACTCATCCTCCCCATAACCGAGGAAAGTGCATTTCTTTGATTTGGGGTCAAGCTTGTTCCTGCCATGATCACTAATGTGCACATATGCTACACAGCTGAAAACTTTAAGATGTGTGAGTTTTACCTCTTTTCCGCTCCATACATTTTCTGGTATTCTATGCTGCAATGGTATCGATGAACCTCGGTTGATTAAGTAAGCTGATGTGTTGACTGCCTCTTCCCAGAACTGCTTCGGTAAGCCTGAATGCACGCGTAAGCTTCTGGCTCTTTCAGTCAATGTTCGATTTATACGCTCAGCTACACTATTCAGTTGAGGCGTACCTGGCACAATCCACTTCATTCTTATTTTTTGCTCATATCATAACTTCTTGAACTTAGTGTCTACATATTCACCACCATTGTCAGTTCAGAGATTTTTGATCTTTAATCCGGTCTCGTTTTCTACCATCGCCTTCCACACCTTGAAAGCCTCAAATACACCATACTTATATTTCAGAAAGTATACCTATACCTTTCTGGAATAATCATCAATAAAAGTCACGAAGTATTTCTTCCCACCAATAGATGAGACGGTAGTTGGACCCCAAACATCAGAGTGGGCAAGCTCGAGTCTTTCCTTCTTTGGAGTTCTCCCACTTGTCTGAAAGCTAACTCGCTCATGCTTTCCAAGTATACAGTCTTTGCACATGTCAATTTCTATTGACTGAAGACCTGATAGTTTTCCATTTAAGTGCATGGCCTTCATCCCTTTCTCACTCATATGGCCTAGTCTTTGGTGCCATAGATTGGAACTTTCATTTGATGCAACTGCAATCAAATGACATGCTCCAACTATCTTGTAAAGAGAACCACTCTTTTTACCGCGAACAAGTGTCATTGCACCTTTTGAAATCTTCCAATGATCTCCTTGGAAGATTTTTGTGTATCCTTCACTGGCCAACTGCCCTACTGAGATTAAGTTCTTCGTCAGGTCAGGAATGTGTCTGACATTTTTCAACTCCCAAACAGACCCGTTCAAATTTATCTTCACTACACCTTTTCCCACAATCTCACAAGATTGTTCATTACCAAGGTAAACTTTACCGAGGTTCCCGGGAACATAATTTTCAAAGAAATGTTTCTGTGAAGTTGTGTGAAAGGATGCTCCAGAGTCTAATACCCAAGACTCTTCATTGCTCTCTAAAGAACATATCAATGCATCACCTCCTCCTGAGGTTGAAGCAATGTTTTCCTCATCTTTCGCCTCCTTGTGCTTCGGTGCACTCCTGCACTGATTTTTTTAGTGTCTGATCTTCCTGCAATTTCAACACTCGATAGTCTTTGAGCTGTTAGAACTATGATGATTTCTGGACTTTGATCGTCTCAACTTTGATTTACTGCGTTCGCTTCCTCTGGTTGAACTTCTACCTTTTGACTCTGTATGCAATACTGAAGAGGTTGATGATTCACCCGACTCTCTCCGTCGGATCTCTTCACTGAGAACCAAATCACGTACACCATCAAATTTTAACTTGTTGCTTCCGGATGAACTACTCATAACTGTGACTGTAGCATTCCAACTTTCTGGAAGGGAAGACAAAAGTATCAAAGCCCGTACTTCTCCATCAAAGTCGATTCCAACTAAACTCAATTGAGTTGTAATAGTGTTGAGTTCGTTCATATTTTGCACCGTTGTTACACCTTTTGTCATCCGTAAATTGAACAACCGCCTCATTTAATGAACTTTATTTGAGGCCGACGACTTTTCGTACATGCTGGAAAAATCCTTCATAAGATCAGTCGTAGTCTCTTCTTTTGCAATGGAAAGCAACATTACGAGATAACGTTAATCAAATGACTCCAAGAGCTTTTCTATCGAGAAGGGTCCAGGCACCGTCCTCCATTACCGCCGGTTTCGTGGCCGTTAGAGGTTCATGCATACCTTTCTGATACAAATAATCCTCTATTTGCATCTTCCAAAAGCTAAAGTCCACACCATCGAACTACTCAATTTTTACCTTTCCTTCGTCTGCCGCCATCGCTCCCACTCGAATCTGACTCCTCTGGATCGCTTCTAAAACGGAAAGAACTAACCAGCTCTGATACCAATTGTTAGGAAACTATGCAATATTTCCTCATAGTCAGATTCATGGAATAGCGATATAAATGCGAAATAATAACACACAAAGCTGCTAAGACTTTTTATTTACTGGAAAGATAAAATACACATTGTATTTGAGAATTTCTCTCACTAGTGTATTTCTCTAATTATTGAAAATGCTCTGGAATTAATATTATTTTGGCTTTTACATCTTATATAGCCAAAGCATTGTATATATTATCCGTAATTCATTCATTACGATTCCTCTAAAGTAGTAAAATCTTCCATTTATTTCTAAATAATAAGAAAAAATGACCATCCAAATAATAAGGAAACAATGACTTTTTCAACATTGTCTCCTTTTGAGAAATGGTTTTTTTTTTCTTATATAACAATTCTGCAAGTAATCGTGCCAACCATATTTATCCTTTAATGCTTATGGTGTAAACCAAAGGTCTTTGAAGGTTCAAGAACGAATATCTTTTTCATGATTGAATTTAATATTTTTCCAATATTTTTTCAAAAACTTACCTAAAAAACACAATCAAGAACCAAAAAGAAATTGAAAACTTTAAAAAATCGATTAGGCTAGAAGAAGTGTTTGATAAGTTGTAGAATAATTCAACCAAGAATCCTAGAAGGAGATCTCTACTAGGAATGGAAAACAAATCCGGAACCGAATTCCTAAAATTGAACAAGACACAAAAGCCAATTGTGCATTAGAGGTATCTCATTATTCTCTTCACTTCTTGCATATGTGAAAACTTGGATTCATGTATAAGTCTTTTTTCCCACCTTAAGAATCCTACCATTTGTTTGTATAAAGTGTTATCCATTGTCCCCCATTACTTCCTATTTCCTTAAATTGGAGTTAGTTTCCATTAGGGAGTTTGATGAACTGCACTTCAACATGTTAAATATATTTAGGATGCCGATAGTATACTTCAACATGTGCATTTCCATTTTTGTCTTTACTGCTTCCGCTGATGTATCTTCGGATGCACCTTTTTTATATATATTTAAACGTTGATTTTTTCTATGGATACGCCAGTGGAACTTTTCCTTAAATGTAATTGCGGAACATATTTTGATATACTTCGCACGCAAAATCCTTCTCCTCCCTCACTTTCACTTTTCATTTTCCTCAACCTCAATCTTTCCAAAATCTCAAACCTCAAAAATTCAAATTCCACCAAATTGCACCGTTTTCGCTCGACTTCGACACAGAGGATCATCTGTGATGATCAACTACGTCATAAACATTCGAAGCTCATTTCAATAGGTAAGTTTTCGAGTTTCCGAGTTATTTTCGAATATTCTCCGTAATCGATTTAGACTAGCTATTTAGGTCTAGAAATCACTGGATAAGTTTAGAAACATAGTTTAAAGATAATGTAGATACTTTTTTGGGGTTTAAACGCACGATCAGGATGTTGTTTTTGAACTTTTCTTCAAGTGGGACGTTAATGGTGTTCGTCACTATTTTCTCAAGTTTCAGAAGCTTCCGCAAGTACATTAGTGGAACAATTGAACATTAACACGTTCCGTAGATGCGCACTACAAGAAATTAGGCTTACGACCACACTAAAATTTTCCACAACTCAAAAACTATGGCCACATATAAGCTTTTACCAGGGTTTTCAAATCGTAGACATAGGTTTAGAAACATTGAATCTGGAGTGTGAAACTGTGGCGTTTTCTTAAATTTCCACGGTCATTAAACTGTAGATGTTTTAAGCCACAAAGAAAAACCGCAGAATTATAATTTTCAGTTCAAACTATGGACTAAGCCCAAAAAAATACACCCCGCAAGAATTTCCCTCTCATTTTTTAATTTTATTTTCGATTTATTTTTAGATTAAAAATATAAAAAAATTGAAAAATAAAATTATTGTTAGGTTAAACAAAATTACTTTCACTTTTCACTGATCATCTTCACTTTTCCCCCATACGTTCATCTTCCCCTGAGGAAATTGCGTATGTTATAACAACTAGTAGTGAAAATCAGCTCGAAATTCCTAAGGAGAGTGATTATGAGGTTTAGGAGATTGATTATGAGGATGACGAGAGTTATGGTGAGGAAAATCCACCAACATCATCTGAATTGGAGGTTGTCATAAAGGTAGAGGATGAAGCAACTATCGATACCCCCTCCTTATACCTCATCATATCCTTTCTTGTATAAGTTTGCAGACTCCAAACCTAAAACGTATGCGGAGGCATTGGAAAATGTCCACACCAAAACACATTTGTCTAAAGTCTTGCATAAAAAGAGAAAACCAGAGGACCTTGAAACTAGGGAATTTATTAATCTTAAGTGGGTAAGGTTAACTTTTGAGGTGTTGGATGAAATAACTAAGCCCAAACTTGAAAAGCTAATACTTAGCATAAATCCAAAACCACCATCACAACTTCAAAAGAGTAAACCACCCCACATAAGAAAGAAAAGAAAAGGTAAGGGATATGGGATATGGCTTGATAAATGGCCATGGAAACCGAAGAATTAACACTCCTAACCGTCGAGCTATTGACGTTAAACAAAACACTGTGTGGGTGGCAAACCACCAACTTTTATTTTAATGTTTTTATTTTATTGTTTTTATCTGCAGAAAATAAAGAGATGAAACGCTTTCCATATTTCAACTACATTTAGGCGTAAGACCTCTAAATGACAATCGCTTAAGATGAGTTGGTGCCCACAGATATTCCTACGAATGTCGCTGCTGGTGGTAACGCCAATGATGAGTATGATAGGAGATGACATGTCTCTCTCGTTCTAAAATCATCTCCTCCTCTTTGTCTTTTCGTATGGTCATATTTCACCTGCACACACCGCACTGTATCTTTCTAACATTCTTTGCAGGTACTTCCTTCAGAAATATGCAATATGATGAGCGACTTCATGAAAAGTGAAGTTCCAACGAATCCATATAACTCGTAATATAAGATGCCAAAGTAGAAGTGGTCAGCAAAGACGAGGACAACAAGGGACGAATCAGAGTGAATTTGGTCGTGGTGGCACGAAATGGCATCCATACAGGTTCTATCTTTCTTTTTCCACCTTTCATGAAAAAATTGAGGACAATGTTGGTTTAAGTGTGGGCTAGGAACATTACCACTTTTATTTTACCATTTCCAGTTAGATTCAATATTTTCCAGCATGATTTTAAATTTTTTCTTTTTTCGATGCATCTTTGCATGTGCTGTCAAGTTCTTATATGTGATTTTCGTGTTTATCGATTTCCTATCTCCTTGAGCCTCACCAAATATTTTAAAAATAAAGTTTCTTTTGAAAATCTTAGGTTACAGACGAAATTGAGGTTAGATTGTTAGACTAGGGAAAATTCTGCAAGATCGGTATCGTCTTAATACCGCGAGCCTCCCAATTATGGAAATCGATTTGAGTATTTATTATGCCATAACCTTAAATTTTCACCCTTTTAGTAGTCCCTTATTAGTTTATATTAGCAGTCAGCACCATCCTAAGCACACACTAAGTAGGAAGCCGATGCAAATAAGTGTATGATCTCAAGGTTAAAAGGATAAATTAAGAGAAAAAATGAATGAATGAATAGAAATGCTCCTTCTAAGTTAGGTGGTCCTTACCCGATCATTTAGCCCAACGTTGTAAAATTCTTTATTTTATTGATATGAGCAAAAAAATGATGATGAAAATGAGATCATAGTTACTAACAGGCTATCCTACCATGAGTATGAAAGGATAACGAGCTTAATGTGATTGCATCCAAATGAAAAGGGATGAAAGAAGGATGAGTGAATTAGACTTAGGTATAATGACATGATTCAGATTGATTTATATAGATGGAAGGTTGATGACTGCAAAAGCGGAGTTATATTGTTACGATATCCTTAGTGTGTGAGCAAGTACCTATCAATACAAACTTAACTGAAATAGAGTTGGTAGCCTAGGACGAGTATTCCGTTGAACTAGTTTTCTTATGAGCCATAGTTTGCTTGAGGACAATCAAAGGGTTAAGTGCGGGGGAGTTTGATAACACGAAAATATATCGTATTTTTAGGCCCGATTCACATGGATTTGAGTTTCGATTTATTTGTTTTTTTCTTAATTTATGTTTTATTATGCTGATGTTTAATATGTTCTTTGGTAACTTGGATTAAATCAGATTAATTTACAAAAGGAAGAAAATTAGGAAGAAATGAGAAGAAATGAAACAAATAATATAAAAGTGTATTTTCCACATGTGACGTGCGTCACAAGTATATTACGATTGTCATAAGAAAATAAGGTGAGACGATCATCACACTCACAAGACAACCGTCACTAGTCAAAAGCATGAAACTTTTATTGCGCTACTGAGTCAAAACCTACATGAAGTCGTTCCTAATTTTCTCTCCTCAAAGTATACCAAACCAAGTCAATTGGAAGCCAAGTCTTCTTCAAGCTAGAGATTATTTCTCCTACATTTTCTCACTGCAAGTTGAATACAAGAACTATAAATAGCAGCCTCTGCTACTTGAATCGATCATCTCCTTTTTTACCCATCTCTTGCACCATTTTTCCTTGTTTAGTTTTTAAGTTTCTTTATTTTATGTAAAAGTAATAGTTATCAACATCGGAGGTCTATTACGAACATTAGTTTTAGGATTCTTTCTTTTCCGTATTTTATTTTTTCGATTCACATTCAAGAATTCAAGAGTTCAATGTATGATTCAAGCATCAATTAATTCCAGGTTTATTTATTATTATATTTATCTTTCTAGTCTTCTTATTTAATCTCCTATTTATATTTTCATCACCTTCTTATTTAAATTTACGAATTATGTTATCGTCTTTAGTTTATTATCGTAATTGCATATTTATTTTCCTGTCAATGTCTAGCTAAATAGTCTTGAGTCCGGCGTATGAGGATCGTCGTTACCGACGGGAATCGGTAGAAAATAATAGGTGCAAACTTATGATTAAAATTCTATTTTGGTTTTAATTTCCAAGTTTAATTTAAATAGCTTTGTCACGAGAGTGAGAGGTTACTTAACACAATTTTTTCACGAGAGTGGGAAATTAATTAAGGTTAGAACCGACACATCGAGAGCGTGGGGATTGAACCAGATAGTGGAAATTAGACAATAAATCTAAATACACCGAGAGAGTTTTAGATACGTTTAGGATAATATTAGCTTTCAAAAATATATTTCTTAATTACCGGGCGAGCGAGAGCAAAATCTTGGGATTAGGAAGTATGAATTTAGTTAATACCACGAGAGCGTGAGGCGGAGTCTTTAAGTCAATTTATTCTACGGAACTAAGTTATAATCTAATTAGTAACCGAATTATACTAAGTCCTTTAGGAACGCAAAATCCATATTCTGGCCTCTCTTTATTATCCTATTTTCCTAGTTTTATTTTAAGTTCTAGTTTTAGTTTCGTATTAATCAAACATCATTCTCCTTAGCTTTACAAAGTAACGACAAAGTACAGTAGGTTGACATTGGTCTCTGTGGGATCAATATCTTTTATTACTATGCGATAGACTGTGCCCTTGCAGTTAGTAACCATTAGACTCAGAAAGTCACGATCAGTTTCCAACCATGACTGAAAAATTTGGGATGCTTTTGGTTGGTATTTTTAGATGTTGGGTAATTCTGGGTTGTAGGATATTATGTGTGCTCCCTGTATCTATCAAAACAGTCACAGTTAGACCATGCAACAAGCCATTAAACTTGAGGGTCTTAGGAGAAAAATGGCCACTTGCAGCTTGAGGTGAAAGCTAGAAATAAGTATCATCAGGTGCATCAAGGAGGTTGGATTTTGTACCATCATTAATTTGCTCCAAACTGGTAATGGTAGTTTCTTCTTCATCAACCAACAAGAGTAGGAATTTACCCGTGGAACACTTATGACCCAGAATAAACTTTTCATCGCAACTAAAGCATAACCCTTGAGCGCGGAGCTCTTGGAGTTGTGCATTTGAAAGGCCTCAGATAGGAATTTTGGTTGGTTGGGGTAATGAAGAAAGTTTAAGTGTTGGGGGCAGGTTGGTTGGGCGGTTGGGTTGGATTATTGGGGACTGTTATTGGACGGGTATTGGAGTGGGAAAAAGGTATTTGGTATTTGGGCTTAGAATCTTTAATTTTGGGTTCAATTAATTTTGCCAACCCAATAGCTTGAGAAATAGAAACAGGTTTATGGATAGAAATTTCATTTTGGATATCAATAGCCAAACCAGAAATAAAGCAATTAAGAATAGAATCTTATGATAAACCTACAACTTGAGTGCCCAATTTTTCAAAGACAACTTGATATTCTACAATTGACCCTACTTGTTTTAATTTAAACAATCCAGCTTGATGATTTGCATATGTAGAGGGACCAAAGCGTAATTCCAAAGCCTTAGTGAATGATGCCCAATCAATTAAAAGGTTACTTTGATGCATCCATTTGAACCAACATAAAGCTTCACCTTTCATATAAAATGATATCATCGATAGTCTATTTTCAAGTGGTAGTTGATAAAAATCAAAGAATTGGTCCACTTGAAATAACCATTCCAAAGGGTTGCTGCCATCAAACATGGGTAATTATAGTTTTGGGGTTCTAAATTGGGGCAATGGTGTGTTTGTTTGAAGTTGGGAAATAGGAATTAGATGGAACATATGGATTTGGTAGTTTTGAGTGAAGGGAAGTTGGCTGGTGTGAGTGGGATATGGAGAGGAAAAAAAATGGTGGAATAGTTGATTGAGGCTGACATAAGGTTTGTTGGTGTATGGTGTGAGAGATAATGGAGTGTAAGGGTGAGATATAGATACATTGAAAATTAGGGTTGTTGTATGGTGTAGAAATGGGAAATGTGTGATGGATATTAGTGATACCTAATGAAGAAGGAGTTGTTGTTACAACTGCTGATGCTGTAGTGAGAATTGCTATAGCAGGTTGTTTCTCGCGCTGAATGACAAGTTTGTTAAGTAGTCCCATGATGTTATCATATCTAGAGTCAGAAATTTGTTTCTCATTGTCCATACGTGTTTGTATCATCTCTAGATCTGATGTAGTTTTGTCAAATCGTTCATCCATGACTTACTAATTTTCTGCCATTGCAAGATCAAAACGAACACTTGCGGTTTGGACAACTTCTTCAATAATTTCTCTATGGTTAGATGGTTTGGGAGGATGAGCCATGATGAAAGCACCAATTTGATAAGATGCTTCCACAACTATTTCTTAGATCTAAGGTTTATACCAAAAGACACACATAAAACAATTAAAAGAAGAAAATAATAAATTCTGAATTTGTTCTCTACCCATTCAATAACAACTTAGAGTTTAAATACAAGCACTAGCTCAACCCTAATGGGTTGGTAATGGGCCAAGCCCAAATAAAAGAAAACATATCAACTTAATAAAAATTGTAACAAAAGTAATAATAATAAACCCTATAATTTTAATTCATAATTCTTCATCCATTTAGGCTTAATTCTGGTCCGTTGGGCCTGCTAACATTTAAGTTCTTAATCTCACCATGTTTACTCTCAATTATGCGTAGAACATCCATAAGCATAATATATTGATATTTCCTTGATACAAGTATTTTTTTCATAAGTTTAATATTATAATGTTCATTTGGAATATCCAATGATGCTGCAAGAACTCATCAATTACTTTATTTTAGACTCTTATAACTTGTTTCATACCATATAGAGTCTTACTAATATTCAACAACTTGTTTTCTTCTCACTTCATAATGAATCTCCAATGTAGTTCAATATAAAATTCATTCTCAAGGTCACCATTGAAAAATTCAAAGTTGACATTAAGTTGAACAAATTTCCACTGCAAAAATTTATCCATGATCACTACTAAATTTACAATTTTATTCTTTTTTATTGGTGCAAAATATCATGGATAATCATGAAGATATTTTACAAGAACCAATTTGCAACAAATCTTGCCTTATGCATTACAATGGTGTAATCTGGTAGGTACTTCACCTTCTAGATCCACTTGACTGCAATTGACTTCTTATTTGATGGTAAGATAAGCATATTACAAGTTGTATTTCTCTTTGTATAGATTGAATATATTCCTTCACAACCTTCTTCTATGCCATTTTTTTAGTTCCTTATGCACATCAACTGGTGTGAAATAAACAAATAGTGTTAGGTGTGATTGGTCTCATTAATGGTGTGATCATATTTTTAGGAAGGACATAATCCTGAAGGCTTCTAATTGGAAATCCAGGTCTATTGTGATTTTTTTCCCTACTTTTTTTCTATAACTTCTCCATACGCATTAGGCTCTTGTTCATCATAGTGGAATTAAAATGACACACTTAAAGATGGTGCAACATTCAATGTGTCCGAGTCAGAATATAATCACTCTCATCTTGATCCATGTGAGCGTCATTGTCTGTGTTGCCTGAATTTCTTGGGACAATTTTTTCTTTGCACTCATTTACAAAGTGTTTATACTTTTGAAAGTTGTAACATTGAATGTTATTTATGTTCATTGTCTTTCCCCTCTTTATCTTGATGAAAACCATTATTTCTTGATGAATATTTAGCATGACCAGTCTCTTTCTTTAAGTCATACTGTTGTGTTCCTCCTTTCTCGAATCTGTCTTCTTAAAATCAACCATCAAACTTTCTTAAAATCATCTTATAGTAGTAATATTTAAAAGATACTTTCAATGTATATTTTGATATTGAAAAAATTCTGCTCATAAATTTCTCATATTTTAAAAGTGGATTAAGAAACTGTTGTGAATCATATACCTTAGAAACAAAGTATAATAGATTTCTTTATGATCAAGAAACCCACAAGGGTTAGAGTTTAAGGTAATCAATGATAACAACAAGGATTGATTATAAACTGCTATTCTTTCATTTCTCTTGAAACAAGATTACAAGTATATAAGAATAAAAAATAACATCTCTCACTTTTAAATTAGGATTTTATCTTCCTATTTTTCCTTATGCAAAAGATGAGAGACTAGTATGCTAACATACTAACCTAATAGGATTTTTAACAATTACCAATTACAAGTTAACTTAGGGTATAAGCTAACTTAAATAATTAGATCCATAACACAAGACCCAATTAGACATACATACTATAACCGACTTCGACTATAGTATGTATAACTTCTACACTATGTAACACGGTGGGAGAACTGACTTTAATTATGTTGCGGATAGCAAGAGTCGCCACCGACTTTTATTTTATCCAAAGGAAAGGCATAAAAGAACAGGAAAGACCTTTTAAAAGATTTTTGGGTTCGGGGGGTAGGTTATGTAAAGGGAAGGTGTTAGCACCCTTTACATCCATGGTTATCCATGGGCTCTTAGTTACTTAGCTCACTTTAAATTGTTTTGAAAAGTGTAGTGTGTGAATAAAATTTCCTTTAAGTACTTTATAATGATCCATGTACGGATATATATAAAGTCTTTGTTTTGAAAATTTGTTTGAAAAATGTGAAGTGTTTGAAATGTTTTTGAAAAGTGAGCAAGTACATAAGAGGAACCTACCCTAAGTTAAGTTTTTTCTGTTCTTAAATATCCTTTAAGTGGTAAGACTATCCCTATTATTAAGGAATAGGTAGTCATTACCTTGGATGTGTGAGGGACCAATGAAGGGACAACTGTTTATTTAGGCAACTGTAAGGTGTATAAGCAATTCGAAGGGACTTATCATCTTTATTCGAAAGGGACAAGATCATTACGAAGGCAACCATGAAGGGACTTGATCTTTTTATCTATTAAGGGACTAGATGATGTGAGATGAGGGACTTTGCTTTATACACCTTACTTGACCTTTTGTTTAGGCAACTTGAGAGGTAACCCTTAAGAAGTGAGATGGCGATCCAGGATCGACTTACGTGTGTGAGTGTACCAATTCAGATATTTATCTTTAAGTTTTAATGATCTAAATTCAAGTTTACATACAAACATGTTTTACACTCCCTATTTTACTAACCATGGCATTTAAAAATAAATAATAAAAATTACTACAACTATTACATATTGGATACAATTACATTATAATTAAAAATAATTAAAATAAATAAGTAAATAAATAAATAAATAATTGGGTTAGTAATAATAATAATAAATAATCACATAATAGATAAATAAATAAATAAAGGGGGTTAGTAGTAATAAAGTAAATAAGAATAAGATAAAAGAATAAATAAAAAGTTTAATTCTAAATGAACAATTATTTTTAAGGTTTTTAATTAATAATAGAAATAAATGATAAACATTATATATTAACAAAATATGACTAATAGTCTAGTTATTTTAATTTTATATAAAAATATTTAATTATAATTAAATAAACATATACAAATAATAAATTATATTCATAAAATAAAATTAGGATTTTTTTAATTATTTAGAAAAAATAAGCATGGTTTACCACTTAATTAAAATATGAACAAAATTATGAAATTAAAATAAACAAACAAATTAATATTTACAATATGATTAGGGTTTATAAAAATATCAGGGTTAATCAAAATAATTTAGGGTTTTAGGAATTTATAAAGTAAAATTAGGGTTTTATCTATTAATTTATAAAATAAACAGCTTATTAAAAAATTATACATATATACGTAAATATAAACAATTTAAAGTTTTTTAATAAAATCAATTATGATATTTTACGAATATAAAGAAAAACATTATAATGGTATTTTAGAAATTATTTTTATATTCTTAGATTTACTAATTTAAACAAAATAGCATTAATATAATAAAATAAATTGAAAATAAAAAAAATGAAGAAATTGACCAAAAAGAAAGGACCTGGGATTTGAACCCAGGTCCCTTACCTCAATCTTCAGGGTACAAAACCAGCCAGGCTACCTGCGCGCGTTTGATATAGAGGGAGAAGCTGATCATTATATTGTAAATTCATTGCATAAATGAACTTAAGGCAAAAAAATTGCTGGAGACTGGTTTCGATCCCCTGACCATTGCTCCATACGCGCGTGCTCTTACCAGCTGTGCCAAGCATGGTACCTGAAATATATATGACAACATAGCATAATAAAACAAGTCCAATTTCAAAAACCAGAGTTCGCGCCATGGCCTTCGTCTTCTTCCTCTGAACCTACGAATTTTCCTGCGTTTTCTCTTACGCATTTACCTGCGAATTTTCCAATGTTTACAACCTGCGAATCTCAACCAGCAAGCAAATAGTACAGTTTCATCAAATTGATTATGTCAATGAATTCCTCATGACTCATACAACAAGACCATGTCATTAGAATCTATTTAAATTAGGTAAATCACAAAATCCCAATTTGGAGCTTAAAACCCTAGCTATGGCCGATTGTGATATAGGGCATCAAGCTTCATGAAAATTATCCAGAAATCATCTACAAGTCATGACTAACATAAATCAAACAACAAAATCAGTTGACATTAGCTAAATAAATGGAATCGAAAAATTCAAATTCAAGAGCAAAACTGATTCGGTTTAGGCAATATGCAATGATTTAGATGCTGCAAATGGTTCAAATAGGTTCAATGATCATCTAGGAACATATTGCAACCTTCAAAATCTCTTGATGTAGCCTCTATGTAAGAATCCAAATTGAGGTTTTTTTTGGTGAGTTTTGAAAACTTGAAACTTACTCTTGAGGCAGCAAAAGTCGTCCCCATGCATTGTGTTGTGTTTGTGTATATGTAGTAGATGAAATTAGGTCTAAATATTGGGCTATCCTTTGGATATTTTGGTCATGGAAGATTGAAAAAGATTATGCCTTAAATTTCAAATATTCTTGAATGTAACCTTGCTATTTTAAGACAATCACCATAATTCTCATATCAATTTGATCCAAGCCATATTTATGATTTTCTAGAAGCAATATCTCATTTAAATATTTGATTTATCTATTTTATTTTGATTTAAAATGATTTTAAATAAATAAAATCAAAATAAATAAAATAAAAATAATAAAAAATAGGAATAAATGAGGGTTGGGTCGTGCATGATGTCATGTTAAAGTTTGGATCACAAAATTGCAAGCCCGTTTGGAAGAATTTGGTTTTAAGCCCCCATTTGCTTCATAAACTTCCCTAAAATTTCCCAACTTTGCAAGGGCACAAATCCTTCAATTTTAATGCTATGGGGGTGTTCTTGTACATTTTGGAAAGCTTAAGGAGTCCTCTAACCAACCCCATTGGTTTCATGTCCATATCCTTTACCATTCTCAAGTTATGCCCTTTTGAAGTTGTTGACTTTTTGTTGACTTTCAAAAGGACCTATAATGTCTTAGCTCATACCTTCCAAATGAAGCATTTTTGGGCTTGGCTTGTGAGACACAAAGTTGTAAAGAATTCAATTTCCTTCAAAATGAGCTTTGGATGGGAAAAATTGATGAAGCATGTGAAAGTTATGGCTGGTCAAAGTTCAGTTGACTTTTCCTGAGGAAACCCTAATTTAGAAACCTCTGATTCTTGATGATCTGAAATATCCTTGATGAATCATGATCAACCCTTGATCAAATGATGAATTTTACTTCATATACTTGATGTTGGTAAAAAATCATGAAGTTTGACTTTGGTTTGACCACAGTTAACCTCAGTTTGACTTTTTAACTGCTTTGACTGATTTTGACTTATCTGATCATTTGATTGAGCAAACCTTTGAGAAAAGTCTTGAAACTTGTCATGGGGATTCTTAAACACATATAAGATGTTATGAAGCTCACTTGAAGTCTTGGAAGTCCATTTAGCCTGATTAAAGTCAAAACCCTAATTTTGGATGTCCTGCTTAGGAGGAGGCATTGTTTGAGAGAATTGTCAAACTTTCTGACTATTTGTGAACTTTGTGAACCTTGTGAACATCATAAGATGTCTTGTGAACCTTGTGAACCTCTTAGTACACAAAGTCTTGTCTTGTGAACCTTGTGAACCTTGTGAACCTCTTAAGATGTCTTGTGAACCTTGTGAACCTCATAAGATGTCTTGTGAACCTTATGAACCTCTTAGTACACAAAGTCTTATCTTGTGAGGGAAAATTTTGGGGTGCAACACACTAGCATGTAAACCAGCTTTGACTTCATACTAAACCTCTCTCGTATCAGGGTTCAATCCAATATTCCACAAATATCCACCTTGGACCAAACTCTATACCAACAAGAAAAAAAACTAGCTTTCTTCATGCATCTTTATCAACTTCATACAGTTGAAACACTTGCAATTGGGCAACATCTTGATGATCATATCAACAGTATTATGATATGTCGAAACTTCAGCACTTGTTACCCCTTCGATATTGTTGCTTGCTATTAGAATATCATCCATATAAAGCAACAAAATAACAAATGAATTACCCGGTCGAAATCTGAAGTAAACACAATGGTCTAGTTGGCTTATGATGAAACTTATGCGTGTCATGAACTTGTCAAATCTCCTATTCCACTGTTGAGGGGATTGTTTCAGCCCATATAAAGATCTCTTCAGTTTGCACATATAATCTTCCTTCCCTTTTTCGACACATCCTTCAGGTTGTCTCATCAAGATTCTTTCATCTAGATGACCATACAAGAACACAATCTTCACATCCATCTGCTCCAGTTCAAGGTCGAATTGTGCCACCATGGCAAACAACATTCAAATGGACATGTGATTCACAACAGGAGAGAACACATCATTAAAGTCAACACCTTCTTTCTGAGTGAATTCCCTTTCAATAAAATTTTCCTTGTATCTCTTCGATACCACTAATTTGATTCCTTCATTAACTTTGAAAATCCATTTACATTTGACTAACCTGGCTCTAACAGGTTTCTAGATCAGTTCCTATGTGTTGTTATCATGAAGAGACTTCATCTCATCATCCATGACCTTCAGCCATTCAGTCTTAATTTCGACTCCTCGTAACTTCCTTATAGTCTCTAGGTTCTTCCTTTAGAACCTCAATTGCAGAGATTAAGGCACAAGTTATAAGATATGCATAACCAAGTCTCTGAGGTGGCTTGATGGCTCTTCTTGGCATGTCTCATGCCAACAGGTAGTCATTATCAGTCTCCTCATCTTCGACAACAATTTCTGCTTCTTCTGCGACTTCATTTGGGTCATGCAATTCAACATCACTATGTTTCACCTCAACAGGAATTTCTCCCTGTTCCAGCTCTTCGACAATATCATCAGTTTTCTTGAAAGTCATCTCAACTTCATTGAAAACTACATCTCGACTGGTGATACACCTCCTGTGACCTAGCTCTAGACACCATAACCTATAAGCTTTGAATTTTTCAGGGTATCCCATGAACATGCATTTCAGAGCTATAGGTTCGACCTTGTCTTGCCTAATGAAAGCATAGGCTACTTAGCCAAATACTCTTAGTTTGTCGAGATCTGGTGGATGTCTCGACCAAACTTCTTCGGGTGTTTTCATATCTAACACAATCGAAGGACATATGTTTATAAGATATGTTGTTGTCGAAACAACCTCAGCCCAAAACATTTTTTTTCAATCCAACACTAACCAACATGCATCTAAGCCTTTCCAGGATTATTCGATTGAATCTCTCATCTAGACCATTTTTCTAAGGAGTACCTGTTATAGTCTTATGCATTTCAATCCTAGACTCGACAGAGTAACTATCGAAAGCTTCGTTGCAGAATTCAAGGCCATTAGTTCTCAACCTCTTGACCTTTATGGCAGTTTGAGTTTCGACCAGAACCTTCCAACTCTTGAAATTCTCAAGAGTTTCATCCTTCATCTTCTGAATGAATACCCATAACTTTCTAGAATAATCATCATCTATGGATAGAAAATTCCTTGCTCCTGAATGTGAAGGATTCCTTGTAGGCCCCCAAATATCAACGTAGATGTAATCAAGGGATCCATGTGTTCTTTGTTTACCTTTGTTAAACTTCATCCTACATGATTTACCAAATACACAAGGTTCAAAAAACTCCAACTTCTCGACTTTGTCACCACCTAGAAGGTTCTGTTTCCCCAGTTTGACCCGACCTCTTTTGCTGGCATGGCCCAATCTCATGGGCCATAGTTTTGTCTTCGACACAAGTTTCGTGATGCCACATTTGTCGAACCACTTACAACTTCAGCCTCAAGTGTATATAAGTCTTGTTTCTTCACGCCTTTCAAGACTTCCTTCGACCCCTTCATAACTCTTAGGATACTTTTCTCTCCTTGAAAGACATATCTCTTCTTGTCGAATTCACCCAGAGAAATCAATTTTCTCTTCAAGTCAGGTACATACCTAACTTCAGTCAATAGTCTTATTGACTCATCATGGAGCTTGAATCTCAAAGATCCAATACCTGTAATTTTGTAAGCTTTGTTGTTTCCCAACAACACCGATCCACCATCTTGATCATATTGTTCCTCGAATAAATATTTGTTTGGACTCATATGCCAAGTGCAACCTGAATCCACTCTTTTCTTGAGTCACCACTTGGAACCACAAGAACACCATATGAGTCGAAATCATTTTGAACAATGGCACCATTTTCATTATCCTTACCTCCATAATTTTTTAGGCGTTTCGGGCACACCTTTTGAATGTGACCCTCCTTCTTACAATGATAGCATCGAACACCCGATGCTTCACCACTATAAGAATTATTCTGACTTTTACCCCTCCTCTTGTTGAACATACCATCCTTTCGCAAGAATTTCGCCTTAACGGACAAACCTTCACCAACCATCGAAGGTTTATGCTCCTTTCGTTCGTTCAAGTCCTTAGAGTACAAAGCAGATTGAACATCTTCAAAGGCCAAGGACTCTCTTCCATACAAGAGGGTTTCTTTAAAGTGGGCATGTGTTTTGGACAAAGCGCATAACAACAATAATGCTTGATCTTCACATCAATATTTTCAAGATCAAGAATCAGCTTGTTGAACATATCCAACACTTTGTCTTCACTCATCTTGAATGAATACAAAGCTTGCTTCAGGTAGAGTCGATTCACCAACGATTTGCTCATGTACAAACCTTCAAGTTTCAACCATAACCCTGACGCTTTCATCTCCTTTGATACTTGTCGAAGAACCTTATCACCAAGGCTCAACAATATTGCGCTGTGCGCTTTCTCAATCATGGTCGTCTTTCAGCTGCCGTTAACGTGACATTCATGACTGCCTTTTCCTTAAACGCTTTTAAGCAACCCTGCTGAACAAGTAGGACTTTCATCTTCAAGTTCCACAGATCGAAATTGTTCACTCCGATGAATTTTGTAATCTCATACTTTGTTGAAGGCATCTTCTCCACGCTCACCGCACTAATTTATTGTGAATCGAATATCTTAGAAACAAAGTATAATACGTTTCTTTATGATCAAGAAACCTACAAGGGTTAGAGTTTAGGGTAACCAAGGATAACAACAAGGATTTGTTATAAACTGTTATCTTTCCTTTCTCTTGAAACAAGATTACAAGTATACACGAGTAACAAATAACCTCTCTCACTTTTGAATTAGAGTTTTATCTTCCTATTTTCCCTTATGCAAAATATGCGAGACTGATATGTTATTTATAAGAAAACTAAGATACTAACCTAATGAGCTTTTTAACAATTACCCATTACAAGTTAACTTAGGGTACAAGCTAACTTAAATAGTTTGATCCATAACACAAGACCTAATTATACATACATATTAGAATCGACTTCGACTACAATATGTATAACTTCTACACTAGTATGTAAACCAACTTTAATTTCATGCTAAACCTCTCTCATATCAGAATTCGATCTAATATTCCATATAAATTCTATATAAAATTTAAGAGAATGTACCAATAGCACTTTCTTTATATTTAAAATAGCATTAACAACAAAAATATAAGTATTTTTGATAAAAGTCCTCCACTTGACATATAAATTCTTTGATACTAATTATGTGGAGAAAAAACTATATTACTTTATAAAAAAAAATTTCTATTTTATAAAATACCTGTACATTTTAATTTGTTAACAAAAAGATAAAGATTTTTATATGAATCATTGTAATGGAAAAAATGTAAAATAGTAGTGAAATATCATATAATATGTTTTTAAAATGATGAAAACAATCTTTTTATATATTTCTATATTTCTATATAGATGCATATAACAATAACTCATTTTAAATTTGAATTAGTTTACTATAATTTTATTTAAATTTGAATTACAACATACATATAAACGCATATTACAATAAATTTAAAAGAAATTACAATAAATTTTTAAGAAGTTTTTCAAAAAATTTAGCGGGTTGGCGGATCAACCCCGCTACATTATGTAATTCTCCCGCGGGGTTTTTCGTTTTGACGGGGCGGGCGAAATGGGTAGGCGGGTCCAAAATCCCAATCTAGCCCGCCATTTTTTGACAGGCCAACGGACCCCGACCAGTTTTTGCCACCCCTAACCGAAAGTTAATAATTTTTTTTTTTGGCTTCTACATGATGGGACCATGACAAATAATCTAGATTATGACACCTGTCATACATAAATAAAACTTGCATTCATTATGGAATCGCTGTTTACATATCCATAACTTAATCCGCAAATCTTATTTAAACAGACAAAAACCCATATTATCAGATTGAACGTCATTGCTCAAACCCTAATAATCACGATTTTCTCTCTGAGTTTATGTTATAATCTTACTACAATAAAAAACAAACAATAACTTAGAATTGAAAAATAAGACTGAAACCAATTTAATATACATACATGCTTAGCCATTTTGAAGAAACAATTAAATAATATTATTGACATCTTGCACAAGAGGGAGACAAGAGTAGGAGCTAATTACAATTAGAATTACAATGATATTTCACTATCCTCTCCCTCTTTCACCCGTTAGAATAACACATATTAGTAAACATTTAATACACAAAGATCTTGCAAAAGCAAGAAAAGGTGAAATCCAATCCGCACATAGAAAATGGGGGAATCATGTTCTGTGACTCAACTTTTACATGCTCTGTGATGCTGATGGTGATGGAACCTGATTCAAACCATCAAAATTGTTGACAGATTTTGGCCTCCACTCCGTCCGACCCCTCACAATCTCCGCACCATCTTCCAGACGAAGCAAGTGTTTGCATTCGACAAATCCACTGTCAGCATCAGTTACATCAGTCAGAGACTCAAGCACACTGTTCCTCCCACATTCCTTCCTGTACTCCAAAGTCACTGAATGCAGCTCATGACTCTCCAAAATCGGCTGCGGAGCACTCTCCAGAATCCATCCAATATACTTCACATTATTAACATGCTGATTAACGTCTAGATCGTTCCATTTGGGACTTAAACCAGTACGAATGTATTCAGCCGAATCATCAAGTTTCGTTAGCTTTCTGTTATCTTCATTCAGAATTGAAACAGAATTAACAAAATGAGGCTCTATCTCTTCTTTCGCTTCTTCTGGAATTTTAGAGAGCTTCCTCGTCAGCTTATTCATCATTACCCAAACACTGTAAAGCATCAAAAACAGTGGTTACTGGTCAGTCACAAATCACAATGCATACACATTCAGAAAATCAGTTTAAACATTTCTAATGGTAATCACAGAAGAAAGGACCCAGAAATTTTTTGAATCGACTTCTACCTGGATGCTCTTGTCATGATTTCACCTGTTTTGATATCACGCACAAGCCAATCACGACGCATACCATTCTTTCCGGATGCAGAAACCCAAGTGTCCACTTGAACAACATCACCCCTAAAAAAATACAGATTCACTCAACTTCAGACGAACAGATACAGAATATTATTCGTAGCATAACGAACCAATTCACAAAGTTCAAATAGTATAAGTTGCTTCTTTCAAACGTTCACATGTTCACCTTTTTACCATAACAGTTGCTAGCCTAACTCAAGAAATCTACATAACTTTTATAAAAGTAGGTAACAAATTAATAACTAACATCACATTATATTTCATATCCTGTTAATAGCCTAAAAGCAAAGGAAACTCCAAACCCAATAATTTATATTGTATAAAGCTTATACTTATTAGTATTTTTTGGGTTTCTGCTACAAAACGGCCATCTTATGCTACAAAACTCGTGACACCGTGGATCCCAGAAAAGGATCGAAATCATACCAAATCTGCTAAATACAGTCTTACCAAGATAGAAATACAAATAGCAGCGGGACATGAACATCTATGCAGCTCAGAAAATAAATTAAAAGGGCGAGTTCAGAGTTCAGAGTTCAGACTGACTAACCACACCGGGTAACGATCAACCTCAACTTGCATTCGAGTTACAACCCATATCAGATTCTTTTTGTACATTTCTGGTGTAGAACCAAATCCATCACCAAGAAGCCCAATACTCTTAACATGATTAAGTGCAGTTTCCTGTTATAAAAACACAGAGAAAAGAATCATCACCAATATGATATTCTTAGTATTGCAACACAATTAAAATCTCACTTGAACAAGCATTCATACCTGCAAATGATTCATTACCGTCTCTATAGACGCGGTTTTATCCGCCCCTATTTCATAGGATCTAATCGGAAAGTTCTGACGAAACACAAAACCATCCTGAACAATTTTTCCTATACCGAAAGGATCAGTGAGCACATCAGGCAGTCTCGGCTTCCAATCAAGCGTGGTCCACTGCTTTTCAGCCGCAAGAAAAATTGTCGTAACCGCGGCAAGGATCATACTCCAATCAGGCAACTGATTGATGAATGTCCTTTGGTGATATTGTTGTGATCGCGACTCATTTTCAACCTTCTCAGCCGTTGCAGCTAACACGGTTCTATTGCTTTTGGAAGAGGACACATTCGCCTTCACGTTTATTCCATTAGATGTTTGTTTGGATTTGAATCCTCCCAGGCTAACCGAATTACCTCCATTCTTGGAAGATTTTTCAACAATGTTAGATGATGAAGTATCAAGAAAAAACGATGATGCTGCAACAGTTGCAACCATTTTTGAAATTTACACCTGCATGCAAAATATTGTTAACGTAGATCTGATTTAGAATCTAGAAAGAAACGAAAATAGAGAAGAATAAACGCAGCGTTTGGTACCTTAAAGAAGTGTAGAAAATTTGAGAAAGAGTTTCTTGAATTGAGAATGAACGCAAAAATAGGCTTTTTCCCGTTGTGGTAAGACTATTTCTATTGTTTTGGAATTTGAATCCAAAAATTGTGGATTTTGTTTCTGTTAGTAGTAATTTTTTGAATGTGGAAAGTATAAGAGAATAATAATAAAGTTTGTTTGTGTTAGAGGCAGCCAGCGATGTGAGTTGCACTGAATTGGCATCTAGGCAGTCCGTTTTATACACAATCCACATGGCTTTTTAAGCTCTTAATTCAACTTCTCTTTTTCTTTTTGATAAATTATTATTGAATTTCCTTTTTTTGTCCTCATAAAAATTTCAATATTAAGTTAATATAAAATCATTTTACAATAGGTATTAGAATATATTTTTGAAATTTTTTGCAAGTATATTTGAAATATTATAAAAGTATTCCTTCATAAAAAATAGTTATTTTTGGGATAAATTATTTCTAATTTACTAGAAACCAGAGAATCCAAATTCTAATAAATAAAGTAGACAATGACACACCCTTGAGATGCAAAATTCTAGTTGGATATCTTTCCATTAATTGTTGGATGTTGGATAGGAAAGTCCACAATAAGAAACATGTCTCACTAGACAATTATCTCAAAGAAGATTATAGAGCCCTTGATCTTAAATTCTAACTATGAAATTTAACAAAGAACTTAAACTCATGTACACAATATTTTAAAATCTTAAACTTCATACTATTGACCATTACTGACTTGATTGTCTTGATCGTCTGAGTGTTTGTAATTAAACTCCCACCACAATAACATTATCATCAACTATACTTGAAGAAAAGACCATCCTTCATCATTTGGTGTTATAGGTGGAAAATGTCCTATAACATTTTCATTCGAATTTAAATTTTTTTTTAACACGAGCTAGTTGAATGTTTACCTTCAAAATAGGATATCAACGACTTCCTAAGGAACCTCTCAAAGATCGTATGAAGAAAAACATAGATTATCCACAAGCATAATGGTCGCATCAGATGGTTAGGTCTAACCGGTAAAAAAAAACTGATCGTCAGACTGAGAGAATCTACAATGTCAAGGGGGTGTTTAGTCAATGGAACAACTTCTTACTTATTGGGGGAACCTCGGCGATTCTACAGATCATCGCCTAAGACCTCAAATTTTATTTTATATTTAAATCATTTTAATTAATTAACTTTAAAAAATATATATTTTATTTGTCAATTAAATAAGAACACCTATCTGGAATGTATAGTAGTAACAACCATTGTATTGTTTGATTTGTTAATTAAATATATATATATATATATATATATATATATATATATATATATATATATATATATATATATATATATATATATATATATATATATATATATATATAAATATTGAGAAGAGTGTTTAGATATCAATTAAAAATAAAATATTAAATAAAATTGATTATAATAGTTGAAGGATTTTACATTCTAAAATATTTTAAAGATTTAAATGTATTTTTGATCCTTCAATTTGATGATTTTTAATTTTCAATCTCTAATTTAAAAATTAGTTTTTTATCCCTAAATTTTACATTTCTTAGAATTTTCATGATCCGTTTCCAATTTTTCACAAGTGGCATACTCATTAATGACCGGTGTTGGTACTATGGAGCCCGATCATATACTCATTAATGACTGGTGTTGGTACTATGGAACCCGGTCATATTTATTGAATTTTTTTAATATAAATTATTTATATTTTATTTTGCATAATATTTTTAACAGCAATTGGTAGGAAGGATTTTCTTCGTATATTTGACAAACCATGATATATTTAATTTTGGGATCAATTAATTTCCGGATTTTGCAGATGATATATTTAATTTTGGGATCAATTAATTTCCGGATTTTGCAGATTAATGGGTGATGGTGGCATAAAAAGAGGTTAAAATAATTGCCACATCATTCTTATAGTTTTCGTTTCGTAACATAAAGCAATTTTTTATTTTTAATTAATATAAATATTTTAATAAAGTTTTAATTAATATGAAGTGGAGAAACAACATCTCTAAGAACACTCATCATCTTCCTCTTTCAAACTTGCTACTCCAAAAACCCTAAAATTGAATACAATAGTTCATTGCATTCTTTCTCTCATGCACATCTCCAAAGCATGAAATGTTTTAGAAATTAATTTCCAACAATAAAAGCAGTTGGAACCCTCTTCCATTTTGTTCCTGCATTTCAAAGTTGGGGATTAGATCCAACCGATCCAAATCCCTATAAGATAAAATAAATCTCAATCATTCCTATTCCAACTCATATTCATCTCCCTCTTGTTCATCAAGGCAACTCAAAAATCCCATATAAACCCACCAACCCACTCAAAATTCGATCAAATTACCCGATGCACCACCTTCCATAACTAGAGACATTTTTGGTAAGATTTTGTGATCTACTCAACCTTAGAGTCCTAGCATTGGAATTGTTAATAAAAACCTTAATCTATTTGGGAATTTGGTAACCTTTGCTTTGGGTTAAGATTTTTCTTCTTTGAATGATCCTTTGAAACATGTTACTCCAACACCTAATAAATCATCTTTTTCAATGTCAAATATGGAGATTATTTGCCTAAAAATTCTAAAACGCTGCAACGTAGTTTTGCTGTACTTGGATGTGGAATTGGAATCAATTCAAGTAAAAAAAATATCCTTTTAGTTCATTGGCTGGTTTTGGATCTAAGCCATATTCTAGTCTAAATTTTCGGATGATAAACCTTAAAAGGTTAATAAATCCATTTTTTATTAGTTAAAAAATTATTAAAATATTTAGACTAATAAAAATGTTATACAAAATAAAATATTAAGAAAATTATTAAAAAATTGAATAAATCTAACCTATCTCCATAATAGCAATGCCATATCACTAATGAACATGTCACATGTGAAAAATTGGAGAGGGATCATGAAAATTCCAAGGGTTGTAAATTTCAAAGATCAAAAAGATGATTTTTAAAATAGGGGACTAAAAATTAAAAAACATCGAATTAGGGGGATTAAAAGTACATTTAAGCCAAATTTAAAAATATATTTGTTAAGTCTGCATAAGTGGTTGACAGTAATTTTGGTAAACCAATCTGAAACAACACCATGAAGAAAATTATGAAGAACAACATGTTTACCAATATGTCGAACAAGAAGTCCTAACATGCATATTCAACATCTTGACTATCAATTGACAATTTGATATCAGCTGTCATATTTATAGATTACATAATATTCTTTGAATATTACATGATCCTAGGTGGCATCTAAGATTGAAGTTTTTTAGAGATTCAATTTGTGATTGAAGATTTGTTGTTTTCTAAATATGGAGACATTTTAGGAAACTTTATATTGAAGTTTTATTTTCTTCTAGAATAAGTTGCAAATTCCGTGCATCAGATTTGTTGCGATTTGAATTCCAAAATCCAGTCTGAATTATAGCTATATATTGGATGGATCAATCCTAATTGTAATGTAGAACATATATTGCTTTTAGTGAGTTTTTAAGGTTTGTTGTTTGTTAGCCTCTCTTGTATCTTGTTGATACTAGATCTGGATTGTTCTTATTGAGTTGTAAAGTGTTGATCACTCTTAAGCTTTTAAGCATTGAGTGTGTGTGTATCACATGGTGATTGTAAGGGACGTGAGAAGGGTATCATACCTAGGAGAGTCTTAGGTAGAAATTAAGCATGTGTAGTGATTAGGTGTGAAGATTAAATCTGAGGTTGTTTACTTCAAACTAATACTATTTAGTGGATTTACTTCCTGTGGGTTATCAATTGACTGTGTGTTCTTTACTTTCTGCAATTCTATTGTGTGTTCATCTTGTCATTGTGTTAAGTGCAAATATCTATGTCTCGACATCTCTTAGGACATCAGAGATCAGGATACCAGAATTTTAATTGGCATCAAGAGCTTGCACCTATTCTGTTTCTGGGTGAGATTAAGGGATGACACTTTCTGGTACAATGACCAAGGAATGAGGAATGGTGAGCAAACCATCTATTCTTGATGGAATTAATTATGACTGTTAGAAGGCTCATATGGTGGCCTATCTTAAATCCATAGATGGTAAGACTTAAAAGTCTGTGGTCAAGGGATGGGATCCATCAATGGTTAAAGATAAGGATGGTAAATTTATATTTTTATGCATAAAAATACATGTTTAAACCAAAAAATTATAAATTATGTAAAAAAGTTATATTTTTATTCAATTAAGCATACATTACATCAAATTTTTTAATATTATAATATTTAGATTCAACTACATTACAAAAAGTACAAGAATTGAAATAAAGAATAAAATTATAATTTAGGACCAAATTAACAAAAAATTAAAAGTAAACACTTAGAAGAAACAAAAATTAATATAAAAGAAGCAATTACTAAAATTAAAAAACAAACATATACAATGTTGTAAAAAAGAAGAAGAAAATAATATTTTTTATCCTCAAATAATATAAAAAATATATTAGGACTCTATACAATTCTATAGATCAATTTCTACAATTATAAATGAAAATATTCGATTTATAAAAAATAATAAAAATAAAATTCACCGTAAAACAACTGACATGTCAAAATAAAGGCGATCAAAATTGTCATTTTTCTATTAATACTACGTGAGTTTATAAAACCGTCATATTTTACTATAACTAGTGGCAGTTTTATTAAACACCATTTTAAAACCGCCATATTTCATGCAAATTTTTTACGGTCTTTAAATTTTTGCTCAGACTTCAAAAAATTTATGGCTCCGCCACTGGGGAGTAACTTAAATGTCTTCTGATGTTTAAGTCATCTTCTTCCTCATGTACACCAACATATGTAACACCCCGATTTATTTATTTAATTTAAATAATTGGAAAATTTTTGTGTGTTATGTGAATTGTGAAGTTTGGTGGTGTGTTGAGTGAATGAATGTTGTTATTTTAATTTATATAAATTTAAATAATTTATATTATATTGAAATAAATATTGGAATATTAACTGAAAGGGTAGGTTGGTAAATAGATGAGGGAATAGTGAGGGAAATATGGGGATTCCATATTAGGGATCCAAGGGTTATGTTGGAAATTAAGAAAAGGAGAAGTCAGTTCTCATAGAAACCGATCATGGAATTGGGAAGAGTGTGAAGAAGAGAGAAGAGGAGAAGGGCTAGAGGCAAGGATTTCGTAAGAAAATAAGAGATTTTTCATCGAATTAAGGTAAGGGTGGAATCTCTTTCTTCTTTTAAGGGTATTATGATATGAATGTTAGGGTAAATGTCCTTATGTATGTTAGTTGGGATTTTATGGAAAAAACTAGGATTTGATGAGTAGATTTTGAGGGATTATTGATGAATTGATGTGTGTTGTCCGTTGTAAATGATGTATGTGTATTAGTTATAGGTTCTATACTGAAATTTGTGATTAAAAATGGTGAAAGGCGGGTTTTTGAGTGAAAAATCGTAGCAAGAGTTTTGCTGTCGTCGCAGGGTTTTTTCTATCAAATCTACCTTGCCCGCTTAGGAGAAGTTAAAAATCTGAACTTTCCCCAACCCGAGAAGAGGCCGCTTAGTGAGAACTGGAAGGAAAAAATGTGTTTTTAATTCACTAAAATTCATGAAAATTTGTGTTTTACGTTTTAGGAAGGTTGATGTGTTGTTGATGGGGTGTGAGCAGGTTTATAGAGGTTATATGTGCATTTTGTTAATGTTGAATGTTGTTGTGTGGGACTTGTTGTGAATACATGATGTATGTTTAGTTATGTATGTGTTGTTGATTTAAAACTGTTAGAATGAGCACAAATATGTATGAAGTGTTGTTGTTGTTGCATATCATCGTCGTTGTTGCATGTTGTCGTTGTTGGTGAGGTGATTGGGTTCAATCAAGGTGTAGGGTGTGATCATAAAATAAGGGTCACACTGGACCATGAAATAGGGACCGATGGTGTAATCATGAAAGAGGGGTTGCACTGGACCATGGAAAAGGGGTTGAGAGTTCTGACGGGAACTGGATCATGAAATATGGATCGATTCTTGGTACCACATGCATTGAGTCTATGGCCGAGTCTCATTTTCATGCATTGTTGTTGATGTATATGGTGTGGATGTATATGTTGTTGATGTGTTTGTTATAGATGTGTGGATTGGTTATGATTCTTGTCGTGATGAGTATGTTGTTGTTGTACTTATGTGATATATGCCTTATATTTATATCATTTTTCTCTTTTAATTGATTTAAGAATCTCACCCCTTATGTTTGAATGTTACCCCTATGTTGGTAACGTGAAAATACTCAGGAGTAGTTGTGGTCATAGTCGTGGCGTTCGCTCTGATACATAACATGGGAGTCGGGAACATCATTTTATTGCCTTGGTTCTCTTATTATATTTTGGAACATGTTGACGTTGTTTTAGAAGTTTTCAATGGGTAGCGTACCTAGCAAGAAGGGTCCATCTCCAGCAGGGTCTTGGCTCTCCAATCCCAAAGTCCAATTTATTTTTGGCAATGGCGGCAGGTCAGAGTCGGTGTGTCATTGACAACGTTCCTCGCAGAGTTATTTCCTCCTCACCAGGATGGACTCGATCAATGCAGTGGTCATCAGTTCCCCCCAGTCAAGCCACCTGGGATACTTGCAGTCTCCTTGTCAGGAGATCTCTTTGCATTTGCATATGCATAATTATCATTACATTTACATCCTCCAAAGTGTAGCATTTCCATCACCATGGAGCATTACGCCATAAATCCAAACATGTGCATGCCAGCATGGGCCAGTTTTAAGGTATATTACATAAGATCTGTAACATCGTTTCAACCTGAGATACTCCCCACAGAGGATACCTATACCATTTTCCAGGCATCCTTAACTTTCCAAGTCATTGTTTGTCATCACCTTCGAGTTCCGTTTTGTACAATGGTCTCATTTTTAAGCCTTGTTTAGTACAACAAGCCCTTATTCTGTGGCTTGTTTCGCACAAAAGTCACGTCGCAGGTTCTCGTTTTGTACAACGGTCCTGTTTGCCTGGGCTCTCGTTTATGTACAACGATCCCGTTCACCTTCGAGTTCCGTTTTGTACAATGATCTCGTTTTTAAGCCCTGTTTAGTACAACAGACCCCCATTCCGTGGCTTGTTTCGCACATCAGTCACGTCGCAGGTTCTCGTTTTGTACAACGATCCTGTTTTCCTGGGCTCTCGTTTATGTACAACGATCACGTTCACCTTCGAGTTCCGTTTTGGACAATGGTCTCGTTTTTAAGCCCCGTTTAATACAACAGGCCCCTATTCCGTGGCTTGTTTCGCACAACAGTCACGTCGCAGGTTCTCATTTTGTACAACGGTCATGTTTTCCTGGGCTCTCATTTATGTACAACGATCCCGTTCACCTTCGAGTTCTGTTTTGTACAATGGTCTCGTTTTTAAGCCTTGTTTAGTACAACAAGCCCCCATTCCGTGGCTTGTTTCTCACAACAGTCACGTCGCAAGTTCTCGTTTTGTACAACGGTCATGTTTTCCCGGGCTCTCGTTTATGTACAACAATCCCGTTAAACTTCGAGTTCCGTTTTGTACAATGATCTCGTTTTTAAGCCCTGTTTAGTACAACAGGCCGCACAGCAGTTACGTCGCAGGTTCTCGTTTTGTACAACGGTCCATTTTGTCTGGGCTCTCGTTTATGTACAATGATCCCACTCCACCTTGTTCTATTTCTGCTATCAATTCAGTGGTAAAAAAAAGAAAGAAAAACAATAAAGGCAGATGACATTTTCCTCATACACAGAGTTCAAATTTTTAGGTTTTATTCGAGTATTCAATCACTCCACACCTTGAATGTCTAAAAAGTGTTGCAATTATTCGTTCAAGCTTGCAGATGATTGAATAGGGGCAGCTGTAACACCTCAAAATTTTCCCTCTCATTTCCTCAACATTTGGCATAACATTTAGCATAAACAAATTCATGAAATAGTAAAAAACATTGCATCATGTGTATCATAGCTGAGGCAAAGGCATGTGATCTTTGATTGGAGCAATTGAAGGCTATAAAAAGGCAACCAAGTAGCCACAAAGCTTCTCTACCTTGTGCAAAGGGTTCACAACATCCCACAATTCCTCACTTGAAGCCACAAGTCATGAAAAGATTTGAATTGATCAAAGGAAGCAAGCAGTGCAACATCTCCTAATGAAAGAGGCCAAATTAGGGTTTCATTTCTACTGGGCTTCTCAATGAAATTTTGATCCAAGGTGGATTCCATTGTCTTATATATGATGTCAAGTGCCTATGGTTCAAATTTCATCCATAGAAACATTTTGGAAGAGGTTCAATTGGCCAAATGACTGAAAATAAGGAATTTGGGGAAAAGTCAACCTGTGAGCCTCTTAGTTTTGATTGATTATGAATTTTAAAGTGGTTTATGATTGATTCTATGATATGTCATATGTTTTATCTATTTTGTTCTTTTGATCTTCCTTGTTTGTGAATGGGCTGAAAAATACACATAATGAATCGATTCATTTTGGCTTGAATCGATTCATGTTGTAGTGTAAATTCTGGTGTTCATTGATTAGGCATTTGCTGAAAAATTCGCATAATGAATCGATTCATTATGTCTTGAATCGATTCATGCTGTTAGGTGAATTCTGGTTTTCGCATAATGTATCGATCCATCTTGCTATGTATCGATTCATCCAATTTGATGAATTCTGGTTTTCGCATAATGTATCGATCCATCTTGCTATGTATCGATTCATCCAATTTAATAAATTCTGTTTTTCTAAAAACCAATCAGTATGAATCGATTCATATGGACTGGGATCGATTCATTGTTCTATTATTTTTGTCTAACAGTTTCTGCAACATATATATGCAGTTGTCTTTTCATTTTGGACACAGATCACAGATTACAGAAATTGTGCATACGAATTTTCAGTAGTGATTGAACATTGAAGAACACATCAAGATAGGGTTTGTGGTGTGTTGGAACTTCAATTTTGTGGAGCAAGCTTGAAATCTAGAATCAAGATATCTTCATCATCTTCTCAAAGGTCTTATTCAAGAACATCAACAAGAGTGTTTGCTGTCCTATGAATTAAAGACTTTAGAGATAAAGTTCAGTGGTACGATCGTAGATCTAGCTGATTTGAAGATTGATAGGATATTTCAAGGGAAAAACCAGCTGGGTTTTCCTTCAAGAACGGACGTGTTCTTGAGGGTTTTGTGAGTCAAGTTTACAAGTCAAATTCAGCCGCAGCGAGAGTTTTGGGAATCGGTGGATTCCGCAAATAGGTCGTGGAACCGGTGGATTGATTGTGAAGCTTGCGGGAAATCTCGATTGGGCTCAAATCGAGTGGAGGTTGATACAATAGGAAATTCTAGGAGTTTAGAATTCTGGATTTTGTATTCAAACCTTGTAATCAACGGATACAACAACTTTGATATAAGATTTCTCAATTTCGATTTGAAATTGAGAGGGAGACGTACCCACACGCGAGGACGACCGTGGGGAACTTCCTTACCAAATCTCGGCGTATTGTTTCTTCTCTCTATCTTTACTTTCGTATTATATTTGTGTTACGATTCATTGGAAATTGATTTAGTGATAGGTGCATTCAACTGTTATCATATTGTGTGGTTAATTCTTTATCATAGCAATCGTTAAATCCAGCACGTTATCGCTTGTCTGGTCTTCTAGTGGCCGGTTCAGAATAGACGCTTGTTCTATTTGGGACCTTTGCTTCCATAATACTTTGAAAAACTCTGAAAAAGTTTTAAATCCGTGAAAACAAGGGTGTGATCCATTCACCCCCCTCTAGATCACTCGCCACAACGTCTAACAAGTGGTATCAGAGCACCGGTTCGCTGGTGCTTTGTGGCTGCCTATAACGCTATGGATTCTGAACCAAAGGGGGCGTACAATAGAGCTCCTGTTTTCAACGGTGAAAATTATGGCTATTGGAAAGACTGCATGCGAGTACATATAAATTCTGTTGATAGGCGCATATGGTCTGCCATTCAAAATGGTCCTTTTCAAATTACCATGATGAATGAGGTAGAAGCCATAGTACCTAAACCAGAAGACGATTGGGATGAAAAAGATGAGAGAAAGTGGTCAAGTGATTGGAGAGCTCGAAATATGCTAATTTCAGCACTTAGTGCAGATGAGTATTATCGAGTTTCCCATTGCTCGACAGCTAAAGAAATGTGGGATGCTTTAGAAATTGCTCATGAGGGTACAACTGAAGTAAAACAGTCCCGCATTAACACACTAAATCAAGAGTTCGAACTCTTTCGCATGAAACAAGGAGAATCAATTCCTGACATGCAAAAGAGATTTGTTCATCTTATTAATCGTTCGAATGCACTTGGAAAACCGGTTTCCAATGATATTGCTACTAATAAAATTCTGAGATGTCTTAGCAGGGAATGGCAACCTAAAGTGACAGCTATCAAGGAAGCCAATGATCTAACGACACTCACAATGACTACTTTGTTTGGAAAGCTGGAAGAACATCAGCAAGAACTAGAAAGTCTAGAAAAGTTTGAAAACAAAAGCAAAAAGGGAAAAGAGAAGAACAAAGACAAAGAGGGTGAGAAGAGGCCTATAGCTCTTATGGCTTCAAACTCAAAGTCCTCACAAAAAGAGCTAAGCAACAATGAGTCAAGTAGTGACGAAGACTCCGGTGACGAAGAAATGGGACTTTTTGTTAGGAGATATAATAGATTCATTCGAAAGAATGGGATAAAGCACTCCGACAAAAATCTCATAAATTTTAGAAGACAATCTATGGATACAAAACAAGAAGAGGTTAAGAAGAATAGAGAAAGAGGGTCTTGCTTTAATTGTGGCAAGTCCGGTCATTATAAAACGGATTGTCCTTTAAAGAAAAAGGATAAAGGAAAAGCTCCTCCAAGAAGGTTTAATAATAAGCAAAGAAGAGCTTACATTGCTTGGGAAAGTGATAGTGATTCATCAAGTACACAATGCACAAGTGATAGCGATGAAACCGCAAATTTGTGTCTTATGGCTCACACCAAAAATCAGTCCCAACACAAGAAGAAAAATGATGATAAAAAGGATGAGTGTCTTGCATCCATGGAAGGAAGATGGTTTCTGGACAGCGGATGTTCAAGGCACATGACGGGTGACATATCACTTTTTATTGACTTCAAAGCAAAGAAAAAGGGGTATGTTACTTATGGAGACAATAACAAAGGAGCAATACTTGGTAAAGGTAGTGTAGGTAATCCCTCTACCACTACTATTTCTGAAGTACATCTTGTAGAGGGACTTAAACACAACTTGTTAAGTATAAGTCAACTATGCGACAAAGGTTATAAAGTGTCTTTCACAAAAACATGTTGCAAAATTGAACATACCGAACAAAATGTTGTGTTTAAGGGTGTTAGAGTAAACAATATATATATGCTTGATCTATTGAATGTATCCTTAACAAGCACTAAATGTCTAGTTGCCTTAAATGATGATTCATGGCTATGGCATAGACGCTTAGCGCATGTTAATTTCGATTTGCTTAACAAGGTTATATCCAAGGATCTAGTGATAGGTCTTCCAAAAATAAAGTTTTCAAAAGACCACCTATGTGATGCTTGCCAAATGGGAAAATAAACAAGGGTCTCTTTCAAATCTAAAAATATAATTTCAACTTCAAGACCCCTTGAGCTTCTCCATATGGATCTCTTTGGACCATCTAGGACAAAGAGCTTAGGTGGAAACTATTACGGGTTCGTAATAGTAGATGACTACTCTAGATTTACTTGGACTATATTTCTTCAAAGCAAAGATGAAACATATTCTGCTTTCAAAAGTTTTGCAAAGCTGTCCCAAAATAAAATGAATTCTAAAATAGTTACAATCCGAAGCGATCACGGAGGTGAATTTCAAAACCACCTCTTTGATAAATTTTGTGACAAGTATGGCATTGAGCATAACTTTTCAGCTCCTCGAACTCCACAATAAAACGGTGTTGTGGAACGGAAAAATCGAGTTTTAGAGGAATTGGCAAGAACAATGCTAAATGAGGGTGGCTTACCAAAATACTTTTGGGCCGATGCAGTAAGTACGGCTTGTTATGTTCTCAATAGGATTCTAATTCGTCCTATTCTGAATAAAACTCCTTATGAAATCCTAAAAGGTAGAAAGCCCAACTTGTCTCATCTTCATGTGTTCGGTTGTAAATGTTTTGTCTTGAATAACGGTAAGGAAAATCTTGGGAAGTTTGATGCTAAAGCTGATGAAGGCATTTTTCTAGGTTACTCTCAATCAAGCAAAGCATATAGAGTTTATAATAGGCGTTTACTTTCTGTCGAAGAATCTGTCCATGTTTCTTTTGATGAGTCTTACCCAAAAATTGTCGGAAAAGGTATCCCTTTTAATGATGCAGGTGTATCTACACAAGACATACTCAAAGAAGCTGGTTCGGAAATTGATCAATCCGAGGCGGTTGCTATTGAGAAGGAGGAAGATACATGTATTGAAAAAGATAAAGAGGAAGGAACATCCAAAGTAAAGGATCTTCCACTAGCATGGAAATCCTCTAAAGACCATCCCATAGACAATATATTGGGAGACATTTCAAAGGGAGTCTTGACTCGTTCTAAGATAAGTAATTTCTGTTCTCACTTCGCTTTTGTATCACAAGTAGAACCTAAAAATGCCAAAGAGGCCTTGATTAATGAATTTTGGCTAATGGCCATGCAAGAAGAGCTAAATCAATTTAAGAGAAATGACGTTTGGGAACTTGTCCCTCGTCCGCGAGATCATCATATCATAGGCACCAAATGGGTTTTTAGGAATAAACTAGACGAAAGCGGGGTGATAACTAGAAATAAGGCACGCTTGGTAGCACAAGGATATAACCAAGAGGAGGGCATAGATTATGAGGAGACTTATGCTCCTGTTGCTCGCCTTGAAGCTATACGTCTTTTGCTTGCCTATGCGTGTTCCATGAATTTTAAGCTTTACCAAATGGACGTAAAGAGTGCATTCTTAAATGGTGTTATAAATGAAGAGGTATATGTTTCACAACCTCCTGGTTTTGAAAATTCTGAATATCTAGATCATGTCTACAAGTTAAAACGTGCTTTATATGGTCTTAAGCAAGCACCTCGTGTGTGGTACGAAAGACTTAGTAAATTTTTACTTGATCATGGATATTCTAGAGGTAAAGTGGATAATACACTCTTCATTAAACACAAAGGAAAACACATTCTTTTAGTTCAAATTTATGTAGACGATATCATATTTGGATCAACTAACATACACTTGGTCGAGGAATTTTCTAAAGTTATGCAGGGAGAGTTTGAGATGAGTCTCATGGGGGAGTTGAATTACTTCTTAGGCCTCCAAATAAAGCAACTTGATGAAGGTACATCAGTATGTCAAACAAAATATTGTAGAGAGTTGCTCAAACGGTTTGGAATGAATGATTCTAAATCAATTGACACTCCTATGCCTACCAATGGAAACTTGGATAAAGATGAACATGGTAAGTGTGTTGATGTCAAAAGGTATCGAGGTATGATCAGATCTCTTTTGTACCTTACTACGTCTAGACCAGACATCATGTTTAGTGTGTGTATGTGTGCAAGATATCAATCAAATCCTAAGGAATCTCACCTAAAATCAGTCAAGCGTATATTTAGATACCTCAATGGAACATCTAAATATGGGCTTTGGTATTCCAAAGGAGGTGATTGTAGTTTAATAGGTTTTTCTGATTCTGATTTTGCTGGCTGCAAATCAGATAGGAAAAGCACTAGTGGCACTTGTCATCTGTTTTCAAATTCTTTGATAAGTTGGCATAGTAAAAAGCAAGTATCCGTAGCTTTGTCTACTGCAGAAGCTGAGTATGTCGCAGCTGGTAGCTGTTGTGCTCAAATTCTGTGGCTAAGACAACAACTACAGGACTTTGATATTGAACTTAAACGTATACCAATTAAATGTGACAACACTAGTGCCATTAACCTCACTAAGAATCCTGTTTTACACTCGCGCACCAAACATATTGAGATTCGCCATCACTTTCTTCGTGATCATGTTGAAAAAGGGGATGTCATTTTTGAACATGTTGATTCTAAAAATCAGCTTGCTGACATTTTCACTAAACCCTTGGCAACTGAACCGTTCTTCAACATTCGTCACGAGTTGGGAATTCTTGATCTTTCCACTTTGTTGTCTTAAGCTTGATTGACACTACTTCTATTTATCTCATCATATTTGTTAAGTTTTGTTTGTAGCCTATAGTGCCTTACAAGAGTACTACGATGGAGGTAATATCGTTTCCTCTCTTCTCCTTGATAATGATATATGATCAATGTATGTTTTTGATTAATGATCATTGGTTTATGTGAATTTCTGTTCATATGATTGTTTGAACTTGAATATTTGGAATTCTTCAGTCTGCATACCTTGTTGTATTTCAATTAAATGCATAATGAATGTTTTTGTTTCTGCATAAGTGTATTTCTGCATAATAAGTGTGTCAATTCTTGAAAAATCACTGAAATATTCAAAATTTCGAAATATGAATCGATCCCTACACTTATGTATCGATTCATGAATTAATTTTACAGATTTTTTAAAATTCAGTTACAGTATGCATCGATCCATACTCACTTGGATCGATCCCGTCTCATTTACAAAACAAAAATTCGCAACATGAATCGATCCCTACTAGCTTGAATCGATTCATGAATTAATTTTGTCAAATTTTTTTTAATAGTTACAGTATGTATCGATACATACTTTCATGAATCGATGCATAACAGTTACCTTTTAAAATTTTTTTCGAATAATGAATCGATACATACATCCATGAATCGATCCATACTGCAGAAATTTCAGTTTTTTTATTAATGAATCGACACATCAGCATTCCCCATTACATGTGTAACTGTTTCCATACCCCATTATCTTCATTATCTCTCTCATTATCTCATTACATCAGTTACATCATTTGCATCATAACCCTAAAAACCCCCTCTTCTTCTCTCAAACCCTAAAACCTTCACAATGCCTCCAAGAGTAATGGTACCAAGAGAAAGAATCAAGAGAAAACGAAAGGAACATATTGGGTCTTCCTCTCAAGCTCCTCATGTTCCAGATATCCCTCCATCCGGGGCTGCTCTCCTTCATCCGGCTGTCACTGAAGAGTTTGAAACTTCCTTCAAATCAAGGTTAGTTATGAAACCTCATATGTTTGATCCTAGTGATGCACGTACTCTAGGATTAGAAGAAGTTTCTGGGTTGGTTGATGCACAAAACTTTGGTTTCTTTTTATATGTCAAAGATGAATATCATGAGGATTTTATACGTGCATTTTATGCTGGCGTGAAAACTGCAAGGGGATACATGTTTAAATGCTTGATTGGCACAAGAACATATCGTTTTGATGCTGCTGACTGGGCTACTGTGTTTGGTATGCCATCTGAGTTGGACGATTTACAAATGTGGCATGACCAGAATTTTGAAACAGATTTTAAATTGAAGCCATTCTGTGCATCCATTTCTAAGTTGGATAGACCTCTTGTTGATGATGAGCAACTAACATCAGGGATGATCAAAAGTGTCCCACGGATCCTGCATTGGATTCTTTCGCACATTTTGCGTCCAAGGTCCGGTGGTCACTCTCGTCTGGACAAGCCGGATATTCATCTCCTATACATTTTCATGAAAAAGATTCCACTGAATTGGGAAAATTACTTTGTCAAACGAATCTTCTTGACACGAAACAGCTCCAAGAACATATCTCTGGCCTATGTTGGTTGGGGTGAGTGGATACCACAAAGGTGGTCTCCCACTAATTATGATCCTGCTCCTTCGTCGGCTGCACCGACTTCATCCACTGCTGCTCCAGCTTATCTCACTGATATGTTTGCACAGATGGAAGTGGCAAACAATGCTCGGCATGAGGAAGCTCGTTCTTGGCATGTCCAGCAATCTGAATGGCATAAGGAGCATCGTGAGTGGCATGACGATCATACTCGTATGTACCACAATCAACATTCCTGGCATACAGAGCTAGTTAAGTGGCATCAAGTGTTTTATAATGAGATGTCCGGCTTTATGGATGACTGTCGTTCTCACCCGGGTATCATGGAAAGGTTTCAAAGTACTGAAGTCCAGCGGCGTTTTCGGCGCTATGCGTTTATGGGACAGAATCCAGATGAGATGCCTCCTCCACCACCTCCTCCAAGTTTCCGTGATCCTGACCGTGATGATGCGGAGTCATGTGGTGGCCATACCCCTCATTGAAGCATTTCATTTTGCATTTCATACTTGTGTGTTGCTTAAGGCATAGTTTGCATTTCTCGTTTGAACAATTTGTTTCAGTTTGGCTTTGTAATTCGTATTTTTTTTCTAGACAATTTCACTGCTTGTTTATGATATTTGCTTTTGTTTAACTCGTTTACACCTTCTTATTCATTCTTTGTGAGTGATTTTTCTTTTCATTATATCTTAGTCTTGCTGTTTTTTTTTCATCCTCTATAATCCTTTCTTGCTGTTGACAAAAGGGGGAGAAAAAGTGTGACAACAATGAACAATGATGCGCACAAACTCAGGGGGAGTTTTCTCTCTCTCTCTCTCTCTCTCTCACTTCAAAATTTGTCATCATCAAAAAGGGGGAGTTTGTGAGCCTCTTAGTTTTGATTGATTATGAATTTTAAAGTGGTTTATGATTGATTCTATGATATGTCATATGTTTTATCTCTTTAGTTCTTTTGATCTTCCTTGTTTGTGAATGGGCTGAAAAATACGCATAATGAATCGATTCATTTTGGCTTGAATCGATTCATGTTGTAGTGTAAATTCTGGTGTTCATTGATTAAGCATTTGCTGAAAAATTCGCATAATGAATCGATTCATTATGTCTTGAATCGATTCATGCTGTTAGGTGAATTCTGGTTTTCGCATAATGTATCGATCCATCTTGCTATGTATCGATTCATCCAATTTAATGAATTCTGGTTTTCGCATAATGTATCGATCCATCTTGCTATGTATCGATTCATCCAATTTAATAAATTCCGTTTTTCTAAAAACCAATCAGTATGAATCGATTAATATGGACTGGGATCGATTCATTGTTCTGTTATTTTTGTCTAACAGTTTCTGCAACATATATATGCAGTTGTCTTTTCATTTTGGACACAGATCACAGATTACAGAAATTGTGCATACGAATTTTCAGTAGTGATTGAACATTGAAGAACACATCAAGATAGGGTTTGTGGTGTGTTGGAACTTCAATTTTGTGGAGCAAGCTTGAAATCTAGAATCAAGATATCTTCATCATCTTCTCAAAGGTCTTATTCAAGAACATCAACAAGAGTGTTTGCTGTCCTGTGAATTGAAGACTTTAGAGATAAAGTTCAGTGGTACGATCGTAGATCTAGCTGATTTGAAGATTGATAGGAGATTTCAAGGGAAAAACCAGCTGGGTTTTCCTTCAAGAACGGACGTGTTCTTGAGGGTTTTGTGAGTCAAGTTTACAAGTCAAATTCAGCCGCAGCGAGAGTTTTGGGAATCGGTGGATTCCGCAAATAGGTTGTGGAACCGGTGGATTGATTGTGAAGCTTGCGGGAAATCTCGATTGGGCTCAAATCGAGTGGAGGTTGATACAATAGGAAATTCTAGGAGTTTAGAATTCTGGATTTTGTATTCAAACCTTGTAATCAACGGATACAGCAACTTTGATATAAGATTTCTCAATTTCGATTTGAAATTGAGAGGGAGACGTACCCACACGCGAGGACGACCGTGGGGAACTTCCTTACCAAATCTCGGCGTATTGTTTCTTCTCTCTATCTTTACTTTCGTATTATATTTGTGTTACGATTCATTGGAAATTGATTTAGTGATAGGTGCATTCAACTGTTATCATATTGTGTGGTTAATTCTTTATCATAGCAATCGTTAAATCCAGCACGTTATCGCTTGTCTGGTCTTCTAGTGGCCGGTTCAGAATAGACGCTTGTTCTATTTGGGACCTTTGCTTCCATAATACTTTGAAAAACTCTGAAAAAGTTTTAAATCCGTGAAAACAAGGGTGTGATCCATTCACCCCCCCTCTAGATCACTCGCCACAGCGTCTAACACAACCATGCTGAGGAAAAAGTCATCTCCTGACTTTTTGAGATCAAAATCATGAAATTAGGGTAACAAGGATCTTATGGTTCAAATTTGATCAAGAAATGATGGAGGAATCAAGAGAAGTCAATAAAACCAAAACTTACCATTTTTGGGAAATTAGGGTTTCCAAAAATGGCAAGTTTTGGCCATTTTTGTAACAACTTCAAGGGAGGCCTTCTCCCAAAATATGAGGGCTATCAAAATTATACCTTGATCTAATTAAATAGGGAATCTTAAGCTTCAAATCCATAGGTGAAACTCATTCATAGCATCAAAATTGAGGGAGATATGATCATTCAAAGTTGGTGCAAATCAAGGCAAACTAGGGTAAAACCAAGGCAGGCCTTGCCTCCTGCGCGCGCCAGGCAAGGAATTCCACCAAACAGGTGGTGGGTCATAATGCAAGCTATTTTTCTCCATTTTAAAGGCTTCAAATAAAATTTCTTTGAACTACAAAGTTGTTTATTTCCATGTTTCCAACAACTTTGATGTTCAAAGATTTTTCATTTGATCAATGGTTTGAGAGCTATGGAAGGGCAAAGTGTGGGTCTTCCAACTGGTCATACATAGGCAATTTGCACAAGCCAAGGCAATTCTGAGCAGCCCAAGTATGAAGTCACATTGCCTTGACTTCAATGACGCATTTAAGGTACTTAGAGGCATTGTTACACTATTGATTGAACATCAAACATGTTGTATGCAAAATTTCCTTCAAATTGATCATAAGAACTTCTCCATTTGGTGCCTTGTTCTTGAAGCTACATTCATGGAAGATCACATCTCATCATCTGGTTTCTTGTGTGTTAAGTCATTGCAACATGTTCAAATTCAATTCAGTTTAGCTTGTTGGCAACACTTAACATGTATGGATCACAAGGCATTGCATTAGGGGGGTCAAGTTATCCTATGACTGCATGATCACATTCAGTACCATGCATCCCATGAAGACCTAAACCAAATGAGGATTGCATTTCATGTTACTACATTGATTAATACAGCTTTGCTTCATCACTTCAAACTCACCTTAATTGGCATGAACCTCACCACACTCAATCAATTTCGAGCCAAGCAAATTCAGCATTGCACCAATGCACTTCACACCCTAAGTTGCTCAATTCACCATCAGTTAGAACTAGCCATAGTTCTAACTGTTAACTGTGGTTAATAACTGTCAACCATGGATATAAGAGCCTAGCCTCTAACTGAATTGGGAGAGTTCACCATTTTCATCACAAATCACCTCATCATTCATCACTTTCCCTCTGGTTTTCTCTCTGCATTTTGAAGATCTTCTTCTGCATTTTGCTTCGAGCCAACTCCAACTTCCATTAACATAGCTTAATCTTCATCTATTCATCATCCTCACCATGAACTGCATAGCTTCCATGGATACACTCCATTTAATATCACAATTGATATCACTGCATATCCCTGCATCTTTGTGAGTATCTCTCTGATTTCCACTTCCAGTAGTGAATTCATCATCAATTCAGGTTCAACATCATCACAAGGATGAAGTCTATGGTAGTGAGGGCTTGAAGTATCAAGATCGTAACTCTGCATCATTCTTGCACCAGATTCTTTTTCTTCTATCTCCAACACCTACTAAGCATTTATTTTGCTCTGGAGCATTCAAGATCAAGCACTTAAGTAATTGGAGCCTCATCTCTGGATTTCCTCAACTAAAACTCAACTCTGCAATTCAGGTTCTCTTTGAAATTTCTTGTGCATAGTTTACTTCTGTTTTGATGGATTTGTATGCTTTGAAGCTCAATAGGAGCATTGCAACCCCTGGCTAGATGATAAGCACCATAAGTGCGTAGATTTAAATTTTCAGGTTGAGTTTCTTGGCTTCGATTTGCTTTGTTCAAGTGTAGTAAATGAAAACTAAGGGTGGATTCATGACCTAATCATTGAGAGGAACATTTCTATGGCTTCACATTTCATTTTGATTGAGTTTAGAGAAAACCCTAGGTGAGGAGTGACCGGAGAAGATGACCGGAGGCTAACTCCGGTCACCTGAACAGTGCCCTAATTGTTTCTGTTAGATTAAAACATGACCATTAGATCATTTGCATCCTAAGACTGTGAGCGCGCCAACACATAAATGAGGAGCATGAGTCTCACGTGCATACTTTGTGAAGCAAGTTCTCAGCCTTCTTTTAGCACCCCCACACATATGATACAAAGCCCAATTTAGTTGATTTTTTTGCTCTCAGCACCCCCAAGGCCCAATACAAATATTCAGTCCACTTCATTTTATTTTCTTTTTTCTCATTTTATCCATTTTCGTTTTTGATTTTTAAAAATACTTAAACTTCTTAAAAAATTCCAATTTAATTCATGTGAGGTCTTTGCATTTTCCCATAATTTTCTATAATTTTTGTTCATATATTTCTTTTATATTTTAACCATAATTAATTTCCCATGGAATTAATTTATATTTTCTCATTTTTCGACCAATCATCTTGTCCATTTTCTTTCTCCCAAACCACAAAACATAAATAGTCCATTCTTTTTGCATTAGTAATAAGACTCATTAAATTTCCTTATCATATTTTTGTTTTGATTTTTAGATCACCTTAAGCCATGTTTTGGTCTCATTCTTTCACACATGTGCCCATGAACCCTAATCCACTTCCACACATCCTTTGACCATTAAAAAATGATATTTTTTGTGAGATTTTTTGTATGCAAGTCACCCTCTGTATTTTGTATTCAAGTGTCAATTTTCATAATTTTTCATGATCATTTGGTATTTTTCCAAGTTGCTTGGTTCATAAGTCATATTTTTGTTCATTTACTTCACTTCCTTTGGTTCCATTAGCATAAAGCCTTCATGCCATTACTTTGAAGTCTTAATTTTGGGTCTCTTATGTCCTATAGGATGTCTTTAAGGGTTAAGTACAATCCTTGGGTCTTCACCTTTGATTTTTTAGCTTTGCCTTGAGTCTTAAGTCACATATGTCTCATTTTAAGCTAATCTCACTTCTCCTTCCATGTTAAACACTTCAAATTCAATTGTCACTTGAGTTAACTTCATTTTGTCTTTGTTTTGAGTCTCATAAGTGTTTTGTGATCATACATACTTGTTCATCTCATTGTAGAACCTTGTGCTTCTTTTTGAACTTAACCTGTCACTTAAAGGACCTTAGAAACCCTAATTTGAATACGTAGCCTTAGGATGCCTCTTAACCCATCATTTGTGAAAATTTTCCAAATATAATTTCCATTTTAAGTTGTTGTCAAGCCCCTGGTTTTTGTGTGGGGAGGTCAAGTCCCTTTGGTCATTTTTTAATTTTTTTCTAAGTCATTTTGTTTCATCTTTAGAACCATGTTTCCATATGCATTCTCCCACCTTTCAATCTCATATTTGAATACCTTTAACTTGAATCTCTTCTTTCTCATTTGATCTATTCATTTCCTTCATTTCCATATAGTGTTAAGTTCTGGATTTTTCATTTACTTTTGAGTTTAGGAGTTTTTGGTTTAATAAACACTTAGGTTATCTTTTTAACTTCATCCTTAGGGTTTAGTAGTACTTTAGGGCATAGTTTGACTTTAATCCTATTAATCCCTTTATATACTTTTGAATTGATTTAGCTACTGACTTTTTAGGTGTGTCACCTTATAGGATGCTTTAGACTTAGGTATTAACCTTAGAAGCTCACTAACACCTTTCCTTAGCTAGTGTGAGTTGTTATTGAAGTTTGTCATGTCATAATTGTTCATATTACTTCATCATGCTAACATTTGTTTTGTAGGGGGGAAGATGAGGTAATCATTCTTCATTCCTATCTCTTATGCATTTAAGTGTATTTGCCTTAACACTTAGTGCTTTGTTCATAGGTCTCCTCTTGTTCTTTAGGTTCAACTTAACTTCCTTAGGAAGTAAGTTGAATTCTAACTTGCTTTTCTTCTCCTTAGGTTAGAATACCTCATAAACCATAGGATCACCTCTTGTACATAATAAGATAACTTAGGGTTGTGTCTTATTCCCCCATTAGCTTTGACATTTTTCCTCTTGAGTCTTCTTTTCTCATCTTCAAACAAAATCAAAAAGACTTACTAAAGACATGAAGGATTCTCTTGTGTATAACCTTATTCCATGGGGAACTTACATTCATTCCATCTTGGAATAGTGTAGGCTTGTCTAGCATGATGTACAAGTCTAATCAAGATATTATTTTCACAAAGAGAATCTAAAAGATACTTCTTCATAAGCTACAAAAACATGTAATAAGTTCAGCAAGCTAGTGAACTTAGACCCTAATCCTTGGAAACAAGTCTTGGATAAATTCTCCTTGCTTAGTGTGCTTGTTCTATTATTCCATCTTGGAGTGTAGTAGCAAGTATACATTCCATGGAAAAGAGTTTGAATTCACTTCCTTGTGCCAAATTCATACTCTTAAAAAGCAAACAACAAACAATAAGCGACTTTCCTGCGAGAACTTCTTTTCTCATCTCATTCATTCTCAACGCGAACTTGCGACGACTTGTCTCGCATGCAAGACGGTAAACGCACTCGTACCAAACGAGCCTGTAACACCTGAGCATAGACATACGCAATTCCAGCCATAAAACAAATACAAACAAAGTTCCCGCCTGGTTAGGCGAACTACGTCGACTATGATCCTCATTTTCCCTATGAGGTACGTAGGCAGCGGGATAGGACCCGTTCAAGCACATTCTTTATTTTCCCTACATTTCCCTTTTTCTTTCATTCCTTTTTCCAGTTCCTTTTCTCATTCCATTCTCATCCCAGTTAGCAGTTCATTTGTTCAGCAATAGTTATATTCTCACCTGTCGTACCTCGAAAAATACGATCCTAAAACAAAACAACAGAGCCGCCACCTAATTCTATTTATTCTACGAGAGAAAAGGGAGATATAGATACAACCTAATAAAGGATAAGAAATGGTTTACGAAACCAAATTCTAAGTTCGGAAGTCGGTTACGCAAGGGGAAGGTATTAGCACCCCTCACGTCCGTTGTACTCAACGGGAACCTCTTAACTAGTTATGCGATTAAATGTTTGATCTTAAGTCTATGTCTTCTCAATGATTATTAATATGTTTGTTCTAAATTATTATTAAGACGGAGAAAGGATTAAAGTTTTTTAAACAGAGAAAAAGTTAAATTTTTTTATTAGGGTGCTTTATGGCGGAGAAAAGATTGAGTTTTTTATTATTATGCTCGCGAAGGATTAAAATCCCCGTGCCTACGTATTCCCTTGTGCAATGGGAAAGTCAGAGCTCCGTAGTTCGTGCTACTACGATTTGGGGTTTTTAATTGAACGATTATTTAAAATGCATTCTACTGTTAAGCATTGGCTTATACTCGCGGTGGAGGCTGAAGCACTAACTTGTTTGAGAGATAGAATGATTTAAACAATGTTCGTTTGAGAAAAGATGTTTGATCTTTGTTAAGGGTGTTTTAAAACGAGAGGGCGAATGAACCACGCGTGGGGCTAGCCCATGTTGCGGTTGCATTCAAGAACGTGCGGAGTGCGAGACTCCGGAGTTCAGTTACTCGCTAATTAATCATAAAAATGATTTAAATTTGTTGGTATACGAATGGTGATTGAACCAACGCGTGAGGCTAGCCCATTTGCGGTTCACTCCGGAACGTGCAGAATGCTAGACTCCGGAGTTCCTTCTTTCGTAATTAATTAAGATGAATTGAATTGGATATTTTTTATACGAATGGTGATTGAACCAACGCGTGAGGCTAGCCCATTTGCGGTTCAATCCAGAACGTGCGGAATGCTAGACTCCGGAATTCCTTCTTTCGTAATTAAATTAAATTAGATTTGAATAATTGTTTTTAGACTTTTTAGAACCGATGTATAATTAATAACGAAGGGTTGAACGAACAAAACGCGTGGGGCTAGCCCAGTTGCCGTTCGTTCTAGAACGTGCGGAGTGCTAGACTCCGGAGCTCTATTCCTTGTTAAGTTATTTAAGATACACGAAAACGTGCAGACGGCGATCGTTTGATAATCGACTTACGTGTGTGCAGTGTAGGCTCGATTTGTTCACTTGGCGTTGGACCAAGATACTCACTATATTTTTTTACTATTTAATTATTATTCAAAATATTATGCCCAATATCCTGCTTAACAAATTATGATCGAAAATCGGGAACGATATTTGTGTTAATAAGTCACGCATTGTCGCCGCGACTAAACGATGAACAAAGAAAAACAAGTGAAGCATCTTACCGATATAATAATTAATAAAATAAAATAAACTAAGTACAAAAATTTCTTTATCAAGAATTGATTAACAAAATAAAATTAGTTAATATTATCATAAAATAAAATTTAGTCCGTTTAATCCTTTTTTTTATATATAAAAAAAATGAAAAAAGTCTAAGAAAGATTATAAAACAAATACTTGAGAAACAAAGAAGAAAATAATGAAAAAAAAACTTAATAAAAACGTTAAAAAGAAAGGAGATGTTGGCTGACCAACAAAGAGGCCCAACTAGAAACAGATCTGCGGGCTAGCCAAGCGGGTCAGGTCTAATCCCTTGACCCAGTTCGGTCAAGAAAAGAGGAAAGGGTTGGAAAACCCTAAACGATGACATAACAGCCAAAATGAGAAAACACACGATTCTGAAATCCAAAAACTCACGAAGAACAAACCCGTCTTCCCCAAATTCGTTCCCTAACCCCCAAACCTTATTAAAATCGTGTTAAATCACATGTTACAAACGGCAAAGAAAAGAATCGAAAATGAATGAGAAGCAAAACAAACAACAACAACAACAACATTTCAAAGGTAAAGGTAAATAACAAACTACCAATCTGAGATCTCCGGAAATTTGTGGTGAGTTTTTTGTTCTGAGGATCTTGTTTCCTTCACTTCCCGTTTGCTTTTTTTCTTCTTGCGGCCTAGGTTCTCACTCGGTGACGCTTTTGAATCTCGCAGGTTGTTAGGTTGGTGACGGTGGACGATGCAATTGGTGATGATGATCGCGAGGAGTTGCGGTGGTGGTAGATGAGGTCGCGGATGGTGTTGAAGAAAGGTGTGTTGCGACGGTTTCGTAAAAGTTGACGGTGTCCAGAAGATGCTAGGTCACAAAACGATCGGTCCTTCAATCTCAAAGGTATTTTGGTTTTTTGTTTTGAAAAGAACAAGTCTGTGTTTTTGTGATTGTTTTTGAAAACAAAATTTTTGATGTTGTCTTCTGTATTTTTTCGTTTTAGGGTTCTTGATGTTTCTGGCGGTCGCCTCCCCCTCCCTGATGAATGAACAATGGCCCTCCTTATAGTGAAAGCTTTAGGTTTGATCCTTTTTCCTTTTGAAATTTTGTTTGCTGTACAAAATACTGCTTTGGTGTGATGTTGTGATCGTAGAAGGTTTCTTTTGCTTTGATGTGATGTTATGTCTACTTCAAACTGCAGGTCATGTTATGGAGAGGAGAGCTTTTTCATGTTTTGGCAAAGTGATAGAGATAGGGTTGACATTCCTGTACTTGCAGCAGTTCTGAATTTAGTCGCAGCAGGTTTGTTACTTTACTATTCTGACTTGTCCTTTTCTTGTTCAAAACAAACTGAAATAGTTGAATTCGGATTGAATGAATTGTCCTGTTTCTGCTTGCTTATCACCTTAACACTTGCAATTTTACTGTGGTGAAATGAACATTGTTACTGCATAACTCTATCATAACCTTATTTTTCACTGATGCACTAAAAACAGCCCCATTATTTGTTCTAATTCATGTTTTTTCTTCTTGTTCTTTTTTCATGGCAATGACCTGAGGGAGAGTGTGGCGTCCGTTCTGCATTGGCACGAACTGCATCTTGTCGGATGATCCGTTGTTACGTGGCAAAGTCTTCATTACTTCATAGTTTTGAAGTGTCATTCATTTGTGGGGGAGAAGAAGAGTAATTGTGGTTGAGAAACTTCTCCATTGAGAATGTGCTATTGCCGAGCCGTTGAGGCTGATGCTGTGGCATAGGAAGCTGCGGCAATTGCTAGTGAGTATTATGCCGTTGCAGAAGCTGATACATTCTCGATAACAATCGCACAGTCACCACATTTCTCACTAACTGTCTTCGTCGTTTTGCAGGTGTGAAGTATTGTGATGACATATTCTTCCCTGAAAATCTCTGAGTTTCTATAATTTTATATCCTTTATCTTTGACTGAATCTACTAACGGTGTTGATTCCATCTCCTGCAGCATTTGTGTAGCGCGTTCAAAAGACTTGACGAAAGAATCGTCCATTTTTCTGTTTTTAGTTGCTGCGGTTACTGCCTGAAGTAGAAACCTTGCTTCTGTAATCTTGTTCATTTGCATCAAACATATTGCCAAATTGCACTGCTTGTTCCTATCAACCTCAAAGGAAAGTGCTTTCCTATAATGTTCCTCAACTAAATGAATATCGAACGAACTGATTTTCTTCTTTCTTGCAAATCCATTAATTTCTTCTTTCTTGAAAATCCATTAACTGAGCTATCAATTGTTGCAGGTTGTTGTTGTCGACACAGGGCAGAATATCATTTGCAGTAGGATATTGGATCCACTCATTCATGGTTACAGAAGTATCTGCTGTTACATTGTGGAGAATAAGGAACAAGCCACATAATATAAGAGTGTCGGTACCAAGAAACCATCCTGCAATTACGAGGATACACACAAGGACCTGTTTCTGCCTCATCGATATCAATTTGAACATTCACAGGGAGAAAAACTCGGTCGATTCCAACTAGCTTAGCTTGAGCAAGGAAAATAAGAAACATTCCTTAGTCTATCCATGGTAGAATCAGCTTGATATACCACATACTGCAATGTTAACGCCGTGCTGCGATGAAAACATAAGGCTCGGATTTGCGACAGAAGTAACAAACAATGGGAAATAATAAACAGAAGCCAAAGCCTATGAACCAGATTGCTGCAATGCTGAATACAGGAACGGCTGTATATGCCACTGAAGCCCAATAATGGTGGTCACTGATGTTCCATCCATTTGTGTACTCATGTAACATCATGAAGAAACAATTTTTTTGAAATTCTTTTTTGTACTGGTGTAGCCTTTGGAATTCATGTAATCATCATATAAACATTTTTCTTTTGTAACCTTTGAAACTTAATTGCCTAGTATGCCCTTTCTTCTCCAATTTGCGTACTATTTGGTTTCCCTTTTTTATAAACAACTGCCACAGCCAAAGCCCAAGCTTGACTGAAAATTTTTTTTTAAGGGATACATGCACTTATATGATGAAAAGGTGGCCCTACTAGGACAAAGCCGCATATGAACTTAGTTAAAAAAAAATCGGACAACACTCTTCTTATGTCCCACAAAGCTGCCCAAAAGTACGGCCCACATGCTAATTATCTTGCAAACCCTTTGGAACATGAATTAATGTCAATGAAATATCAACTCGGAAACTAATTAAGGACCAAAACTTAATTGATGGCCTAAAAGTCCACCTGGAATATGACGTAAATGAATGTAATGGGGATTTGAAATCTATTTGAATTTATGGATTGGAACATGGAGTTTTGAGGATTGAATTCAAAAAGTGAATTGGAACTAGAAATAAGAAATGAGGTATGAAATTTGAGCCTAGAATTACATTTGAACTTATCAATTGGAATGAAATTGAAATCAACAATTGGGACCATAAATGACTTGGAATTTGGAAATAAAATGAGAGGAAGGAAGTAAAAAATGAATGAAGAGAAAAAGAATTAAAATGGATTAGAGACAAGAACCTTTGAAATAAATTAGAACTAAAACAAAATATTAGAAAAATGGGAAGTGAACTTAGAGATGAGAATGTTAATTGAAATTTAAATAAGAAACGAAACTTGGAATTTTGCTTAGAAATTGACTTGCACTTTAAGGTTGAAACGTGACTAGAAAATTTGGCAATGACTCGGCTTTTTGAAACCAAAACTTGAAACGAGATTTGAAGCTAAAACCAATTCTTAACAGATACCAGGAGAACGAGGTCCGTAATTCAAATTTAGAATTCCAAAATCCATGACTTAAAATACCAATTCCCGAATCCAAACTTCAAAGCATCAAACTCTAAATTTCTCGAACCAAATGAAATTAGATCTCCAGTACTTGTTACACAACCCACGGATCACTCCTGCCATTCCTGCAAAACTTCACAATATTCGGTATGCATTTGGGTATGCTGATGACGAGATGAAAGATGTGCAAAAGTTAGGGGTAAAATTTGGGGTGTGACAGTTGCCCCTATTTAAATAACTTTACCAGATGGTATGAGGGATGTTGATCCTCATAAAATCGAAGTGAAAGGTATTTAAATATACAAATAACCGAAAATTTTACCCCTAAATGCAATGACATGCTATTAACTTATGAGGGACTCCTGTTGGACTGGGGGTATGATATGTGAGATGCAATGGCCTAACATGCTGATTTTTTTTTTAATGATGAACATGCTGGATATGGTATGATGCAGACAAATGCAACGGTGATCCACAAAAATGCAAAAGAGGGTGAAAGCTTCAATGGGGACAACTATATGCTGGGGATGACAAGACGAAAACATGGTGTACTCAAAGTGATAGATCAGCAGGTTCAAGTGTAACTGCTGGCACTAAGAATAACACCAGACGGGAAACAAAACAAAAAGTTAAAGACAAACTATCTGGAGTGATGAGTTAGCAAGTTCAAAGTGGCTGTTGGGGATCTCAATATAGCGATTCGGTGATTGAGAAAGATAGAAATGATCTCGACTCGGCATCCAGGAGAACCAAATAGCAGACTGTCGCTCCCGACAAGTGACACCGGGGGTCAGATGAGGGTACAGACGCGAACGGTCGGCGAGAGGGACAATGAGAACACACAGCCGTGAACTCATTGGAGAATGAATAGAGTCGCCAGCTAGGCATTTTTATCCCAGAGGAAAGGCAATGCTGCATAGACCTAGAAAGATACGGATAAGACGGTTTGCGAACCAGAGAGACTGAGAAAGGGGGTTGGTTACAACCTGGGAAGGTATTAGCACCCAGATTGTCCGCCGTACTCGACGGGATCCACGCTTAAAAGATTTGTGTTTTAAAGGGGTAGTGTCAGTGCAATTTGTGCATAAAAGAGCTGGAAAAGATGTACAGGTGTCAGTGTAAGAAGTGTGAAGTGTAATATATACAGTGTCAGTGTAAGAACAGGAGTGCAATGCTCAAGACCATGAGGCTTAAAGGATGAGGCTGGAAAGAGGGGGAATATACAGAGACTTTTGTTCGATAACCGTTAAGTTATGCCTACGTATCCTCTCGTGCAATGAGGAAGTCAGAACACCGTAGTTCGACCCAAAGAGACTGAAAAATGAATTGACTGATGAACTGCTTGCTTGTCTATGCTCAAGTGTATGACCTGTCTGGCTCAGGCGCTAACTGTCTTGCATTAGACGGAAGAAGCAAGTTCTCGGTTGTGAGTGAAGATGATGAGAAAAGAATCCCGGAGGAGACGATTGTTGTTTGTTTTTGTATTTTCAGTCTTTTATTGCTTTTGAAAGTTTGTCATAAGTTAATGAGCTTAAGCCTAAACCAATGGATTTAGTAAACTCATCACATCTTCCCTCTGATTAGGGGTAATGAGAATACCTTAAGTGTGAAGTCAGATTCTCACACTTAATCACCTTTGATGTAGGGTTAAGATCATTAACCTACTTGTGATTATTTAGATGTTTTTGTTGTTTTTGTTTAGTGTTGAGTAATGAGGTTAAGCCATAATCAGGGATTAAACAGACTCATTACACCATCCTAATAGAAGGATAATAGATGAGAATGTTTAAGCTGAGGAAAACTCCTCAACTTAATCCATGATTAGGGATTAAACCCATGACAAAACAAGCCTTTGATTAAATGGATTTTAGATTAAGGATATGGTGATGAAGTGATTTTTATGATTTGTAAGACAACTTGAGGGGGACTTGTCCATTAACACTAGGGTTAGTCCTTCTTAACCACTTAAGGAAGAATTAGAACCCTAATGCAAGGCCCAAGTTACAAGTGTGATGTCTTGATGATTATTAGATGGATTGATTAAGAGACTTAAACACATTAAGGGTTTAACACTTAGGATTAAAGTTATACACTCCATCCTAAGAGAAGGATGCAGGCATAAGCTTAATCACAAAGCCTTAAAGCCTTTAGGGTTTAGTCCCTGATTATGAGATGAGAAGAGAAGACTCAAAGAGAGACACAAAGGTAAAAAACTATGAGGGGAGACTGATCAAAACCCTAATTCATTATCATGCTTGGTTGATCCTAAAGTTTGTGAGGTTTTCAAGAGAAGTCTTCAATGGAACCACCAGGAAGCAGATGAAAGGATCAAGAGAAGCAAAGCAACTTGCTTCATTCAAGAAGTCAAGTCACTTGAAGAAAGAAAGTGGGAGGAAGAAAAATGAGCAAGCTCAATCTCAAACACATATAGGAATGCAGCAATGAATGCAAGAGAGATGAAAAGAAAAGTTATGAGAAGTGAAGGCAAATTCACTTCTCAAGTTTACTTACCGCCTGAAATGTTAGAAAGAAATGCAATGCAATGCAAGATGAGATGAAATGGCATGATGCAAAGCAAAACCAGAAGCATGTTGATGATGATTATGATGTTATGAAGTGCTGCAAACATGAGGCAAGACATGGAGATGTTCATACAAGATCATGGATGCAAATGATGCAAGTTAAGGAGCATGAATGAACATGAAAAGTTATGAAGCATACAAGACAAATGACATGGCAAATATGTAATGCAATGATCAAACATGCTTCCTACATGTCTTAAGATGTCAAATGGATCACAAGAATGCACAAAATGCAAAGACAAGTCATGTTATGCAAGGAAATGCGAGAAGGATGCAAGAGAAAGCCCAAATTAGGGTTTATGGATCAAACATCAAACCAAAACCAAAAACAGAAGCAAACCTTAAGATCAAAAATGGAAAATGGCATCCAAAGAAACCCTAGACCTATAATAAACCACTGCCCAAAGGGGAACTCTCAACTCTTAACCAATCTCAAGATATGAATTTTCTAAGTTATTAGGGTTTTTTAGGGTTCTTAACAAAAGAAATGCCAAACAATTGGAAAATGCAAGATCAAATCATGACCATTTTACCCTAGGAACTACATGCCAAATACAAAACAATGCAAGAAGAATCAATGTCTCAACCTTCTCCAATAGGCAGAAATGAATTTTTAAACTTATGATCAAATTAATGCATAAAAAATGATTTAATTCAATGAAAAATTCTTAAAATGCATCAAGATCAAAAAAGAAATTTGGTTTGAAGGTTGGACAATGTTTCTAAATGTCTTAGAACATTTCATGAATTTTTTGGTGATTTTTAAATACCTAAAAGTATTTTTAATTAATTAATTTCCATTAATCAATTAAAAATAATCTTTTAAATATTTAAAAATACTTTTTTAATGATAAAAAATAAAATGAAAATATTTTTGGGTCTTAAAAATTAATAAAACTTTTAAGAAAAAGTTTCATAATTTTTAAGACATTTTTGCTATTTTAAAATAAATATGCAAGTTAATTGAAAAGAAAATGAATAAAAATTAAATAAAAGTGAAAGTAATCAGAACGAGAGGCTGAGATGCAATCTGGGGAGGAAAAGGTTGACTTGGCGCGTGATCGTGTGGCTCACATTCAAACAGATTTAATCTTAATTAATTAGATAAATAATGCTGATTAGGGTTTAATGACTGCATCCTAGCCATCCGTACGCGCGCGAAGTCAACTTTTTCAACGCATCTGATGGCTCACATTCAAATGACAATTAATTATGCAATTAGGGCTTAATCACTCTCAGGTGGCCGGAGAAGACTTCCGGTCGTCTTCTCCGGCCAGTTCTCTCCCTGAAAAATCCCCAAACCCCTCAAATCGTATCAAAAATGAAAACTAAGAACTGGGAAATGATCTCCAACCTCTCCCGAATCAAACCCCTCTCTCAAAACACATTTCTTTTTCCTAATCAAGCTGAATCGAAGAAAATGAAAGCTAGGGCACGCATGTTTCAGAGACAAATTAAACTCTCAGATCAAAGCCATTTTCAAAACCAAAGACATCAGGATAATCAGTGAATCACATAGAACAAGTTTGCAACAAGAAAAATGATTTCTGGAAAAATAATTTTCGAGCTACCTGAGATTTGGAGCTTTCAATTTGAGGACTTTCTGGCCACTTCTCCTTGTGCAATCCACTCCACTTGGTCCACAGAATATGCTTGAATGCTCAAAAGAAGTTTGTGTTGGCTGGATAGTGAGATTCGACAGCTTCTGCTCAAGTTTGATCAGAAATGGCAATGGAGTTTCTGGAGGTTTCAGGCCATTGTGAATGATGGTTGGTGGTCCTGAGGATGAATGGAGAAGGTCTGTGGTGTTGGTTTGTATGTTGGTGAGCTAGGGTGAGAGTTTCGAATGAAACTGCAAGCTGGTGTGAAAATGGTGCAGTGATGTTGTAGCTTGTTTAAGGCCTGGTTCTTGGTTGCTTTGGGCTCAATGAGACATGGTGAGATGATTGGTAAAGATGGTTTGGATGTATGTGAGCTGGGCAGAGAGTTTCGAAGGCAAAAGCAAAATGGAGTGTTCTTGTGAATGTGATGAATGTGTGAGCTTCAGCCTTGCTTAGTGTTATGTTTAGCTTGCAAATTGTCCACATAACTCTCTCTCATTGGTCAGTTGACAAGACATGCCCTTTATTGATTGGTAAGTTAACTTTTGCAAAAAGTCAAATAATGTGTAAGAGAAGTAAGGCTCATGATCTAGGCAAGTACATGGGCATGGGCTGGCGCAGCAAGGTGAGGTGAGAGGCTAGCAAAGCTCAGCATCCAAGGCTGCAAGTTGTAGGGAGCATGATCATGAGTTTTGCAACTTGTTGTAACTTTGGTTCACATGTGACCTTTTCATGAAAATCTCTCATTACACAAACCATAAACATGTGAACCTTGGTCCAATTCTGATTTTTGTGACTTAGAGAATGCTTGTGTAATGGTTTGAAATGAACTAGAGGTCACAATTGGCTTTGGTTCAAGACTTTGCAAAATTTCCATTTGAAGCATGCCTTGAAAATTAATGATTTTAGCCAACTTTGCCTTGCCATAACTTTTGATCCAAGAAGAGTTTGATCATGTTCTTGTACTTTTTGAAAAGGGAAAGATGAGATCTACAACTTTCATGACCAAAGTTTTTCCATTTGAAGCATTTTTGGATCAAGAATCATGGCTTGAAAAATGACCTAAAATGATGCATTCTTGAAAAGTCAACTATGCCCAAAAAGTCAACATTTGCAAAAACCCTAAATTCTTGATTTTTATGAACTTCAACCTTCTTCCATGATCAAATAAAGATCATATACACTCAAAATGATGAAGATCACCCATTGGTTGGGTCATTGGGGGCCTCAGATGCCCTGATTTTGCACTGACTTGTGTGAACAGTCAACCTTTGATCAGATGACTTCCCCATGGAATTTCTTCATGAAAATTGATATGCATACTCCCTATACCACATAGAGACCAATGGAAACAAGAATGACCAAAAAATTTGGAGTTATGGCCTCTGAAACCAAAACCCTAATTTTAGGTCAACTGTGCAGTTCATCCTGGCTCTGCATCCACTTAAACCCTAGTTCTTGTGATTCCTCTGCAATTTTGACTTTGAGGAGATGGAATATGATATAAGAACACACATGGACCCCTTTGAGTTGATTAGTGGCCTTTGGAATGGCTCAAGATGCTTTTGGGATTGCTCAGATCACAAACCCTAGGTGCAGATGCCTTAGAAACTATGCAGTGAACCAAAATGAGATATGAGATGATATGTTTGTGTTTATGCATATGAGGATGATCACAAGCCATGGTGTGAATGGGTGATGGCAAATTTGGGGTGTTTACAGCTGCCCCTATTCAAACATGAGTTAGCTGTGCAGGTTGTAAGTGACGGCTTAACAGACAAACAAGATAACTTGTGGTTGAATACCAAAGACAGTCCAAAATTTGCACTCACAGAATGAAGAAGAAAAGGGATATAGATTGCAAAAGGAAAATAAAGTATATTGTAAAGGTGCGGAAAACTAAGCGATGACGGGGGCGGCCGACATGCTGGGGATAAAAGGTAAAGCCAAGACGGGGACGGCCGACTAGCTGGGGAAAATAAAATCGTGATGGGGACGGCCATCAAGATAAAGCTGTAAAATTTTCTGGAAGTTAATGAAACATGACGGGGACGGCCATCAAGTTCATAAAGGTAAAGTAACCAACGATGGGGACGGCCATCGGGCTAAAAGGAAAAGGGACCACGACGGGGACGGCCATCGGGTTAAAAGGAAAAGGGACCACGACGGGGACGGCCGCCGGGTTAAAGAATAAATGAAATAAACAGATGATGGGGTACGGCCATCAAAGGTGAAGGAAGATCACCTAGCAGGGTACGGCTGCTCTGTTGGGGATAAAAGGAATATGATGGGGACGGCCATCAAAGGTGGAGGACGACCACCTGGCAGGGTACGGCTGCCGAAAATATCAACGATGGGGACGGCCATCGGATAGAAAAGGTCAACGATGGGGACGGCCATCGGACGAGCATGATGGAGGACGACCATCAAGAAGTGGAGGACGACCACTCAGCAGGGTACGGCTGCTCTCGAGGTTTCTCATGACATAGGACGAATGCCAGATAACCAAAATCAACAATGGGGACGGCCATTGGATAAAATGATGAAGGACGATCATCAAAAGGTGGAGGACGACCACCTAGCAGGGGACGGCTGCTAAAAAATCAACGATGGGGACGACCATCGGATGAGCATGATGGAGGACGACCATCAAGAAGTGGAGGACGACCACTCAGCAGGGTACGGCTGCTCTCAGGGTTATCATGACACAGGACGAGTGTCTGATAAAAGAAAATTTGTTGGTGATCTACTGGGGATATAGTGAACACGGACGAGCGTTCACAACCAAGAAAAGAAAGTATAAGTGTTTGGTATTGTATAGATTAAAGATGCGGACGAGCATCCTTAGACTGTGATACGGACGAGTATCATGTAGAAACAAACTGACACATGTTCAGAGATGATGATACGGACGAGTATCAACGGGTTAACAAGGAACACGGACGAGTGTTGAATCTGAAGGGACTCTTCTGGGGAATAGTAGACACAGACGAGTATCTATATTCAAGAAGACACAAGTGTTTGAAACAGTGTATGGATTAAAGATGCGGACGAGCATCCCTAAGACTATGATACGGACGAGTATCATGTAGAAACAAACATTAGACGCAATGTTCTGAGATGATGGCACGGACGAGTACCAACTGGTTAACAAAGAACGAGGACTACTGTTGAATCTGTGGAGATATAAGTGATGTATACAAGACACGGACGAGTATCTGTATAAGCGTACCAATGAGTAATGAGTATATATATATAAGTGTTTATCTGCTGGGGAGAGTGACACGGACGAGCGTCAAAAGGAGAAAAGTATAATATAAACATGTATATGGGTGATGAAAGTGTAAGCGACTGCGCTGAGGATATGACACGGACGGGTGTCGAGAAAGTGTACATAAGTATATGTGAGTGCAAAGAGGATGTCTTTGGCTTTCTGCTGGTGATTTGACACGGAGGGGCGTCCAAAGGTGCATATATTGGTGTTTGTGATTGGAGAGGCAACTGCTTTTGCTGGGACCCTGGTGGGGGATTTTTGTATAATGATGATGAACGGTTATTATTCACAAGTGTTAATTCATGACATGGCTTATGATTATGCTATGCGTTTGATTTTTGCCGTAATGCTCCGTATTAGACGGAATGCTACGCTCTGAGGGGATATCATGATGCAAATGCCATGATTATGCAAAGATACCACACTGGGATTCGGATCCCGTCACTGCGAAGATCTCTGGTCGATCTGTTTGAAGTGAACATCCCAGCTGGGATGAGATCATTGGTAGATCTAATGATGTATCTGCTTGGGGATATAGGTCACTAATTGACATCCTTATAACACGGGACCCAGCTGGGGTTTGTAGAAGCTTTCTTCACTCTGTTGTGATCTTCTGTGCGCTGCTCTTCCGGATAGAGGCTGGAACTCTGTGGGGAGATGATTCCCTGACTCCTGTACTCAACTGAGGATGAAATGGCAGCTCGGCTGGGGCATTGTGAGAGGCAACTCAGCTGGGGGAGAGCAACAAGAGGCAACTCAGCTGGGGATAGAGCATTTCGGATGCCGAGATTGAGTGTATGTTGATTTAGCAACTTTGCTGGGGAAGTGGGCATTCTCCAGTGCCATGTGGAAGATAGACCGAGTTGATAATGATTTGCCAGCTTGCTAAGACGTAACTTGCATGCCCCAGGTTGCGTTCTGGATACCTGCAATCCTGCAAAGATAAGGAAACGCACAAAAGGTCCCGAGGTATCCTTCACTGAATTCCGTCAAAGGAGTTAAGCATTCTCACGAGTAAGTATATTCCCTGCAAGCATGTGTTTCATTTTTAGAGAAAGGCATTTGTACTTATGCAATTGTATTTTTAGAGATATCAGACAATTCTTTGCAAAGCATAAATGTAAAACGAAACATGACTGAAAATCTGATTTTATTAACTCATGTGCCCTGAATTGGCAAGATACAGTCAAGGAAACATATCTCCTGAAATGAAGAGATTGTTACAAATTGAGAAACAAAATGCTGGCGATGTTGACGAGGCTTTCAAGGAGCTTCCTCTTCTGCTATGACTCGTATGACAATGACGTTCTTCTCGTCTTGCTTTCTGGAGAGAGTTGATTCTGATCGAAGCTTGATCCTTTGGAGCTTACCAAGTTGTAGGTGATACAGACGAATTCAGAATGCAGTTGTTCGCTTATTCCCTTATTTTGCATGGATCGCCCTTTCGGGTTTTCAATCCATCGGGATACCCATTTTTGCCTGAGTTGTCCAATGCGGCTTTTCAACTCAGCGGGTGTACATTTTTTGTTTATTTCCCTTATTTTTGCCCGAGTCTTTTATTCTGTTTTTGACTCGCCGGGATGCCCTATTTTTGCCTGGACTTACATTCTGTTTTTATGTCCAGCGGGTCATTTTATGCGAAGTATTTTTTAACTGCATCTGAATTCACAGGGGACGGGAAATCTTCACCATCCATGGTGCTGAGCATCAGTGCTCCACCAGAGAAAACCTTCTTTACAACAAATGGTCCTTCATAATTTGGAGTCCATTTGCCCCTGTGGTCTGTATGAGGAGGGAGGATTCTTTTCAACACAAGATCCCTTACTTGGTACTCTCGATGCCTGACTTTCTGATCAAAGGCTTTCTTCATTCTCTTCTGATATAACTGCCCATGACAAATTGCAGCCAATCTCTTCTCTTCGACCAGACTCAGTTGTTCGAATCGGGACCGAACCCATTCTGCTTCACTTAGTTTAACATCCATTAGTACCCGTAGAGAGGGCAATTCAACTTCAACAGGTAGGACTGCCTCCATACCATACACAAGTTGATACGGCGTTGCCCCAGTGGACGTTCTGATTGACGTACGGTACCCATGCAAGGCAAACGGTAGCATTTCATGCCAGTCTTTGTAGGTGACTACCATCTTCTGCACAATCTTCTTAATATTCTTATTCGCTGCCTCAACAGCGCCATTCATCTTTGGCCTGTAAGGAGAAGAATTGTGATGTTGGATTTTGAAGTCCCGACACAGCTCTGCCATCATTTTGTTGTTTAAATTGGAACCATTATCAGTAATGATTCGCTCGGGCACTCCATACCGACATATGATATCTCTTTTCAGAAATCTGGCTACCACTTGTCTTGTAACATTTGCATATGAGGCTGCTTCAACCCACTTGGTGAAATAATCAATGGCGACCAGGATGAATCTGTGACCATTTGAAGCAGTTGGCTCAATCTTGCCAATCATATCAATGCCCCACATAGCAAAGGGCCATGGTGAAGACATGATGTTCAAAGGATTAGGAGGCACATGCACCTTATCTGCGTAGATCTGGCATTTGTGGCATTTTCTGGCGTAGGCACAACAGTCCGCATCCATTGTGATCCAATAATAGCCTGATCTTAATAGCTTTTTAGCCATGGCATGCCCTCCGGCATGGGTACCAAAGGACCCTTCGTGCACTTCATGCATCAACAAATCTGCTTCTGTCTTGTCAACACATCTGAGGAGTACCATATCAAAGTTCCTCTTGTATAAAGATCCATCAGTGTTCAGGAAGAAACTACCAGCAAGCCTTCTCAAAGTCTTCTTATCATTGGAAGATGCCCCAGATGGGTATGTTTGATCCTCCAAGAAGCTTTTAATGTCATGGAACCAAGGCTTATTATCTTTGACAACTTCTGCTGCGAACACATATGCTGGTCTGTCAAGTCTCGATACTGAAATCTGAGGTACAAAGTTAGCGGCTTGAACTTTGATCATGGATGAAATGGTAGCAAGAGCATCCGCAAACTGATTCTCGTCCCGAGGGATATACTCAAGCTTGACTGTTGTGAAGAAAGTCAATAACCTCCTTGTATAATCCCTGTAAGGTATCAGATGATCTTGATGGGTGTACCATTTTCCATTGGTTTGATTAACTACCAGAGCTGAATCTCCGAATACGGTCAATGTCTTGATCCTGAGGTCAATGGCTTCCTCAAGACCCATAATGCAAGCTTCGTATTCAGCTTCGTTGTTAGTGCAGTTGAAGGTGAGTTTTGCCGAGAAAGGCATGTGAACTCCTTTGGGTGTAATGAGTACTGCACCAACACCACGACCATTCATGTTAACAGCCCCATCAAACATCATAGTCCATTCTTCTTCTGGGTCAGGCCCTTCAGGGTGAGTAGGCTCTTCGTGATCTTTTGCTTTAATGAACATGATGTCTTCATCAGGGAAGTCAAATCTCATAGGCTGGTAGTCATCAATGGGTTGCTCAGCAAGATATTCAGATAGTACACTGCCCTTGATGGCTTTCTGAGATGTGTACTGTATGTCGTATTCTGTGAGAATCATCTGCCATCTTGCAACCCGTCCGGTAAGAGCTGGCTTCTCGAAAATGTACTTGACTGGATCCATTTTTGAGATTAATAAGGTAGTGTGGGTCAACATATACTGTCTCAGTCGGCGAGCAGCCCACGCTAAAGCACAGCAAGTTTTCTCGAGCAGTGAATAACGCTGTTCACAGTCGGTAAACTTTTTGCTTAGGTAGTATATTGCATACTCTTTTCGACCAGACTCGTCATGCTGGCCTAGTACACACCCCATTGACTCTTCTAAAACTGTCAAGTACATAATCAGAGGTCTTCCTTCAACTGGCGGCATGAGGATTGGAGGTTCTTGTAAATACTCCTTGATCTTGTCAAAAGCCTTCTGGCAATCTTCGTTCCACCTGACTGTTTGTTCCTTTCTTAACAGCTTGAACAAGGGTTCACAGGTTGCTGTGAGGTGGGATATGAACCGTGAGATGTAGTTCAATCGACCTAAGAACCCTCGAACTTCTTTCTCTGTTTTAGGTGCAGGCATCTCTTGGATGGCTTTGACTTTATCAGGGTCAACTTCAATCCCTTTCTCACTTACAATAAAGCCCAGCAGCTTACCGGATCGCACCCCGAATGTGCATTTGTTGGGGTTCAGCTTTAGTTGGTATTTCCTTAGACGCTTGAATAACTTTAGCAGATTCACCAGGTGATCTTCCTCTGTAAGGGACTTGGCGATCATATCATCCACATAACACTCGATTTCCTTATGGATCATATCGTGGAATAATGTCACCATAGCCCGTTGATATGTTGCACCAGCATTCTTCAGTCCGAATGGCATTACTTTGTAACAGAACGTGCCCCAAGGTGTGATGAATGTTGTCTTCTCCATGTCTTCAGGTGCCATCTTGATCTGATTATATCCCGAAAATCCGTCCATGAAGGAGAATACCGAGAACTGAGCCGTGTTATCCACCAATACATCAATGTGAGGTAATGGGAAGTCATCTTTCGGGCTGGCTCTGTTCAGATCCCGGTAGTCAACACACATTCTTACTTTGCCGTCTTTCTTGGGCACAGGTACTATGTTAGCAACCCACGGCGGATAGCTAGTTACAGCAAGGAACCCGGCGTCCCACTGCTTTTGTACCTCTTCTTTGATTTTCATAGCCATGTCCGAGCGAGTTCGGCGCAGTTTCTGTTTAACTGGTGGGCATTCTTCCCTCAAAGGCAGCTTATGCACAACAATGTCGGTATCCAACCCTGGCATATCTTGATACGACCAAGCAAACACATCAACATACTCTTGAAGCAGATCTATCAGTTGTCTCTTCACTGAGTCTTGTAGGCAGGCCCCGATTTTAACTTCCTTCACGTCTTCGTCTGTACCAAGATTAATCACTTCAATCTCCTCCTGGTGAGGAGTAATAACCTTTTCCTCCTGTCTCAACAACCTGGCTAGCTCTTCAGGAAGCTCATATTCTTCTTCAACCCCTTCATCAGCTTGATTGATTGGATTGTCAAAGTCATACGAAGTCATAGCCGTGCTGTTGTCGGTGCTGTCAGGAAGGCACTCTCTGCAAGGGTTAAGTTTGTTCATTTTAGTGATTGATTTTAATCTTGCTTTAGAAAAAAAGGTGAAACGAAGTTATCATTTTGAAAACACCGCCATTTATTTTTGTACAAAAAGAAAAATGGAAAAACAGTGAGCAGAAAAGAAAAAGACTCGTTTGCAAAAAGATGTCTGATATTTCATTAATTTAATCTTGTTTGCACAAAAGTACAGATGGCCCTGATCACAAAATGAGTCTTGTCATCTTGGGCAAGATGCAAGACTTTGATGCATGCTTATAAAAATACAGGAAATAATAATTACTCTGATCAAGTAACTCTTATAATTTTCTGGGAAGACCAGTTCGAGACACTGCTCCCCGGGATCTTTGGACGAATCCAATTCTCCAGATTGCGCTCCTCTTCCAGCTCGTCTTCCAGACAGTTGATGGCATCGGGGGTAAGCATCCCCCCACTGACAAAACCAGGCTCTGCAGCAGCCTTTGCTTGATGTTGAGTTGGTCTGTAACCCAACCCAAACTTGTCCTTCTTCTCCTCCACAGCTAAAACCTTGCCCCAACCTAGGGCAGTTCCTTCTTCAACAACCTTCCGGGCTTGTTGGTAAGATGACATGGGAGTACCAGATACAGCAGATGCTTCGTTGACATTCAAGGCTTCAAAACCTTGGCTCATTGTTTCATGGATCTCTCCATCCATCTCAATGTATTTATAAGTAGCCAGATGGCTAACAAAAATATCCTCTTCCCCGCAGATTGTGACAACTTGACCTTCCCACTCAAATTTTAACTTTTGGTGAAGGGTAGACGTTATTGCGCCGGCGGCGTGAATCCAGGGTCTACCCAACAAACAGCTGTAGGCGGGCTGAATGTCCATCACATAAAAGATAGTTTTAAAGGTCTGCGGGCCAATTGTCACGGGCAGCTCAATCTCTCCCAGAACCGATCTCTTCGAACCATCAAAGGCTCGTACCACCAGGTTGCTGGGTCTCAATGCCAATCCATCATATTCTAGCTTTACCAGAGCCTTCTTTGGTAAAACATTCAGGGAAGAACCTGTGTCCACCAGCACATGAGAAAGGACAGCTCCTTTGCATTCCATGGTTATGTGCAAGGCTTTGTTGTGGTTGCGGCCATCCACTATCAGGTCAGAATTGGTAAACCCTAGCCCATTGCTAGCAGTAACATTTCCAACCACGGTTTCCAATTGGTTGACAGTAATCTCCTCAGGCACGTAAGCTGCGTGTAAGACTTTAAGTAGTGCATTCCGATGGGCCTCGGAGCACATAAGCAGTGAGAGGATAGAGATTTTGGATGGCGTCTGGTGAAGCTGATCCACAACTTTATAATCGCTCTTTTTGATGATCCGCATAAACTCATCAACTTCCTGATCGAACAGAGTCTTCAGGGTTTCTTTGGCAGCTGGATCTTCCTGCACCGGGCCTTTTCCTTTTGCCTTGGCAGCAGCTTCTGCTTCGGCTGTAGGTCTTTGGACTTGTGAAGCAAAGAGACGTCCGCTTCGAGTGAAGCCTCCGCCTCCCCCCACATTATCTACTTGTGGTGCAGGTGCTGATGTTTCCAGAGTGATTCTTTTCCCTTCACAATACACGTCAGAGCCATAGTGCCAAGGGATGGCCCTATTGCTTACATATGGTACTGGTCCAGGCACCGTGACAGTGACTGGACTGATTACTGCTGCTGAAGGGACTGTTATTGTTTGTGGATCATAAAAGATTGTAACTGGCGCTCTGGCAGGAGCAGCACCTTCTGAATGATAGGCGGAGTTATTTTCAGGATCGTAGAATATGGTAACAGTAGAGACATCTTCATGATTGATTGCTGGTGTTGTAGGAGGTGTTGTTGGAAGGACTGATGTTGTTGTTGATGGAGATTCGAAATGGAATGAAGCTGAAGTTGTAGCAGGAGAAACTGTTGAAAACTGATCATTTGGGAGGACAGATGAAGTACTTGTTGATGTTGCTGGTGAATTGTCGGGAACAATAGTTGCTGCATTTGTAGGAGGTTCTGGAACCGTTGCTGATGAAGTTGTTGGGTTTGTCGGGAATGATGTAGTGATCTGTAGCAGGCCACTCTGAATAAGGCTGTCAATGCCATTTCTCAGGTCCTCACACCCATTCCATGAAATATTGCAATATGGACACCCTAGTTCACACCCCGGAAATATTTGGTTTTCGCGGAGTTGAGCTTTGATTTCCACCAATGGTGTCCTGATCTGATCCACACTGGTTATTAAATAAGACGGTTGGTCTTCTTCAATAGCGTTAATTCGGGGACCACCATGGTTTGGCATAGGGTTTTTATTGACATTGGGCGGCGGCGCAAAATTCAGAGCCTTGGAGTCTACCAAGTCTTGTACCTTCATATGCAGAGCCCTGCATTTTTCTGTACTGTGACCAGGTGCGTTTGAGTGAAAAGCACACCTAGCATTAGAGTCATAGTTCCTTGGTAGACTGTTGGGATCCGGAGGTGCCAACGTTCTTAGCTCAACCAGGTTGAGTTTCAGAAGTTGTGGCAGCAAGGCAGCATACGGCATTGGGATCGGGTCGATCACTCTGTTAGCTTGGGATGGCCTCTGTTGGAATGGCCTTTGTTGATTGTTGTTGTTGGAGTTGTTGTTGTAGTTCCTTGGAGGATATTGATTCTGCTGATACTGAGGCTGTTGTTGGAAGTTTTGTTGAGGAGGCTGATAGACTGGCTGTGGATGAGCTGGAGCAGGGATAGTGACTGCTGCTATTGACCTTTGAACATATTGGGGCCTACCCCTGTTGGTGTGAATGGCATTGGTCTCGCCAGTTCTTCTCGGGCCTGCAAAAGGCTTTCTTGTGCCACTGGACGAGCTAGCACCATTGTTTGAGATCTTTCCCATTTTTAACAAGCTTTCAATTCTCTCCCCGGCTATGACAACATCTGCGAAGCTAGTGGACGAGAAAGCGGCCAACCTGTCAATATATGTTCCTTGAAGAGTGTTCATAAACATGTCTGCCATTTCTCTCTCAGACATTGGTGGTTGAACGGCAGCAGCCAATTGCCTCCATCTCTGGGCATATTCTCGGAAACTTTCCCTTGACGACTGTGACATGCCCATTAGGAGAGTCCTATTGGGTGCCATGTCTAAGTTGTATTGATACTGTCGGATGAAGGCCTCTGCCAAGTCCTTCCAGCATCTTACAGTTGCCCTTGTCAAATGGGAATACCATTCCCTTGATGCTCCGGTCAAGCTATCTTCAAAGTAGAACATCCACAATTTCTCATCCATTGTATAGGCCTTCAGCCTTCCCAGAAATGATTGTAGGTGAGTCCGGGGGCATGAAGTCCCATTATACTTTTCGAAACAAGGTGGCTTGAACTTATGGGGGATCCTGACCCCTTCTACCAAACCCATGTCCATAACGTCGAAGCCCAAAGAATTTTGAGATTCTAAGGACCTCAACTTCTCAGCTATTTCTTCCAACCGTCTATCATAAGTTTCCTCTCCAGCACCCATGACTGTAAATTGGTCCTCCTGAGGGTCTTCTTGAAGTACCCTTGCTGCAGTGGCTGTCCCTTGAACATTTGCAGGAATGTTAATCTCAGGATGTAGATGTGGGCCAAACACAGGAGGGTTAACATGGGGTTGCACCCGTTCATTGTTACTTGTGCCAGCAGTCCCCGCATGGGGCTCATCTTGATTCCTCCCTTCTACCAAGGCTCTGAGCCTCTCCTGGCTTTGAGCTAAGTTGTTCATTACTTCCATGAACTGTGTTATCTGAGTTCTCATCTCCAACCTTTCGTTGGCCATCTGGTTTCTGACCTCCGTAAGGTCCTGCTGCATCTGATCCATCTGAATTCCCGGAAGGTTGTTTCTAGTTGGGTACCTGTGTGGCCTGTTGAGGGGAAATACCCGGCGGCGAGCAATAATTCCTGAATATCACAACAGAGGTTAGCAACAACAAAACAAAAACCTACAAAACAAACAAAGGGGTTAGCATGCAATGCAGTTATGCTTATTTGCTCTCAAGGTATCCGGTTTGGCCTTCAGTTTTGACCCTTCCAGACCTTTGAAGGTGATGCTGTTGAAGTTGCTTTTGAAGTTACCCAGATGGAAGCTACCACAAATATATTACAGAAGGTGAAATAATACATCTTGTTCTTTTTACAACATCAGCCCTCTAAGGGGTCAAAATACATCACAAAAACAAAAGTACATGGAATAGGAACAACAACAAGCAAATGATCAAACTCCAAGGCCAAACTCATCCTCACGAACTTCCTTAAGAAGTGCTTCGGTCACAGGATCAGCCGGATGTTCCGTGAGACCTCTGATGAGAAGGTTTCTTGTTGCAACAGCTGCAGTCAACTTCTTGTTCTGACTTTGGTCCTTAGACCTCTTCACTCCAGTTCTGATTTTTAGCTCTGATATTTCCTTCTGGGCTGCTGCCAGGGCTTTTTCCATCTGTTCCATCTAGTCCTGAACTCTCTTGTCTTCTAGAGTATGGGCCTCAGTGATCCGGACCCACCTGGCCTGACTCTCTTTCAAATACAAGTCTGTTCTTGCTCTCTGGAACTGGGCTTCTTTACAAGCATTCTTCAGAATCTGCTCACCAGCTTTAGACTTGTTGATATAATCTCCAGACTTCTCAATTTTAGTCAAGTGTTCCACTCTCAATTTCTCCAATCTTTCAATCTCCCTCACACCTTCACTCCTCTCCCGGAGGGTCTTCTGCAAAGCCTGGGTTAGCTTCTCATTTCTTTCCTTCAAGCTCTCAAACTCCTCCAAACTGATAGTGGCAGGGGGTGGTGCTGAAGATGACTCAGGCATGTCTTCTATGGTGAAGGGCATTCCAGAGAATTGGGCCCTGGCATGGGACCACTCATAATATTGCGCTGATGCCACATTATTACACTTCCCTAGAATGGTGACTCCCTTGGTTTGAACATTATCCCAGGCCCAGGCAGCCTGCCTAACAACAGCCAAACTAATCTTGTTCTCACAGTAGAGGGTCTCAACCAAGTCTTGCTCCCTGGGAGTATGGACCAGTGCATAGCCTAATTGCCTCCTGAACAGCAGAGGGTTGTAATTGATACTTCCCTTGACCCCTATTAAAGGCACATTGGGAAAGTGCCCACAGCTTGTAATGATATCTCTGCCCTTGGTGCTTTGAGTACACCATCTGATATCTGCTGAAGTTAGGGTAGTGAGCCTCTTAGCCCAGTTGCTCTGCTGATGAGGATTGAGAAATGCATCTGTCCTGGGTAGATGCTTTAGAAGCCAAGCATGGAATAAAGGAGCACAACACCTCACTAGCCTTCCCCTCTGCTTCTCATTCTTCTGATGTACTGAGTAATAGAGATCTCCTAGCAAAGTTGGCACTGGGTTCTTCAGGATGAACAAATGGATTGCATTCTTGCTGATGAATCGAGGCTCATCTGCAAACAACACAATTCCATATACACTTAAGGCCAACAGAGCACAAACAGCTCTCCACTCCCCCAGGGAGGCCTTCAGGCTAGCTTGGGAAATCAGGAAGTCAAGATGAAAACCAGGGATCCCAGCTTTAGAGGTCATATGTTGCTCAATCAAAGCAGGTTCCAGGTGCAGAGCTTTTGCCACCTCTCCATTGCTGGGAAAGACCATTTCAGGGTTGAAAGGGATTTCCCTCTTGATAGGCAAACCAACCAAAGATGAGTATTCTTCTAAAAGAGGCCCCATCTGAAAGTCTTGAAAGGTGAAACATCTCAATGGAGGATCATAAAACTGAATGCAGGTGTGGATGAGGCTCCTCTGTGAAGGGTCCAGATCCATAACCATGTCCAGTATATCTCCATAACTCTCCCTGAACAAAGGTATGTGCTCTGGAGTGATCAGGGTTTGGATCCTCCTGATGTCTGATAAGTCTGGTTGGAAGAAATGATAGGTGATGTTGCTTTTCTTTGGAGCCATGATGCTGAAGACTGAGTAGAGTGCTGATGAAGATGTTGAGAAGTGGGCCACTGGCTGGCTAGTGCAAGTAACTGAAGTATATGGCTGACAAGCTGAAGCAAGTGCTGGTGGAGATAGGTCAATACTGCAGATGGGGTCAAAACCAAAACCAGATGAAAATGGATACCCTGAAACACAAATAAGCAAATGTTAATATGATGCGATGAGTATGTATGCAAATGGAATGCAAAGGTTTGTGACTGAGCTGGATCTGATCAAAATGCCCTGGTATAGATCCATGTGTGTTCAAGAATTCCAGATGGAGGTCGAAAAATCCAGTAACCGGGGTGGCGGACTCAAATAAAGAGCCACATGTCCAGGGTTTTAGAATCACAAGAACTATCCAACATGGAGCATTCTTAACAAGGTCAAAGTAACAGGGTATTCTGAGGTCAAGGTACCTGCAAACCTGTAAACAGCCCAACCCCCTCACAGGTGATGATCTAGAACAAGGATCCTCAGACTTGGATCAGTTATGAGAAGTGTAAACACTTCTAACCCGGAGGTACAGTGTTTACAATAACCATAACAATTCCTCCTCTAATTCACCTCAGTTTCTGAAGGTCAATACTAAAGGTCATCCAGACTTAGCAGGCTTCCCAGATAGCCCTAGCATTGCAGGAAATCTGCAACACAGAGTTCTCAAGAAGAAACCCATATCTGAACCGTGTTTCATATCCCCGCACCAGACCGAAATGGAATGGGAAAGAATATGATTCACTCTAGCCTAGGTGTCACTCAGGTCCCAGGTATAGGACCTTAACTCTCAATAGAACCCCACCCACCAAAGGAAAACCAAATCCAGCCAGCAGCATGACAGTATGATATATACAAAGTGCAATAAAGAAAAGCAGTAAGCAAACTGTACATAAAGCAAAATAAATACAAGCACAAATAAGCACATAACACCCCAGTAAACACAAATCAATCAAGCGCTAGGAGGAACCCACAAAAAGAACCAGAAGCCCTGGTTGCAGTATAAGGGTCCCCAGCAGAGTCGCCAAGCTGTCGCTCCCGACAAGTGACACCGGGGGTCAGATGAGGGTACAGACGCGAACGGTCGGCGAGAGGGACAATGAGAACACACAGCCGTGAACTCATTGGAGAATGAATAGAGTCGCCAGCTAGGCATTTTTATCCCGGAGGAAAGGCAATGCTGCATAGACCTAGAAAGATACGGATAAGACGGTTTGCGAACCAGAGAGACTGAGAAAGGGGGTTGGTTACAACCTGGGAAGGTATTAGCACCCAGATTGTCCGCCGTACTCGACGGGATCCACGCTTAAAAGATTTGTGTTTTAAAGGGGTAGTGTCAGTGCAATTTGTGCATAAAAGAGCTGGAAAAGATGTACAGGTGTCAGTGTAAGAAGTGTGAAGTGTAATATATACAGTGTCAGTGTAAGAACAGGAGTGCAATGCTCAAGACCATGAGGCTTAAAGGATGACGCTGGAAAGAGGGGGAATATACAGAGACTTTTGTTCGATAACCGTTAAGTTATGCCTACGTATCCTCTCGTGCAATGAGGAAGTCAGAACACCGTAGTTCGACCCAAAGAGACTGAAAAATGAATTGACTGATGAACTGCTTGCTTGTCTATGCTCAAGTGTATGACCTGTCTGGCTCAGGCGCTAACTGTCTTGCATTAGACGGAAGAAGCAAGTTCTCGGTTGTGAGTGAAGATGATGAGAAAAGAATCCCGGAGGAGACAATTGTTGTTTGTTTTTGTATTTTCAGTCTTTTATTGCTTTTGAAAGTTTGTCATAAGTTAATGAGCTTAAGCCTAAACCAATGGATTTAGTAAACTCATCACATCTTCCCTCTGATTAGGGGTAATGAGAATACCTTAAGTGTGAAGTCAGATTCTCACACTTAATCACCTTTGATGTAGGGTTAAGATCATTAACCTACTTGTGATTATTTAGATGTTTTTGTTGTTTTTGTTTAGTGTTGAGTAATGAGGTTAAGCCATAATCAGGGATTAAACAGACTCATTACACCATCCTAATAGAAGGATAATAGATGAGAATGTTTAAGCTGAGGAAAACTCCTCAACTTAATCCATGATTAGGGATTAAACCCATGACAAAACAAGCCTTTGATTAAATGGATTTTAGATTAAGGATATGGTGATGAAGTGATTTTTATGATTTGTAAGACAACTTGAGGGGGACTTGTCCATTAACACTAGGGTTAGTCCTTCTTAACCACTTAAGGAAGAATTAGAACCCTAATGCAAGGCCCAAGTTACAAGTGTGATGTATTGATGATTATTAGATGGATTGATTAAGAGACTTAAACACATTAAGGGTTTAACACTTAGGATTAAAGTTATACACTCCATCCTAAGAGAAGGATGCAGGCATAAGCTTAATCACAAAGCCTTAAAGCCTTTAGGGTTTAGTCCCTGATTATGAGATGAGAAGAGAAGACTCAAAGAGAGACACAAAGGTAAAAAACTATGAGGGGAGACTGATCAAAACCCTAATTCATTATCATGCTTGGTTGATCCTAAAGTTTGTGAGGTTTTCAAGAGAAGTCTTCAATGGAACCACCAGGAAGCAGATGAAAGGATCAAGAGAAGCAAAGCAACTTGCTTCATTCAAGAAGTCAAGTCACTTGAAGAAAGAAAGTGGGAGGAAGAAAAATGAGCAAGCTCAATCTCAAACACATATAGGAATGCAGCAATGAATGCAAGAGAGATGAAAAGAAAAGTTATGAGAAGTGAAGGCAAATTCACTTCTCAAGTTTACTTACCGCCTGAAATGTTAGAAAGAAATGCAATGCAATGCAAGATGAGATGAAATGGCATGATGCAAAGCAAAACCAGAAGCATGTTGATGATGATTATGATGTTATGAAGTGCTGCAAACATGAGGCAAGACATGGAGATGTTCATACAAGATCATGGATGCAAATGATGCAAGTTAAGGAGCATGAATGAACATGAAAAGTTATGAAGCATACAAGACAAATGACATGGCAAATATGTAATGCAATGATCAAACATGCTTCCTACATGTCTTAAGATGTCAAATGGATCACAAGAATGCACAAAATGCAAAGACAAGTCATGTTATGCAAGGAAATGCAAGAAGGATGCAAGAGAAAGCCCAAATTAGGGTTTATGGATCAAACATCAAACCAAAACCAAAAACAGAAGCAAACCTTAAGATCAAAAATGGAAAATGGCATCCAAAGAAACCCTAGACCTATAATAAACCACTGCCCAAAGGGGAACTCTCAACTCTTAACCAATCTCAAGATATGAATTTTCTAAGTTATTAGGGTTTTTTAGGGTTCTTAACAAAAGAAATGCCAAACAATTGGAAAATGCAAGATCAAATCATGACCATTTTACCCTAGGAACTACATGCCAAATACAAAACAATGCAAGAAGAATCAATGTCTCAACCTTCTCCAATAGGCAGAAATGAATTTTTAAACTTATGATCAAATTAATGCATAAAAAATGATTTAATTCAATGAAAAATTCTTAAAATGCATCAAGATCAAAAAAGAAATTTGGTTTGAAGGTTGGACAATGTTTCTAAATGTCTTAGAACATTTCATGAATTTTTTGGTGATTTTTAAATACCTAAAAGTATTTTTAATTAATTAATTTCCATTAATCAATTAAAAATAATCTTTTAAATATTTAAAAATACTTTTTTAATGATAAAAAATAAAATGAAAATATTTTTGGGTCTTAAAAATTAATAAAACTTTTAAGAAAAAGTTTCATAATTTTTAAGACATTTTTGCTATTTTAAAATAAATATGCAAGTTAATTGAAAAGAAAATGAATAAAAATTAAATAAAAGTGAAAGTAATCAGAACGAGAGGCTGAGATGCAATCTGGGGAGGAAAAGGTTGACTTGGCGCGTGATCGTGTGGCTCACATTCAAACAGATTTAATCTTAATTAATTAGATAAATAATGCTGATTAGGGTTTAATGACTGCATCCTAGCCATCCGTACGCGCGCGAAGTCAACTTTTTCAACGCATCTGATGGCTCACATTCAAATGACAATTAATTATGCAATTAGGGCTTAATCACTCTCAGGTGGCCGGAGAAGACTTCCGGTCGTCTTCTCCGGCCAGTTCTCTCCCTGAAAAATCCCCAAACCCCTCAAATCGTATCAAAAATGAAAACTAAGAACTGGGAAATGATCTCCAACCTCTCCCGAATCAAACCCCTCTCTCAAAACACATTTCTTTTTCCTAATCAAGCTGAATCGAAGAAAATGAAAGCTAGGGCACGCAGGTTTCAGAGACAAATTAAACTCTCAGATCAAAGCCATTTTCAAAACCAAAGACATCAGGATAATCAGTGAATCACATAGAACAAGTTTGCAACAAGAAAAATGATTTCTGGAAAAATAATTTTCGAGCTACCTGAGATTTGGAGCTTTCAATTTGAGGACTTTCTGGCCACTTCTCCTTGTGCAATCCACTCCACTTGGTCCACAGAAGATGCTTGAATGCTCAAAAGAAGTTTGTGTTGGCTGGATAGTGAGATTCGACAGCTTCTGCTCAAGTTTGATCAGAAATGGCAATGGAGTTTCTGGAGGTTTCAGGCCATTGTGAATGATGGTTGGTGGTCCTGAGGATGAATGGAGAAGGTCTGTGGTGTTGGTTTGTATGTTGGTGAGCTAGGGTGAGAGTTTCGAATGAAACTGCAAGCTGGTGTGAAAATGGTGCAGTGATGTTGTAGCTTGTTTAAGGCCTGGTTCTTGGTTGCTTTGGGCTCAATGAGACATGGTGAGATGATTGGTAAAGATGGTTTGGATGTATGTGAGCTGGGCAGAGAGTTTCGAAGGCAAAAGCAAAATGGAGTGTTCTTGTGAATGTGATGAATGTGTGAGCTTCAGCCTTGCTTAGTGTTATGTTTAGCTTGCAAATTGTCCACATAACTCTCTCTCATTGGTCAGTTGACAAGACATGCCCTTTATTGATTGGTAAGTTAACTTTTGCAAAAAGTCAAATAATGTGTAAGAGAAGTAAGGCTCATGATCTAGGCAAGTACATGGGCATGGGCTGGCGCAGCAAGGTGAGGTGAGAGGCTAGCAAAGCTCAGCATCCAAGGCTGCAAGTTGTAGGGAGCATGATCATGAGTTTTGCAACTTGTTGTAACTTTGGTTCACATGTGACCTTTTCATGAAAATCTCTCATTACACAAACCATAAACATGTGAACCTTGGTCCAATTCTGATTTTTGTGACTTAGAGAATGCTTGTGTAATGGTTTGAAATGAACTAGAGGTCACAATTGGCTTTGGTTCAAGACTTTGCAAAATTTCCATTTGAAGCATGCCTTGAAAATTAATGATTTTAGCCAACTTTGCCTTGCCATAACTTTTGATCCAAGAAGAGTTTGATCATGTTCTTGTACTTTTTGAAAAGGGAAAGATGAGATCTACAACTTTCATGACCAAAGTTTTTCCATTTGAAGCATTTTTGGATCAAGAATCATGGCTTGAAAAATGACCTAAAATGATGCATTCTTGAAAAGTCAACTATGCCCAAAAAGTCAACATTTGCAAAAACCCTAAATTCTTGATTTTTATGAACTTCAACCTTCTTCCATGATCAAATAAAGATCATATACACTCAAAATGATGAAGATCACCCATTGGTTGGGTCATTGGGGGCCTCAGATGCCCTGATTTTGCACTGACTTGTGTGAAAAGTCAACCTTTGATCAGATGACTTCCCCATGGAATTTCTTCATGAAAATTGATATGCATACTCCCTATACCACATAGAGACCAATGGAAACAAGAATGACCAAAAAATTTGGAGTTATGGCCTCTGAAACCAAAACCCTAATTTTAGGTCAACTGTGCAGTTCATCCTGGCTCTGCATCCACTTAAACCCTAGTTCTTGTGATTCCTCTGCAATTTTGACTTTGAGGAGATGGAATATGATATAAGAACACACATGGACCCCTTTGAGTTGATTAGTGGCCTTTGGAATGGCTCAAGATGCTTTTGGGATTGCTCAGATCACAAACCCTAGGTGCAGATGCCTTAGAAACTATGCAGTGAACCAAAATGAGATATGAGATGATATGTTTGTGTTTATGCATATGAGGATGATCACAAGCCATGGTGTGAATGGGTGAGGGCAAATTTGGGGTGTTTACACAGACGATGACACAACGGTCAGGAATAAAAAAAATATCGACATGGTGATCGAGAAATAACAGACATCGACTCGGTGGTCTGGAAATAAAAGACATGCAATGACATGGTGGTCTGGAAATAAAATGATAGATAGAGACAAAGACGCGGTGGTCTGGAAAATAAAATTTTAGGTAAAGACACAGTGGTCTGGCGATAAAATAACCGATAGAGACGCGGTGGTCTGGAAATAAAATGACAGATAGGACAAAGACGCGGTGGTCTGAAAATATATAACCAATAGAGACGCAGTGGTCAGGAAATAAAATAACCAATAGAGACGCGGTGGTCAGGAAATAAAATAACCAATAGAGACGCGGTGGTCAAGAAATAAAGACAGATAGAGACACAGTGGTCAGGAAATAAAATAACCAATAGAGACGCGGTGGTCAGGAAATAAAGACAGATAGAGACACGGTGGTCAGGAAATAAAATAACCAATAGAGACGCGGTGGTCAGGAAATAAAAGACGGATAGAGACACGGTGGTCAGGAAATAAAATAACCAATAGAGACGCGGTGGTCAGGAAATAAAAGACGGATATTGCAAAGACGCGGTGGTCTGGAAAATAAAATTCAACACGGTGGTTGGAGAAATAACTGTCATAAGTCCAAAATAGCGAATCAACAGGTTCAAGTGTAGCTGTTGAAAATCAAGGATTGGAAAATGAAAATAGTATTCAGGCAGTGGCTCTGTGCATACACACTGACACTGGGAGTAGCATGCTAAACGTTTAAAGATAAATCGAATGGCTCTAAGCGACCAAGCTGGAAAATAAGAATAAATGTTGGGGTTTTCAACGAGATAAACAACCATCCTCAAGAAATTCTTAAAACAAAGAACCCTTTTTTAGAGAAACTTTTAGGAATTATCAGGAAAACACAGACGTATTTGAATTAGACAGTTCTAAGTCTTAAGCAAACAGCTTAAAGGATTCATGCCAATGATAATTGGGCTTAAAAGAAGTATTGGTGATACTAAAGCGCATATCCAGAAAGGCCTCTGCAGGGGATATCAGTGTTGCTGGGAAAAGAAATCTAAGTTAACCACACTGTGGGGTACCAACAATAATGGACTTTAAAATAACAAAAGAACAGTAATCCAGTTCTGGGGTTAGACAAAGGATAACTGGGGATAGACAGATGATTATACCAAATGCTTATGCGATGAATATGATGCGAATGATCATGATATGCAAATGTTGACTCAATGGAGAGACAGAGAGTTTTGATAAAGCAGGAAAAGTAGGATTTCAACGCAAATACTCAGACGAGTAATAAGAAAGATGCTGGGGAGATGCCTTCAAAATTGGAAATCGGTGTCTGGTCCAAGATCCATCCAAGAGTGCTACCAGTTTATAATCCTCTGTGGGGATTTCTGTAATAATTGCATGGGAGTGTTGTCACTAGTCAAAGGTTTTTAGAAGACAGAGAATCTTTTAATTTTTCTAAAGTCAAAGAAATTTGAATATTTTCCCGTACGTTTTCAAAACTGTTTCTAAATTTTTTTTTGTCATTTTCAACGTTAAATTGTAATTCAGTAAAGACATTTTGCATAACAAAGAAAATAAGAAGCTGAACGACAAAGTTTAAAGGCAAAGGTTGTATTTCATTCAAGAATGGTAGCTTGCCAATAGCAAAAGCTCCATGGAAAATTACAATTTGAAAATGGCAATGGAGAAAGGTCTACATTGAATCCAACGACCACTATAATCCCTAATAACTAAAACCGCCCAACACCTTGCTTCTGACAAGAGCGAATGGATTGGTCTTCAAGTATTGATCTTCAATGATAAACACCATCTGATACAGTCAAATGCCTTTGTCCCTAACTTTTGCCTGGACCGCCCTTTCGGGTTTTCAATCCACCGGGACGCTCTTTTTTGCCTAAGCCGCCCTTTCGGGTTTTCAACTTAACGAGCTCTATTTTTTCATTTTTATCCCTAACTTTTGCCTGGATCTCCTTCATAGGTTATGATCCACCAGGATACCCATTTTTGCATAGGTCGCCATTTCTGGTTTTCGACCTATCGGGCTTTCTTTAAGCATAATATTTTTTGACTGCATCAGAATTCACCGGGTGCTTCAGTTGTTCACCATCCATAGTTGTGAGGATTAAAGAACCTCCGGAAAATGCCACCTTCACAACATATGGGCCTTCATAGTTAGGACTCCATTTCCCACGCATGTCTTTGTGGACTGGCAAGATTTTCTTGAGTACAAGGTCCCCTTCTTTGAATCCTCGGAGATGGACTTTCTTGTCAAATGCTCTCTTGATGCGCTTCTGGTACAACTGGCCATGGCACATGGCGGTCATTCTCTTCTCATCAATGAGGTTCAGCTGGTCATATCTGCTTTGGACCCACTCAGCTTCCTCCAGTTTGGTTTCCATCAAGATCCTCAAAGATGGTATCTCTACTTCGATAGGGAGAACTGCATCCATCCCATACACCAAAGAGAAAGGGGTTGCCCCTGTTGAAGTGCGAACTGATGTTATATATCCGTGTAGGGCATACGGTAACATCTCGTGCCAATCTTTGTAAGTCTTCACCATCTTCTGCAAGATTTTTTTGATGTTCTTGTTTACAGCTTCAACAGCTCCGTTCATCTTCGGACGATACGGAGACGAGTTATGATGTTCAATTTTGAAAGTATCACACAACTCCTTCACCGTCTTGTTGTTCAAATTAGTCTCATTATCTGTGATGATTCGGCTTGGGATCCCATAGCGGCAGATAATTTGGTTCTTGATGAAACGAGCAACCACTTGCTTTGTCACGTTGGCGTAAGAAGCTGCTTCTACCCACTTGGTAAAGTAGTCGATGGCAACCAAAATAAACCGGTGACCGTTGGAAGCTTTAGGCTCAATTGCCCCTATCATGTCAATGCCCCACATTGAGAAAGGCCAAGGCGATGACAGAACATTCAAAAGTGTTGGAGGTACGTGCACCTTATCGGCATAAATCTGGCATTTATGACACTTCCTGGCATACTTGAAACAATCTGATTCCATGGTCAACCAAAAGTATCCAGCTCTCAAAATCTTCCTGGACATGGCATGTCCATTGGCATGTGTTCCAAATGATCCCTCATGGATTTCCCTAATCAATAAGTCTGCTTCGCGCTTGTCCACACATCTGAGCAGAACCATATCATGATTTCTCTTGTAAAGTACATTGTTGCTGAGGAAGAACTTGGACGCCAATCTTCTCAGAGTCTTCTTGTCCAAAGATGTTGCATCAGCTAGGTACTCCTGATTTTGCAAGAAGTTCTTGATGTCATAGAACCATGGTTTCTCATCAGTTTCTTCCTCGACCAGTAGACAGTAGGCTGGTGCAGTTTTTCGCTTGATTGTAATGAGTGGAGCTTCATTAAGAAATCTGACTTGAAACATAGATGCCAACATAGCTAAAGCGTCTGCAATTTGATTCTCCGCCCTTGGAACATGGTGGAAGGTGACTTCATCAAAGTATTTAATTAACTCCACAATGTGGGCACGGTAAGGAATCAACTTCTCATCACGGGTCTCCCATTCACCTTTGACTTGATAGATTACCAAAGCTGAGTCCCCATACACTTCAAGGATCTTGATTCTGGTATCAATTGCAGCCTCAATACCTAGAACACATGCTTCATACTTAGCAATGTTGTTTGTACATTCAAAACACAATCTGGCCGTGAAAGGAGTGTAACCACCATCAGGATTCATCAAAACGGCCCCTACACCATGCCCCATGTAATTAGAGGAACCATCAAACATCATCTTCCAACGAGAACCTGGCTCGGGACCTTCATCTGGGCCTGGAACTTCACAGTCCTTTATCAACATAATGTCCTCGTCTGGGAAATCGAATTTCAAAGGTTCATAATCTTCGACAGGATGATCAGCAAGGTATTCAGACAAAACACTGCCTTTAATAGACTTATGGGTTACATACTGGATATCATATTCGGATAACAACATGTGCCAACGGGCGAGTCTTCCAGTCAAAGCAGGCTTCTCAAAGATGTACTTTATTGGATCCATTTTTGAGATCAACAAAGTAGTGTAACAAATCATATACTGCCTGAGACGTTTGGCCGCCCATGCCAAAGCACAGCAAGTCTTCTCTAAAAGCGAATATCGGCTTTCGCAATCGGTGAACTTCTTGCTTAGGTAATAAATGGCGTGCTCCTTACGACCAGTTTCATCTTGTTGGCCTAATACGCAACCCATAGATCCCTCAAGCACAGTCAGATACATGAAGAGAGGTTTCCCTGGAGTAGGTGGGATTAAGATAGGAGGTTCTTGCAGATAATCCTTGATCTTCTCAAAAGCCAATTGACAATCAGGACTCCACTCAATTGCTTGATTCTTCCGAAGTAACTTGAATAAAGGCTCACAAGTAGCAGTCATGTTGGATATGAATCTGGAGATGTAGTCCAGTCTCCCGAGGAAACCTCTGACTTGCTTTTCTGTTTTTGGAGCTGGCATCTCTTGAATTGCTCCGACCTTATCCGGATCTACTTCAATTCCTTGCTGACTAACAATAAAACCAAGTAGCTTTCCTGATTGGACACCAAAGGTACACTTGGCTGGATTCAGACGCAGCTGGAACTTTCTGAGACGCTCAAATATCTTCAGGAGATGATTCAAATGATCCTCCTCACTCTGTGATTTGGCAATCATATCATCCACATAAACTTCTATCTCTTTATGCATCATATCATGGAAAAGGGTGACCATTGCCCTTTGATAAGTGGCTCCCGCATTTCTAAGACCGAATGGCATAACTTGGTAACAATACGTGCCCCATGGTGTGATAAAAGTGGTCTTTTCCATGTCATCAGGATCCATCTTGATTTGGTTATATCCTGAAAATCCGTCCATGAAAGAAAAAACAGCAAACTTAGCAGTGTTGTCAACCAATGTATCAATATGCGGAAGAGGAAAATCATCCTTTGGACTGGCTTTGTTCAAATCTCTATAGTCCACGCACATCCTAACCTTGCCATCCTTCTTGGGGACTGGCACAATGTTAGCTACCCACTCAGGGTACTTTGCAACTGCAAGGAATCCGACATCAAACTGTCTTTTGACCTCTTCTCTAATCTTCAAAGCCATGTCTGGTCTTGTTCTTCGGAGCTTTTGCTTTACTGGAGGACAATCTGGTCGAAGCGGAAACTTATGAACAACTATGTCTGTGTCCAAACCGGGCATATCCTGGTACGACCACGCAAACACATCCACATACTCTTTGAGAAGCTTGACCAATCTTTCTCTGACGTATGCCCCAAGTGTTGTACCAATCTTGACTTCCTTCTTATCTTCATCGGTGCCAAGGTTGATGGTCTCAACCCGCTCCTTATGAGGCTGAAGATCTGTGTGCTCATCCTCAACTAATATTTCCAGTTCTTCGGGAATATCACAATCTTCCTCACTTTCATCTTCCGCTTGGTAGATGGGCGAATCGAAGTTAGGAGAGAATATAGAGTCATTGGATTCAACGGGGTTTTCATTTGTTCTGCATATGGGAATGATTTACTTTTATTAAAAGTGAAAAACGGAGGAATGCAAGAAACTTTTTATTAGCTTTGAAAGATTGCCATTTTCTTTTAAAAGTGAAAAGCGAAAAACAGTAAATAAAAACCAAGTAAGAATTTAACAAAATGCCTTCATTGATTGATTAACTTGAAAAATGAGAAGGGGCCCTACAAAATGATCCCATAGCCTTGGGCAGGGCTAGGGAACTTTGAAAACACTTAAAGAAAAACAATAAATTACTTTGACAATGGAAAAAATTCTGGGATCTCAACTGCCTCCCAATTGCCCAAAGCTGCTTCACACTGATAAACCAAATGATCCACATATTCATCTTCAGTATCCCCACTAATTGCATTGATCTGATAGCCGGCACTGGAAAACACTTCTTGAATGGTCTTTGGACGTCCTTTGACGGAGGTTGATGCTCCTTCCTTCATCTGAGTTGGTTTGTAACCCAACCCGTATCGATCTAGCTTCTGCTTGACTTCAATGACATCTCCCCAACCTTGGTAGCTTCCTTCTTCAATTGTGAAAATGGTACTCTTCAATGATGCAAAAGATGGAATACCTTTCTCCTTTGGTTCCTCTACTTCAATAAGGACGACATTGGCTATCTCTAGAGCTTGGAAAGCAGTTTCCAAAGCATCTTCATCAGCCTCATTGTAGCTAAAGGAGGAAAGGTTGCTGACCATGAGATCTTCTTCACCGGACACAGCTACCAGCTTATTATCGACCACAAACTTCATCTTCTGGTGTAAGGTAGAAGTGACTGCCCCAGCAGCATGGATCCAAGGTCTTCCCAACAAACAACTGTAATTTGGATTAATGTCCATGACCTGGAAAGTGATCTTGAACACCTATGGTTCAATCAAGATTGGCAAGTCAACTTCTCCAATAACAGTCCTCCTTGACCCATCAAAAGCTTTTACGATCAGTGCACTGGGCCTCATCTCTGCCCCTTGATAAGATAACTTGGCAAGCGTTCTTTTCGGCAAAACATTCAATGAAGATCCTGTATCCACAAGAACTCTTGCTAAAGTATCCTTCTGACATTTTACAGATATGTGGAGAGCACGGTTATGGTCCAAGCCATCCTTTGGAAGATCCTCCATACTGAAACTGAGATTGTTACATGCAGTGATATTGGCAATGACTCCATCAAACTGATTCACAGTTATATCATGCGTAACATGGGTTTGGGCTAGTAATTTCTGGAGAGCACTCCGATGGGCCGGTGAATGCATAAGAAGTGATAAGATAGATATCTTGGAAGGCGTTTGATGTAGCTGATCAATAACCTTATAATCACTCTTCTTAATGATTCTGAGAAACTATGCGTCTTCTTCTTCCAAGACCACCCCTTTATCCTGGTTGACAACAGCTAGAATGACTTCTTTAGGAGGAACTGTATTGGCTTGCTGAGTATAAACACGACCACTGCGAGTTAAACGACTTGCACCTGCTATGTCAGCACTTGCTACTTTTGAACTGGCTTGTTCAAACTTCTGATGAACTCTCCCTGTATCATACTTCCACGGAACTGCTTTAGTGTCTTCACAAAAGAAAGGGTTACTCCTTTGCTCAAACCTTGGCTCAGGTATATTGAAAATGGGCACCACAGGTTCTGGCATATTAAAGATGGGTTGAAATCTTGAGGGCTCAGGCAGGTTGAACATTGGCACCAAAGTAGAATCAGATTCAGGCAAGTTGAAAATGGGTTCAATCATTGCCACTTCATTCCTCTTCACACGACCGCTTACTTGTAAAACACCCAGATTAATTAGACTTTGAACATCTCTCAAGACTAATTCACACCCCTTTGGATTATTCGCACAAGCTTCACAATTCTTATGACAGTTCTTCAGCATACCCACTTCTACTAACTTCGCGTGGAAGTCTCTAAGCGGGGTCTTGATCTCTGTGGCGTTGAAAATCAAACCTTCGTCAGACTCGTCAATAATGGCATTTATGGAGCCATGCTTAGGTAAAGGATTATTCTTAACATTCGGACCAGTATCTCCAAATGACAAAATGTTCTTATCCATTAGATCCTTCACAGCATACCTCAAAGCAATGCAACTTTCCAAATCGTGCCCCGGAGCACCTTCATGGAACAAACAGTGGGCATTTGAGTTGTAACCTGGTGGGAGCGGATCTGGTGGAGGACCTAAAGGCCTTGGAGTAACCAAGCCTTTCTTCAGTAGTGAAGGATACAATTCAGTATAGGTCATGGGGATCCGAGGATGAGGAAGTCTTCCTCCTGGCCTTCTATTCTGAAATTTGGAACTTGGATGAGGAGCTGGAGTCCTCTGCTGGTAGGCTGGAGCATTGGGCGCTCGTTGATAGCCTGAATTGTTGAGCATTGATTGATACGCTGGAATCACTGGAGCCGCTTGCTGATACATCGGTACTTCTTGAGTTGGCCGATATATCGGGGCTTGTGGATTGTATGACGGTTGAACTGCCGCCACATAAGGATGTTGAATAAACTGCGGTGGGTAGACATACTGGGGTTGAGCCACAGGTGGAGGCCTCTGCCAAAGCGGATTTCTCCTTTGACTCGTCATTATTGCGTTTGTCTCACCCTCTTTCTTCTTGTGGAAGTTACTGGTAAATTTCTTGACGTTATTTCCACTACCATTGCTGGAACTGCCAGACGCACCACTCATCTTTCCACTTTTCAAACCAAGTTCTACCTTGATTCCCACGGCCACTAGATCAGAGAAACTAGCAGTTATGCTCCCCACTATTCTCTCATAGAATTCTGGTCGCACAGTGTCAACAAACCAATCAGCTAACTCCTTTTCAGACAACGGGGGGTCTACCTGAGAAGCGGTCCCTCTCCACCTCTGAGCGTATTCTTTAAATGATTCGGAATCCTTTTGCGACATACTCAACAACTGCCTTCTATCGGGAGTAAGGTCCATGTTGTATTTGTACTGCTGGATGAAAGCATCTGTCAAGTCTTGAAAACTGCGAATCTTCGACTGGTCTAGCGTTAGATACCACTTGGAGGAGATTCCCTTCAGACTGTCCTGGAAACAGTGGATCATTAATTTGTCATTGTCCACCTGCGCAGCCATTCTTCGATAATACATCAAGAGGTGGTTCTTAGGACATGTCGCGCCCTCGTACATGTCAAAAGTGGGTATCTTGAACTTTGGAGGAATTACCAATCCAGACACCAGGCACATCTCTCTAGCAGCAGCTCCGAAGATCTGGTCGCCTTCGATTGCTCTTAACCTTTTCTCAATAGTCTCAAAATTCTCTTGCATCTTCTCATGTTTCTCATTTCCATTTTCCGACATATCTGGTACGTCATACACCTGAGGGTCATTGAAGTATGGTTGGGAACGGGTGTGCACAAAATCCGGTGTAAAATTAGTAACCACATGGTTCTCTTCATTAGTCACAGGAATGGTCTGCTGAGCAACAAACCCTTGAGGGGGAGGTACAAAACCTTGGGAAGTGAACGCAAAACCCTGAGAAGGAGGTGCGAGGCTTTGGGAAGCGAAACCTTGGGAAGGAGGGAAGAAACCCTGAGCAGTAAATCCCTGAGAAGAAGGAATAAAACTTTGAGAAGCGAAACCTTGAGAAGGAGGGAAAAAACCCTGAGCAGTAAGTCCTTGAGAAGGAGGGATAAAACTTTGAGAAGCAAAACCCTGAGGAGGAGGTACAAATCCATGAGGAAGCCCAAAAGGAGGCCAGGTCACAGGAGTAGTGACTGATGACGTAGGCTCAGTCGTTGCAGTGACAATCTCTGATACTACAGTCTGTTGGGTGTCTAATTTTGCTCGGATGACCTGCAGCATTTCCATCATCTGACCCATATTTCCACGAAGGTCAGAAAGCTCTTCATTAACTTTGTCCATTTCGGGGTCCCTGTCAGCCATCTTCTTCTTGGCCTGGGCTCGGGTTGAATACTTGCGTGAGATCCTCAGTGTGACAGCTGGAAAGGAGTTGACGAGAATGAGTTTTGACAGAATGCAGATGCAGAGATGCAAACATGAGTAAAAAATTTAGTAAATGCCTCAAGGGACTTAAGAAGTTGTTGCAAAACGTCAAAATGGGTAAAATTTCTTGTTATTTCCCAAAACTAATGAACTGAAATTCATTCCAGGTAAAATCTGTGAGGTTTGCAACAAAACTTCTTTGTTCCTTGAAGCATTTGCTAAAATGATGCGCATGATGCTAAGATGCAAAGATGCAGGGATGTGAGGGTGCAGCGGGCAAATTTAGAACCTTCCGAACGGGTGGACCGTAAGAGAGTTGTTCTACGTTTTACTACCCATAAGTCCCACGCACAGGATAGTTTCTATGGCGATGGTTTAAGGAAACTCAAGGTCACGGACGTTTATCGTATTAACGCCCCGCCGCAGGCCAGCTGCATTGTGACGATAATAACGATAAGGTCTACCTTGAGTGGAGTTCTCATGCTAGGCGTGCAAGGAGCGAGTCCTTGGAGCCTAACATTACACAACTACCAATATTGAAACAGGTTCTAAGGGGTCCCAGAATCACAACCCTTTCATGAATCAGGTCACGCGACAGGCTAGCTGCGTTGCGACAAGATCTACGAAAAGTCTAACTATCTGGGGGAGATTTCATGTTAGGCGTGCAAGGAGCGAGTCCTTGGAGACTAACACTAATAACATCCAATTCTAAACTTAGGTGTTCCCTCTGCTTTTTCCACCACTCGAATTTTACTTGCAATGTGACCCCGAGAACCCACAAACAAATATAATGAGCAATAAAGTAAAGCGGTAAAAGAACAGATAAACAAACATAAATAATAAACATAGAGAAGACAAGAAAAGACAAGATCAAACAAATAGACACACAATGCTAAGTTAGGCTCGACTCTCTCTAGCATGGCACTCTCCCCAGCAGAGTCGCCAACTGTCGTACCTCGAAAAATACGATCCTAAAACAAAACAACAGAGCCGCCACCTAATTCTATTTATTCTACGATAGAAAAAGGGAGATATAGATACAACCTAATAAAGGATAAGAAATGGTTTACGAAACCAAATTCTAAGTTCGGAAGTCGGTTATGTAAGGGGAAGGTATTAGCACCCCTCACGTCCGTTGTACTCAACGGGAACCTCTTAACTAGTTATGCGATTAAATGTTTGATCTTAAGTCTATGTCTTCTCAATGATTATTAATATGTTTGTTCTAAATTATTATTAAGACGGAGAAAGGATTAAAGTTTTTTAAACAGAGAAAAAGTTAAATTTTTTTATTAGGGTGCTTTATGGCGGAGAAAAGATTGAGTTTTTTATTATTATGCTCGCGAAGGATTAAAATCCCCGTGCCTACGTATTCCCTTGTGCAATGGGAAAGTCAGAGCTCCGTAGTTCGTGCTACTACGATTTGGGGTTTTTAATTGAACGATTATTTAAAATGCATTCTACTGTTAAGCATTGGCTTATACTCGCGGTGGAGGCTGAAGCACTAACTTGTTTGAGAGATAGAATGATTTAAACAATGTTCGTTTGAGAAAAGATGTTTGATCTTTGTTAAGGGTGTTTTAAAACGAGAGGGCGAATGAACCACGCGTGGGGCTAGCCCATGTTGCAGTTGCATTCAAGAACGTGCGGAGTGCGAGACTCCGGAGTTCAGTTACTCGCTAATTAATCATAAAAATAATTTAAATTTGTTGGTATACGAATGGTGATTGAACCAACGCGTGAGGCTAGCCCATTTGCGGTTCAATCCGGAACGTGCGGAATGCTAGACTCCGGAGTTCCTTCTTTCGTAATTAATTAAGATGAATTGAATTGGATATTTTTTATACGAATGGTGATTGAACCAACGCGTGAGGCTAGCCCATTTGCGGTTCAATCCAGAACGTGCGGAATGCTAGACTCCGGAATTCCTTCTTTCGTAATTAAATTAAATTAGATTTGAATAATTGTTTTTAGACTTTTTAGAACCGATGTATAATTAATAACGAAGGGTTGAACGAACAAAACGCGTGGGGCTAGCCCAGTTGCCGTTCGTTCTAGAACGTGCGGAGTGCTAGACTCCAGAGCTCTATTCCTTGTTAAGTTATTTAAGATACGCGAAAACGTGCAGACGGCGATCGTTTGATAATCGACTTACGTGTGTGCAGTGTAGGCTCGATTTGTTCACTTGGCGTTGGACCAAGATACTCACTATATTTTTTTACTATTTAATTATTATTCGAAATATTATGCCCAATATCCTGCTTAACAAATTATGATCGAAAATCGGGAACGATATTTGTGTTAATAAGTCACGCATTGTCGCCGCGACTAAACGATGAACAAAGAAAAACAAGTGAAGCATCTTACCGATATAATAATTAATAAAATAAAATAAACTAAGTACAAAAATTTCTTTATCAAGAATTGATTAACAAAATAAAATTAGTTAATATTATCATAAAATAAAATTTAGTCCGTTTAATCCTTTTTTTTATATATAAAAAAAATGAAAAAAGTCTAAGAAAGATTATAAAACAAATACTTGAGAAACAAAGAAGAAAATAATGAAAAAAAAACTTAATAAAAAACGTTAAAAAGAAAGGAGATGTTGGCTGACCAACAAAGAGGCCCGACTAGAAACAGATCCGCGGGCTAGCCAAGCGGGTCAGGTCTAATCCCTTGACCCAGTTCGGTCAAGAAAAGAGGAAAGGGTTGGAAAACCCTAAACGATGACATAACGGCCAAAATGAGAAAACACACGATTCTGAAATCCAAAAACTCACGAAGAACAAACCCGTCTTCCCCAAATTCGTTCCCTAACCCCCAAACCTTATTAAAATCGTGTTAAATCACATGTTACAAACGGCAAAGAAAAGAATCGAAAATGAATGAGAAGCAAAACAAACAACAACAACAACAATATTTCAAAGGTAAAGGTAAATAACAAACTACCAATCTGAGATCTCCGGAAATTTGTGGTGAGTTTTTTGTTCTGAGGATCTTGTTTCCTTCACTTCCCGTTTTCTTTTCTTCTTCTTGCGGCCTAGGTTCTCACTCGGCGACGCTTTTGAATCTCGCAGGTTGTTAGGTTGGTGACGGTGGACGATGCAATTGGTGATGATGATGGCGAGGAGTTGCGGTGGTGGTAGATGAGGTCGCGGATGGTGTTGAAGAAAGGTGTGTTGCGACGGTTTCGTGAAAGTTGATGGTGTCCAGAAGATGCTAGGTCACAAAACGACCGGTCCTTCAATCTCAAAGGTATTTTGGTTTTTTGTTTTGAAAAGAACAAGTCTGTGTTTTTGTGATTGTTTTTGAAAACAAAATTTTTGATGTTGTCTTCTGTATTTTTTCGTTTTAGGGTTCTTGATGTTTCTGGCGGTCGCCTCCCCCTCCCTGATGAATGAACAATGGCCCTCCTTATAGTGAAAGCTTTAGGTTTGATCCTTTTTCCTTTTGAAATTTTGTTTGCTGTACAAAATACTGCTTTGGTGTGATGTTGTGATCGTAGAAGGTTTCTTTTGCTTTGATGTGATGTTATGTCTACTTCAAACTGCAGGTCATGTTATGGAGAGGAGAGCTTTTTCATGTTTTGGCAAAGTGATAGAGATAGGGTTGACATTCCTGTACTTGTAGCAGTTCTGAATTTAGTCGCAGCAGGTTTGTTACTTTACTATTCTGACTTGTCCTTTTCTTGTTCAAAACAAACTGAAATAGTTGAATTCGGATTGAATGAATTGTCCTGTTTCTGCTTGCTTATCACCTTAACACTTGCAATTTTACTGTGGTGAAATGAACATTGTTACTGCATAACTCTATCATAACCTTATTTTTCACTGATGCACTAAAAACAGCCCCATTATTTGTTCTAATTCATGTTTTTTCTTCTTGTTCTTTTTTCATGGCAATGACCTGAGGGAGAGTGTGGCGTCCGTTCTGCATTGGCACGAACTTCATCTTGTCGGATGATCCGTTGTTACGTGGCAAAGTCTTCATTACTTCATAGTTTTGAAGTGTCATTCATTTTTGGGGGAGAAGAAGAGTAATTGTGGTTGAGAAACTTCTCCATTAAGAATGTGCTATTGCCGAGCCGTTGAGGCTGATGCTGTGGCATAGGAAGCTGCGGCAATTGCTAGTGAGTATTATGCCGTTGCAGAAGCTGATACATTCTCGATAACAATCGCACAGTCACCACATTTCTCACTAACTGTCTTCGTCGTTTTGCAGGTGTGAAGTATTGTGATGACATATTCTTCCCTGAAAATCTCTGAGTTTCTATAATTTTATATCCTTTATCTTTGACTGAATCTACTAACGGTGTTGATTCCATCTCCTGCAGCATTTGTGTAGCGCGTTCAAAAGACTTGACGAAAGAATCGTCCATTTTTCTGTTTTTAGTTGCTGCGGTTACTGCCTGAAGTAGAAACCTTGCTTCTGTAATCTTGTTCATTTGCATCAAACATATTGCCAAATTGCACTGCTTGTTCCTATCAACCTCAAAGGAAAGTGCTTTCCTATAATGTTCCTCAACTAAATGAATATCGAACGAACTGATTTTCTTCTTTCTTGCAAATCCATTAATTTCTTCTTTCTTGAAAATCCATTAACTGAGCTATCAATTGTTGCAGGTTGTTGTTGTCGACACAGGGCAGAATGTCATTTGCAGTAGGATATTGGATCCACTCATTCATGGTTACACAAGTATCTGCTGTTACATTGTGGAGAATAAGGAACAAGCCACATAATATAAGAGTGCCGGTACCAAGAAACCATCCTGCAATTACGAGGATACACACAAGGACCTGTTTCTGCCTCATCGATATCAGTTTGAACATTCACAGGGAGAAAAACTCGGTCGATTCCAACTAGCTTAGCTTGAGCAAGGAAAATCAGAAACATTCCTTAGTCTATCCATGGTAGAATCAGCTTGATATACCACATACTGCAATGTTAACGCCGTGCTGCGATGAAAACATAAGGCTCGGATTTGCGACAGAAGTAACAAACAATGAGAAATAATAAACAGAAGCCAAAGCCTATGAACCAGATTGCTGCAATGCTGAATACAGGAACGATTGTATATGCCACTGAAGCCCAATAATGGTGGTCACTGATGTTCCATCCATTTGTGTACTCATGTAACATCATGAAGAAACGATTTTTTTGAAATTCTTTTTTGTACTGGTGTAGCCTTTGGAATTCATGTAATCATCATATAAACATTTTTCTTTTGTAACCTTTGAAACTTAATTGCCTAGTATGCCCTTTCTTCTCCAATTTGCGTACTGTTTGGTTTCCCTTTTTTATAAACAACTGCCACAGCCAAAGCCCAAGCTTGACTGCAAATTTTTTTTTAAGGGATACATGCACTTATATGATGAAAAGGTGGCCCTACTAGGACAAAGCCGCATATGAACTTAGTTAAAAAACAATCGGACAACACTCTTCTTATGTCCCACAAAGCTGCCCAAAAGTACGGCCCACATGCTAATTATCTTGCAAACCCTTTGGAACATGAATTAATGTCAATGAAATATCAACTCGGAAACTAATTAAGGACCAAAACTTAATTGATGGCCTAAAAGTCCACCTGGAATATGACGTAAATGAATGTAATGGGGATTTGAAATCTATTTGAATTTATGGATTGGAACATGGAGTTTTGAGGATTGAATTCAAAAAGTGAATTGGAACTAGAAATAAGAAATGAGGTATGAAATTTGAGCCTAGAATTACATTTGAACTTATCAATTGGAATGAAATTGAAATCAACAATTGGGACCATAAATGACTTGGAATTTGGAAATAAAATGAGAGGAAGGAAGTAAAAAATGAATGAAGAGAAAAAGAATTAAAATGGATTAGAGACAAGAAACTTTGAAATAAATTAGAACTAAAACAAAATATTAGAAAAATGGGAAGTGAACTTAGAGATGAGAATGTTAATTGAAATTTAAATAAGAAACGAAACTTGGAATTTTGCTTAGAAATTGACTTGCACTTTAAGGTTGAAACGTGACTAGAAAATTTGGCAATGACTCGGCTTTTTGAAACCAAAACTTGAAACGAGATTTGAAGCTAAAACCAATTCTTAACAGATACCAGGAGAACGAGGTCCATAATTCAAATTTAGAATTCCAAAATCCATGACTTAAAATACCAATTCCCGAATCCAAACTTCAAAGCATCAAACTCTAAATTTCTCGAACCAAATGAAATTAGATCTCCAGTACTTGTTACACAACCCACGGATCACTCCTGCCATTCCTGCAAAACTTCACAATATTCGGTATGCATTTGGGTATGCTGATGACGAGATGAAAGATGTGCAAAAGTTAGGGGTAAAATTTGGGGTGTGACATCACCCTTTGAAACAAACAAGCAAGCGTGGATCCCGTCGAGTACAGCGGACGGTCTGGGGTGCTAATACCTTCTCAAGTCGTAACCGACTCCCGAACCCAGATCTTTGGTTCGCAAGGCCTCACCATTTCCTTCTTCCTCAGGTTTGTGCAACATTACCTTTCCCGTTTCTTCGGGATAAAAATGTCTGGCTGGCGACTCTACCTTTTCCGCGCCACTTTCGCGTTTGCACTAGGATGAAAATCCCGGGAGCGACAACCGGTTTCCGTGATTTCGTGACTCAAGGACCCGCGATTGCCTTCATTGTTGCTGCTGTTGGGCGAAGAATACGAGGTTCGACTTCGGAGATGACTTCTACTTTGGTGACAGGGACATCGGGTATCGTCGTATAGGGATTTCTTTGTGCCTTGGTTCCTTTCATTCGAGGAGCGGCGTGGTTTCCGAGGAGGAGACCGAGTGGACTTCTTTGCCCTTTCTGGATGGGATCCTTCTGGCCTTTCTTGATCTGCTGGGGGGAGAAAGATCTCTGGGATCTTTCTTCTTGTGTTTTTTGCAGAGGATACCGTGAGCGACGTGGAGGGATGCGAGTCTCTCTGCGACAGTGTTTCCTAGCAAGAGAAGGAGAGCGATGATCACCATCAAGTATCTGTATGCGTTTGTTTTAATGGAAGAGAACGAGGTTTGTATTTTTGAGCGCGACGATGAGATCCTGGGTACTGGCATTGGCGTCCGGTGGGACGGGGATCGGTTCAAACACATGATCTCTGTGAGGGACCGACGACTGCTTCAAATTGTTGGAGGACGGGGATAGAGAATGCCCCTCATGGTAGTTGGCTTCATGATTGGTTTTTCTACGGTTGTTAGGGTTGTCTCCATCGCTGAGGATGATAGTGACATGTTCGTTCACAATCTTGTTGAGCTGAGAACTCATGAAGATGAAAAGAAGAGATGAGATTTGATCTTACGTTGAAAAGAAAGGGTATTGTTCAAGAAAGACGGAGGGAGCTTCTGATTCCCATAGATGGCGGCACTGTACGAAAATGATTTGGATAGGTCCCTGTAGCCTTCAACTGAGACTGCAAGGATGTTTATAGGAGAGGGGGTGGTGTACCTGCAAGGTACTCTGACACTTAAGTAAGTTTCAGGGTAAAACAAACTAAAGCGTTAAGAAAGTATGTAAGTGATTAGAATTGAATACCTGACCCTCAAAAGGTGGAAGGTTTTTATAGGGGCACCTGGCCGTGGTTTGCGGGCGCGTGCCCATTGACAAAGTTCAATTGCCTCCAATAATCTCGGGGCAGTTGGCCACGTGATAGACGTTAAGCATGTGTGGGGGAGATCCCCAATGACTATATTCTAACGACTCTATTTCTCAACAGTCACAAGGTCTTGGATCGCTTGTTGGGCTGGTGCCCGAAGTTAAGCTGAATTGAGCCTCAATTGGACGTAGGGCACCTGCTAGGCCAGTCCAGAACACTATTTATATTTTTATTACATTTTAAAAATAAAAGTGTGCATACGAACACACGAGTACTGATATGGTACATGCATATCGTACTGATATTAAGCTAATGATTTAAGTATTAAATAATAATGAGAACAACTTTACCATTGATTTTAGTATTTATTTATTTATTTTACTAATATTTATTTATACAATTAAAATAATATTTTCATATATTATGTTATTAGTTGATATTTATAAAACTAAATGATTGCATATATTTGAAATTATTTTAAATTTAAGAACGAGTTGTAATAAAACATATTTTAGTCGGGTTTTTAAGTGGAAGTATACTTTTCTGTAGCAATTAAACATAAATTAATTTTTTTTCTTTTGCTTCGGTTATTTGAAATACACATTACTGTCCGGACGAACACACGGGTACTATATGAGTATCCCACAAAATTGATATTTGTAATAATACTTGAATAAAATATATTTGTTTAGGTTAACATTTATAAAACTAAATCATTGCATACATATTTTTATAAAAAATATGAACCGATGCTCACGGGTATTGATTCTATCTTTTTTATTTTAAATATAAATTATATTTTTTATATTTACTAATTTTTAGTAATCCTATTTTTTTTAGAAAAATAAATGCGTGTAATACACCGATACTCGAGCGGACACCTAAGTACTGATATGAATATCTCACGAAGTTGATATTTGTAATAATGCTTACCTAAAATGTATTTATTTATACAGTTTAAATAATACTTACAAATAATATGATATTATTTGATACTCATAAAACTAAATCATTATATAAATATTTTTATAAAAAATACACACGATGTCCACATATATTAATTCTATCTTTTTTGTAAAATATATATTATATTTTTTATATTTACCAATTTTTATTAATACTTTTAGCTTTTTTTATATAATTAATTATTTAAATTTTTGTTTATATTTATAATTTATTTTAACAACAAATACGTGCCACCGACATATACCCATGCGAAAACACGGTTATCGTCTTAGTTATATTGAAGTGTCATCATCATAATCATCATAATGTATGCTTTTGATTAAATATATTATAATAGATTATACCATCCCTGATTCTTAATATAATTTTTTTAAAATAAATTAAATAATCAATTAAGTATATGAGAGAAAGTAATGCTTTTTTTAATTTTTTTCTCTCTTATATTAAAGACCAGAAAAAGAATATTTTAGAGGAAAAAATGTTTCACTTATATTTCAAAAATACATTCTGGTGTCCTCTCACATTCTTCATAAAATAAATAGAACACTTAATATGGGGTAATATAAGGGAGACAGTTTCTCTCTGTCCGAAACTAGTGGTAGTGTATTAGTTACTGTAACTAGTTGAATTAAAGAAGGGTGTCATTGTCCCTTATTTAATGTTGTTAACAAATTTATGCATTAAATATTTTACCATACTTTGTCTTTTCCACTTCTATGAAATAATCTCCATGATTAGGCTTTTAGAAACACCGCACCTTTCTTTTTTTTTTTTTTTTCTCTTTTCTTTTAATTAGTTCGGTTTAGTTCTGAATTGAATTTGCAAGCTCTAAAATTAGGCCAACTTAAAGTTTTCTAGAAACAATCAAAGTAGTACATACTATTAAGGTATAATGTTGACTTCTTTCTTGCAATTATAACGTGGTACATTAGAAAATAGAAATTTAGTTACAAACCAAAAAAGTTAAAATAATTTCTTTAATAAAGAAAAAAACAAAAGATGAGAGATATAAAACCTAATTCATTAAGTAATTAATAAAAACGATAGTTGGAAATGTCCAATTTATCACTAAATTTTTCAAAAATAAAAATAAAGAGTGAATTTCATCAATGGTCATAATCACAAAAAAGTTCAGTATTGACCAATCTCTCTCTCTCTCTCTCTCTCTCTCTCTCTCTCTCTCTCTCTCTCTCTCTCTCTCTCTCTCTCTCTCTCTCTCTCTCTCTCTCTCTCTCTCATTGAGTTTGTTTCAAAGCAAAAATTTCTCCATTTTCTCTTGTTAGCATACTCAATAACAAACACAATTCCATGCAATTCAGCTTGAAAGGAGGTGTTACCTATAATCTTAGCTGATAAAACTCCCAAAAATATTCCTAAATTATCCTTAAATATGTCACCACAAGTTGATATTCTAGATTTTTCTCTTGAACACAAACTATGTTGCATTTAATCCAATTATGACTAGTAAAATATCAACTAACATGTATGATTCTAGTTGCGGAAGGATGCTGACATTTGATATCAAAATAAATAATTGTAAACTGGTGAATTGAAGAGTACATATGCCCTTTTGAAAGAAGTATAGGCCATATAAACCTATTATTTAACATGAAGAATGTAACACCCTTTATACCCACAACAAAATTATTTGCGTTATTCAATTAAAATCAGAGTTCTACATAAAGGGTATCACATTTTCAACATAAACATCCCAATAACAACAAGTATGTGTCATGTCCCGTAACACGGGTTGTAACTTCAAGTTATAAATTAACAAATACATCAATTATCTGCAGCGGATCAAAAATTCAACATTTAAATTCTTATTAAAAGAAACATACAACTAGAATCAAACCATCATCAATTAGTGTTATCATTAAACCAAAAATAACCAAAATAAAATCATATGTTCCCTAGTGTTACATGACTCAGAGCAGGACACCACCTAACTCTATACACAACGAGACGCACTCCAAGCTACCTCTGAATTCTTCAAACTAGGCTTGAGAATCTGCAGGATGACATAATAGTCTATCACAAAAGGCAGGCAGAGTGAGTAATCCAAATTCAATATACTTAATACAAAGACTGAATTATAAGAAACATGCAATCATACATCATCAACAACAATCTCACCCACATACAACATCAATAAGTCACGTCATCATACAACAAATGCAATCATGTTATGCCACGTAGAATGAAATACAACTTCATAAATGCATATGGTACCGATATTCAACATGTGATGGACTGACTGTAACGCCCCGATTCGGTTATTCCATTTTGTTGAGTCTTTTATTTAAATTGAGTGATAATTGTTTTAGTTATGAAATTGGTGTGTTTATGTGATATGTTGAAGTGTTATATTATTTTACCGTTTTGAGAATTTTCGGGTAAAAATAGATTGGACGGTATTTTAGACATTTGCTGATTAATGATAAGTTAGAGATTTTAGTGGAATTAGAATTTGTGAGAAAATGATATTTGGTAGAAATAGAAAATAGAAATAGGTAGAAAGTTATAAGAGTGAAAAGAGAAAGAAAAGAGAGAATAGAAAGAAATAGAAGAGAAAGAAAAGGAGGAGAAGAGAAAAGAGGAAAAACTTGGATTTCTTCAAGATTGCTCATAGGAATTGAAACAATCGGGTAAGGGTGTGAAATATTGTTATCTTAACCTTGTGTATGATTATGTATGTGTTGGATTGATTGGGTTTTTGTTTTGGAGAAGTTTAGAGAATGTTAGGTTTTAGGGTTTTGATGGAAATCTAAGAAATTGGTAGATTAATCGATTAGAACTTGATATAGTCGAAGTATGATGATGAATACATGTTAATAATCATGTTTATGGAAGTTTATTTGGGTTTTGGAGGTGTTTGGGCTGACTGTTGCGTAGCTGAGATGTTGTTGGAATCGCAGCTCTCGCCCAACGAATTTTTTAGAGATTTTCTCGCTCAACGAGCGAGCCTGTCGCTCAGCGAGCCTGAGAATATTTGGTCTGGTGTTTCTTTTGATTCGTAACTTGAGTTTAGATTATCCGTTTTTAGTGTTCTTTATATTGATTCGAAGCTAGAAACATGTAGAAATTAATGAAGCTAAAATATGTATTTTTTAGCCGAATTTTACCCGAATTTTACGATAAAACGTAATTGTGTTAGTTAAGGAATTGTGGGATTTGTTTGTTGTATAGTGGTCGTTTGGTAAATAAATGCATTTCGTGAAGTAAATATGAATGCATGTTGATATGAAAGAGTTCGTTGCCGTTTGGCGTAATTGATACGAATGTGTGTAGTCTGTTTGTGATTGTATGAGATGAATGCATAATTATATTGTGAATATGTATGCATTTTCAAGGATGTTGTGTGTCATTTTGCATGTGAAGCATAATGTATGCATTCTTGTGTTGTGAGATTCTATGTGAATCCTTTGTAACATCGTGTTCCCGTGTGGGGTGTGAGCGGTGATTACACCACGATTATGTGCCCATGTGGGGTGTGAGCAATCAAATTATGTGCCTGTGTGGGGTGTGATCAATCCATAAATATTGTATGCCCGTGTGGGGTGTGAGCAATGGGTGATTTATTCACAAATGAATGTGTGCCCATGTGGGGTGTGAGCAATCAGATTGTGTGCCCGTATGGGGTGTGAGCAAACCATAAACATTGTGTGCCCATGTGGGGTGTGAGCAATGGGTGAACATAGTATGCCCGACGGGGAGTTACTTTAGGTAACGAGCGATGGTTCCAATAGCTCCTGAGTGAACTTGAGATGATTGAGTCGGTACCGCATTGCATTTGCATATAGTCGTGGATCGGTCTCTATGATTTGCATTTATCATCTATAATTGAGAATTGGTGAATAAACATGAATAATGTATGTTTATGCAGAGTGATAGAAAATGGTAAATAAACATGAATGTATATGTGTAACACGGTGGGAGAACTGACTTTAGTTAAATGTTGCGGATAGCAAGAGTCGCCACCAACTTATATTTTATCCAAAGGAAAGGGCATAAAAGAACAGGAAAGACCTTAAAAGATTTTTGGGTTCGGGGGGTAGGTTTATGTAAAGGGAAGGTGTTAACACCCTTTACATCCATGGTTATCCATGGGCTCTTAGTTACTTAGCTCACTTTAAATTGTTTTGAGAAGTGTAGTGTGTGATTAAAAATTTTCTTAAGTACTTTATAATGATCCTTGTACGGATATATATAAAGACTTTGTTTTGAAAATTGTTTAAAAAATGTAAAGTGTAATGAAGTAATTTGATGGAAAAAAAAGTGAGCAAGTACTTAAGAGGAACCTACCCTAAGTTAAATCTTTACTGTTCTTAAATGTTCTTTCAATGGTAAGACTATCCCTATTATTAAGGAATAGGTAGTCATTACCTTGGATGTCGTATGGGACACATGGAGGGTCATCTGTGATTAGGCAACTGTAAGGTGTATTAGCAATTCGAAGGGACTTATCATCTTTTATTCGAAAGGGACAAGATCATTCATGAAGGCAACATTCGAAGGGACTTGATCTTATAATCGTAAAGGGACAAGATGATATTAATAAGAGAAGGGACTTTGCTTTATACACCTTACTTGACCTTTTTATTTAGGCAACATGAGAGGTAACCCTTAAGGAAGTGGAATGGCGATCAAAGATCGGCTTACGTGTGTGCGTGTACATATTCAAATATTTATCTTATAATTAGTGATCTAAATTAATTTTAAGATACAAACATGTTTTCTCTCCCTAATTTACTAACCATAGCAATTTAAATAAATAAAAAATAAAAATACTACAACTATTACATAGCTTGTACAATTACATTATAAGAAAATAATTTAAATAATAAGCATATAAATAAATAAATAAAAGATTAGCAATAAAAATAAATATAAGAGAAAAAGAGGTTAGCACAATAATATACAATATAGAAATCAATTAAATTTTTTTAGATTTTTAGATAAACAATTTTTAAATAATTTTAAGATGAAAATAAAATAATAATAATAATTATATACTAATTTATTTACGTGAATAAACATGATTAATAATTCAATTATATATATATTAGAAATATTTATTAAGTATAATTAAACAAGAATAATAAAAATAAGAAATTAAAATTGTAAAAGAAAATTAGGGTTTTGAATTATTAGAAAATAAATTAGGGTTTAAAAATAATTAGGGTTTTATATATAAAAATATTAGGGTTTTAATTTAATATACAATATTAATTCAATTATTTACAAAATAAATTATATATATTAATAATATGGACATGCAAATAAATTATAAAACAAAATATTAATTTTAAACATATACAATTTTATTCTATGAAAATAATATTATATTATTATTATTAATTCATTATATAATATTTAATTAAAATTAAAGAAGGAAAAAGAAATAGAAAACAATTAGGTTAAAAAAAATGAATAAAACTCACCTGCTGGAGCCTGGGGTCGAACCCAGGTCTCCCAGCATCCACCACCAACCTTCAACCAACTGGGCTGCGCATGCAGCGTGTCTATTGAATGACTCATAATGATAATATAATAAACCTGTTAATAAATGAACTTTTAAACAAAAAAAGAATGACCAAGGGATCGAACCCTGGTCCTGATCTTCACATGCGCGTACGCTTACCACTACACCATCTGCAACATTTGTAAATTATAACACAAACAAAATTATATAATATAAAAACCATTTTGAATTTCCAGCAGCGCGCCAATCTCCTTCTTCTTCCTCCAGCCCTACAAAATTTCCTGCGAATTTTGCTAGGGTTCTTGCTGCGAATTTTTTTTCCTAGGACATCCTGTGTTTTATGAAACATCAAGCAAACAACAAAATTTCATGAAATTGATGAGTGCAATACATTCCCTGAGGTCCATACAACACAACCACGTTTTCAGAATTCATTTATATTTGACAAATCGAAGAACCCTAAAATGGTCGAAGAACCCTAGCCATGGTGATTCTTCCATCTTGTACCTAAAATCGAATTGATTTATCCAGAAAGACTCCAAACATCATCACAAACACAAATATAAGATCAAATTCAAAGAATACTGTCAATGTTATAAGAATCGAAAAATTCAAAAACTGAATGAACGTTGATTCGGTTTGCATGAATGAGAGTGTTTTAGATGTTGTTTATGATCCAAATATGTTCAATGAACATCAAAGAACATATTGCAATGCTCAAAACTTGTTGAAACCCTCTCTACCTTGGAATCCGAATGTGAATTTTGAAGTGATTTTGTGAAGTTTGAAACTGGTCTTAGAGGCTGCAAATTCGTGTCTACCACTTGTCTTTGTGTTGTATATATATGGTACAATGAATTAGGTCAAAAAATTGCTCAAGACTTTGGATATTTGGATAGTTTGAGATTGAAAAAGATTAGCTTTTAAATTTTGAATATTCTTGATATAAGCTTGCTATTTTAGGATGATTTTCATAACTCTTGTATCAATCAAGTCCAAATAAACTTTATGACATTCTAGAAACCAAATAAATTTAAATCTTCATTATTTTATATTTTATTTGAATTTAAAATGATTTTTAATATAAAAAATCATAATAAATAAAAATAAAATGAATAAAATTATGAAAATATTAAGTTAATTTCGTGCATGATGTCATGGAACCAATTGGATCACAAAAAAGTCAGCCCATTTGAAGAATTATGGTTTTAAGACCCCATTTACTTCATAAACCTCTCAAAAATTTCCCAACTTTGCAAGGGCACAAATCCTTCAATTTTAATGCTATGAAGGTGTTATTGGAAATTTTGGAAATCTTAAATAGTCCTATAACCAACCTCTTTTGTCTCATGTCCATATCTTTTACCATTCTCAAGTTATGCTCTTTCGAAGTTGTTGACTTTTTGTTGACTTTTAAAAGGACCTATAATGTCTTAGCTCATACCTTCCAAATGAAGCATTTTTGGGCTTGGCTTGTGAGACACAAAGTTGTAGATAATTCAATTTCCTTCAAAATGAGCTTTGGATGGAAATATTTTGATGAAGTATGTGAAAGTTATGGCTGGTCAAAGTTCAGTTGACTTTTCTTGTGAAAACCCTAATTTAGAAACTCCTGATTCTTGATGATCTGAAATCTCCGTGATGAATCATGATCAACCCTTGATCAAATGATGAATTTTACTTCATATAATTGATGTTGGCAAAAAATCATGAAGTTTGACTTTGGTTTGACCACAGTTGACCTCAGTTTGACTTTTTAACTGCTTTGACTGATTTTAACCTATCTGATCATCTGACTGAACAAATCTTTTGGGAAAGTCTTGAAACTTGAAATGGGGATTCTTGAACACATATAGGATGTTATGAATCTCACTTGAAGTCTTGGAAGTCCATTTAGCTTGATGAAAGTCAAAACCCTAGTTTATGAGGCATTGCTTTGGAGGATGCATTGTCTGAGGGAATTGTCAAATTTGTCAACCAATTGTGAACTTTGTGAACCTCATAGTACACAATGACTTGTCTTGTGGAGGGAAAATTTTGGGGTGCAGTAGCTGCCCATGTTCAATTTTCTGAAACCTGAAGGGTTAGATTGGTACATGTGCCAGTCGTGACCTGGAAGGTTGAAGGGGATTGAACACAAAAGCCCAAAAATTTGCACTCACCAGTGCGTAAAATAACACTGATGATTAGTTGTATATGCTTGAGTGGGCTTGAAGATGCCACTTGGAAGAATTAGAGATGGGCTTAGAGATGCCATCTGGAGATGGGCTTGGAGATGCCATCTAAAGTATCAGGATGTGATGATGTCTTTATGTTGATACTGGATATCAGTACTAGGTCTTCGTATAGGCCGTCTTTGAATCATTTATGCAACATAATTTGAATTGTTGAATGGACCAGTGGAAATAAATCTTCGTGATGATTATCTCTTCTGGAAGTATCTTGGATTAGGGAATGGATCTTTGTACAGACCGTTTGCCTACTCTCCAAGGTCAAAAGAACGTCAGGATTAGTCCTTCTGAAAAATATCTTGAATCAGGGAATGGATCTTTGTACAGATTGTTTGCCTGCTATTCAAGGGCCAAAAGAACGTCAGGATTAGTTCTTTTGAATAATATCTTGAACCAGGGAATGGATCTTTGTACAGATCGTTTGCCTGCTATTCAAGGGCCAAAAGAACGTCAGGATTAGTTCTTCTGAATAATATCTTGAACCAGGGAATGAATCTTTGTACAGATCGTTTGCCTTCTATTCAAGGGCCAAAAGAACGTCAGGATTAGTTCTTCTGAATAATATCTTGAACCAGGGAATGGATCTTTGTACAGATCGTTTGCCTGCTATTCATGGGCCAAAAGAACACCAGGATTAGTTCTTCTGAATAATATCTTGAACCAGGGAATGGATCTTTGTATAGATCGTTTCCCTGCTATTCAAGGGCCAAAAGAACGTCAGGATTAGTTCTTCTGAATAATATCTTGAACCAGGGAATGGATCTTTGTATAGACCGTTTGCCTGATATTCAAGGCCAGATAGATGAAATCTTTTGGAAGTATCCTGGATTAGGGAAGGGATCTTTTTACAGACCGTTTGCCTACTCTCTGAGGATATCTTTGAGTAATGTATGGATCATTTCTGATCTGTTGTGAATAGTTGATGCTGATTTATCTGCATATAACTTTCCTGCAAGGAGAATGTTAGTTTATGTAATATGCATGTATGCATAGTATGATGCACCTAAGTAAATGCATCTATGGATATGTTATGGTATGATGTAAATGATGTATGTATGAATCATGCAGCCTGAAGCGTCCGAATATCTTTGTATAACAACTGCTGGCTAGGGAAAATAAATCCCGATTCGTTGCTGAAGAATATGAAGACCTCATTCCCGTCTTGTTTGATAGTATAGTATTTATAACCTCTCGTCTTAGTTCGTTGTACTTCTATTGAAGGAATAAGTTCCTGAGTATCCCGACTGAGGATAAAAGAGATGGACATAAATTCAAGGGGAGATGTAACTCGGAGTATCTATCAAGATAGATTTGCCCTTTCTGGGGATTTGTAGTTGTCTTGTGGGGATGAACCGGCGAAGCTTCGTTGAACTACCATCCTCGTTCGTCCTTAGTAAATACTATTACTGCATTTTCATGCATTTCTGGTAAACATCAATCATATTCAAGCATTTTATGCATTTCTGGTAAACATCAATCATATTCAAAAGCATACATACATTCAAACACAACCAATGGACGTTCTGTTTATGTAAATAGGGTAAAAGTAAATCTAGATTCAAAGATGAAATTTTATTTATATCACAAAGTGACCTATACATAGGCAAGTTTGTACAAGGAGACAAAAATCCTAGTAAGAGGAGGAATTCGTCGTAAATTTTTTTACAAAACAAAGAAAATCATCTATGTGGGAAATAATCCTATTGAGTTTCAATTCTACTATTGCCATTATCTTCAAGTATTTCATCTTCTGCTGTTGAGACGAAAACAATTGGATTGAGCTTTATCTGTTCGAGCTTGGTTAAGTAGCACAATTGGTTGTAGTTACATGGGTGATCCAAACGAGACATAGTCATACGCTTTAATCCCTAACTTTTTCCTGGATTGCCTTTTTAGGTTTTCAATCCACCGGGATACCCTTTTTTGCCCAAGCCGCCTTTTCAGGTTTTCGACTTGCCGGGTGTACATTTTTTATATATATGTCCCTGATTTTTGCCCGAACCCTTTTGGTTCGCCGGGATGCCCTTATTTTTGCCTAGGCCAGTCAACCTAGCAGGTCTCTTTTTATGCGTAGTATCTTTTAACTATGTCTGCGTTTACAGGCTGTGGGAAGTCTTCACCATCCATAGTAGTAAGCATCATGGCACCTCCTGAGAATACTGTTTTGACCAAAAATGGTCCTTCATATGTAGGAGTCCACTTGCCCCTAGGATCACCCTGTGGTAATATGATACGCTTGATTACCAAGTCACCAGCCTGATATACCTTTGGCTTAACCTTCTTATTAAAAGCCTTGATCATCCGTTTCTGGTACATCTGACCATGACAAACAACTGCCAACCTCTTCTCATCAATCAAATTTATCTGGTCAAGTCGAGTCTGAATCCACTCATCTTCATCCAATCCTGCATCCTTCATGATTCTTAAGGAGGGTATCTGAACTTCAATGGGCAGAACTGCTTCCATACCATAAACTAAGGAGAATGGGGTTGCCCCTGTTGAAGTGTGTATTGTAGTGCGATAACCATGAAGAGCAAATGGTAACATCTCGTGCCAATCTTTATAAGTGACAGACATCTTCTGTATAATCTTCTTAATGTTCTTATTAGCAGCTTCTACTGCCCCATTCATCTTTGGACGATACGGAGAAGAGTTGTGATGCTTAATCTTGAACTGTGTGCAGAGATTAGTAATTATAGTGTTGTTCAGATTAGAGCCATTGTCAGTAATAATCCTTTCAGGGATGCCATACCTGCATATGAGATTATTCTTAATGAATCGAGCCACCACATTCTTAGTAACAGATGCAAATGAAGCTGCCTCCACCCACTTATTAAAGTAATCAATAACAACCAGGATGAAACGATGCCCATTAGAAGCAGTAGGCTTGATCTCACCAATCATATCAATGCCCCACATGGCAAAAGGCCAAGGAGCAGTCAACACATTCAATGGTGATGGAGGTATATGTACTTTATCAGCATAGATTTGACACTTGTGACATGTTCTGGAATGTTGATAGCAGTCAGCTTCCATGGTAGACCAATAGTAACCTGCTCTCAATATCTTCTTTGCCATGGTATGACCACTAGAATGAGTTCCAAAGATCCGATCATGCATATCTTCCATAATTTCAGTTGCTTCCTTCTTATCCACACAACGAATCAGAGTTGAATCATGATTGCGTTTGTACAAAATGCCATTACTCAAAAAGAACTTAGCAGAAAACCTCCTCAGAATCTTCTTATCTTTGACAGATGCCCCTTCAGGGAACTCCTGAGCTTCAAGATATCTTTTCACTTCATAGAACCAAGGCTTCTCTTCTGCTTCTTCAATGTCAATCTCATTGCAGTATGCAGGCTTCTCAAATCTATCAATAATAATCTTGGGAGCTTCATCATCCCAGCTAATCTCAAACATAGATGCCATGGTGGCTAATGCATCTGCCAACTGATTCTCTTTTCGTGGAATATGTCCAAATGTAATCTCTTTGAAATATGGGATCAAAGACAACACATGCTCTCTGTAAGGAATGAGATTGTCATGCTTGGTATCCCAATCTCCTTTGATCTAACTCACTACCAGGGCTGAATCTCCATACACGTCCAGGAACTGAATCTTCATATCAATGGCAGCTTTGATACCCAGGATACATGCCTCATACTCAGCCATGTTATTGTTACAATAGAAACAAAGTCTGGCAGTAATTGGGGTATGACAACCTTCAGGGGAACTGATCACAACACCAACACCATTGCCAAGCGCATTAGAAGCTCCATCAAAAACCATAGTCCATCGGGATCCTTGTTCAGGCCCGTCATATTGTCCAGGTTCTTTGGCAATAACCATAATGTCTTCATCAGGTAACTCAAAACTCATTGACTGATAATCATCCACTGCTTGATGAGCCAAATGATCAGCCACAACACTTCCTTTAATGGCCTTCTGAGTAGTGTACTGTATATCATATTCTGTCAAGATCATTTGCCATCTTGCTATTCGTCCGGAGAGAGCAGGTTTCTCGAATATGTACTTGATTGGATCCATCTTCGAAATCAATAAGGTAGTATGAGTCAACATATACTGTCTTAGTCGGCGAGCAGCCCATGCCAAAGCGCAGCAAGTTTTCTCGAGCAGTGAGTATCTTGTTTCACAGTCGGTAAACTTTTTGCTAAGGTAGTATATTGCCTGCTCTTTTCGACCAGACTCGTCATGTTGCCCCAACACACACCCCATTGAGTTGTCTAATACTGTTAAGTACATAATCAAGGGTCTTCCATCAATTGGTGGCATCAAAATGGGAGGTTCTAGAAGATATTTCTTGATTTCATCAAAGGCAGTCTGGCACTCATCATTCCACTCCATTACCTGATCTTTCTTCAACAACTTGAAGATTGGCTCACAGGTAGCAGTTAATTGGGAAATAAATCTTGCAATGTAATTCAATCGTCCCAAGAAGCCTCTAACTTCCTTCTCAGTACGGGGAACTGGCATCTCTTGTATAGCTTTCACTTTTGTAGGATCCACTTCAATACCTTTTCCACTGACGATGAAACCCAGGAGTTTACCAGACCTAACTCCAAAAGTACATTTGTTTGGGTTTAATCTCAACTTGTATTTTTTCAACCTTTCAAACAGCTTATGTAGATGATCAAGGTGTTGCTCTTCATTCTGGGACCTAGCTATCATATCATTCACATATACTTCTATCTCATGATGAATCATATCGTGAAACAAAGCCACCATAGCACGCTGATATGTTGCCCCGACATTCTTCAAACCAAATGGCATTACTTTATAGCAAAAGGTGCCCCACTGTGTAACAAATGTAGTCTTCTCCATATCTTCAGGTGCCATCTTGATTTGATTGTAACCAGAGAAACCATCCATGAAAGAGAATACTTTATGTTGAGCAGTGTTGTCTACTAGAACATCAATATGAGGAAGTGGAAAATCATCTTTGGGGCTGGCCTTGTTCAAATCCCTGTAATCTACACACATACGTACCTTACCATCTTTCTTAGGTACCGGTACCACATTTGCAACCCATTGAGGATAAGAAGTCACAGCTAAGAACCCTGCATCAAACTATTTCATTACCTGTGCCTTAATCTTCTCTGACATTTCAGGACGCATGCGACGAACCTTCTGCTTCTTTGGACGAAAATCTTCTTTTACTGGTAAACGATGAACCACAATGTCTGTATCCAACCCTGGCATATCTTCATAGGACCAAGCAAAGATCTCCACATAATCATGTAACATCTGAATCAATCTGCTCTTAACACCATCCTCTAATTCAGCCCCTATCTTGACCTCTTTCCTGTTTTCTTCAGTTCCCAGATTCACAACTTCGACTGGCTCTTCATGTGGCTGTATAGCTTTCTCTTCTTGTTGTAATAACCTAGCAAGCTCTACAGGTACTTCACAATCGTCCTCCTTTCCATCTTCAGCTTGATAGATCGGATTCTCGAAATTATAATTGGCAATAGTAGAACTGTTATCAACAAGATCCAGAGTGGATGAGGATCTGCATTTTAGTGATGTGGGTGTGTGTAAGGACACATAGTTGATAAAAGAAAAATAAAATAAAAGAAAGACAATGAACACAATATTTATGAAAATGAAACGTCCACTGATTTTTATTGAATGAAGTATGCAAATGAAATGACATCCTGAAACAAGCATACCATTGTGCCCCGGGTAAGGCATAAGGTTTAAGAGTTTAATTGTTCAAAAATTACAAACTTAAAAATGACAACACAGTAATAGTATTTACTCCTGACTAAAGGAGATAGGAATAACATCTTCAGCCTTCCAATTATTGAGCCCATCACCCACAGTAGGAAAGATCCAGTCATCCAGGTTGTAGTCTTCATCATAGTCACCCACAACATTGATTTGGTCTTTCATAACCCCTTGATTGGTGATACGAACAACACGAGCACGACGAACAGCCTTCTGGGACTCTGCAGTGAAATCCAAACCAAACTTGTCAGACTTGTAAGGAATGTCAGGAAGCTGACCCCAAATAGTACAACCACCTTCATCCACCACAGCTATAGCATCTTTGAGGGAGGCCATTGTAGGAGGTACTCTGGTGACCACAGGAACTCTTTTGACAACAGGAGGAGCTTCAGTATTAGGAACAACCCAAGGAACTACTTCAAACTTCTGACAGGGAGTTTCAACATATTCCCCTTCCACTTCAAGATATTTAAATGTGTTCACATGGCTAATCATATATCCTTCCTCTCCGTAAACAGTGACAACCTTTCCCTTTACTGGATATCTCAGCTTCTGATGTAAAGTAGAAGTCACAACACCTGCCCCATGGATCCAGGGGCGCCCAAGCAAACAAGAGTACGAAGGACGAATATCCATTACATAAAAGGTAGCATTGAAGACCTGAGAACCTACTTTGATTGGGAGATCTATTTCTCCGTGCACCACTCTTCTCGAACCATCAAAGGCTTTCACCACTATATTACTTGGTCTCAACACAACATCTTCAGGACTAAGTTTGTTCAGAACCTCTTTAGGAAGTACGTTCAATGAAGAACCATTGTCTATTAACACATGTGACAGGGTAGTGCCCCTACACTCAATAGAGATATGTAAAGCCCTGTTATGATCCCTCTTGGCAGGAGTCAAATCAGCATCGGAGAAACCTAACCCATTATCATAGGTCAAGTGTGCAACACAATTTTCAAACTGATCTACGGAAATCTCATTTGGTACGTGAGCAGTCTTCAAAAATTTAATCAAGGCTTTAGCATGAGCCTCAGAACACAACAATAAAGACAACATGGAAATATTGTAGGGAGTATGCCCCAATTGATCAACAACATCATAATCACTCTTGCGAATGATCTTTAGTACTTCTTCCATTTGCTTAGAAAGATCATCAGCAGTTGGTGCATCAGTTTGCACAGGTTCAATAACAGGACCTTTGCCCCGGGCATCAGTATTTGTCGCAGCAGTGGAGGTAGTAGTTGGAGTAACTGTATTCTTGGAGGTAACCGGAGGAGAGAAAATTCTTCCACTTCTCGTGATCTTACTAGATCCAACAATATTATCAACATCAAGGTTTTCATCAGCAACAGGTATATCAGCTAAGGGTTCCTGTTTAACACCATGGATATAAACATCAGAACCATAATGCTAAGGTATAGCTTTATCAGAAGTATACGGAATAGGACCAGGAGTGGTAATAATCATAGGAGCCACTCTAGCTTCAGCAACAGTATTCACAGGGCCTTCAGCAGTAATCTTAATTGGACCCTTATGAGTAATCTTGACAGGGCCCTTGGAAGTAATCCTCACTGGCACTTTATCAACCATATCCACCTCTTCAACCTTCGCACCTTGAGTTATATGCTCAACCATGCTCTCTACAGAAGGTGTCCTCTCAAACAATATGGTGTAATTGTCCATGAGGCGTTGAATACCGTCTTTCAACTTCCAGCAGCTATCCGGTTTATAAGCACAATAAAAACAATCTTCATTACAACCTGGAAAGAACCCAGCTTGTACCAACTTCTTCTTAATAACAGACAATGGTGTAGTCACATCTGCAACTGAGGAAATATGTGAAGCTTCATCAATGGCATTGACAATCTTCTCATGATTTGGCATGGGAGCAGTAATTACATTTGGAGTACTAGGAGGGTCAAACTCAATCTCTCCAGCGTCAATCATATCCTGAATCTTGTTCTTCAATATCCATCAATTATTGGTATCATGTCCCTGACAATTAGAATGATATGCACATCGTGCATTAGGATTCTAAGGAGGGTCCTTCAAAGTAATGAGTTCACCCTTCAACAAGTGTTGCAAGGCTTGGGCCAGTGACATGTTGATCTTGGTGAACTGTCTTCTAGGCCTCTGCTGATTGCTCTGTGGTGGTTCTGGTGTTGCAGGAGTAGGATTGGAGATATGGACTGCACTCACAGATTGATGCCTCCTATTATGACCAGGTTGACCATAAACAACATTTGACTCTTTCTTCCCACTAGGGGGCTTCTTTGCAGTACTTGATGAAGAAGCACCCACTTGTATCTTGCCACTCCTTATTCCACTTTCCACACGCTCTCCCGTCATTATCAACTCAGTGAAGCCAGATGATGAGCTTCCAATGAGATGACTATAAAAAGGACCATTCAATGTACACATGAACATATCCACTAACTCCCTGTCAGTTAGAGGAGGTTGTACTCTACCAGCCAAATCTCTCCACTTTTGGGCATACTCTTTGAAATTCTCCTTAGCACCCATAGACATGCTTTGGAGTTGCATGCGAGTTGGTGCTAGATCAGCATTGTATATTGCCTATAGAAGGCCTCACCAAGATCATTCCAATCACGGATGTTGACACTCTCCAACTGATAGTACCATTCCAATTGAGCTCCAGACAAGCTCTCTTGGAAGAAATGGATCCACAACTTCTTATCAGCAGTATGGGGTTGGATCCTCCGGACATAGGACCTCAGATGCAGCTTGGGACAAGAGACACCATCATATACTACAAAAGTGGGGACCTTGAAACCAATGGGTATAACCACTCCAGATATCAGACTCAGATCTTCAAAATCCAGCCCAGAAGACTTTTGCAATTCCATAGCATCCATTCTATCCACCAGCATCTTGAACTTATCTTCATTAGGATCATGATAGTAATTAGCTTCAGAATCAGAATCCCCCATAGTATTATGGAGACTTCCTCCCTCTTTCTCAGACTCTTCAGACTCATAATCTTCAACTTGTTCCTTGGTCTTGACAGGACCTCTGAACCTTCTTCCCATATTAATAAGACCTCCTGATCTTCTAATCTTCTTAGTCTTCTTGGCCAGCAGTGTCTTCAATTCATCCTGTCCTTTGGACAAGTTCAGGATCAGCTCTTGGAATTGTGCGTTCTGTGCCTGGAGATCTTTGACTGTTTGTTCAAGAGCCATTTCTACTGAAATAAACAGCGAGAAGATAAGATACTTGTACATAAGAAACCTGTGATGCATTGATATGGTGTATAAATGCGTATGCAATGTTTTCAAGGACCGCAGGATTTAAATTTGTTTAAACAACCAAAAAGTAAACTTTTATTAGTAATAAATTTGTTTGCCCTTTGGGCTTACAATAAATAATGAAATGAATACAAAAGATGGGGTTTTAAGTCTCCCATGGACGTTTCCTCTTTGTGTTGAGGTATGAGTTGAGATTCCGCTCCTCGTGAAGTTGTTTTGTTAGCTCCAGGATTCTTTCTTGACTTGCTTTGTAATGAGTCTCAAAAGTATCCCTTTGCTCCTTCAACTGGATCTAGGACCTCTGTAAGTCTTCCATGTCAGTGGGTATGTCTGGGTGAAGGATGGTATAAGAAGTATCCCCTTCAGCAACAGGCTCTATAGTAACTGGAAGGATGGCAGGATATGGCATCATAAGGGTCTGAGCACGAGATCGTACCCATCTGAGATAAGCTTCCATAGGAATAGTGTACTTGGGCTCCATAGTCTTGCTGTCAACCTTGTTCACTTTTCCCCATGCTCGTATGAACCTTTGACGGTAACCTTGAAGATCGTTGTCGTAGTCAAACACAATACCCTGAATCAACATGTCATGAGGACCATCACTCCGAGCGTAACCAAACTGACGTAAAGCTAAGGAAAGGTTGTAGGTAATGCCCCCTCTTATGCCAAGGAGTGGCACATTAGGAAATTCCCCATAACGGTCAATGATAGTAACATTCTCCATAGATCGAGAGCACCAATGAATATCTGAATGAGAGAGTGACATAATCCTCTTGGACCATCTGAACCCTTGGTTATTCTTCATCACTGATCGAGGAAGGTGAGAAATAAACCACCTAGACAATAGAGATATGCAACACATCAGAGTTCCTCGTGCCTTTGTTGTACGAGTATGAAGAGAATGTAATATGTCTCCAAGCAATGTAGGCACTGGATTATGAGTCAGAAATATATTGATGGCGTGTAATATCTCCTCAAAAGCATCATAGCTCATAGCCTTCAAGAACACTTGAGCCTTCTCTATCAACACCTTAGCAAGAATACCCTTAACTCCACTTCTCGTTTTTAGAACAATGTCTGACTTCTTCAGATGTAGAGCTGCAGCAATGACTTCAGGTTTGGGCTCTTTCTCTAGGCCTGTGAAGGGTTTCTGATCAAGAATAGGTATACCCAGAAGTTTGGAGAACTCTTCCATTGTAGGAACCAACTGATAATCGGGGAACGTGAAACAATGATGTTTAGGATCAAAGAACTGAAACAGAACACTCATCATGTCTCCATTGAACCCTGAAGTAACTAGATCCAAGAGATGACCATGCCTCTTGATAAACTGGGAGTTTTCAGAAACTTGAGAGACTAATTCTTTAGGCTTAGAAGGTATTCCTACAAAGTTGATCCGGATAGTATTCCTACGAGCAGAAGCCATGACCTGCAACAAAGAACAAAGATAAATCCTTTGGTCCTTGAAATGGTTAGTGAAAGTGCTATGCTTATGATGCATGATGATGCTATGATGTTATTCTCAATCACAAACATGTGGCACACACAAACAAGTCACACAATAGCCCTTAGGTTTGGAGGCTTGCATGAGATTTAAAGGTAAGTACCCTCCCCTGAAGTTAGTTGGTTCATCCTGTCCTATAAAGTAACCAGGTTCTAAGGGATCTCAATATCATTGATCCTTCACAAGGGTGGTTGTTCAGTAGGCAACTTACTTGCCAACCAAAACCCTCAAAGTTTAGAATCTCAATGAGTGTAGTATCGAGTATCAACCAACTTCAGTCTTCACCAAAGCCGGTTATCTCACTACTTTCTAAAGGCCAAAATGGGATGACTAAGGTTCTAAAAGTCAGTTAGTGCATTGACAGCATATGGCAGCCTCATATTATCCTCAACTTGACTTAAGGAATATAAGCACCAACCAAGAAGTCACACTAACTATGGCCACCAGATCAACCATATCGGTATACGCCGTACAGTTTCCTTGGTCTATTGCCATTTACCTAAGGTACACTAGATCCGGGTTAGGTTCTTTCACACATAAGAGCACCCAACAAGTAAAGTAAAGCAAACAAAGCAAACAAGTTTAAAGTGATCTAATTCCTAAGGGTACCCCTCTTTTATTAAGTCCCCGACAGAGTCGCCAGTTCTGTAACACGGTGGGAGAACTGACTTTTGTTAAATGTTGCGGATAGCAAGAGTCGCCACCGACTTTTATTTTATCCAAAGGAAAGGGCATAAAAGAACAGGAAAGACCTTAAAAGATTTTTGGGTTCGGGGGGTAGGTTATGTAAAGGGAAGGTGTTAGCACCCTTTACATCCATGGTTATCCATGGGCTCTTAGTTACTTAGCTCACTTTAAATTGTTTTGAGAAGTGTAGTGTGTGATTAAAAATTTTCTTAAGTACTTTATAATGATCCTTGTACGGATATATATATAAAGACTTTGTTTTGAAAATTGTTTAAAAAATGTAAAGTGTAATGAAGTAATTTGATGAAAAAAAAAGTGAGCAAGTACTTAAGAGGAACCTACCCTAAGTTAAATTTTTACTGTTCTTAAATGTTCTTTCAATGGTAAGACTATCCCTATTATTAAGGAATAGGTAGTCATTACCTTGGATGTCGTATGGGACATATGGAGGGTCATCTGTGATTAGGCAACTGTAAGGTGTATTAGCAATTCGAATGGACTTATCATCTTTTATTCGAAAGGGACAAGATCATTCATGAAGGCAACATTCGAAGGGACTTGATCTTATAATCGTAAAGGGACAAGATGATATTAATAAGAGAAGGGACTTTGCTTTATACACCTTACTTGACCTTTTTATTTAGGCAACATGAGAGGTAACCCTTAAGGAAGTGAGATGGCGATCAAAGATCGGCTTACGTGTGTGCGTGTACAAATTCAAATATTTATCTTATAATTAGTGATCTAAATTAATTTTAAGATACAAACATGTTTTCACTCCCTAATTTACTAACCATAGCAATTTAAATAAATAAACAATAAAAATACTACAACTATTACATAGCTTGTACAGTTACATTATAAGAAAATAATTTAAATAATAAGCATACAAATAAATAAATAAAAGATTAGCAATAAAAATAAATATAAGAGAAAAAGAGGTTAGCACAATAATATACAATATAGAAATCAATTAAATTTTTTTAGATTTTTAGATAAACAATTTTTAAATAATTTTAAGATGAAAATAAAATAATAATAATAATAATTATATACTAATTTATTTACGTGAATAAACATGATTAATAATTCAATTATATATATATATATATATATATATATATATATATATATATATTAGAAATATTTATTAAGTATAATTAAACAAGAATAATAAAAATAAGAAATTAA